>OY720264.1:7620237-8820237 GCA_963082625.1 Pasiphila rectangulata | reverse complement strand
TGTTACGACATACCACCGCGAACACACGTCACGCCATACCTTAACGGTTCTTCAACACTGAATATGGCTTCGCGGCGACATCTACACATGGCAGCCCTAGTTCACTGTATTATGTTTTCTGGTGCACCTGACTATCTTTGCTCCAAGCTAGATCACACCGTAAGTAGGTTTAGTCAAAGATCAACAAGAAATGTATTGCACTATAGTAAATTCAAGACTCAAGCGTTTAGGGGGAGTTTTCGATACCAGGCAACCAAGTGCTGGAACAATATTCCACCACCACTCCGGCAATTGAAATCCAAGTACGTTTTCAAAAAGAAATTCAAAGCTTTTTTACTGGATCAACAAAAGACTGGGTTGTCTGGTGTAAATTACTATAGTGCACCTTTTACTTGTTAAGTCAATAACTGCTACATCATTATTATTGTTATAATTTAGTGTATGTAATGGATATTATATTTCAATATGTTTTATGATTTAATGATATGCTTACTATGCTGATTGTAGGTACCTAGTTCTTTTGCAGAGTCATCTATCATTGTTTGGAAGTTCTTAACATTTCTTATTTTTGTGTGTGTTGTATTATAGTATTTACTGAGTCATTTTGTAAGATTATTGTGAAAATCATGGAAGTTCCGATAAAAAAAAGTATACCCCCAATTATACCCAGAATTATAGAAGAGAATGGGAAAACGTCGCAGAGTTCAAACATTGGTTAAAACCCGTGCCCGGGGACTCTACTAAAGCATTTTGTAGCTATTGCCACTCCGAAATGTATGCAAAACTTAACGATTTGAAGAAGCATTTAGAAACTAAAGAACATAAAGCAAAATATTTTTTGAAACAAACATTTGTCCTAAGGCGGGTATCGAACCGGCAACTCGCCCGCTACGCCCGCTGCGCCACAGAGGTCGTCAAAGAATAGGAATAGAACCTTAGATTAAAACAAAAAAGGGTTTTTGTTTTAATCTAAGAATAGAACAAACAACTACGGAGTTATAGAACCATAACAACTATTACATCGATATTTTGGTTTGAGCGTTTGTACTAGGTTACGACATCTAGCGGAATTTTATGGATCGATTTTTTCCATTTCTAGAGGAATTTTTAGAGCAGGCTAGGTACTTTTAATTTTATTGAACGGCAACACTTCGGATTATGCTGGAGTGAAGACCCATTGACGCGAAGAAGCACTTCTGGCTCCGTGCTAATGATAGCCGATGGACCAATATCATGGTCATCCAAGAGGCAGCCTATAGTAGCGCTATCGTCAACTGAAGCAGAGTACATAGCCGCAGCAGACTGTTGCAAAGAGGCATTGTATCTCAAATCTCTATTAAAAGAAATAACCGGTTTGGACATAAAAATAAATTTGCATGTTGATAATCAAAGTTCGATTCAACTTGTGATGTCTGGATCCTTCAATAAAAGGTCAAAGCACATAGACGTGCGGTACCATTTTATACATGAACACTTCGTGCATGGATTAATAACTAGGTACTTAGCTACTGTCCCACAGAAATTCAGTTAGCTGACATAATGACAAAACCATTGTCAAAAGTAAAGTTTGAAAGACACTGTGCAAGATTAATGCATGTATAGAAACGTGTCTCGGCAACATGAGTGAACATCAGAAGGTGTTGGAAGGTCGTGATGCTGTCCACATATACTTGTCTATGATGCACTGCATTTGAATTTGGATTATGTTCTTTTACTTTTGATGTGCGGTGTCTATTTATTTATTTATTTAATAGGACATCCAACACAGGGTTACACATAATATATGTACATAATACTAAGGACTAAATGTTAATAGCCTGGTGCTCCCGTAATTACAGGATGTCACAGCATGTACAAAGTTAGAGCGACAACTGATAAAAAGTATTATTTTTTAAACAGTATTTAGAGCAATAGATAAAACATTATATATTTTTTCTCATACAAGTAAACACAATGTTTTCAAGTATTATTTACGTTTTAATTAATTGCTATAGTCGCTAGTCCACCCTATCAGCCGTGTTTGTGGCAAAAATAACAGCAGTGTGTTATATCATACCCAGTGATTTGTTGGTGTTGATAAGTACTCCTGCTTAACAGCCAGTGTTTAGGGTGGAATTTCACAGGATTTGACACTGTTTTATACTTGTAAGTAATTTAATTTATTAAATATTGTGGAGCAAAAACGTTTTTGTGTTTATTTCGCAACTACCCACTACTATGTGTTGTTTATAGTTGTTTATTTCGCAACTACCCACTACTACATGTGTTGTTTATAGTTGTTTATTTCGCAACTATCCACTACTATATGTGTTGTTTATAGTTGTTTATTTCGCAACTACCCACTACTATATGTGTTGTTTATAGTTGTTTATTTCGCAACTATCCACTACTATATGTGTTGTTTATAGTTGTTTACTCGTAACATAGTCTCTGGATTTTTCTTTCTTCTAGTCAGATTTTTTGCATGTTTAGGATCATAATGTAAGAGCATGATATAAAGGGATATCTCTGAGAGATGGGCCGCAGCGTCTTTCCGTGAATCAACAACGTGCCTGCAAAGCGCGGTGAGTGAGTAGCAACAACCCACTCATGATATTGCAGATCTTTGAGGGAGGCCTAGCCTGCCTCAAGCAGTGGGCGTCCTACGGCTATGATGAGAACAATCGGAGGATGCTGTTAAAAATTCAATCTTCTATCGACATAGGTGGAAGTTTCAGATCAATTTTCAGCCATCTAAATTTGAAATTACCTATATGGTACCTATTCTCTGAAAGGATAAGGAACGGAGATGACAAACACGAAAAAGATAAATAAAATGATTTATAATAAAAACAGAACCAAAGTTCTAAAAATAACGGGTATTATCACAATTTTCTTGATTCCAATTTAACATTCAATACAGCATTGAATAACAATAATTTTAGCAGCTACAAATGTGATTTCTGCAATAGCAGAGCCTAAAAACTCTTGGCATTCCAACAAAAATACTTTTCAATAAATCTTTATTCTGTTCTTCATAACCCAAAGAGGTTTGTACACCTTCGTCTTGATATTTCGTAGAATCACTGTATGAGGAACGGCTTCTAATCAGATCAATTCCTGCACTATTATTGTCAACTACATTATCTTCTGAAGATGTTTTATGTAGAATATCCAAATTTATTTCGTAATTCATAGAATTTTCATCTACAGAACTAGGGTCTGTATAATCTTCTAATGCTGTTGACGGATTTATCTCAGCTATGTGATCTTCAATAGCAATGTGTTCTCTCATATCAATGTCTGTGTTGTTAACGCCAAGGTCTCCTAGCAGAGAACTGATGGAAGAATATATTCGGGGCGTTCTCATAATTTCTACTTCTTGACCTGGTCTTGGCCTATTGGGATTAGTTTCTGAAAGCAAAATTTTTAAAGATAAATCTCAGATATCTAAAATTATGTTAAAGTTAAAAAAGTCAATTGTTAGTATTACCTGCATTGTATTCTAGTGAATTAATATCTTTATTTGCCAGATCATGATTTTCTAATGTTGTTGGCTGATGTTTCTCATTAATGTGCTTTATCATAACAGTGTCTGCATTGTTATCGCCAAGGTCACATAGCAGAGAACCAATGTAAGGATGAACTCGGGGAGTTCTCATAACTTCTACATCGTGACTTGGTCTTGACCCAGTGGGGTTAGTTTCTGAAACTAAAATTGGAAATGATAAATCTTGCTATATTATGCGTAAGACCTACAATCAACATAGTTCATTTTACCTGCGTTATTTTCCAGTAATTCAATTTCTTGATCATTATTTGCCAAATCATCGTTATGCTCTGCCTCATTGTTTATATCTGCCAGATCATCATCATTTTGGTCATCCTCTCTGTGAACATCGGCTTGAAATGTCACCTGAATGCAATCTCTTGACTCGCTCAGATCAGTCTCATCAGTTTCTCTATCTTTGATGTATTCTTCTTCTTCAGCGCTGTCACTTTCTTCATCGGTGCCATTTATTTCTCTTCCATCATCTGAACTTATTGAACTTTCTACATAATTCAAATCATCTTCAGAAGTTTTCGGTAGCACTTCCGAGCTTGAACTAATATCATCGTCACTTTTTGATTTCTTTGATCGAGTACCATTACTTGCGTCAGTTTCTGAAGAACTGCTACGCTTTAGGCCTCTGCGTGTATCTGACTGCGTATGTTCAGCTGCATCATTACTCTCAAAACTACTACCTTCTCCAACAGATAAATTATATGAAATATCACTGCGATTTTCATGGAACAGGCGTCTATAGACCCGCAACATCTTCTTCTCTAGCTGGATGTAGTACTCTTCAGGATGATCGTGAAGGTTTTTTATTGGAGCTTGCTCTATTATAAGAGGGGGGAGGGGACTGTATGAACGGTCGGAACGGGGTGAATTGAATGATTCTTCTTCCTCTGGCACAGGAGACAGGACTGAAACAAGTAATTTTCTGTGTAAAATAACTATTACTTGAAGACATCTGCTAGACAATTTGAAAATGCCTTAGGTGGATGAAAGTGAACAGCAATTAACAAAAGTTACTTTTACATAATTTATTTGTTTATTTTATATATGGTTTGAGAAGGTGAGTGTCCAATTTGAGAACCAATTTCATATAATTAATGGAATCAGGCGTTACTTTGCGGAAATCCATGACAATAAAATGCAATAACAAATATCTAGTTTTAATTCCGCTTATGCTGAGATGCAGGAGCACCGCCCTCCCGCCCGCTAATTATGCACATGCAGGGAGAACTAGCTTGTCAGTGCAGCATGCATACCCAAACCTATACGACGACACGTGTTTCGCCTCTCCGCGAGGCATCATCAGGTGAACGCTGAGATGTTGACTGGTCGGCCGCTGGAACGAAAGTGCAAGTCTTTCGTTCCAGCGGCCGACCAGTCAACACGGCGAAACACGTGTCGTCGTATAGGTTTGGGTATGCATGCTGCACTGACAAGCTAGTTCTCCCTGCATGTGCATAATTAGCGGGCGGGAGGGCGGTGCTCCTGCATCTCAGCATAAGCGGAATTAAAACTAGATATTTGTTATTGCATTTTATAACCAATTTCATGATTTTTGGGTCATCAGGTTCATGGTTCGATCCTCCCTCAGCTTGGGACATATTTTTAATATGTCGTCACGTATTTCCGGTCCCTTAACCCCTTTTCACACAATGTCACACTACGAAACCCCTCCCCACTTATTATTGTACAACATACGTCAAAACTATTGAAAAAAAAAAAAAAAATTTGGCAAAATATCTTGAAAATAAGTGTTAACCAACATGGTGTTGGTTTGAGCGATCGGGAGAATTAACCCAATTTTCTAATCTACCTCGGAAAGGGAGCGAAAACACCAGGGTAAATGGCTCGAAGTCATGTCCTGCTAATTAAATAAATAAATTATGCCGTGAGCTAAACCCGTGTCCCAGGCAAAAGCTGAATATTAATTATGAAGCTATCTCACCAGGCATATCTTGAAACATGCTTCGAATCAGGTATTTTTTTCTGCTTTCAAAATCACTTTGCCACATTTTTGAGAATTGCAAAACCACACTACTGCATGAAAACTTTGTTGAATTACTATATTTATTTGGAGGGTAGTTGTAAAACTTTTAGTTACATTTTACGTGTGTCTACCTACATAATTAAAGATTTCACGGCCGGCGTTTAGATTTTTAAGGCGTTAGCCTAGTAGGTACTACAATACCAAGGTATATTATTTTTGATTACTTAAATAGCGTTAAATTGTTATAATTTTTGGTGTTTTTGTTAATGTACTCGCACACCACGACACCTACATTTCTTGGTGAATGGTGTCCTATGGTGGCAATGTGAAACTGTCATGTTTACTCCAAAAGTCACTGTTAAAATCAAGGTCAGCTGTGCTTGTTGCCGTCAAATGTCATTGCAAAACATTCAAAAATCAATAAAGTTATTGATTCTTCGAACTCGTAATTACCAAAAAACTAAAGAGAAACCCATATTTATAATGCAATAAACGTAATTATGTAACACCAAACTGTATTTCAGCGGTAGCTTAAGTGAGAAAATCTTTGTGATTCTATTGTGATCCGTTACACAAGTTTCGTAACGCTCCAGCGCTTGTATAGGTCGGAAATGTTAGAATTGCCGTCGTATTACGATAAAAAGACCTAATGATGGACCTTTCGCCGGACGAGGAACACTTTCCGGGCCGGCTGCTGCACCAGGTATGAGGTTTCAACCGAGAATTACCTCGGGAGATAATATACAAGTTCGATGTGTATTCCACTTTATTCGCAAGGAAAATTTACCAGCTAGGACCTTCATATGGATAATACACAAGGTTTTCTTTTGTATATTTACACAGCATTATCCGACTCGCCTCCTTAGCTATGGAAAACCTTATGAAGGTTGCAAAAATCATGTTATAATAATAATAAATAATGCTGAACACTACACACATGTGATAAACTCTATTGCATGTGTAAAACTAGACATAAGTCTTTAAAAGTAAAAAAATTATACATTTATTTGTGGATTTTGTATTGATATGGCATGTTTGACATTTTTATTGTTTAATTAATGGAATCAGAAATCCATGACAATAAAATGCAATGAAAATATTTAGTTCTAATTCCGCTTAGGCTCCGCCCTCCCGTCCGCTAATAATGCACATGCAGGTAGAACTAGGCATGCTAACTAACTTAGCTTGTCAGTGCGGCATGCATACCCAAACCTATACCTACACCTGTTTCGCCTCACTGCGAGGCATCATCAGGTGAGACGCTGAGGTGTTGACTGGTCGGCCGCTGGAACAAAAGTGAGTTGTGGACCACAATGCAATGGCTGCTCCTTAAATACCCCCACCGCTTGACATTGTTGCCCTACTACTACCCGAAAAAATATGTAATAATGGAGACAACACTAGATTTGTTTGGTCATTCAACAGTGTAAAATCACCATTATTGTTGTGTTTGAGAATTTCTAACTGCTCCAACACACACAACTGGAAGCTTTTACCACATACACCTCAGAAAAGGCAGTTGCAGAGCAGAATATGGTCTTGTGCTTAGTACTAAGAATGCTGTACATCTACTCCTGCACTCAACTTAAACTTTATATATCCACATGCTGATGGACAAATTCAATTAAATGCTTCATTAAATTATTTTGTGCTGTATTATTTTGTTAATTGACGCCCACAAAAAACCCTTGTGGTCGCATTGAACTGTATCTTTGAGTTTAAGATTGGTCAAAAAAAATTTATTTTTTGATTGTAGGGTTTTTTTGTCCAATAAGGAAAGACAGGATATTTATAGAAATAATTATAATCATCTGACGGTGTGGCTAAGAATATTGTGAGGTTTATTCATATGATATGTATAAATACTGGTTACTTCTTGCCTCCTGATACAGTATTAATTATATGAGAATTGAAATCTGAACATATAATTATACTACTTACTAAGTACCACTTCAAGGAGTTGTCACAGTCAAAGTCAATAAGTGTTTATTCAATAGAGCAAAACGCTACTTAGAATAGTCAATTTACATAAGAACAAGACACATTTAAATCAAATAAAGCACATAATTGAATTTGTTCGCTTCAGATAACTTTTTTTCCAAGTGAGGGAAAGAAGCGAACACGAAACCTCACTCTTTCACATCAATTGGGCTGGCTAGGGTCGGGCTAGCATCACAGAGGACAATTAACTAACTTGACTTTGTCTAACAGGCAGCGCTATGGGACAACCTCGAGCTCCTCCAAGAACTCCTCGCGTCAGGCGCGTGCGTGGACGCGCGCGACGCGCGCCGCCGCAGCGCGCTGCACGCGGCCGCGCTGGCTGAGCGGAGTCGGTGCCTCGCAGCCCTGTGCGCGGCGGGCGCCCACGTGGATGCTGTGTCTGACGAGGCCACGGGAGGAAAGGTATGAGGACGGTCAATAATAAGTTATTACAGTATAATAAGTAAGCAAGATGATAATCAGTTAGGTACATGGTGAAAGCCGTATTATTAAAAGGTTCATAATACCAAAAACAGAAAGAAATAGTGCTCCTATTATGGCCGGCTGAGACGCGGGAGGGTTGCTGCATAAATGTGAATACGAACGAATAAAAATAATAACTTATAAACAGAGTAGTGGATGCTGGCAACTAAGTGTTGGAATAATCTACCACCACCATTTCGTTTATTAAAATTTTTTACTGTTTGTTCTTAATCTTAAATTCTTTAAATATTTGTGGAAACTTTTAATTGGCCTTCTTTAAATTATGCCACTTTTTAAGGTGTGCGTAATATTATTTGTGTATTTTTTCTGTAAGTTAGCTGTAAGTTTTCCTAAGATTTCAAAAATAAAATAAAATATTCAGAAATCGCGGTAGCTTTGTGCGAATGCACCGTTTTGCTGTAAGTGTTAAGGCATTAAACCGACAGTATTACTGATTTATTTCTTTTTGTGTTAGCAAGGAGGGAAGATAGGTAAGATAATCAGTCAAGTGTGTAGGAAAAGCTGTCTTTTCGTCTATCCGTCTGTTACGCAGCAGGTCTTCTCCCTTAAAAGTGACAAAACGGTAGCAGTAGTAGATACTATGCCTGATGAGGCTACGGGGGGAAGGTATGTCCGCACTAACGGAGCGGAGTCGGTACCTCGCAGCCCTGTGCCTGTGTTTCGCACGATATTAATAAAAAAATATATTATCAGATCATGATAACGATATCATTGGAAAGAGACCCTTATTTTTAACGTTTGATCCGTCAGTCTCGCTTAGCAGAGCGTGCACACAAGGTGAAGATATCATGATGAAGAATTACAGGCAAGAACAACGAAAGCGTGACCTTATGGACGGTTTGGACGCAGGAGGCTGCTGTTTCGGTTCCAGTCTCGATACTCATGTTTATTTTACATATTCTGTCTACCATCTGGTACCAAAACGCTTTGAAATCCTCTCATAAAGTCTTCCTTCCTCAGACGGCGCTCCACATATCAGCGGAGCGCGGGCACGTAGAGAACATACGCACGCTAATGGACGCCGGGGCTTCTCTGGACGTGCCCGACGCATCCGGGGACTGCGCCCTCGCGCTGGCGGAGCGCGAAGGGCACAGACACGCCGCGATAGCGCTGAGGGAAGCCTCAGGTAAGTTTGACAGCTGGATATACTTCTCTGGAAGCTGCAGGTAAGTTTGACAGTTGGAGCAACAACCAAAGAGATCCATGAGGGAGGCTATTGTCCAGTAGCGGACGTATTACGGCTGAGATAATGATGATGATAACATAATATGGGCGATCTTATCACTAAAAGATACATATACTAAATCTTGCATTTTCATACTAAACATAGAAATGGGACTGGTATTTTAGTATGAAACATAATTAAAAACAATTTCAAGTTTTTTAGACGACTCGCAAGTATAAATGTCAAAAGCAAATGTCAAAAGCTAGTAAAAGTCTACTATATTGACATTTAAATTACTCACCTACATTATTTAAAACAGATGTTTAGCTTTAAAAGCTCTTAATGAATAAATAATAAATTAGAACGTTTATGGACCGAACTAAGATCTCAAAAATACAAATTGAATAAAATTATGCATCTATACGCAAACATCGTATTTCTAATCCTATTGCATAATGTTAAGACATTCGTTTGGTATTATCGTAATATACAGGTTCGTACGAACTTGACATTGACCGCGGGCGGGGCGTGGTGCGGCTGTGAGCGTTTAATTCCAATTCTGGTGCGGGATACCAGATCTGCACTGACGTCCCGCATCGGGGGTATTGTGCATTGGCCCCTGTGATGCTAGCCCGACCCTAGCCAGTCCAATTGATGTGAAAGAGTGAGGTTTCGTGTTCGCTTCTTTCCCTCACTTGGAAAAAAGTTATATGAAGCGAACGAACTCAATTATGTGCTATATTCAATTTAAATGTGTCTTGTTCTTATGTAAGTTGACTATTCTAAGTAGTGTTTTGTTCTATTGAATAAACACTTATTGACTTTGACTGTGACAACTCCTTGAAGTACCGGAGACGGAGTTGGGGCCGCTGTCAGCATTCTAGGATCATCCAAGAATATTCAGATGTTGCAGAAGAACGGCATTACTCTATGATCTGTTATCGTTATTATAAGTGTTAATTGTCTTCACATCTTTTTTTTTAAATAAATAATGCTGAACACGTGAGGCGTGGGGTACCGGCAGAGCCGTGGTGCTGGTTACTACCAGCTGCCCCTCTTCTCTTGCCCGTGGATGCAGTAAAAATCTGCCACAGGATATCTCTATCGCCAACCCGCCTGCTGAGCGTGATGAGTAAGGCTCATCTTAGGATAGGCCTCTTAGGATCAGTACAAAGATCAGTACAGTAGGTACATGAGGGACGCCTGTGTCTAGTTGTTAACGTCCTACAGTTGAGGTGATGATGATGAATAATGCTGGACACTAACACACTAAACCCAACAAACTAAGGTGATTTTATTTGACGATTGTTATAGTTATGCAGTTTAATTTATACTTTTTTAATTTTGTTATATCAGCTAAACATTTTATTTAAATATATATTATCTATATTTATTTATTTTAAATATATATTATCTATTATATTTGACAATTTATACCCCATATTAATTTTAAATAATTTTAAGACTCCTTTATAATATTTGCACGCTTGTATAAGGCAGAATGTATTTTATTTATTTTTTATTTACATTATTTAAGACCTCTTGTACCTACATTTCAGCAAATAAATGATTTCTATTCTATTCTAAGCAAAGCTTGTACTAGGGAAACCAGATAATTGATAGAATAGCTAAATACAATTTTTTTGACGTTCCCAGACACGGGACAAATATCTTAGAACAATTACGAACATTTGCCCCGTGGCGGGAATCGAACCCGCTACCTCCTGCGTATCAGTCGGCTATAAGACCAACTGATACAGCGTCAGCAGTCGCTGCTGTTCTTTACGAAATAACCGGTTATTACGTCTGATTCTGACAGAACCGTGGAAATTATTGTTGCTTTTTTAACCCCCGAGCAAAAAGAGGGGTATTATAAGTTTTTCTTTGTATAACCTCAGGAGATACTTACACTTTCGTGAAGATGCACCTTCGGAAGCCGGGACTTAGAACGACTCCCAGCCAGGATTTCGTTTCACGCAGTAGACCTACAGGCATCAACTACGAGAATCTTTACACAATATAATTCTGTTAACAAGAAAATACCAGGGATAGATATATTTAACAGTAAAATGCACTCATACAAGAACCTCCTACAGAGCCATTTTGGTTCTTCTATCAACACAAATTGATGGTTATAAACTTATAACTACATATTTTTTAGCATAGTTTTATCAGCCTATATTTGCATTATTTTTTTCTTTACTTTAGATCTTAGTTTTAAGTTATCTTGTGTTTTTGTAATTTTTTTTGTATATTTTTTTTTAATTTTACCTAACGCACAAATGAAACATGCTATGTACACCCCAATTGTCAATTGTATCAGATTGAATACCCTGATTTTAAATGTTTTAATTAATGACTTTTTAATACTTTTTATGTATGTGTACTTTTAATAAATAAATAGACCACTACGAACCCTCCCAGAGAGACCTAAGTTAGATGTGTGTGTATCTGTGTGTCTGTCTGTGGCACCGTAGCCCTTAAACGACTAACCAAGTTGATTGATACCACACTTGGGTATATTTGAAAACATCCGATGGTTCACCCCTACTTTCAACCCCCGTATCTCATGAATGGCTAACCGATTTTGAAAAACGTTTAAGAATCATGTTTATTATTTTTGGCTTTTAAATAAAAAAGCTGCATGCAAATCAGTCCACTCGTTTAAGAGCGTCGGTGCCACAGTCAAGACACACTCACTTGAAAAAAAAAGTTATCTGAAGCGAACGAATTCAATTATACTTATGCTTTATTCAATTTAAATGTGTCTTCTTAAGTAAATTGACAATTCTATTGAATAAACACATATTGACTTTGATTTTGACACACAAACATACACACACACACACTCACACACACACACACACACACACACACACACAGGTCAAAACTTATAACACTTTTTTTTTGTCGGGCGTTAAAAATACTTATATAAACGAAAATTATAAATAAACAATAATAATAAATAATGCTGCACAAATCACACAACATCATCTAGCCCCAAGCTAAGCAGAGCTCGTGTTATGGGTACTAGATGACTGATATACTTAATACATTATACTACATAGATAGATATTTTTATTATATATAGAAAAACACCCAGAACACTGCAGATCGTACAGACATTTGTCCCGAGGCGGGAATCGAACCCGCAACCCGTTGCGTCGCAGGCGGACCTTCGCCCGCTGCGCCACAGAGCTCGTCAAATCGGGGATATCGGTGTTACAACAGACCTGTGATCGTACACCCGCGGTAATTGCCACCACGCCTCGAACTGCCCTCCTATGATTCAATAGCTCAGTAGATCAGTGGCGCTGGTGCGTGCCGGCTGCGTCGATTCGCGCGAGCTTACCGAATTTCCAATGTGTTAGAGCGCCGCTATCTTCAGATGAAACGTAGAGTTGTTTCGATAGAAAACAAATAGTGTTGTTTCTAGAAAACAAATTTGACGAAAACACGGAAATTTATCGCGTAATACCTTTGATTATTCGACGACCTATGTGGCGCAGCGGGCGAAGGTCCGCCTGCGACGCGAGAGGTTTCGATTCCCGCCTCGGGACATATGTCTGTACGATCTGGAGATATTTGTTCAGGGTGTTCGGGATGTTTTTCTATATATAATGTACTAGCTTCTCCCCGCTTCTTCGCATGCGTTGTACCCGAATCATAATCATAATCATTTATTTAACGAAAAGTCCATAATTGTAGAATACATGAGGAACGGAAAGACCACAAAAATTAAAAAAACCGTGGAAAAGCCTCAACGCCCGCCTCTCAGGGGCAAAAAACTCAAGAAAAATATAGGATAAACAAATTGAAGTAGATAATAATAAAAATAATGAAAATAAAATTTTAACTAATATTAATAATAAACATAATGTATATGTTGGTATAAATATATGCGTGTGTAAAGTTTCAGCTCTATCCGTTGGGTAGTTTTTATGTGAAGAGGTAACAACAATCATCCATATATCATACAAACAAACTTTCGCCTCTATAATTTAAGTGAGATTAAGTATATCAGTAAAACATAGATTTTCATATTCTGAGCGAAAGCGATCCTGTGTGTATTAAACGTGTTAACCAACTACTAATTTTAAGTAAAAAAAAATACATGAACAATTGAAAACATTAAAATATAAATTGCGAATGTTTTTCAGCAATTACAAAACAACTGTTGGTGCACTTCCTGACTAAAGCTAACTAAGATTGAGTAAAATGAAACTTAAACGACATACAGTTTTTCGGTACCTGATTGTATAGGTAAAGATAAAAGATAAAGATACGTTTATTTTGTCACACAATTTACAATTAATACATAAACAATAATATGGTTTAAAAAATAAAATAAAAATGTGACAAAATGGTCATTACTCGGCATATGCTGTGGCAGAACGGGTCCGTACCGCAGCGCTGGTCTTCCGTATTGACAGCTCTAAATTTAGTCTGGTATACCAGCAAAAGAGCGCTGGGCTAACGAACTGACCAAAGCCACGGGCGGCACATAGGTGCAAAAAGCGATGAGTGGAAGAACTTGAAGGAGGCCTACACTAGAAAGAGGACTTAACTAAATTTTGATAGTAATTTTTTTCTAAATTTAAGATAATCACTGTAATGTTGCACTGTTTTTATTATTTACAATACAATACAAATACTCTTTATTGCACACCAAACAAATAATAAAAAGAAAACATTAAAAATATGAGGCACAATGGGCGACCTTGTCGCTAAAAGCGATCTCTTCCAGGCAACCTTTGGATGGACATAAAATAAAGAAGAAGAGTAGACGGCGGCGTACACGTAACCACAATATAGAGGTAGTTAAATATGTAAAAACTATATACATATATAATATTACTTAAACCTACATTCATCATCATCATTTCAGCCATAAAACGTCCACTGATGAACACAGGCCTCCCTCATGGATCTCCATGAGGGGTAGTTGCCATACTCACCACGCTTGGCAGGCGGGTTGGTGAGCGCAGTACGGGATGTTGATATACGGAAAGACGCTGCTGCCCATCTTCCGGAGGTGTCCCTTAGCAGGCTCTTACTGCATCCACGGGTAGTAGAGGAGGGATAACATTCTACTGCCGGCACCCCACGGCTAATTTTGATAGTATTTTTTTTTTTAATTTAAGATAATCAAATCACTGTAATATTGAACTGTTTTTATTGTTCATTTATTATTATACCAGTAAAACCACCAGAATTCATTAATTGCGTTTTTTTTATACAGAGCCAACCCGCCTATTAGAAAGGAAAAATGACAGAGAGCGAAAGTGACATCCCACATTTAGATAGAATCGACATATCTCTAATTATAATTAGCTTTAGGAAGTGCACACAAAGAATCAACACCAGTACCGCCAATGCGTCTTAAAACTGAACAGAACTTAAAACTAAATTTAATGAGTTGTGAATCCGCGCTGTAAATCTCAACATGAGCGCGTATAACACGATTTCTCTCGCCAGGCCGGCCATTACATTTCAATAATGTATCTCATTAGATTAGAATCCATGGCTGCATGTTAGAATGTAGTAAAATAGAAATAAACTATTTAAGAATTCTAGCAATAGATAGATAGATAGATAACTCTTTATTGTACATAACTTATAATACTAACACAAAAATTAACATAGAAATAGCAATATAACTTGTTAAACTTTCGCGATTTGTTAACATATTTTTAGTTTTAAAATTACAGGATTTTATCGCGTACCTTTTTTATTATTTTCCCGACGTTAACGTAAACGTCGGGAAAATAATAAAAAAGGTACGCGATAAAATCCTGTAATTTTAAAACTAAAAATAGAAATAGCAATCATCTGGTTTCAAAAGATTATTATAACGCATATTTAACTGGGCATGCCGTGGGGTGCCGGCAGCAGAATGATACCCCTCCTCTCATGCCCGTGGATGCAGTAAGAGCCTGCTAAGGGATACCTCCGGAAGATGGGCAGCAGCGTCTATCCGTGTATCAACATCCCATACTGTGCTCACCAACCCGCCTGCCAAGCGTGGTGAGTATGGCAACTACCCCTCATGGAGATCCTTGAGGGAGGCCTGTGTTCATCAGTGGACGTTTTATGGCTGAAATGATAAACTGGACATTATCGCTTCATCATTTCAGCCGTAAAACGTCCACTACTGAACACAGGCCTCCTTCATGATCTCCATGAGGGGTGGTTGTCGTACTCACCACGCTTACCAGGCGGGTTGGTGAGCTAGTATACAATACACTTAGATTTTCTCTATTCTTGCGATATACTTTTTTGCCTTGTGTTTTTCCTCCATGCTGTTTAAGCAGAATGCTAAAAATTGTTTTAGAATATCTTCTTATATTATGTGTAAACCTGTCTTGGGTATCCTATTTTAATAAATAAACATGTAATTACATCATAAAGTGAAACAAAAACCCACACACTTGGCCGATTTAAAGCAAAATACGAGCGTTTAAATGTTTTTATTATAAATTTATTCGAATGAGTAAGAAATTCAGAAATTCATTCATTTATTTCCATGACAAACATAACATGACATTTCATGAAGAAGGGCCTCTAAATGGTCTACGAAACGTCAGCAAGATGATAATAAGTTAGGTACGTGTAAGCCCTATTATATTTATTAAATGACAAACATAGACACGTTTTTAGATTGAATTAAAATGATGGTTATTATTTCTGATTAAATTAAAAGTTATGATAAACTAGGTGTCCCGGCGAACTTGGTATCGCACCTACTACAACCACCACTTACAACTTACCCTACTACTACCCTACAACTAACGCTGAAACATGTGTTCCATAATTTTGGTAGGTTGGTAGTTATGTGAAATTTCACGTAAATCAAGTGAAAAAAATGTTCCCCAGCAAATTTTCTTCCACTATATTTTTACTTAGGGATGATTTTTGAGTGAGTCACACACAGGTTGATTAAGTTTTAAATTGTAATATATCTATATGCCAAACTTAAGTTATTCAAGTGTAAAACAACGATTTTTCCATACAAACTTTCATCCCCTATTTTAACCCCTTCTGATTTAATTTACGCAACGAAAGTACTTTCTTTTATATAATATAGATGTATATATTTGAAATCTCCGTTTAATTCCCTTTAGGTATAGGATAGGTTTGATTAAAAAAATAACCTTTGGCAGTCGGGTAAATAGACTATACGCAGATAGGTAGATAACACCTTACTCTATAGGTTCGTCAATTGAGTCAATTGAGGTTGATCAGTTGAAGACGCGGGAAGTAGGTAACCCTTAAAATGATGAATCATCTAGCAAGCAAGGTCTTACTGTTTATAAATAAACATAGTAAAACTGTGTTATCTTGTAGAATATTGAATTCGAAAGGTGTATAATGCAGTTCTGTTCAAAATGTAATACCTATGATGAAGAAGGTAATTATTTGAACAAGGATTGATATTATTTTTATAAAAACACCTTTGCATTGCAAGTGCATTAAGTTAGAACTTATTTCTTACTATATAAAAGGAATAATGCATTAGGTTTGAACTAATTTGATTACTATATGAAAGGTTATAGTGGGTGAACCTTTAAAGACAGACATATGCTATCGCAATTTTTTTAAGAGGAACGAACAATTATTATTCCGGCATACGTGATGACTGCGTAACTTTAACCATTACAGCGCATGTACGGAATCTCTCAATAGGAATAATATGCCTATAGAATCAAAGGCATGCTCCGCGCCTATTGGTCATAGCGTGATGTAATTAGCCTATACCATTCCTCCATAGTTGGGTTATCCAACATTGAACGATTTTTTCGTTCAACCAAACTCTTCATCTATCTATTATTGGTGTGGATTTTTTTGACCTGATTTTTTTGAAAACAAAAACAAACTCCATATCTGGGCCTCATAATGCGACCTTGTACAGTGTAAGCGAATGATCTACTTAAACCTACACTTATTTGGCTGCCAGAACCGGCGACCTCCGAACTCAAGGGCGCCGGCTTGGGTCCGATCTTGTTATGTTATACTATATAATTACTAATTAAGTATTTTTGTCTAAATTTGAATTGATTTTATTCGATTATTGACCTTTCGTTATATTAAAACCTAAGTATGTGATAAATAAATAATGCTGGACAATTCACACAGCATCACCTACCTTGGGGCTAAGCAGAGCTTGTGTTATGGGTACTTGATGACTGATATACTTAATACTTTTACGAGCTGGGGGTTCGGGATTAAATAATGTAGTCCAATTGTACCACAATTAACACTTTAATCACAGATCACACCAATAAGAATCTCTCAGCAGATTCCCACTGAACAATCACTGTATTCAGTTTGAAGTCACTTGGATATATCGCACTATTCACTTCCGTAGCCAAATAAAGACTGTCCGCTCGGCAAACACATCCACTTATTTATATCGCACATAAAGAAGATTCTAGTCGCCGAAGTATCTAGATTCACAGACAATAAAAACAGGACAACAATGGACAAGTAAACAACTTTTTTCAACTTTATTTACAACCCGCATTATTATTTCAAAACCGGTTTGTCTAGAAACTTCACGTGTTTTTGTTGAAAACAATAGAGAGTGATCTTTGGACTCTTTTGGCCGCTCACACACCGGTCCTTTATGGATCTTTCGCTAACTTACTAGTTTGCGTTTGCGCACGGCGCAACAATACATTTGCTACATAGATATATATTTTTTATTGTATACAGAAAAACATCCAGATAACCCATCAGCATCATCTGATAACATCAGCAGATCGTGCAGACACTTGTCCCGAGGCGGGAATTGAATCCCGCAATCGCGTTGCAGGCGGACCTTCGCCCGCTGAAGTATTGGCCTTTCACAACTATTTAATTATGTAAGGTTGCTGTGGGGTGCCGTCAGTAGAATGTTACCTCTTCTCTCTTACCCGTGGATGCAGTAATAATCTGCAAAGGTATAGCCACGACAGCATCATCCTTCCCTGTATCAACATCCTGTACTGCTCTCGCCAACGCGCCTGCCAAGCGTAGTATGGTAGCGACCCCTCAAGATCAGTACTTGGAGATCCACGAGGGATGCCTATGTCCAGCCGTGGACGTTTACGGATGAGATGATGATGATGATAAGGATTGTAAAGTTCCGGACCAGATCTCGTCAAGCGGGGATTAGAATGAATATGTTGTTGTAATATGAGACGGTTCCATCTTCACCGCATGCAGTTATGAACGACCGTGTCACGTGACTGTCCTCTAAGACATATGTAAATGTAGACGTTACAAAACTTTTGTCCACCGGTTATTTCCACTGACAAGGGATAAAATTATTTTATCCTCCTGCCAAAGCACGGCAACAGGGGGAAAGTGAATTATATAACTTTTTGACATTAGACGTGGATACTCACCCCCCGCCTATAGCATGGCAAAGTACTTTGGTTTAATAGTTTATCCACCGTCGCCATGCTCGGAGGGTGGACAAAATTGACAGAGGAGAATAGTATTTTGTCCTGTCCCCTTGGATAAAATATCTCCGGCCATGCTAGCCCTCCTGGGTTCAAAGTCAAAGTCAAACTTCACTTATTCCTTAAGGGATACCCCCGAAAGAGTGGCAGCAGCGTCTTACCGCGTATCGACATCCAGTACAGCGTTAGCCAACCCGCCTGCCAAGCGTGGCGAGTATGGCAACTATCCCTCATGGAGATCCATTAAGGAGGCTTGTGTTCAGTAGTGGACGTTTTACGGCTGAAATTAAAAAAAAATATACAAAAAACTAAAAAATGTATTTTATCCATAACACAAGCGTTGCTTTATTAGCCCAAGGCTTGCCCAGCACCTATACCATCCTCCCTGCTTAGTCAGCTATTAGTCAGTTTAGTCATCTATTAGTCAGATGATAGAACAGGTCAATACGTCTCTTCACTCTTCTCCCGTAGGACATGTACAACATGGGGTTGTTGCCATACTCGCCACACATGGCAGGCGAGTTGGCGAGCGCAGTACGAGATGTTGGTACACGGAAAGACGCTGCTGCCCATCTTTCGGAGGTATCCCTTGGCAGATTCTTACTGCATCCGCGGGAAAGAGAGGAAGGGCAACATTTCATAAGTAAGTATAAGAAAAATACATTGGTTCATGGCCGGTATCGAACATACGACCTTCGGATCGAAATTTGGGGGTAAATACTACACTCGTACTAATACACTCGGCCAACACAGATTTACTTGTAAAATGAACACAAAACGGTGGCGATTCTGTTATGCGCTAACTAGCTAAAGCTAATTAAGTTGACGTAAAACGGACTAAACTGACGTATTGCTGTTCGGTTAGTGCTATTCTAAAATTAAAACAGGACAATTATACCCAATTATGCGCTGACAGCTCAATTTAGAAACTTCGCTTATTATAGTTAGCTTTTGGAAGTTTAAAAGCTAATCAACACCAATATGCATATAAACTGTCTAACATATCAGTTAAAACAGAAGTAAGAAGTGAAAAATGTCTTCAGACACCGAAAACGATAATACAGGAAAAGTGATAATTTACATAAAAAAGTGATTAATTGAACAATGCCGATAAAACGCTCATTCTCCCTCCGAGTGCGTAAGACGAAAGCCCCCCAGGCCCATGTGCTCTCACCGGGGCCCCGGGAGGCCCCCGCGCGGTTGCAAGTGACCCCCGAAGAGGTCCACGATTGTATAGAAGCTGACGAGGCGTACGACGCGTCGCATTACTTCATAGACGATGTCCGGGACCCGTGGAGGGAAGGCGGTAAGGAACATAGTTAAAAACCTTTTATTTATGCACAACTATGACGTGGTCCTTCACTATTGGCCTTATGAACAAGCTCAGAGTCGCTCAACGAGCTATGGAGAGGGCTATGCTCGGGGTTTCTCTACGGGATCGAATCAGAAATGAGGAGATACGTAGAACTGGGGTCACCGACATACGCCGGACGTATTAGCACGTTGAACTGGCAATGGGCAGGCCATATAGCGCGCAGAACAGATGGCCGATGGGGCCGCAAAGTTCTCGAATGGAGGCCACGGACCAGCAATGCAGCGTAGGACGTCCACCAACAAGATGGGCAGACGACTTAGTAAGAACCGCAGGTCGGCGTTGGATGCAGGCCGCTTCCAACCGCAGTTCCTGGAGATCAATGAGGGAGGCCTTTGTCCAGTGGACGTCCTACGGCTGATATGATGATGATGAAGTGACGAGACATGCTGAAGGGCGTGGTGTTAAGCGGTAAGCTCTATATATGACAATTGCAGTACCGCGGTGATCACGTTCACGATGCACGTGACCGTCGAATTCATTAACAGAGGCTTTGAAAATCATCTCATAATAAACTATGACGTCATTTTTGGTCGTCATTCAGGCCACTGACTATTACGCGTATGCCTCTCAGGATCACATTTGTCCACAGACGCGCTAGAGCGCGAGAGGCTATCCCAGCATGCAGCGCTACGCGAGCTGGTGTCGCGAGGGGATGCGAGCGGGCTGAAGACGCGGCTGGCGGCTCTGGGCACCACTGCTGGGATCGTCGTAAACATGACCCCGGGAGGAGCCAGTACCTTGCTATATGTGTGAGTAAAGACATGACCTTGCTTCGATGTTCACACAGAAGGAAAGAATATACAGAGAGACTGACAGAGAGGCAGACAGAGAGACAGACAGAGTAAGGGACCAGTCATACACAGAGATAGAGTGAGGGGACGAGACAGACCGAGGGATATACATACAAAGAGACAGACAGAGTAAGGGACCAGTCATACACAGAGATAGAGTGAGGGGACGAGACAGACCGAGGGATATACATACAAAGAGACAGACAGAGTAAGGGACCAGTCATACAGAGAGATAGAGTGAGGGGACGAGACAGACCGAGGGATATACATACAAAGAGACAGACAGAGTAAGGGACCAGTCATACAGAGAGATAGAGTGAGGGGACGAGACAGACCGAAGGATATACATACAAAGAGACTGACAGAGAGGTAGACATAGGGACAGACAGAGTAAGCAGAGTAAGGGACATAAAAACAGAAAGACGGACAGAGGGGTAGACTATAGGGAGATAGAAAGATTATAAGATTAGACGCTGAAACTCTTTGCCCAGCTAAGTGACCATTTGCGAACAGAAACTAAAATTCAAGGAGGGTTAATTTTAGCCGCTCAAATTATAGGAGGATCCTGCAGTAGACTAATAGGTACATGCTGATGATGATGAGCTCTAGAGCTGTGGGAGCTTGCGTCCCGAGCGGATGGAAGTGGGTTGAAGACGGCGACTCGGGCACCATAGCTGGGATCGTCGTGAACATGACCCCGGGAGGAGCCAGCACTTTGTTCTATGTGTGATTCAAGACGTGACCTTGCTTTTAGGGCCTAACAAACTGAGGGAGGTAGACAAAGAGTCTATTTAAAAGAGTGAGGGACCAGACATACAGAGGAACAAAGTAAGGGGCCGTACAGAACCAATACCAGCATCAACGTTTTCGTAAAAATTGTATGTGTACTGAAGTAGCAAATAAAGTAGCAATTGAGTCTATTCAGAGGAAATTCATAAAACATCTTAACTACCGTAAAAACATAGTAAATGATGATTATATTGCATC
Source organism: Pasiphila rectangulata (assembly GCA_963082625.1). Lineage (NCBI taxonomy): Eukaryota > Metazoa > Arthropoda > Insecta > Lepidoptera > Geometridae > Pasiphila > Pasiphila rectangulata. Next base: position 8,798,461 of record OY720264.1, on the reverse strand, counting down.
ATGCAAAGAACATGAATTGTTAACCCTCAGCAAAAGAAGGACGTTGCATGATATGATATTGTTGCATGATGTATGTTCTGGAGTATTAGATTGCCCCAGATTATTAAATAAAACACTGTCCTTACGAGCGTCAAACAGGCGAACCAGGAACACGCAGTTGTTTAATGTGCCTACCCATCTTACTAACTACTCGGCCAATAACGTAACCAGCAGGTTACGTCGGACGTACAATAAAATGTATAATGACTTAGATCTGTTTTATCTATCAAAATTCACATTCAAAGCTAAAGTCATCGCTCTCCTAAGAGAAGGCTAATAATGTTTATTTTTATTTATTTCTGCCTGCTTTGTAGCGTTTTTTAATTGTGTTTGTGTAACCCTTATTATTATTATTTCAAATGGTAAACCTTTACATACAAACAGTGAAATTACAGACTGATATTTTTGTTATAGATTTCGTATATACTGGTTTGTACCTAAGTAGGAAAAAAATAATAATAATAATAGCTGTCATTGTGTCATTTTATGCAGAAAGACTAAACAAGGATTTACTTTTTATTTTTACACTGCCGCCATGTAAACCATCCCTTACAGCTTGTTGTTGTCGATCGAGATATGCCTATACTTAGTACTTAGAAAATTGTGCTCAGAAGTTGTAGGTCAATGGTTTATACACATTCATGCATCTCACAGCCACACTACACACTTACACTACACATTTACTTACACTATGCGATTTTTGTTCGTAGTTTAGTTTACATGTACCTATGTTATCTTGTTAATATTTTTAGTTTGTTTGTAACATCATTGCTTACCTACCTACCCTAATTTAATTTAGTAAGTGCTATTAATATAATGTAGACTCGATTTGGTTTATGAATAGTACATATTATGCAGTGTAATAAAAAACAATAATGTAACTGTGAGTTTAAGATAATAAATAAAATAAAATAAAAAAATAAAATAAAGAATCTTATCTATCTAGATGCCGTGACAAGGTGTTCTGTATTTGTGATTGTCCTTTCCAGCGCCTGCGAAGCCGGCCAATCACAGGTCGCCTCGCTCCTCCTCGCGCATGGAGCGGACGGGCGCGCGCACTCCGTCACGCGCTACGGCCCGCTGTACGTCGCGGCGTACCACGGACACGCGCAGCTAGCGAGGCTGCTGCTGGCGCACTTCCCGCAAGCTGTGCAGGTGAGGGCGAGACGGACACACAGACACATAGCCGGCCAATCACAGGTCGCCTCGCTCCTCCTCGCGCATGGAGCGGACGGGCGCGCGCACTCCGTCACGCGCTACGGCCAGCAGCTGTCTCACTTCCCCCAAGTTGTGTAGGTGAGGGCGAGACCGACACAGATACATAGCCGGCCAATCACAGATTGCATCTACATATCCTCCTTACTCACGAAGCGGACGCGCGAGTGCACTCCGTCACGCGCTACGGGCCGCAGCTGTCTCACTTCCCCGAAGTTGTGCAGAGGGGACAGCGTATCAATTATCTTGACAGGAGGCGTTGACGGCTGTGCCAACGTTTTCAATAAGTATAATGTTGATGTAAAACTCATCGGCAGTCATTCAGAACTCATTAAAAAAGTAACGATATATTAGTGTGAAGGCAGTCTATTCATTGACAACGTTGGCACAGTCGTCAACGCTTTATATAATGGTGTGAAGGCAGAACTACTCATTGACAAAGGCACAGTCGTCAACGCCGTATATCTGGTGATAAGCCAGTCTATTCATTGACAACGTTGGCACAGTCGTCAACGCTTTATATATGGTGTGAAGGCAGAACTACTCATTTTGACAAATGCACAGTCGTCAACGCCGTATATCTGGTGATAAGCCAGTCTATTCATTGACAACGTTGGCACAGTCGTCAACGCTTTATATATGGTGTGAAGGCAGACTACTCATTTTGACAAATGCACAGTCGACAACGCCGTATGTCTGGTGATAAGCCAGTCTATTCATTGACAACGTTGGCACAGTCGTCAACGGTTTATATATGGTGTGAAGGCAGAACTACTCATTGACAAAGGCACAGTCGTCAACGCCTTATATCTGGTGAGTAGCTAGTCTATTAATTGACAACGTTGGCACAGCCGTCAACGCATCCTGTCAAGATTCGCACTTGATTTAGCACCAACCTTGACAACCCTGACGTTAATAGAATAGCAGTGAAAGATTTAGGTATCTTTTTAGCTTCTTTCCCTCACTTGGTAAAAAACGTTTTCTGGAGCAAACAAACTCAATTATGTATGTGCTGTGCGGTGTGTTTTTCTTTTGCAAATTGTAATTTTTATGTGGCTTTGGATTGCAAATGAATAAACACATAATATTTGCCGTGGGGTGCCGGCAGTAGAATGTTACCCCTCCTCTCATGCCCGTGGATGCAGTAAGAGCCTGCTAAGGGATACCTCCGGAATATGGGCAGCAGCGTCTTTCCGTGTATCAACATCCCGTACTGCGCTCGCCAACCCGCCTGCCAAGCGTGGTGAGTATGGCAACTACCCCTCATGGAGATCCATGAGGGAGGCCTGTGTTCAGTAGTGGACTTTTTACGGCTGGAATGATGATGATGATGATGATGATGATGATTTATGCCATGTTTGAAGCAATAAATGTCTTTGAATCTTCTCGAAGTTGGACCTACCTACATAGACTGTTTGTGCTAGGTATGTACATATGTATACGTAAGAAATATATTTTTTATAATGTAAACATATTGGATGACGAAGGCGAGAGAAAGGGACATGTGGAGGGCTTTAGGAGGCCTACGCCGCTGAGGCGACTACTGCTTCAGATATTTCATCATCATCATTTCAGCCATAAAACGTCCACTGATGAACACAAGCCTCCCTCATGGATCTCCATGAGGGGTAGTTGCCATACTCACCACGCTTGGCAGGCGGGTTGGTGAGCGCAGTATGGGATGTTGATACACGGATAGACGCTGCTGCCCATCTTCCGGAGGTGTCCCTTAGCAGGCTCTTACTGCATCCACGGGTAGGAGAGGAGGGGTAACATTCTACTGCCGGCACCCCACGGCAATGATCGTCGATGACGTTCAGATATTTAGTTTTAAGTAAATTGTATATTTTATTAAGAAGTAGAAACAGAGGCTTTTTTATTTTACGTTCGTTCATCTCACTAATATCATAAAGCCGAAAGTTTGTTTGTATGGAGGTTTGTCACCTCTTCACGCAAAAACTGTCGTACGTATCGAGCTGAAATTTTGCAAACGTATAGATGTTGACTAGGATTAGATATTAAAAGTTTTAAATTCTAAACCATTTAGATACCCTACGACATGTCTATATCGGGAGACTGAGCTATTGACTGTGAGACAGCTATACATAAAATTCATAGTCACAAGGCAACATTCTCGACTGATGCACAAAACAACACACACAAGAAGAAAACATAATGTTTTCCATGTTCCTCCATGCAAAACGAGACTCGCTCAAGGCTTGGCCTATACTCTGGCACCTTTCCTATACAACCGGATTAGTAAGGATATATCATTATATGAAAAAACTAAATTTCTTGTTAATAAAGCACTTTATGACTACCTTAAGAAATTGGACTATGACAAAACAGAACAAATTATATTACGGTCTCAATAAATAAATATTATATATATAAAATATATATATATACATATATATTAATATGATATTATTTATTAATAATAAGAGTATCAATATTTAGATACACAATAATCAAAGATATTTATCATTTTAATTAAATGTACGTCTATATAAGATTTATTGTAGGTATATTATATTTAAATATAATGTTTTATAATATATATGTAGGTCTATAATTAAAATAAATTTGTGGATTGATTATTTATTTATACACTCTTCAATTAAATCAGATTTAAGGAAAATTGTCATGGCATAATCTCGATAATTCATAGGTTTTATTTTATTTTTGTTTTTATTTTATTTTTATTATGTTGTACAACTAAACTTTCATGCAACGTTAATTTTATTTTATTTGTTTAATTTTTATAGTATTTTCTAATCAACGATATTTTGCGAAAACTGTACACCAATTTCGTTGTCCTGAAGTGTATCTGTTATCTGTACTTGCAACTTAGTCGCTTCGCTGCGACCGATGATGACGACTTGATGCAAGCTAATATGAACCGTATCTCTAAGGAACGAGAATCATACTTCGCCGTAACACAGTTACAAACTAGCACGGGGAGTATAGATTTTTTAACTGGATGGGTACCGTCATATTTTATTTTTATTTTTATACCTTGTATATTTTTTGTAACTTATTACAGTAACATAATTTAAGCGTAGTACTTAGTGATTAATGATTAATATGCAAGTGTACCTTACCTATGTCATTTAAGTATTTTGAAAATAAACTATTCTTAAAACTATTCTTATTCTTATTAACACATAGGCTACTTTTTATCCGGGAACAACGCATGCGAAGCGGCGGGCGCAAGCTAGTTTAACGATGTTTATCGTGATTCCAGCAAGAGACCGTGGAGAAATGGCTGCCTCTGCACGCGGCGTGCATCGGCGGACACGCGGCGTTAGTGACGCTGCTTCTAGAGTACCCCTATCCGGAGACCGTGCTCAACACTTACAGGTGAGTGTGCGGACCGTAGGGCGCCCCCTGCTGGACGTAGGCCTCGCACATGGGCCTCCAATATCATTTGTTTTTTCACTTTAGGGAAACTAGATAGTTACTTATTAGTTCGAGTTTAAGAAGTCTTTGTTCTCATCTTAAGAATTTACAATTCGCTTACAATGACGACACTTGACGACGATTACAAAGACGAGCTCTGTGGCGCAGCGGGCGAAGGTCCGCCTGCGACGCAAGGGGTTGCGGGTTCGATTCCCGCCTCGGGACAAATGTCTGTACGATCTGCAGATATTTGTTCAGGGTGTTTTGGATGTTTTTCTATGTGTAATAAATAATATCTATCTATGTAGTATAATTTATTAAGTATATCAGTCATCTAGTACCCATAACACAAGCTCTGCTTAGCTTGGGGCTAGATGATGTTGTGTGGATTGTCCAGCATTATTTATTTATTTATTTAATGAGAACTTATAAACTAGGTATCTTATTATCATGTAGTATAATTAGAAGTTTATTAATACACAGTAGTATTTTACAAAATACATTAACATCATCATTATCACGTTCATAAGACGCCACTGCCATAAGTCCAATGACATACGCCTCGCTCATGGATCTGCAAATACTGATCACGAGGGGTTGTTGCCATACTCGCCACGCTTGGCGGGCGGGTTGCCGATGGATACCTCCGGAGGTATCCATCGGCAGATTCCTGCTGCATCCGCGGGCGAGAGAGGCGAGGCTGCGTCTCCCGCCGGTCCCCACGGTCGACCTGCCATATTTGTATTTCCTCCCGCAGCGACTCCCGAGCAGAATGGCAGTACAACGCAGCGTTCGATGTGAACTCCCGCGACGCTAGCGGCCAGACGGCGCTGCACGTGGCCTGCGCCCTCGGCCACCTGCCGTGCGTCTCCGCCTTGCTGGAGCACACCGCGCCCTGCCTGCCCAACGACGACTCACAGGTGACTCACGAGCAGAATGGCAGTACAACGCAGCGTTCGATGTGAACTCCCGCGACGCTAGCGGCCAGACGGCGCTGCACGTGGCCTGCGCCCTCGGCCACCTGCCGTGCGTCTCCGCCTTGCTGGAGCACACCGCGCCCTGCCTGCCCAACGACGACTCACAGGTGACTCACGAGCAGAATGGCAGTACAACGCAGCGTTCGATGTGAACTCCCGCGACGCTAGCGGCCAGACGGCGCTGCACGTGGCCTGCGCCCTCGGCCACCTGCCGTGCGTCTCCGCCTTGCTGGAGCACACCGCGCCCTGCCTGCCCAACGACGACTCACAGGTGACTCACGAGCAGAATGGCAGTACAACGCAGCGTTCGATGTGAACTCCCGCGACGCTAGCGGCCAGACGGCGCTGCACGTGGCCTGCGCCCTCGGCCACCTGCCGTGCGTCTCCGCCTTGCTGGAGCACACCGCGCCCTGCCTGCCCAACGACGACTCACAGGTGACTCACGAGCAGAATGGCAGTACAACGCAGCGTTCGATGTGAACTCCCGCGACGCTAGCGGCCAGACGGCGCTGCACGTGGCCTGCGCCCTCGGCCACCTGCCGTGCGTCTCCGCCTTGCTGGAGCACACCGCGCCCTGCCTGCCCAACGACGACTCACAGGTGACTCACGACTCACAGGATACTCACGACTGACGAAGTCTGCTGTATAGGCCAATATAGACGACCTCTGTGGCGCAGCGGGTGAAAGCCCGTCTGCGACGCAAGAGGTTGCGGGTTCGATTCCTGCCTCGGGACAAATGTCTGTAAGATCTGCAGATATTTGTTCAGGGTGTTCTGGATGTTTTTCTATATATAATAAAAACTACTATCTATGTAGTATAATGTATTAAGTATATCAGTCATCTAGTATCCATAACACAAGCTCTGCTTAGCTTGGAGCTGGATGATGCTGTGTAAATTGTCCAGCATTATTTTTTTATTTAATTGCCGTGTGTCTCCGCGTTACTGGAACACTCCGCGTCTCAAGACTCAAGACTCGCAGGATACTCTCTGGTGACTCACGACTCACAGATGTCTCACGACTCACAGGTGACTCACGCCACTGGTATGTTTGGTAAATGAAATGAAGAATTTTCTATTTATCTACATATGTACTATGACTGTACTACGGAACTTAAAATCATACGTTTCAGATAGAGGAGCCGTCGCCCCGTCCCGCAGTGGTCAGCCCGCTCCGCAGCGGCATCTCTCTAGGCATACACGCCATCGTTAGCAAGCTGACTGGCGCCAGTGTGAGTAATCAATATATATAAAACTTCCGTTACTGACTGAGTGACTGACAGACAACGCACAGCCTAAACCACTGGACCTAGAGACTTGAAATTTGGCACACATATACCTTGAGTATCCTAGAGGTGCACTAAGGAGGGATTTTTAGAAATTCCCACGGGAACGGGAACTACGCGGGTGAAACTGCGGGGTGCGGCTAGTTTTATATGTATATCATCAAATCAAATCATTTATTTATGGAAACCTTTACAACATATAACATTATATATACCTTACCTCCCGCGCTAGTTATAAACTGTGTTACAGCAAGGACTGTGAAACTATGTTTACATATAAAAATACATCACAAAGTTGTAGATACATTGATTCTCTTTTTTGTTGGAAAGGAGATATCCCAATGGTGGCCCTAGGACAAGGAAACCAGGATCTGATGATGGCAACAGAGAAATAGAGAGGAACAAATACTAAAAATTGGTTTCCTGTTTGAAGTCGGTTGTTTTTTCGTCAAAACATTTTGTTTCTTACTCTCTGGACAGAATAGAATTGCGATTTTCATTATCATCATCATAATTTCAGCCGTAAAACGTAACTCCATGTGGAGCAGTTGCCATACTCGCCACTCGGGTTTGACGAGCACAGTACGGGATGTTGATGCACGGAAAGGCTCTGCTGCCCATCACCCGGAGGTATCCGTTAGCAGGCTCTTACTGCATCCACGGGCATGATAGGAGGGATAACATACTACTTCCGGCACTCCATGGCAATGTATTTCATACCCTGCCAACAAGCCTATTGTAAGTCTTTATTTTGTAGCGTTCCAACTCGTCGACTTCGGTGCGAAAACTCCGCCCCGTGCGAGTGGACTTGATACTGACGACCCCCCCGCCCGTGGGATCCACGCACACGGTAACTAAGATAAGATAAATTTATTCACACACGAACGTTTAACAATTGACATATATTTTATAACTAGTCTTAAAATTAACACATTGTTACGAGCTGGTGGTTCGGGATTAAATAATGTAATCCAATCAAAACAAAACTAACACTTTAATCACAGATCACATCAATAGGAAACTCCCAGCAGATTCTCACTAGAACACTTATTTACTGAACAACACTGATCACCACTATAACATTTGTTCACTGAACACTTGTATTCACTTCAATGTCAATCGGATATATCGCACTGTTCACTTCCATAGCCAAATAAAGACTGTCCGCTCGGCAAACACGCCCGCGTATTTATATCGCACATAAAGAAGATTCGAGACGTGGAAGTATCTAGATTCAAAAACAATAGATTAACTGGCAAACAACTTGTTTACAAAACTTCGCTATTTTTTCAAAACCGGTTTATCTAGAAACTTCACTTGTTTATGTTTACGACATAGAAGTGACCTTTGGACTCTTTCGAATGTGTTTTTCGGGGTTTAAAAAAAGACTAATTAATTTGTAATTTTTGTAGTGTTTAACCACACCTATGTAAGTAGAACATTTTAATGCAACTTCAGACAATGAACAGAAGAACTCTAGTAGTTATCTGTAGATGGCGCTCTAATCGGTGCTCAACAGATATCACCTTATCAAGAATTTCAGAGGGTCCAGACACGGGTAACTTAGGCTAGTGGTTGAAGCACTTCCGGCTTTAGGACGTGGGTTCGAATCTCACCGGAATCGTACATTTTTGATAAGGTTTTTTATATCCTTGTGTAGCGCGACAAACGCGCTTTTAACTCGTGTGTTAGAGCGCTCCTTACGCGTGCTATAGGCAGTTCACTTTTCAGGCTTCCCGCGGATCCGCCACTACGCCGAAATCCGCGAACCGGCCGCATCAGCGCGCCGCGATCTATTCTGTTTTAGCCTGTTTTAGATTGTAATTGTTGTATATTATATCCCGTGTTTACCGATTATATTTACCTTTTATCGTGCAACGAACTCTTTTACTACAAGCCCAAACTCTGAGAGAGACAAAAGTACCTAGCCTACACTTGTAAATAATCTAGTTAGATGTAAAGCTGTGTCTCAGTCCTCAGGCGCAGAGCCCAAGGACCGGCGGCGCGCGCGCAGCGCCTCCGCGCCGCCGCGCCGGGCCGCGGGCGCGCCGCCGGGGCGCTGCTGCGTGTCGCCCTCGCCCAGCAGGACCAGCTGTAACACCGACAGTAAGTCCGCGAGGGCGTCGCCACGGGGGCGCACGCCTCCGCGCCGCCGCGCCGGGCCGCGGGCGCGCCGCCGGGGCGCTGCTGCGTGTCGCCCTCGCCCAGCAGGACCAGCTGTAACACCGACAGTAAGTCCGCGAGGGCGTCGCCACGGGGGCGCACGCCTCCGCGCCGCCGCGCCGGGCCGCGGGCGCGCCGCCGGGGCGCTGCTGCGTGTCGCCCTCGCCCAGCAGGACCAGCTGTAACACCGACAGTAAGTCCGCGAGGGCGTCGCCACGGGGGCGCACGCCTCGCCGGCGGAGCCATGAAGCGTCATCTTATCAAATTAAGCATAATATTAAGGACGAACGAGTCGCCCATCTCTCCATACAAACGTGGAAGGGTAACTACTCCACTGTTTGACGTTAACCATCCAAAAGTAAGAATTATATCAATTTATCTCGTCATAATCTATGTTTGTATACACCCCAAACCGTAAAAAAAATATTTATTTCAAAAATACAAGCTTCTAAACTTTCGTATTTCAACACTGATTTTAGCCCAACTTTGGACGAAACTAAATAATATAAGGAGAAAGAAAAATCTAAAATAAACGCCGTTCCGACATAGTTTTATTATTCAAAAGTTTAAATAAAATTATTTTGAAAAGATTACACTCAAGTTTTTCTATAATAACCCTTGTGCTAATGGATGGAGGAATGAATCATTGTGCATTTCATTCTAGAGCGCGGGTAAACACACTATGTCAGGTGAGATAGCATACATTTAGGCCGCGCCCACTGACGACTTTGCCTCCGCGACTAGTTGGACCTTGAGACAAAATATTGTAACAATGAATAGAAGTGAAAGAGTGAGGTTTCTCCTTCGCTTCTTTCTCTCACTTGGAAAGAAAAAGGTTTTCCGAAGCGAACGAATTCAATTATGTGCTTTATTCAATTTAAATGCGTTTTGCTCTATTGAATAAACACCTATCGATTTTGAATTTAATCTGCGGCCGGCTCCAAAATCACCTACTAACATCGTGTTAACGCTTGCAGCAACGTGAGGCGACGCACACGCCGATGAGAGACGTAGTGACTACCTCGGCACGAAATTCGCAAATTCTGGCCTGCGACTCCTAGAATTTAGTTTTCAGTAGGTCTAGATTTGCTACGGTGTGCAGTAGAATAGTGCCCCTACTCTCTTGGCCGTGGATCCTGTAAGAACAGCGTCTTTCCATGTATCAACATCCCGTACTGCGCTCGCCAAGCGTATAGCTTCGTACGTGTTGTTAAACGCTATTAAAAATTACAAGCTATGAAATGCCTTTTTCAAATAAATACATTTATTCTTTCCCAGGGGAAGGGCCCTGGTCGGCGCTGGCCCTGGCCTGCCGCGGCCGCCACGTGCAGGTAGCGGAGCTGCTGTTGTCTCACGGCGCGACGGACGCCGCGTGTCGCGCGCTCCGGGAGTGTCTGCAGCACGAGCTGCTGGACCTGGCCGCCAAGATACTGGCCACTAAGGTAACTGGCTGCCAAGATACTGGCCACTAAGGTAACTGGCTGCCACGTGCAGGTAGCGGAGCTGCTGTTATCTCACGGCGCGACGGACGCCGCGTGTCGCGCGCTCCGGGAGTGTCTGCAGCACGAGCTGCTGGACCTGGCCGCCAAGATACTGGCCACTAAGGTAACTGGCTGCCACGTGCAGGTAGCGGAGCTGCTGTTATCTCACGGCGCGACGGACGCCGCGTGTCGCGCGCTCCGGGAGTGTCTGCAGCACGAGCTGCTGGACCTGGCCGCTAAGATACTGGCCACTAAGGTAACTGGCTGCCAAGATACTGGCCACTAAGGTAACTGGCTGCCGAGATACTGGCCACTAAGGTAACTGGCTGCCAAGATACTGGCCACTAAGGTAACTGGCTGCCAAGATACTGGCCACTAAGGTAACTGGCTGCTGAGATACTGGCCACTAAGGTAACTGGCTGCTGAGATACTGGCCACTAAGGTAACCGGCTGCTGAGATACTGGACTAGGTGCCGAGATAATGGTCTCTAAGAGAGCCAGCTACTTAGATATTGGATGCTAGGGTAACTAGCTTTTGAGATACTGGTCAATAAAGTAACTAGATGTGAAGCAACTTGTCTTTTCAGATACTAGAAAATCGTAAGGAGAGATAGACATTTTATTTTATTTAAATTGATGAATAAAAAATAATTTGCATTTAAACTTAACTTTATTGTTATCGTTCGCAGGCACACCCCGACCCGGACTACAAACTGAACAAGTCCACCGTCTCTGAGACGGTGTTCAGCCGGCGCCCCGCAGACTCCGCGCTCACGTACAGCGCGGTCTGTCCGACCACACCCGTCATGGTGAACTGGAGGGAGCTGCACTGCCCCCTGCCGGCGATACGGTGAGTCTGCGAGACGCGGTGTCTGTGAGGCGGGGTGTCTGTGAGACAGGGTGTCTGTGAGACGCGGTGTCTGTGAGACGCGGTGTCTGTGAAACAGGGTGTCTGTGAGACGCGGTGTCTGTGAGACAGGGTGTCTGTGAGACGCGGTGTCTCTGAAACAGGGTGTCTGTGAGACGCGGTGTCTGTGAGACAGGGTGTCTGTGAGACGCGGTGTCTGTGAAACAGGGTGTCTGTGAGACGCGGTGTCTGTGAGACATGGTGTCTGTGAGACGCGGTGTCTGTGAAACAGGGTGTCTGTGAGACGCGGTGTCTGTGATGAGATCCCGCCACAGCGAGACGACATCGCAATTTGAAATAGTATTTTAATCTAAAATCTAATTCCTGATCTCACTTCTGATAAATCACTTCCACCACTAATATCGCGCCTCTATCCAAAAATTGCTCCCAGTTTGTCATTCCTTCGCTCTAATATCTTAGCCACTAGTTCTAATATCTCAGCCGCTAGCTCTAATATCTCAAGTTATTCTTCCACAGCATGTCCTGGCTCCGCCTCGCCGCGCTGTCAGTGAACAGCAAACTAAACAGCTCGCGCGCGGCTTTGCTCGCGATCACGCGGATCGACGTCTCTAGCAACGAGCTGCGACTGCTGCCGCCTGAGATATTCACGCTGCCCAGTCTCAAGTGAGTGCTACAGCGTGTCCCTCAGTGATCAGTAAGAAATCTCTAGCCACGAGATGCGACTGCTGCCGCCTGAGATATTCACGCTGCCCAGTCTCAAGTGAGTGTTACAGCGTGTCCCTCAGTGATCAGTAAACTAAATTAGAAATCTCTAGCCACGAGATGCGACTGCTGCCGCCTGAGATATTCACGCTGCCCAGTCTCAAGTGAGTGTTACAGCGTGTCCCTCAGTGATCAGTAAACTAAATTAGAAATCTCTAGCCACGAGATGCGACTGCTGCCGCCTGAGATATTCACGCTGCCCAGTCTCAAGTGAGTGTTACAGCGTGTCCCTCAGTGATCAGTAAACTAAATTAGAAATCTCTAGCCACGAGATGCGACTGCTGCCGCCTGAGATATTCACGCTGCCCAGTCTCAAGTGAGTGTTACAGCGTGTCCCTCAGTGATCAGTAAACTAAATTAGAAATCTCTAGCCACGAGATGCGACTGCTGCCGCCTGAGATATTCACGCTGCCCAGTCTCAAGTGAGTGTTACAGCGTGTCCCTCAGTGATCAGTAAACTAAATTAGAAATCTCTAGCCACGAGATGCGACTGCTGCCGCCTGAGATATTCACGCTGCCCAGTCTCAAGTGAGTGTTACAGCGTGTCCCTCAGTGATCAGTAAACTAAATTAGAAATCTCTAGCCACGAGCCGTCTGAAGTATTCACTCTTCCCAGTCTCAAGTGAGTTATTTATTTATTTATTTAAATAGGACATCCAACACAGGGTTACACATAATACTAAGGACTAAATGTTAATAGCTTGGTGTTCCCGTAATTACAGGACGTCACAGCATGTACAAAGAGCGACAACTGATAAAAAGTATTCTTTTTTAAACAGTATTTAGAGCGTATAAGAAAAATTTTAACATAAACTTTATGTTAATAAAATTTTAAACAGTATATAAAGCAAGTATGAAAAATTATAACATAAACTTTAGGTTCATTAAGATCAATCATTGAAGTTATATTTTAATTAAAATGTTTTCTTTTCTAACCAACTGGTTAGAAAAGAAAACATTTTAATTAAAATTAATAGTAAAGAAAGAAACACAATGACATTTATATATTAGTTATACTTACAACTTCATTAAATTAATCTTTTCCTCTCTTTCTTTCTCTCATATGCCGTAGAGTTATAAGAATGTTGCACCTCCTCTCTTGTCCGTGGACGCAGTAAAAATCTGCCAAAGGATACCGCCTAAAGATGGGCGGAAGCGTTTACCTACTAGTTTTTCAAATAGTTTCCTGTTAACTCTTCTTGTTATCGATGAGTTTCTCCCTCAGGTATCTCAACGCAGCCGGCAACAAGCTGTCCCGTCTGCCCCCTCCCAGCTGTCCTCAGGAGGGCGAGGGGCGGCGCACTCGCCTCAAGGATGCGCCGACCTACACCGCGCCGCAGCTGCAGGAGATATACTTGCAGGTGAGAGAGTGCGCCAGTGAAATCTATGTTGCTGGAACCTACCTCCGCCTCCACCGTAGGAAAATCTCTTAATTGACTTAATTTTAATTGATTTAAATTTTAATTACTGTAACGCTTAAAAAATTAAATTAAAATTAAATTATATACATTGTATATTCTAGTATATTATTAGTATATTCTGTGACGCCAGCGTGCGCAAAGCAACATCTGAGACATACTAAGTATTATAAAAAAAAAACAACAATAGAGCTCAAAATTATACATAAATGCAATGTCAAGACAAATAAACAAAAAACAGAATTATAAACAAAATGGATACAAGTCCTTAAAAACATATTTAAACAAGAGTTTCTTAAATTAACAATTAAGTCCACAGAACGACTACGTGAGGAACTGTTGAAGGTGTAAAAGATTTTTTTCATGCATTTTTTAAAGGAATAAACAGATTACAAATATATACTTAGGGTTCCGTCAGAATGCCAGCGCGCTTCTGCGCGGGTGTAGCATAGAGCTGAGAAAGGGTCCCGCCCTTTGGCCCATACTGCTGCAGTGAGCATGCGTTACATAGTTTTCTGTGTTTATTAGCTTTGTTACTTTAAAAATATTGTTCTATTTGTTCGCTTCGTCCACGTTTTTGTGCTGTATCTTTATGTGGTCAATAAATACTTCATTTATTTACTAGCTGACCCGGTGCCCACTTCGTTGGGCGGTAATTTATCGCCTACGACACTCACAAATACTGTGGCTTTCTATAAGTAAAAGAATTTTGAAAATCGGTTCAGTAGATCCAGAGATTAACCGCCTACAACCTCACAAACTCACAAACTTTACCTCATTATAATATTAAGAGTAAGTATATTTATTTCAACATACTTAAAAAAGCATTTGTTAACGTACCTAAATAGCTTAATAATAAAGTACTTATCTAATAAACTACTAAAATTAAGACAAAATTATCTGCTTACGCAAAATGAAGGTACATACCTATACAGTTTAAAAAACTTTATCTTCCTTGCTAGTTCATAACTGAGTTACGGCAAAATAATGATTCCCGTCCCATACAAATACGGATCATGTTAGCGTGATTACACTACTTGACTTGTGGCTAATTAGTCCGGTGCAACTAAACAATATACCCCGATTAGCAGTTTTTTGTTTCGAGTGTCAGGTAAGAATCAATATTAGTATAGATTAATGATTGTGATTATTCGTTCATTTTTGATTTTGATTCTGTCTATCCTCAGGACAACCGCCTGGAAGAGCTCCCAGGCGCCCTCTTCTCCCTCCGCGCCCTCTCCACCCTGGATGTGTCCAACAACAAGCTGCGCGCGCTGCCCGCCCAGCTGTGGGCTGCGCCGGCGCTGACCGATGTGAACGCCGCCTTCAACCATCTGAAGGACTTGCCCACGGGAGAGGAGCAGGTACGTTCCATCTATCGACAAGGTTTACGGGAACTGCATCAATTCTAAGAGATTCTCCTACTGGGGAGGTGGAGGTATGTTCCAGCACACTTATGTAAGCTAAGTCTTTATTAAAATATAGGATTATCGCGTAATTACCTTTATTTTATTCCCGATGGTTTTGACGTTTCACGGCGTGCTGAAGTTAACCCCATATTAGATAATCCCATATTTTAATAATGTGTTGTGATTGCGAAAGTTTAAAAAAAGTATAAGCTAAGTCTCTTTAACAGTGATCGAATGTGGGTGAGTTCATTGTAAACTAGTTCAATTCTTTCTAACAAAAAGCTGCGAGTGCTGGCCAGCTGTGGGCTGCGCCGGCGCTGACCGATGTGAACGCCGCGTTAAACCGTTTGAAGAACTTACCCACGGGAGAGGAGGAGGTTGGTTCCATCTATCGACAAGGTTTACAGGAACTGCATCAATTCTAACAGATTTTCCTACTGGGGAGGTGGAGTGAGGTTCCAGCACACTTAAGTAAGCTATGTTTCTTTAACAGCGATCAAACGTAACACGTAAAACGTAACTCCATGTGGGGTTGTTGCCATACTCGCCACTCGGGTTTGGCGAGCATAGTACGGGATGTTGATGCACGGAAGGATGCTGCTGCTCATCTTCCAGGGGTATCCCTTGGCAGGCTCTTACTGCACCCACGGGCAAGAGAAACGGCAAGATTCTTCTGCTGGCACCCCACGGTTATTAATTTGCTCTATGGTATTTCAGAATCAGTCTGAATGTAGCAGTCCACTGGCCTCGTCTCCAGTTGAAAGAAGTTCTTCAGCCAGCGGCCATTTTCCGTCTTCCCTGTCTGTAAGTGTTCGCGATATTTTTTACCCTATTAGTGATAGATACTCATTAGCAAACAAACGTAATTAAAAGATTTGAATGAAAATTATTATCTCAAAAAATATCATTAAAACAAGGTGTACAATTATAATGATTGGGAGAGAGAGTGAGGTTTCTTGTTCGCTTCTTTCCCTCACTTGGAAAAAACGTTATCTGAAGCGAACGAATGCAATTATGTGCTTTATTCAATTTAAATGTGTCTTGTTCTTTTGTAAATTGACTATTCTAAGTAGCTTTTTACTCTGCTGAATAAACAATTATTGAGTTTGACTTTGATATATTATTTTAAGTTAATTTAACCTGTGTTAGAAGAGTCAACTTAAATCAATATCTTACGAGCTATGGCGAAATTTAAACTCTCGCGCGACAAAATCAACAGCTGGCGAAAGTCTAACTCCTCTTACTCGCTGAAATGACACAATTGAACTCGGTAGATGGCGCTGCTGAGCGTAGTGTAGGGCGCCCACTAGCTATTTTTTTTATTTATTTATTTATTAAAAGTACACTGACATCGAAATTATTTACAAATTATAAAAAAAAATACATGCATATAGGTATTGATCTGATACAGACGACAATTGAAGTGTACATAGCTTACTCTATTATGTGGGTTAAGAGAAAAAGAAGAGAAAAAAGAAGAAGAATTAATATACAAGTCAACATAAAGATCAATTTAAAATATGACGAAACATTACTAAAACACAACTAAAGCTAAGACAGTATAAATATAAGGTAATATAAATAGGTACGTAGAATTTGAATAACACAGGCTAGTACTTAACATGAAACACAGGTGGCATGGGTTGTACTTTAAACAATGTCATTCATGGAAGGGTCTAAATGGCTAGATACAATACAATACAATACAAATACATTTATTGCCAAAAAGAGAACACAGCTATTAATACATAAAATTACAATAATATAAAATAAGATCCTCTTAGGCAAATGGAGTAGACTCAGCACTGGACTGAGTAAACTACAGTCTACTCAGGGCTGGTTTTCAGTCTATCCCAGGGTTCGTATTTAGGTGTCGAAGTTTATTATTGTAACAGCAGGTGAAAAAATAATCAGTTTAAATACAAAATAATAAAGGGTTATACAAAAGTTGTTAAAGGTATGTAGGTACTAAATATAACAACTAAAAACTAGATTAGCCACTGTGTGAGTGTGAGTTATGTGAAGTTGAAAAAAAAGAAGAAAAAAACAAACAAAAAAAAGTTTCCGTAGATGGAGTGATGGCTTGCGGAGGTCGCTGCTAGACGCTGGATGCGGCATGCTGGAGACAGGGCTGGCGCAGACTTGGGGAGCCCTATGTCCAGCAGTGGACTAATACAGGCCGATGATGATATGGCGCTGCTGTCAGTATGTCTCCAAAACAGCGGACAGGACGACGTCTGCCGGTCCGCTAGTCTCTATATCTATCTCTACATAGTATAAATTATAGTCGCTGACCGCGTCTGTCTGTTCGGCTTTCTTCTCCTCCTAAACCACGCAACGGATTTAGATGCGGTTCACCAATGGATAGAGCGTTTCAAGAGGAAGGTTTAGAAGTTAAATCCATTGAAGACGAGCTCTGTGGCGCAGCGGGCGAAGGTCCGCCTGCGACGCAAGGGGTTGCGGGTTCGATTCCCGCCTCGGGACAAATGTCTGTACGATCTGCAGATATTTGTTCAGGGTGTTCTGGGTGTTTTTCTATATAATAAAAAATATCTATCTATGTAGTATAATATATTAAGTATATCAGTCATCTAGTACCCATAACACAAGCTCTGCTTAGCTTGGGGCTAGATGATGCTGTGTGATTTGTCCAGCATTATTTATTTATTTATTGAGGATTTTATTTATTTAATTTAATACTTTGTCGCACACAAACTTAAATAAGGGTACAATTGGTGGACATAATGCCGAAGGCATTTTCTACCTGTCAACTACAAAGGTGAATAACTATGAAATGGCGTGCTAACATACCTACTTAAATAGTCAATGAAACAAAACAAACCGTAAGTTCCTATAAACTAAATTTACATAACAAAAAGGATAATCTAGTATTAACTTATTTTATTTAAATATATTATATATATTTTATTTTATTTTACAATTTTAGGAAAACCAACAGCTTTAAACTAGCTGTTGGTTGTTGATCTTAAAGGTAACTATAATAATTAGAGGCTAATTATAGGTTTCCACAGATCATAAACAAAAGTTATATAGGTTCAACAGTCCTTTGGATTTTAACTAAAATACCAATTTAAAACTAATTTAAAGACTGTCACTAATTATCAAAAAAATAATTACTCAACAAACGTCTTAGACGTTTTGGAGAGGTGTTATATAAATCTATATCTAACGACACATTATTCGCTAACAACACATCATTAAATAGTTTGCTTGCTCTTATAATAAATGAATTCTGTCTGTAGTTTGTTCTCACTAGTGGATAAATTACATATATATTATATTAATTACACTATAAATAAGATGAATAACCTCATAATTATAATATATACATACATGTACGTGTGTATATTTATAAATATATAAATATAAAAGCGATTGATGATTGATGGTGTGAGTTCGCTGAACTATAATGAAGTTTGTTGAAGCTGTCGGAAAATTTCATGCCATTTGGGAGTTATTTTGGCGCCGCGTAAACTATTAAGATTATGTGCAGGTAATGTATTGCAGAATTGTTCACTATAAAATGGTCTACAGAATAGTCAGCGGCGACATATAGATGGTTATTTTTTATAAATTTCAAGAAAATTACAATATATCTTAAATTAAAATACATTCAGCAAGCACTTTTAAAAGAAAGAAAGGAAGAAAGAAAGAAAGCAAATAATATTTATTTATGGCTCATTTACATTACTGCCCTTTTTGTTTGTTTATTTTATACACCTATGCTGAATCAAAATTATATTGTGAATTACCAACTGTTTCTATAGTCTATAAGTATTTTTTTTTTAAATAATCTGTCACCTTAGTTCATGTGTTAGTTAAGTATACAACTCTGTGTTTTCTGAAAAGATTAACAAAGTTATTCTTATCTTAAAAAAAAAATAAAAAGAAAATACACAAACGGAACTGTTACAATAAAATATTTATAGACATAAATCTTTTGGGCTTGTCCTAAGCGTATCGGGCTCTCATATCTTAAATCTATACGTATGTATGTACGTCTAACACTATGACTTACAGTAGATAGTCACTAGAAGTTGACACCTCGTTAAAATTAATTATTCCTTACAGAAGTCTTCGTCGCGCAGTCCGTCCATAGACAACAGTGATGACTCGCCGGAAGGAGAGCCAGTCCCAACGCTGGGCAGCCGTGCTGGGAACGCCGTGTGAGTGTTACCTCGGGGACAATATCTTCCGTTAACAGATCAATCACTGACACTTTTGAAACTATCGTGGTTTTTAACGTTATATGAAAGATTTACGGTATGTTTTATCGGGAAACCCAAAAAGACTCAAATCATGGTAAATATCCCGTAATAATGCATTATAATAATCACTAAAAGTTCACGCTTGGGTTACTCTACACTTTTGTAATAATATTTAAAACAATTCGAATCCGGCGGGTTCAAATCCATGTCAGGGAAATAAAAAACTTCATCAATTAGGATTCGAAACCGCGTCCGTCAAATCGATTCTTAACGCTGCCTAAAGCCGGCAGTGCTTTAACGACTAAAAGCTACCTAATAAAGAGTTTTTTATTTTTTGACCCCGGACATACATATAAGAGGGGTGCTATAAGTTTGACCGCTATGTGTGTTTGTCTGTGGCACCGTAGTGCCAAAACGAGTAGACCGATTTGAATGCAGTTTTTCTGATTGTACCAGCTGGTCGGAGGCGCGGCGCGCGCACGCGTGGCGCGGCGTCGTGCAGGCGCCGCGCGGCGCGCCCGCCGGCCGCTCCGCGCTGCACGCGCTCAACCTGGCGCACAACCAGTTCACGTGCGTGCCCGCCGCGCTCGCCTGCCGCGCGCACGCGCTGCAGCGCCTCAACATGAGCTACAACTCACTCAGGTCAGTCTGATTGTACCAGCTGGTCGGAGGCGCGGCGTCGTGCAGGCGCCGCGCGGCGCGCCCGCCGGCCGCTCCGCGCTGCACGCGCTCAACCTGGCGCACAACCAGTTCACGTGCGTGCCCGCCGCGCTCGCCTGCCGCGCGCACGCGCTGCAGCGCCTCAACATGAGCTACAACTCACTCAGGTCAGCTACAACTCACTCAGGTCAGCAACAACTCACTCAGGTCAGCTACAACTCACTCAGGTCAGCTATAACTCACTCAGGTCAGCTATAACTCACTCAGGTCAGCTATAACTCACTCAGGTCAGCTACAACTCACTCAGGTCAGCTACAACTCTAGCCGATACAACGCTTGAGCAGCATAAATCTAAGTCTAGGCGCTTACTGACTACATTGAAACTATTACTTGCCTGTTTTAAATAAGAATTCTGTCGGTAATTTGTTTTGACTAACGGAACGTTGATTAGAGGATTATGCCTTTTAACTTTAAATAGTACATTTAAATTATTTTTTCAAAGAAACGAAACGAATAACCTTATCATAAATTTTACGGTTCCGGTGGGATTCGAACCCACGTCCGTCAAATCGATACTTGACGCTTCCTAAAGCCGGAAGTGCTTTGACCGCTAAGCTACAGAACCCATGTCGGGACCCGCTGAAATTCTTGATAAGGTGATATCGGTTTGAGCAACCGATTAGAGCGCCATCTACAGATAACTACTAGAGTTCTCCTTTGAAAATGTTCTACCTAAGTGTGTGGTTAAACACTATAAAAATAACAAAAACTAAATTAATTTTGTTTAAAAGTTCAGGACAGTCAACTGAGTTAGATGCAATTTTAATAAGGTAAGTGATATCTGCTATTTCTCTTCTTTTAGAAAGAGGTAGAATTTGGAACTTCCTAAAGAGATTGTAATAATCATTGGAGTAAGGAATTTTTAAGCGATAACATATGTACATATATGTATGTATACTTTATGAATTTCTTTTGAATATGTTCAATTCGAACGATTTATTTCTCATACCGAGGGTTCCAAATTTCTGACGCGTATTCAAGGATACTTCGAACGAAAGAACAGTATAAAATTTTAAAAGTTTTTGCTTTTGTAAAAGTAGTACTGCTTCTCATTACGAAGGCCAATGATTTAGACGCTTTCTTAACAATTATATCTATGTGCTTGTCAAACAATAATTTGGAGTCGTGATTAACGCCAAGATCACGAATAACTGTACTGTTGAGAAGGACTTGATTTTTTAAAGTATATGTCGAAGCGATATTAGACTTTTTTTGGGAATATGTAACCGCGGAACATTTGGCAGGATTAAGATCTAGCTTGTTTGACATGCAGTAATGATCAAGCCGACGTAAGTCACTTTGAAGTTTTACGACATCAACGTGGGATTTTACTGTGTTAAAAATCTTCATATCATCAGCAAAGCAGAGTAATTGCGAATTTAAGAAGCAAGAGGAAATGTCATTAATAAAGATAGAAAATAATAAAGGTCTCAGAAGTGAACCCTGGGGAACCCCAGTAGGGATAGTGACAAGCTTGACTTATAATTACTGACTACCACTGCGTGTGTCCTGCGATCAATATAAGATGAAAACCATCGGTGCAGGTCCCCTCTAATTCCAGCGCTATAAATCCTTACTAAGTGTTTTATGGTCAATCCTGTCAAAAGCTTTACTGTAGTCAGTATAAACAATGTCTACCTAATTACCAGCGTCCATGGCCTCAGTTGTGTGATCATTTAACAGTACTGAATTGGAAACAGTAGACCGACCCCTAAGAAAAGCGTGCTGAGTGCTGTGAAAAGACGTTTAAGTGCGTGAACTTGGTCATATACAACCCTCTCAAACACTTTGGCTATAATACAGAGCTTAGAGATCGGTCTACAGTTGACCACATCAGTCTTGGACCCTTTCTTATGAACGGGTGTTATAAAGGCTGATTTCCAGACCTGAGGAAATGCCTGTAAACTCCGAGAGGGATTTCCGGTATACAGAGCAATAGGTATGGCCAAAGATTCAGCGCATCTGATGAGAAACTGGGGACTAATGAGATCACTTAAAAACCGTAGACAGCAAATTGATCTAATACTTCTGCATAAAATATTTAAAGGTACTATTGATTGCATAGACTTAACCAGTTTAGTTAATATTTCAGCGCCTTCAAGGTTACCCAGAATAAAAGCTTACAACCTCTTTAGTCTGCCTTACTCTAGAACAAACCTCGGTCGGCACGCCGTCATACCAAGGCTTTGTAAGCAATATAATGGATTATCAAAATCAAGCCCATTGTTTGATATTTCTAATACTCTGCCAAAATTCAAAAAGCAATTGAAAGACCTTATTAAATAGTTAATACCTTTGAATAACGTCTGCATATTATTTGGGTATTATTTAAATACATTATTATTAAATATAATTTTAAACAAAATTTTAATATTTCATATTATTCTTAGTATAGTTTGTTATTTAATTATCTATTGTATTAGATTACTATAATACTATTACTATTGTATATATGTATGTATGTAATTACTATTGTATTATGAATGCGCTTTTCTATGTTTCACTATTAGTTTTTAATCACAACTCTTAAGTTGTCTGTTGCCTTGTTTTCTTGCATGCTGTGGTACCCTTTAAGTACGGGAGCACAATGCTATAAATTGTTTTTGAATGTTTTCTTATTATTTTATGTGTAAACCTGTGTTGGGTATCCTATTATAATAAATAAATAAATAAATCAGGACCTGCTGATTTGGATGGATCAATTTTTAGAAGTTGAGTTACGTAGTTGGTGTTAATATCTAGTTTATATATGTCAGAGGTTGGAGAATCGCACGGTAAGGTTTCCGGTGAATTTAATATTAGGTCTCTATTGACTGGAGAAAGAAAAGTTGATTTAAAGTAATGAGAGAATGAGTTACTTATATCTTCTCCTGTAGTTTCCACATGATCTAGATACTTGAGCGTATTAGGAAAACTATGTGACTTCGAACGTGACTTAATGTACGACCAAAAATGTTTGAGACTTTTTTCAATTGAATTTTCAACATTTGAGTTATAATTTGAGTAGCATTGTTTTTCTAGTGATTTAGTTCTTTCCCTCATGAGTAGCTCTGATAATTTGATGTGTTTTTATAGATTTTATATTTTAATAAGTATTTATATTTTTCTTTAAGTGCTTTCTTTAATGCAGGTGAGTACCACTTAGGGTAAATCTCATTCCTAATATTTTGTCGAAACAAATTCTTTCTTTAAGTTGTCTAAAATTGCATAAAAGAAACCAATTGCATCCTCCATACTACGTGGTGAAAACTCATCGTCCCAGTCTATTTCGAGAAGTTTAGTATTTATCGATTCATAATCCCCTTTACAATACAAATATCTTAGATATGCTTGAGGTTTCAAGGATGGCAAGTCTATGAATTGAGCACTGGTTAATAGCGGCTTATGATGGTCGATAGGCACTGAGGGGTCGTCACATTCAGAAACTAAAACATCATCATTTGATAATACCAAACCTAAAATCTAAAATTTTGTAATAAACCCTCCGCTAAACTA
This sequence comes from Pasiphila rectangulata, assembly GCA_963082625.1. Lineage (NCBI taxonomy): Eukaryota > Metazoa > Arthropoda > Insecta > Lepidoptera > Geometridae > Pasiphila > Pasiphila rectangulata. The sequence goes on along the minus strand of OY720264.1, from coordinate 8,774,998 downwards.
CACATGAATAGGTCCACTTCATCCTGATACTTTGATTGCAGGTCAATGTCCTACGTGACGTCGTATCCCTCCAGCCTCCGTCAGTTGGATCTCAGCCACAACGAGATCACGTGCTGGCCGAGTTTACCTCAGGTAAGTTTTATGAGCGAAAATAATGCAAAACAACTATTGACAAGTTTATAAAATTAAAAAAAATAAGTTAAATAAATAAATAAATAAAAATATATATATTTTCAAATAGCAGGTTAACAAACTTCTTATTACTAATTTACACCATAATTAACAATAACAATTTATCATTCAATCTGGGTGGTAATAAGAAGATGGAGAATAACCCTGTGTAGTCAAAGAGGTTCGTCCTCGCTCTAACTAAGTTTTTACACTTGTATAAAGACGCGAGGGCTCACTGCTTCGGCGTTACAGTAGGTATTATAGAGATTACAAGATAAACGATCATCCTAATAAAAAAAAGCAAGAAAGAGTTTGTCATGTTACTTGATACCAATTAAAAAAAAAAGACTAACAATTTTTTTTTTGTTTTTTTTACTTAACTTTATATTACTATTCAATAAACAAAATAAAAATAATAATAAGAAGCCTTATACTTAATACCATAATAATACATATAATATAGCCCATTTGTTGCCATGCTCAAGATTGAGTTTTGAGCAGGATTTCTGTTTGTTTGTAATCCAAACTCTGCAAGTAAAGCTTAATCCAAACTCTGCAAGTTAGCCTCGACATTTTGAGGTTACATATTTTTTTTGTGATGTGTACCCATTGAAGTATTATTACTAGCGTATAGAATTGACACCCGCGAACAACAAGTTTGCGCCATGAGTTGTTGCCGGCCGGCAACAACTCATTTAGTCGTTCGTCGACGCACATCGCGACCGCACGCGAATAAACCCAGATTAAAAATGCCGTCTTGCGTGTTAAAAACGTGTAAAAATCAATCAACTGCGAAGAAAAAATATAGTGGCCTGACTTATCATCGGAAAGTAAACAGAATATCAACTAAAATTAATTTTTGTATATTATTTTCTATTGTACTGACATTTTGTTTGAAAATCATAGATTATGAAAAGTGATTCGTACAGATGGGATGTGTAGGTACCTACTAAGGGTTGGCGACAAAGGTTTAACTGATTATTTTTAACTCATATTACTCGCCCTATGCCGTCTGTCTGATTAGTAACAGTAGGTACCTACTGTAGAGGTATCTTTTGCAATCGTCATTACTTGTAAACTGAAGCTGTATTATACCTATATTGTTGTCTGAACAAATTCTTAAGGTTTGTAATAGATCGATTGACGACCTCTGTGGCGTGGTGGGCGAAGGTTCGCCTGCGACGCAGGAGGTGGGTTCGATTCTCGCCTTGGGACAAATGTTTAGCGATCGCTGCAGATATTTGTTCTAGGTGTTCAGGTCATTTTCTACGTATAATAATAAATAAATAGGTATTTATGTATTGTATTGTATTTACTATATCAGTTATCTAGTAGCCATAACAAGAGCTCTGCTTAGTTTTGGGCTAGATAATCATCATCATTTCAGCCAAAAAACGTCCACTAATGAACAAAGGCCTCCCTCATGGTCACCATGCTTGGCAGGCGGGTTGGCGAGCGCAGTACGGGATGTTGGTATATGGAAAGACGCTGCTGCCCATCTTTCGGAGGTATCCCTTAGCAGGCTCTTACTGCATCCACGGGCATGAGGAGGGGCAGAGTGAAATAAAGTGTGGGGTCTAGTTAGTGTAAGTACCTACCTATGTACGTACTTGTTGGATAAAATACCAATTTATTAAAAAAAAAATGACTTTAAACGCTTAACGATTCGTTTTAATTTAATGTTAATATTTTTACGTTTTGAAATATAATATTCATAGGTACGTACTGCATTAACATTACTGCATTAATAGCTGTCTGAAGTGTCCCTTCTGCGGTGAAAAAAATCTAGGTATTAGAGCGACATGTTGTTACACTATGTTGAACGAAACGTGTAAGCGCCACGAAATTCATGGCGCTTACGACGTTTTGGTCGCGAGAAAACTATACTCTATTAGCGATCTAGCGCTGCATGTATTGATGGTATGGATAGACGACATTCTAATCGTGTAGCGCTGCAGCGAATACTTGTGTGCGGGGGCGAGCGCGCCCCGCGCAGGCACCCCCGCTGTCATCAAGTTGCGACACATTTTTTGTTTGGTATAGCTACTCTAACTATTTACAACTCACTGTGTGTACCCAAAGTTTTGCAATCTACACATCATGCCCTTTCATTTAATACTACACTTGGGTATATTTGAAAACATTCGATTGTTCACCCCTACTTTCAACCCCCATATCTCATGAATGACTCAACCGCTTTCTACCTCTATATAACTTTCTGCATTCTACAGTTCTGATTCACATCATTTCCTTCCATTTGATACCAAACTTTGGTATATTTGGAATCATTCGGTTATCCATCCTCTCTTTCACCCCACATACCTTTTGAACTTTAAAACCGATTTTGATAAAACATGTTTAGGAACAACGTTGGAATACCTGCTTTACAATAACAAAACTGCATGCAACGCAGCAACTAGGTTTTATGCTGATTTTGTTTCCTGAAGATGCGTCAAATATTTTCGAACAACAGATAGAAAACTTCGGTCCCGGGTCACCCCTAGCCTGCTACTGCCCCGCCCGCGCCGCGTCCCGCCCGCGCTCAGGCGGCGGCGTGCGCTCCCAGCTGATGAGCGCCGCCTGTCCCGCCCGGAGACACCTGCGCCTGGAGGGGACCAGGACCCTGGTGAGTGTCCACTGTATGTCCCGCTAGCCTGCTACTGTCCCGCCCGCGCTCAGGCGGTGGCGTGCGCTCCCGGCCCATGAGCGCCGCCTGTCCCGCCCGGAGACACCTGCGCCTGGAGGGGACCAGGACCCTGGTGAGTGTCCACTGTCTGGCCCCCTAGCCTGCTACTGTCCCGCCCGCGCTCAGGCAGTGGCGTGCGCACCCAGCTCATGAGCGCCGCCTGTCCCGCCCGGAGACACCTGCGCCTGGAGGGGACCAGGACCCTGGTGAGTGTCCACTGCCTGTCCCCCTACCCTGCTACTGTCCCGCCCGCGCTCAGGCAGTGGCGTGCGCACCCAGCTCATGAGCGCCGCCTGTCCCGCCCGGAGACACCTGCGCCTGGAGGGGACCAGGACCCTGGTGAGTGTCCACTGCCTGTCCCCCTAGCCTGCTACTGTCCCGCCCGCGCTCAGGCGGCGGCGTGCGCTCCCAGCTGATGAGCGCCGCCTGTCCCGCCCGGAGACACCTGCGCCTGGAGGGGACCAGGACCCTGGTGAGTGTCCACTGTCTGGCCCCCTAGCCTGCTACTGTCCCGCCCGCGCTCAGGCAGTGGCGTGCGCACCCAGCTCATGAGCGCCGCCTGTCCCGCCCGGAGACACCTGCGCCTGGAGGGGACCAGGACCCTGGTGAGTGTCCACTGCCTGTCCCCCTACCCTGCTACTGTCCCGCCCGCGCTCAGGCAGTGGCGTGCGCACCCAGCTCATGAGCGCCGCCTGTCCCGCCCGGAGACACCTGCGCCTGGAGGGGACCAGGACCCTGGTGAGTGTCCACTGCCTGTCCCCCTAGCCTGCTACTGTCCCGCCCGCGCTCAGGCGGCGGCGTGCGCTCCCAGCTGATGAGCGCCGCCTGTCCCGCCCGGAGACACCTGCGCCTGGAGGGGACCAGGACCCTGGTGAGTGTCCACTGTCTGGCCCCCTAGCCTGCTACTGCCCTGACTTCGCTTCTGTAGGCTTAGTTAGCTTCAGACGTATCGACCTGTTCTTTCCTCTGACTAATAGTTGACTAAGCTGAGAGGATGATATAGGTGCTGGGTAAACCTAATCCATCTTACAATGTCTCCGGCACTGCAGCGGTCCGTACAGCATGATAACCAGTTGCTGCTGACGCTGTGTAAATTATCTATAATAGATGCTAAAGGCCTTACGCATGTGATAAATATTTCACATCTGCCAGGCGTCTAACGACGGCTCAATTTGTTTTATACAATAACAAAATAAATGATCAGTTCAACGTTGTTTGGAACAGATACTATCGAACAACCTGCTCACGCGCATCCAGCTGACTACTGACGACGACGGCTACGCGGCCGCCGCGCCCGACGAGGGCGCCCACGATGATGATGATGATGAATGGGTGAGTTATACGTCTAAAGAATCGGTCATTGTCTTTTTGTGTTACAATTTTGTTTGTTTTGTTTTTATTTTACATCTTTTAAATGATATACTGCCACAAACAAGTATAAATGGTACTTTTTAGGGTTCTGTACGCAATGGGCAAAAACGGGACCCTATACTAAGACTCCGCTGTCCGTCTGTCTGTCTGTCACCAGGCTGTATGTATCTCATGAACCGTGATAGCTAGACAGTTGAAATTTTCACAGATGATGTATTTCTGTGGCCACTATAACAACAGATACTAACAACCGAATAAAATAAATATAGAGGTATAAGGGGGGCTCCCATACAACAAACGTGATTTTAATTGAATACTGGTACGGAACCCTTCGTGCGCGAGTCCTGTTCGCACTTAACCGATTTATTTAAATAAATGTATTTTAATCTAAATTTGACAAAGCAGTAGTGCTGTGTGTCCAGCATTATTTGTTATTTGAAAGAGACATTCCTCTCCAGGGCAACGGCAACAACCTGAAGGGCCGGCTGCTGTTCCCGCTGCTGTCGATGCTGGACGTCTCGTGCAACATGCTGAGCGGCATCCCGCCCGCGCTGCACCTGCTCTCCAACCTGTCCGTGCTCAACATCAGCGGGAACAAAGGTATGTGCGACCTGTGCATGCTGCACGTGACGTACAACATGCTGCGCGGCATCCCGCCCGCGCTGCACCTGCTCTCCAACCTGTCCGTGCTCAACATCAGCGGGAACAAAGGTATGTGCGACCTGTGCATGCTGCACGTGACGTACAACATGCTGCGCGGCATCCCGCCCGCGCTGCACCTGCTCTCCAACCTGTCCGTGCTCAACATCAGCGGGAACAAAGGTATGTGCGACCTGTCTATGCTGCACGTGACGTACAACATGCTGCGCGGCATCCCGCCCGCGCTGCACCTGCTCTCCAACCTGTCCGTGCTCAACATCAGCGGGAACAAAGGTATGTGCGACCTGTGCATGCTGCACGTGACGTACAACATGCTGCGCGGCATCCCGCCCGCGCTGCACCTGCTCTCCAACCTGTCCGTGCTCAACATCAGCGGGAACAAAGGTATGTGCGACCTGTCTATGCTGCACGTGACGTACAACATGCTGCGCGGCATCCCGCCCGCGCTGCACCTGCTCTCCAACCTGTCCGTGCTCAACATCAGCGGGAACAAAGGTATGTGCGACCTGTGCATGCTGCACGTGACGTACAACATGCTGCGCGGCATCCCGCCCGCGCTGCACCTGCTCTCCAACCTGTCCGTGCTCAACATCAGCGGGAACAAAGGTATGTGCGACCTGTCTATGCTGCACGTGACGTACAACATGCTGCGCGGCATCCCGCCCGCGCTGCACCTGCTCTCCAACCTGTCCGTGCTCAACATCAGCGGGAACAAAGGTATGTGCGACCTCTGCATGCTGCACGTGACGTACAACATGCTGCGCGGCATCCCGCCCGCGCTGCACCTGCTCTCCAACCTGTCCGTGCTCAACATCAGCGGGAACAAAGGTATGTGCGACCTCTGCATGCTGCACGTGACGTACAACATGCTGCGCGGCATCCCGCCCGCGCTGCACCTGCTCTCCAACCTGTCCGTGCTCAACATCAGCGGGAACAAAGGTATGTGCGACCTCTGCATGCTGCACGTGACGTACAACATGCTGCGCGGCATCCCGCCCGCGCTGCACCTGCTCTCCAACCTGTCCGTGCTCAACATCAGCGGGAACAAAGGTATGTGGGACCTGTGCATGCTGCACGTGACGTACAACATGCTGCGCGGCATCCCGCCCGCGCTGCACCTGCTCTCCAACCTGTCCGTGCTCAACATCAGCGGGAACAAAGGTATATGCGAGCTGTGCATGCTGCACGTGACGTACAATATGCTGCACGTGACGTACAACAGGCTGCATGCACGTGATGTACAACATGCTGCACGTGACGTACAACATGCTGCACGTGACGTACAACATGCTGCACGTGACGTACAACAGGCTGCACGTGACGTACATCATGCTGCACTTGACTAACATCAGGCTGCACGTGACTTATTTTCATATTTTCATATTTCATTTATTACAACATGCTGCACGTGATTTACAACAGGCAGCACGTGACTTACAACATGCTGCACGTGACTTACAACAGGCTGCACGTGACTTACAACATGCTGCACGTGATTTACAACAGGCTGCACGTGACTTACAACATGCTGCACGTGACTTACAACAGGCTGCACGTGACTTACAACATGCTGCACGTGACTTACAACATGCTGCACGTGACTTACAACAGGCTTTACGTGACGTACAACACGCTGCATCTCTAATGTTTTTACAATAATAAGTGTTCCAAGTATTCTATCACCCATCGTGGTACCCATGACACAGGCTCTGCTTGGATCAAGGCTAGATGATGGTGTGTGGCAGGCTTAGCATTATGTATTTTATTTATTGTCGTGTGGTTCCGGCAGTAGAACGTTGCCCCTCCTCTCTTGCTCGTGGACGCAGTAAAAATCTGCCAAGGGATACCTCCGGCAGATTCTCAGCGGCGTCTTTCCTTGTATCAGTATCCCGTGATGCGCTCGCCAATCCGCCTGTCAATCGTGTCGAGTATGGCAACGAACCCCACATTATCTTGGATATCCATGAGGGAGGCCTGTGCCCAGCTGTGGACGTGGACAGCAGTCCCACGGCTGGGATTATGATTTTATGATTTGTTCGCAGACATCACGACCCTCCCCCCTCAAATGGGGCTCCTCTCGCGTCTCTGGTCTTTAAGCGCTGCAGGATGCAGTCTCCAAGAGCCACTAAAGACCATGCTGGCCGGCGGCCGGTGAGTACTAGAGACGCACACACACACCCACACACACACACACACACACACACAAATACATACTCCAACACTAATACACACACTCATATACATAAGTATAGGTGGAGGTCAAACAAGACTACTGACAGACTGGATAAAAAAGATAGAAATATTTATTTTGTCACCAATTACGAACAATTAACAAAATTATAAAATTACGCACGCACACACTCACACATACTCCAACGCTCATACAGACATAATAGGTATAGCGTCACTAATTACGAACAATTAACAAAATTATAAAATTACGCACGCACACACTCACACATACTCCAACGCTCATACAGACATAATAGGTATAGCGTCACTAATTACGAACAATTAACAAAATTATAAAATTACGCACGCACACACTCACACATACTCCAACGCTCATACAGACATAATAGGTATAGCGTCACTAATTACGAACAATTAACAAAATTATAAAATTACGCACGCACACACTCATACATACTCCAACGCTCATACAGACATAATAGGTATAGCGTCACTAATTACGAACAATTAACAAAATTATAAAATTATTCTTAGAACTAAGTCAAAGTGACAAAAAGGGTCACCATTCAGCTTGTGCTGTGGCAGAGTACATCAAACCACAGCGCTGGTCTTCCATGGTCACCTTGTTTGTGATAGGTGGCATAGCCACTGAGCACACGCAATAAAACATAATATTATGAAAAAAGTATCAAAAAATTCTTCTATCATGTACAGAGACGATATCAGACAGACTAGATACTTAAGCCGATCGTCCACCGCCAGCTAAACTAATTAAGAACTAAGCTCAGTGAACTAAGCTAAGCTAAACTAGAACTACGTTGTCCGTCCACCAATAAATAAGCTAAAACTACGTTAGTGATGGCCAGTTTGTGCTAGAACGTCGAGTTAACCGGACGTGATATGGAAGACGACACGAGCAATGACGAGACTTTAGAGGAGGACTATCGTCATAGGAGAAGAAGATTGATTATTTCTTATTTTATGAAGAAAAAACGGAAACATAGATACTGGATAAGTCAACACATTCAGTCCTGGAAAACAAGCAGCGAATTTAACACTTTGTTTAATGAACTAGACGACGAACATTTTAAGATGTACTATCGTGTGTCAAGACAACAGTTTGATGAGTTACTTACAATGATTGCAAAGGATATTGCTAAGAGTGATACTAATTTTCGAAAAGCTATATCGCCAGAAGAAAGATTGGCTATTTGTTTGAGGTAAGTGTATCAACATTAAAATTAAACAGATTCAGTTACTTTGGTATTTATATTTATTGAAAATTAGGTTGTATAAAGATATCAATTGAAAGTAGTATCGGTGAACGCAGTGCCTTCGTTGTTTTGAGTATCTTGGGAGACTGGACTGTCTTGGGAGAGTGGAGTGGATTGAGCAGAAGATGTTGAATATCCATATGAGAACTGACTTCCGTATAAGTAATTGTCATATTTATCTTCCGCTTCAGACATTATGGTAAAGATTTTCCTTTTAATATCCCTTTGCAACCACTCTGGAAACTTTATGGCTGTTTCGCTCATACTGTCAAAAAACAGTTTTAAAGGGTGTCTTCTTGATTCCCTTTCAGCTGTCTCTTTCTCTTTTATCTCACGGCGTCGCTTTTCATAATCTGCATCAATATCTCTCAGTAAAACAGCTAAAGATTCATCGTTTTTTCTCTTTTTTAGTGTTCGTTCAGACGATGAGCAGTGAGATGTAGATGGTATAGATTCAGTGTTAGAAATATCATCAGTAGTATTTTCCTGTGTCTCAGTATGTGAAACCGTAATATCCTGGCTTTCACTTGCATTACCAGCTTCCATTGCACTGATTGTTTTATTATTCTGGCTTTCCTTTACGTTACCACTTCTTGGGCGGTTTTTCATATAAGGCAATAAAAATTCAAGTAGACTGGCATATTTCCAAGTGTTTGTTGGTGATGCAGCTTGGCCACTTGTTGAACTTTTAATTCTTTTTAATGATTCTCGATGCCCATCACGTATTTTTTTCCATTCGTTTTTTGCCGTTTTAACTGAAATAGTAATAAAAAAGGTTAGGGCTAACTTTCTTAATTTAAACTATATAAATATAATAAAATCATGCTAACTGTAATTTTATAGTGCAATAAAGTATGTATTTGTAATTTGTTTATTTATTTATATGCGTATTTGTCTCTTTATGCATTCATTAAAAAGTGTTGCCTTTTGCAGGTTTTTGGCAACAGGGGACTCCTACAAAACAATTGGATACAATTATAGAGTGGGTGACAGATCAGTTTCTAGGATTGTAGAAAACGTCTGCCAAGTACTTTGGAATCATTTACAACCAATTTACATGTGTTTGCCGACTGAAAGAGAATGGAAACAAATCGCTGAAAATTTTATGCTGAAATGGCAATTCCCCAACTGTATTGGAGCAGTCGACGGCAAACATATATCCATAAAATGCCCACCTCATTCAGGTTCTCAGTATTTTAATTATAAACATTTCCATTCCATAGTATTATTCGCAGTTGTTGATGCAAACAAGAAGTTTATTATAATAGATATTGGTTCCATGGGCAGATTTAGTGATGGTGGTATTTTTTCTGACAGTGCATTTGGACGAAGGTTACAAAATAACGAATTAAATTTGCCTAATGATCAGCCTTTACTAGAAGGTGGTCTTGCAATACCTTACGTATTTATAGGTGACCAGGCATTTCCTTTACAAAAACATTTTATGAGACCATACCCACAAAGCGCATGTCGTAACAGTAGAGAAAAAATGAACTTTAATTATCGTCTCAGCAGAGCACGAAATGTGGTAGAAAATGCCTTTGGTATTTTGTCAATGCGATTTCGGATATTTCGTCGGCCATTGGAGTGTAAAGTAGAATCAGTTGATTTAATAACAAAAGCTGCTTGCGTGCTACACAATTATCTTTCAACTAATCAAACAACAGCTTTTGGTGAAGCAAGTGCTGAAGACGGATCAGTTTTACGATCAGTGGTACAACTAAATGACAATTTACGAGCAACAAGAGAAGCATTTCATGTAAGAGAATCCTTTTGTAATTATTTTAACAATAACAATATAAATTAAACTTACTGTCTGATATGTTCGGGTTTTTCATTTCATCTACTATCCTCTTCCATAAACCGTCTTTTTTATTTGTGTCACGGTAGTCTTTATCCTCTGGATTATATAACACAGGATACTGCTTGACATATTCAATAAACACCTCCATGCTGCTAAAAACGTGTTTCACCAACCACGCACAAACGCTCACTGTACAAACACGTTTGAACAACACTATCGACAGGCGTCAGAGGGGTAAAGCAAGGGGGTGAGAGGCGCTTAGTTTAGCTCAGTTAGTTACGGATTGGCCGCACAACTAAGTTAGCTGGGGCATTTCACGTAGCTTAGCTGGCATAGTTTGCGGTGGACGCACATGTATGAAAAACTGGCTCAACTATGCGAGCTAAGCTAAACTAACTTAGTTTAGCCGGCGGTGGACGTTCGGCTTTAGAATAAAATGGAGGTGGCCTATATTCGTTGAGAAGTCCCTAATCTTTACTTCTATACTTACTTAATCTCTCATATCGCATCTCTCAATATTATTGTTACGAGCTGGGGGTTCGGGATTAAATAATATAGTACAATTAAACCAAAATTAACGCTTTAATCACAGATCACACCAATGAGAATCTCAGCAGATTCTCACAAGAACACTTCTTCGCTGAACAACACTGATCACCACTATAACACTTGTTCACTATTCACTGAACGCTATTGCATTGCACTTGTAGGTACATTAGACAGACAAAATCTTCCTTCAGAAGTAGATATTAATTTGTAGTACCTAAGCTGGAACATGTTTACTTTCCTGTTGTACCAGGAGGCGGGCGTTGGTGACTGCGTCACAGTTTATAACTATTGCAGACATCATCGTTTATCAAACTGTTTATTGTAAACTAGGTTTCAATAAACAATTCGTTTTGTTTTTTCCCCAACAAAGACGACCACGTGGTAGACCCAGGCGACGATGGCGAGATGAGCTTGACTCCTTTAGCATAGACTGGCTTCAACAAAGCTCAAGACAGGGATAAGTGGAAGGAGGGAAGGGAGGCCTTTGCCCTGCAGTGGGAAACATCAGGCTTATAAATAATAAATAAATAATAATAAACTAGGTTTATTGTTCCAAAATAAATAATTTTTGATTTGATTGATTGATTGAGACACTGATCACTGGGTTCACTTTAATGATTGTAGGATTCTTTCATGAGATTAAGGTAGTGGTTGTACACTTTGTGTAACGTAAGGATTGTTGGTTTGTACTCGTTGCGTGTCCGTCGTGGCAGGTATAAGAGCGCGCACATACTGTCGTACCTGCGCGGCGTGCTGCACTGCGCCGCGCCCTACGCGAGGATGCGGCTGATGCTGGTGGGGCGCCAGGTGAGCTGGACACACCCTTGACCCTTCTTGCTTTGTACTCGTTGCGTGTCCGTCGTGGCAGGTATAAGAGCGCGCACATACTGTCGTACCTGCGCGGTGAGCTGGACACAGCAACCCTGGACCCTTCCGCGGGATCGCGTATGTCGCGACAGGTTTGCGACGGGCGCGATATCTCGTGATCATCAATGTAGAACGTCAATTTTTTGCTTTTATATACCACGTGTTATTAGCCGTGGGGTGCAGTAGAATGTTACCCCTCCTCTCCTACCCGTGGATGCAGTAAGAGCCTGCTAAGGGACACCTCCGGAAGATGGGCAGCAGCGTCTTTCCATATATCAACATTCCGTACTGCGCTCGCCAACCCGCCTGCCAAGCATGTTGAGTATGGCAACTACCTCTCATGGAGATCCATGAGGGAGGCCTTCGTCGTTTTACGGCTGAAATGATGAATGATGATATACCACGAAAGTGACCGTTGCCAGCGACCATCGCGATATTCGCGCCTGTTGCAAAGCTGACGCGAGATACGTAATCGCCCTGGCGGAAGTGCTTAAACGACTTTCAAAATAGCCACAAGATGGAGCAAACTTGTTGTCAATCTTTTTTGTTTTCTAGATAAGCATTATTTATTTATTTTTATAAGTTATGTTAAAATTCGTCATAAGTCCTACCTTTAAATATTTATACATCTTTTTTGTGTGTGTGTAATAAATAATTTTCATTCATTCATGTACTCCTTCTCAGGGTATCGGAAAGACCAGTCTTTTGGAGTGCCTCAGGCAGGAGTCCGCGATACAGCACAGGAGAAAGCCGACTGATGTGAGTGAAGGAATCGGTGAAGAAAAACACCTCTAAATGCAAAGAGTTATTTATTTATTTTCACAGGATTGACCTAATGCTATAGAGTAGTCACTTTTTTCAACAAGCTATGTAATAAGTTAAAATATTAAAATCATACTACTTATAAAATATATTATTAATCATGTAATTAAGTATGGAATATATTGTGTACCTAAACTACAAGCTTTGTGTATAGAATGTATTCTATGATAGTTGTTAATAACAATAGTTTAGATTTTATATCATATATATAATCTAACATGAGTACTCCTCAAGTAAGGAGCCAAACGTAGGTTATGGTATTTTTTTAATATTAAGCAAATAAGGATACGTATGACATTTTGTCTGTAGTTTTTAAATCTAACCAATAAAATGAAAAAAGTAGTCACTTTCTTTCATATACATAAGAACAGAATTAATAAATTAAAAAATACACAAAAATAAAAAAAATTGATCGTTCGATTGTATGTTTTGACATATTCACAAAAAAAATATGGAAAAATTACCGTGTTCATCTATTTTATCTGCATATTTTTAAAAAGTAAAGTAACGCCTTAGCATCTATTATAGATGATTTATACAGCGTCAGCAACTGGTAATCATGCTGTACGGGACGCTGCAGTGCCTGGGACATTGTTAGATGGATTAACCAGCACCTATACCATCCTCTCAGCTTATAGTCACCTCATATTTTTAACCACATATTCCAAAAGTGAAACCGTCCGCTGTTTCCCAGCACTGGGCGGCGCGGATGGGCAACAAGGCCTCCCGCCGCAACCTGTCCACCGTGGGCGTGGACATCGGCACGTGGACGTACGAGAAGCAGCGGTCCACGCGTGGGCCCGTCACCTTCAGGACGTGGGACTTCGGCGGCCAGCAGGAGTATGTATCTGGTATCCACTAGTGAAGGCCTGTTATTAGCTTACTGTTTCTAGTTTCGTTTTTGAGTAAATTGTGTTTCATAGCTGACGGCTTTCCGAAATAAAATAAATAAATCTCACTTCGAATGCCGTGGGGTGCAGGCAGTAGAATGTTACCCCTCCTCTCATGCCCGTGGATGCAGTAGGAGCCTGCTAAGGGATACCTAAGGAGGATGGGCACCAGCGTCTTTCTGTGTATCAAATCCTGTACTGCGCTCGCCAACGCATGGCGAGTATGGCATGAGGGATGCCTCTGTGAAGCAGTGGTTCTACGGCTGAGATGCTGATAATGATGATGATGATATTTTTTTGTCTAATTACCTAGTAATACCTATTTTTAACCCATCACCGAAACATAAGGGTGTTACTGCTGTGTGTGCGTGTCCGTCCACGTAGCTCTTATACGGCAAAGTATTTTAAACAAAGCATAGACAGGATCTGTCATTAAGGTCCAACAAGTCGCGGAGGCAAAGTCGTCAGTGGGCGTGGCCTAAATGTATGATATCTCACCTGACATAGTGTGTGTACCCGCGCGCTAGAATGAAATGCACAATGATTCATTCCTAAACCGACCGCGCAAAAATATGTGAATAGGCTTTTAGCACAACGGTTATTATAGCAAAACTTGAGTGTAATCTTTTCAAAATAACATTTATTTCAACTTTTGAATAAATAAACTACGTCAGAATAGCGTTTATTTTTGAGTTTTCTTTCTCCTTATATTATTTAGTTTCGTCCAAAGTTGAGCTAAAATCAGTGTTGAAATACGAAAGTTTAGAAGCTTGTATTTTTGAAATAAATACTTTTTTTACGGTTTGGGGTGTATGTATACACACATAGATTATGACGAGATAAATTGATATAATCCTTAGTGTTGGATGGTCAACGTCTAACAGTGGAGTAGTTACCCTTCCACGTTTGTATGGAGAGATGGGCGACTAGTTGGACCTTAATCGTGACGTCTTGCCAGGTACTACGCGACGCACCAGTACTTCCTGTCTCGGCGCTCGCTGTACCTGGTCGTGTGGAAGGTCACTGACGGAAGGAAGGGGCTCCTGTCAGCTCTGGAGTGGCTCAGGTGAGGTCTCATGAAGCTGATCACGTAATGTCAGTACGCCTTAGACAGTGTGAGAGAGACGATGGCTAGAAAAAAATAATGTGTTCAGCTTTGTTTTATTCAAATAATTGTATTTCGATTTGATTAATGTTACCTGACCATTTCTTATTGACATTTTATTGACATGTTTATTTTGTATTATTGATTTTAGTTTGTAGAGAAATTTTTGCTTGACTATTATAAGTTATTTTTTTGTTAATTGACTGATTGGTGTGAGTGGTGTAAGCCGTTCTAATCAAATGTATTAAATAAATAAATAAATAAAATAAAGTATCTCGCGACAGGTTTCCAGCAGACGCATAACACGCGGTGATCGCTGCCAGCCGTCAATTCGCGAATTAACTTTGTGACGAGTATTTATTTATTTATTAATTCAAGGCAAAACAACAGCTTTTTAAATATAATAAAACATCTGCTTAAAAATAATGTAATAATAATAATCCTCCTAACCGTTTCCGGCTACGGCGACCTTATTTCTGCCTACGAGTGTGGATGAACTCTAAGATGACTTATGTAGCCAATTTTGGCTTTGAACGTTCGTGCGCAAATAGCGCAAGTCAGAATACCATTGACAAAGTTGTAACGGATGTTTGCAGGCGGCTTGTTCTTAAGATGGTCTCGTTTCTCGTCTAGTTCGCGCCTGCGTTCGTCTTCGAAACTGAAAAATTGCTTAAAAATAGGAAACCAATAAAAGGTTTTCACGAGTAGAAGATAAAAGTAGAAAATTAAACAGTGTTAAAGTCGTGCTAATATAAAAATATAAGAAAAACTAATACTACGCGTAATGGCCGCAAAGTTCTCGAATGGAGGCCACGGATCGGCAAGCGCAGCGTAGGACATCCACCTACAAGATGGGTAGACGACTTGGTGAGAACCGCTGGTCGGCGGTGGATGCAGACGGCTTCGAACCGCAGTACTTCCGAGGCCTTTGTCTAACAGTCCTACGGCTGTAATGAATACACGCTTAAATACAAATACACCTAACGAAAATAGAAAATATAATGTCGCTAATTAACTATCCACTTCAAAGAATTCACTGCTCAGCTGTATCAACAATAACATCCGGTAACTAAATCGAAATTGACGTTAATCGCGGGATCCGCAAACCTGTCGCTAGATGCATAGATAGATAGAAAAGAAAAGAAAATAATATTGATTTTTGTCTCATTTACAAATACACAAACGGAACTGTTACAATAAAATATTTATAGACATAAATCGGTCGCCAACTCAGCGTACGCTGCGTTAGACACAGCACTGGTTTTCAGTGGCGCCGTGGGAGAGTTTGCGCGGAACACACCCGACACAGTACAATTTTTAACATGGAACTTATTAAACACAAACTTCACATAAATGCACTATACTTAGTAAATACGATAAAAAAAACTTAAATCCAAACAAATAAGGGTAAAATTATAAAGACATATTATTAGATAGATAGAAAATACTTTATTACACACCTTAAAACTAAACATAATAACAAGAGAAACATGAAAACATAGTTACAATTGGCGGGATGAATGCAAGTTTGTGGAAACGTTCGTTGTCTGTCCGCTGCGGCAGGTCGATACAGGCGCGCGCGCCCGGCTCGCCCGTGCTGCTGGTGGGCACGCACTACGACCAGGTGGCGCTCAGCCAGCTGCCCGAGGGCGAGTCCCCCGAAGCCCTGCAGCGCCTCATCCGCTCGCGCGTGATGGGCGCTCCGCATCTGGACAAACTGGGCATTCCGCAGGTCATGGATTCTTTGGAGGTCAGTATGCCATTTTATTGGCTAGGGGTGTATCGGAGCTAGAGGTTAATATAGGTGCTAAAGGTCAATTAATGTTCTAAAGGTCAATTTAGTTGGTAGAGGTCAATACAGTTGTTATTGGTGCTAGAGGTCAATTTATGTTCTAAAGGTCAATTTAGTTGGTAGAGGTCAATACAGGTGTTACAGGTTATTATTTATTTATTTTACATTTTTGGAAAACAAACAGCTGTATAAAACACTGATTATAGTAAAATTAGTAGACAAAATAAGCCTAGGAGTTTCCACTTATAACAATCAATATGTACCGCTAATTCCGCTAATTAAGCATTAGCGGAATTAATAAATTTCATTGCATTTTATTGTCTTATATGGATTTAATTATACCGAGACCCTAAGTAAATGGGTGAAACACTTCGATAGCGCGTCCTAATTTTTATTAGCGTTGCGACATCTAGTTCTGTTTAACGTAAACACTGAGAAGTACGGATCTATGAGTGTTATTTGTGATGATACAATGCATATTTTTTATAGAATAACGCTTCTGTTCCAGGTGTCGTGCAGCACCAGACATAACATAAGACTTCTGGCGGACATCATTTACTCTGTCGCTTTCAGCGTTAAGCCGCCGGGTTAGTGAAGGAATGAGGTTCCATTATCAACCAGTTTGTAAAATTAAAAATGTTTAGTAACCTTCGAGGCACACATTTGCCCTAGGCTGCCGGCAGTAGAATGTTGCCTCTCCTCTCATGCCCGTGGATGCAGTAAGAGGGATAACTCTAAGGGATACCTCTGGAAGATTTGCAGCAGCGTCTTCCCGTGTATCAACATCCCGCACTGCGCTCGCCAACCCGCCTGCCAAGCGTGGTGAGTATGGCAACTACCCATGGCTGTTATATTATTTTCGTAAAAACGGAGTTTTATTTTTATACCCTGTTAATTAGCGTATTATATGTAACCTATATTCACGATTGGCCTCATGAATAAGCTCAGAGTCGCTCAACGAGCTATGGAGAGGGCTATGCTCGGGGTTTCTTTACGCGATCGAATTAGAAATGAGGAGATACGTGGAAGAACTCGGCTCACCGAGCGGATTAGCACGTTGAAATGGCAATGGGCAGGCCATGTAGCAGAACAGATATTCGATGGGGCCGAAAAGTTCTCGAGTGGAGGCCACGGACCGGCAAGCGCAGCGTAGGACGTCCACCAACAAGATGGGATGATGACCTGGTGAAGACCGCAGGTCGACGGTGGATGCAGATCGCTTCCAACCGCAATAACTGGAAATCCATGACGGAGGCCTATGTCCAGCAGTGGACGTACTACGGCTGAAATGACGATGTAACCTAGGCTAATGCAGTCCTAAACTGATCTGTTGCAGGAAGCAAAGAGCCGATGTTGGAACAACGTGTCCCCGCCTCGTACTTGGCTTTAGAGGAGTGCGTGACGTCACTGGCGGCGGAGCTCAGCGAGCCCGTGCTTGACCACGCGGAGTATAAGAGAATGGTGAGAATGATGCCGCTCCTCTATCGCCCGTGGATGCAGTAAGAATCTGCCAAGATACCTCCGGAAGATGGGCAGCAGTGTTCCGTAATCATAATAATTTATACATATATATTGACGAGCTCTGTGGCGCAGCGGGCGAAGATCCGCCTGCGACGCAAGGGGTTGCGGGTTCGATTCCCGCCTCGAGACAAATGTCTGTACGATCTGCAGATATTTGTTCAGGGTGTTCTGGGTGTTTTTCTATATATAATAAAAATATCTATCTATGTAGTATAATGTATTAAGTATATCAGTCATCTAGTACCCATAACACAAGCTCTGCTTAGCTTGGGGCTAGATGATGCTGTGTGATTTGTCCAGCATTATTATTATTATTATTATATATATAAACGTTCAAAAAATGTTACATATTTAGCGTAATAATCAAAACCTCCCGTGTTAGTTAAAAACTGTGTTACGGCAAAGTCTCTCAAACCGCGCCTTATAAAAATACCTTATAAAGGTCTTAAAACATATACCGTATAGAATAACATACATACACTTCCGTGTATCAACATCCCGTCTGCGCTCGCCAACCCGCCTGTTAAGCGTGGTGTACATATGTATGGGATACTTGCCATATCCCTTCATGATCAGTACTTAGAGATCCGTAAGGAAGGTCTATGTCCAGCAGTGGACGTCCTACGATTGAGATCAGTTTGCAAAGAACCGATGTTGGAACAACGTTTCCCCGCCTGCGTGACGTCACTGGCGGTGGAACTCTTCTAGCTTGTGCTACTACGTAGAGTATAAGAGAATGGTGAGTAGATTCAATTTTATTGTTTTAATTGAACTCCTCTGCTGCCCGTGGATGCAGTAAGAATCTGCCAAGATACCCCCGGAAGATGGGCAGCAGCGTTACTGAGCTCGCCATCCAGCCTGTTAAGCGTGGTGAGTATGGCAAGAATCCCTTCATGAGGGAGGCCTATATGCAGCAGTGGACGTCCTACGGCTGAGATGATAATGATGATGATAAAAACATACATACATACTAGCGGTCAAAGCACTTCCGGCTTAAGGAAGCGTCAGGTATCGATTTAACGGACGTGGGTTCGAATCACACCGGAACCGTAAAATTTTTGATAAGATTATTCATTTCTTTGAAAATCATTACAGATCATTCCTAACGCGATGCTATTTGTACGAACATACTCTTAGCAAGCATTTAGAAACATTTTCTATTGTAAGCTGTGCTAATTCTATGAATTTCGGCAGCCTGTGTTGAAAAACATCCATTCCGTTCTCGGATAGGATGTTGAGAAGGCAGATAGCGAGTGAGAAGGGGACGAACATATATAAGTAGCTTGGTTCTGGCTAGATTCGATAGTAATGAGTGTTGTTTGTGAACAGGTAACTCAGTACATGCAGCAGAAGAACCACAAGGCGTTCAGGGACGCGGCTGAGCTGCACCAAGCCACGATGTTCCTACATGAGAACGGTATGTGCTAGTCGTAGTCAAAAGTGAATTATAAAGCAATAATAAAGATAAATACCCGGTTAAATAAGTGTTAATATAATATATAAATAAGTGTGTTATGTCAGTCATCTAGTGTTGGAACCCGTTCAAAAAACGCACTTTGATTTTATGCAAAGGTACTTTATTGCGCAATCTCAGTGACTAACGAGCTCAATACATCAAAATCACAAAAACACTATATACTGCTGCCGTGCGTTCTCGTTAGCGCGATCTAGCATTTGACCATTTTTAACAGCGACATCTAGTTACAGATTTGGTACTAAACGCGGTAACGAGAATTGTCCAGCACTACTTATTTATTGCAGGTGTGCTGCTACACTACGACGACGCGACTCTGAAAGAGCTGTACTTCCTGAAGCCTCAGTGGCTCTGTGACGTGTTGGCGCATGTCGTCACTGTCAGGGAGATCAACCCTTTTGCGGCCCACGGTGAGTCGCACATCACAGTAGCACGTCCACTGCTGTACATAGGCCTCCCTCATGGATCTTCATGAGGGGTAGTTGCTATACTCGCTACGCTTGGCAGACGGGTTGGCGAGCGCAGTGCGTGATGCTGATATACGGGAAGATGCTGCTGCCCATCCTCCGGAGGCATTCCAAGTTGATTATCCAGGTTGCCGGTAGAACGAACTACGACGTATCGGACTATATATTTACGATTTATGTACGTCCGCAGGTTTAATGAAATTGGAGGACTACACATTTACGAAAACTCCTCAATATTATTTGTTAACATTTAAGTTTTCTTTTAGTGTTAAAGTTTTGTTTAGCTCTTCTTCTTCTTCTATTACAGTATTGTTGCTTTTTTTAGTTTAACTTAATCCCACTAATATTATAAAACCGAAAGTTTGTTTGTATAGGTGTATGGATGTTTGTTACCTCTTCACGCAAAAACTAGATTACGTATCGAGCTGAAATTTTGCACACGTATAGATGTTGACTAGGATTAACACATAGGCGACTTTTTTCCCGGGTTTAATGCATGCGAAGCGGTGGGCATAAGCTAGTTTTAATATAATAAAGTAATGTTCAAGTAGCAGTAGTGTGACGAAGACTGTGTGTGTATGTATGTGATAAGGAGAGTGTTTGTGTGTATATGTTTGAAATTATTGATTTTCTATAATATGATGGAGTTATGATAGAATTACGTTTACGTTTTGTTTTCTTGTATTTCATTTTCTCTTCTTTTATGGTAATGTACCTGTGCTATTTCTGTCTTTTCTGTGTATGCCAATAAATGATTTTATATTTGTACTAGCCGCACCCCGCAGCTTCACCCGTGCAGTTCCCTATCCCGTGGGAATTTCGAAAAATCCCTCCTTAGTGCACCTCTAGGATACTCAGGGTATATGTGTGCCAAATTTCAAGTCTTTAGGTCCAGTGGTTTAGGCTGTGCGTTGTCTGTCAGTCACTCAGTCAGTAACGGTCTTTCCTCCGTCGACCGAGACACGTTCTCGGCTTGCCCGTTGACGAGCTCACCGCCGCTAACCCGGAGGTGACACCAACCCGTTCCACATTAGCTGCTAGGCACACTTTCAATAACCGGTCCCGCTGGCGGGGCCGAAGAATACACTCTTCCGTCTTAAGGTGCAGTTTTGCACCTGGATGTTAACCATCAGTACATACAAAAATCTGGCAACAGTCCAAGCCGTGGTTCGAACCTAAGTGGTGCCCTTGAGCTTGTTGCCCCAACCTAACTTTTGCGGCGCCCTCTGCGCTCGCCATAGTCCGGTAACGTTGTCATGGCCATCTGCGGTCAACAACAACATATATTGTCAATTCGAAAAAAAAAGTCAGTAACGTAAGAGTTTTATATGAGGTATATTGATTTCTGCGATTTTGTTCCGCAGGTATAATGAAAGTGGAGGATCTGGCGCACGTGTTCAAGGCGTCCCCGCGGCTGGCGCGCGCGGAGGAGGCGAGCTCGCTCGGCGTGTCGCTGCTGCACAAGTTCGAGCTGGCGCTGTGCTGGGACGCGCGCACGCTGCTGATCCCGCCGCTGCTGCCCGCGGGGGAGCCGCCGGCGCCGCAGGTGACGTGTGCAGCTTAATAGGGTGTACGTCATGGTAGAGGGGGGGGAATGAGGTGCAGTTTGTGGCAAATAAGTGCATTTTGTGGTAAAGGGGAATAAATGAGGTGCATTTTCTCGCACTTATGGTTATTAGTTCCCCCCGCGGAGCCACCGGCACCACAGGTAAAATTCACCCCATTACACCACAAAATACACCCCATTAATTACAAAAAAGATAGTTCCTAGTCATCCCAAATGTGTGTCGGTGGTCACTCCAAATAATGCCCATATCTTATAGCTTAAAAACCTTATCATATTACCTGTAGATGGCGCTCTAATCGGTGCTCAACGGACACCAGCTAATTAAGAATTTCAGCGGGTACCCAACACGGGCCGTAGCTTAGTGGTTAAAGCACTTCCGACTTTAGGGAGCGTCAAAATAAGGCAATTTGTTGAATCATACCTCAGTACCTTTTAATAATGGAAAAGAGCTAATGTAATAAGAACGATAGAGCACAAATCATAAAGTTGCAATCCTATTGTTTTTAATTTATTAAGTCATTAGGAGCGACAAAAATGCCTACTGGCGGCGAATTTGTAAATCCGCCACTATGGAGAATATCTAAATGGACAATGAATATTCAGAAAAATTAGGTCATTTTCCTTAAAGCCTCCAATCGCCGTCCGCTTCGGTCTCCTGACACCCCTCAGCTTGAACTCCTCTCCATATCTCAAAGAAATTAAAACCTTGTCAAAAATTAATTCCGGTGGGATTCGAACCCACGTCCGTTAAATCGATACTTGACGCTTCCTAAAGCCGGAAGTGGTTACACCGCTAAGCTACAGAACCCATGTATGGACCCGCTGAAATTCTTAATAAGGTGATATCGGTTTGAGCAACCGATTAGAGCGCCATCTACAGGTACTAGAGTTCTCCTGTTCATTGTCTGAAGTTGCATTCAGTAGCAATGACTAGAGATGTCGCTACAGCTTATTCTATAGTTTTGTTTTTATATTATTTTTATAGTGTTTAACCACACTTATGTAGAACATTTTCAAAGAAATTGAATCGGTGGGATTCGAACCCACGTCCGTCAAATTGATACTTGACGGAACCGTTAAAATTTTTGATAAGGTTATTACTATTTCCTAGTAAATGTTTTACCTAAGTGTGGTTAAACGCTATAAAAATAAAAAAAACTATAATAAATCGTTGTATTGGCGACACATTCTAGTTAACGGATTGTATAAAAATGTGTTGTTCGTAGAATAAGAATATGAAGCCTTCTGTACTAGATCGTTCTAGTACAGCCGCGATACACGGACTATAATTTGTACCAATGTCTATAGATAAAACACTCACCAAGTATCTTACTGGAGCCGACGTTGTATGATGTAATGTGTCGGTGTTGTGTGTAATGAATGCCTGATCTGTGATGTGTATCCGTAGACCGCCAAACTGATGACGCCAGGTCAGGATTCGACCGTCCAAAATGCGACGTCGATATGTTCCACTGAACCCAAATTCGCTCACGGGGATATAAATTCTCAATAATGCGTGAAGCGCTGGTCGTTTCACAAATGTTACACGAAAACGAATCGGTGGTCTAACCACGGATCTCCAAGATAAACAATGATATAATAAACCAATTATGTCTTCCAAACCAAAAAAGACACCCAACGTTCCAAGATGTCTGTCCAAAGATTTATAAAAAAGGTGATCCAATAACCTCAACTGACATGAAGTGTCAGCTGTCAAAATGTCAAATCAAACAATCGCTGTCAATTTCTTTACGTTTTGGCTACCATCTTTTTGCCTTATTCGGGCCCAAACACCTTCTAATGAATAAGAGTATGAAGCCTACTCACCTATCGGTGAATCCGGCACTGATTGTATTCGTTCTCCAGCTCCCGGTCCGCAGCCGCGCGTGGGCGGGCGACGCGCGCGCGCGGCGCGGCTGGCCCGCGGAGCCCGGCCGGGGCGCCGACTCCCCAGCGCTTATACGTGAGTGTTCTGATTCTTTTTGACAACCTTTTGACGCTTCGATCTTCACCCATCCGCAGTAGATGGCCAAGCCAACGCAGTCTGTGTGATTTGTATTCTCCTGTTATGTTAGGCTCAGCCACTAGTTCTTCAATCTCCACGTTTTTTCGGACTCTCCAGCTGCCACCTTCACGCTTTACTGGACCTAGGATTTTACGGAGAACTTTTCTTTCTGCTACTAACAGCTGGTTCTCCTCCTTCAGTGTTAGCGTCCAGGCTTCGGAACCATAAATCAGAATGGGCCTTATCAGGGTTTTGCAGATGCGCATTTTGGTTTTCCTACAGAGAAACCTGGATGCCAGGACCTTGGCATCCAGGCTTCTCTGGACTCTTGCGTCATATCTTGGAGGCTAAATAATAATGGTATATCTCGCTGCAGAGGAGTCCCCCCCGGCCTCGGAAGGCGTGTCCGTGTCGGCGCGGGCCGGCGCGCCGCTGACGCGCCTGCTGCTGGTGGCGTACGTGCCGTGCGGCTTCTGGGCGCGGCTGTGCTCGCGCCTGCTGCCCGACCCGGCGCTGGGCAAGGCGCCCCGCCACCTGTACAGGGCTAGCGAGGTAAGCCTTCTGGGCGCGGCTGTGCTCGCGCCTGCTGCCCGACCCGGCGCTGGGCAAGGCGCCCCGCCACCTGTACAGGGCTAGCGAGGTAAGCCTTCTGGGCGCGGCTGTGCTCGCGCCTGCTGCCCGACCCGGCGCTGGGCAAGGCGCCCCGCCACCTGTACAGGGCTAGCGAGGTAAGCCTTCTGGGCGCGGCTGTGCTCGCGCCTGCTGCCCGACCCGGCGCTGGGCAAGGCGCCCCGCCACCTGTACAGGGCTAGCGAGGTAAGCCTTCTGGGCGCGGCTGTGCTCGCGCCTGCTGCCCGACCCGGCGCTGGGCAAGGCGCCCCGCCACCTGTACAGGGCTAGCGAGGTAAGCCTTCTGGGCGCGGCTGTGCTCGCGCCTGCTGCCCGACCCGGCGCTGGGCAAGGCGCCCCGGCACCTGTACAGGGCTAGCGAGGTGGGACTTGTAGTGTTACCCCAGTTTTGAACATAATTACCCCAGATTTGCTCATATTTACCTCATTTGTGTTCCTAAATACTCCAATTTTAGTCATTTTAACCTTAATTGTATTCATTATTACCCCTGTTTTGTTCATAGTTACCCTAGTTTTGTGCATTACTACCACAATTTTCTTGTGTGTGAATAAATATTTATCTATGTCTATGACTAAAACTGAGCAGAGTTTTTCCCGGGTTTGTTTGTTTAAAGCCCTGGTTTGTGCCTAATTACCCCAGTTATGTTCTTTATTACCCTAGTGGTGCTAATTTTGACGGCCAATTTGTCTGCCTTTCCTCTTTTAACCCTTGCCTCTTTTGCCCCATTGTCCTTATTATCCATGCGTGTTTTTTACTCAAGTGTGTGTAAAAGTTTCGGGTTAAACTTTTACACTAACATTCTATTGAAAAAATAAACTTTCGTTCTCTCTCTTTCTTTCTGGAATTGTTTTTAATTGTCATGAAATTAATATTTGCATGTCCATTCCCAGATGGAATCGGACGATACACTAACGCGCGCGCTCGACCTCGACTGGGGCTGGAAGGTGTGGCGTCAGGGTCTCAAGCTGGTGAGCGGTCCGCTGACCCTCTTCAGCGTGCGGGAGATAGCAGCGTCGCGCGAGCCGCTGCTGCCGCTTCCGCAAGAGACAGAGCCGCATCCCTATGAGAATGTCAAGTGAGTGAAGTCAGGAACTCAAGAAGCTATTGATGTGAATCTAAAACAAAATGGGGACCAAGACAATGCCTTGTGGGATACCAAAATTAAACTTCTAAAAATCACTTAGAAGAACGTCAAACTTAACCGTCTGTTTGAGCGTTCTTAGATAGCATTAAAACTATGCTAAAGTCGATCCTCTGATAACTATGTTCCCATTTCGCGTAGTATATTTGGCTTCGACGCTGTGTCGATAGCCTTCACTAGGTCTAAGAAAACGCTCACAGACTAATGCTACGGAACCCTTCGTGCGCGAGTACGACTATCACTTGGCTGGTTATAATAAAATAAAAAACATTTTATAAACTTGTAGCATTAGGTTTTCCATTGTATCGTTCGCAGGCTGCGCGTGAAACAGGACGGCGCGTGGTGCGAGTTCGATATCCAGAGCAGCTCCTGCATCGAAATACAGCTGCCAGCGGACAGCTGCGTGGTCAGACGGGACGACGGCCTGCCTATAGCAGGGTATCAGGTAAGACGGTTTCTTCCAAAATTAACGTGAGATATACTGTTCATTTAATTTCATTTATTTATGTATTTGTAAACATGTATTTTATGACACAAGTGATTTAAGACGATGGTACCTGCAGAAGTACGAAACTGTGTCGCAGATACCAACGCCTTAACATCCTTTACATTAAATAAAGAGTAAAATACAATAAAATAAGAAATGGCATTTGTATTACTAAACTTTAAATATATACACATATTTATATATACTTTTATCTAGATAAACTACTGTGCTGTTTGTGTGCGTGTGTTTGTGTGTGTTGATACATATATGATATGTGTATTTGTTGCGGTTGTATATAACATTATAGAGGTAATGTTAGAAAGGTAAAAAAGTAATCTTCGACGTTACAATACTACGTTAGTAATTCCCGTTTTTGCAAAATTATTATTTATTCCTTTTTTCTTCATATTATGTTTTCTTCATCATCATTTCAGCCGTAAAACGTCCACTACTGAACACTCTCTCGTGGATCACCATGAGGGGTAGTTGCCATCACCACGCTTGGCAGGCGGGTTTAGCGAGCGCAGTACGGGATGTTGATACACGGAACGACGCTGCTGCCCATCTTCTGGGGGTTTCCCTTAGCAGGCTCTTACTGCATCCGCGGACACGAGGGGAGGGATAACATTCTATCTACTGCCGGGAGTCCACGGTAGACTGACATCCCTAAAGCGACGGATATTAAGACAGATTGTAACAATAAATAGAGTGAGGTTCCTTGTTCGCTTCTTTCCCTCACTTGTCAATTATGTGCTTTATTCAATTTAAATGTGTCTTGTTCTTCTTTTGTAAATTGACTATTCTATGTAGCTTTTTGCTGTATTGAACAAACACTTATTGACTTTGACTTTATAGTGTAGGTATACGACTCCTTTTTTTGTCATTCATTTATTTATTTCAACCATAGGATACTAAGAACACTAGTTACGTCAAACATAAACACATTGTAGATAAATTCCTGCAGATCAGAGAATGCAGGTCTTTCCGTGTATCAACATCTCATACTGCGCTCGCCAACCCGCCTGCCAAGCGTGGTGAGTATGGCAACAACCCCTCATGGAGATCTATGAGGGGAGGCTTGAGTTCAGTAGCGGATGCTTTACGGCTGACATGATGTCTGTTTGTTGCGTCCAGAGCATCAGCCTGGAGCCCAGTCCGTCCGTGCTCGCCAAGGTGCTGGCGATCGTGTCCGACCACGTGGATCTGCTGCTGGAAGACTGGTATCCATCGTTGGGTAAGTACATTTATCGTTCTAAATCAGATATATGATAGAGACAGTTTATTGTTCTTTATTGTTCAAAAATAAATGTAATATAACAGATACTTAATCTAAATCATTACATCCATCATACCTAAAATCATTAAAATTCAGGTTAGAGTTGCATATTGCACGACAAAGGAACTTATTCATAACTCTAATACACTTTCAAAATTCATGCAATAACAACATACTACACTTTAAAATCAAATATATAAAAATAGCAATCAAGTGAAACAAAAATAAAGCACACAATATGTGTGCTTTATTTTTGTTTCACTTTTTATTACTCATTAACAAAACATAGAAATAATAATATGGTATTATTAATAAATTAAATGTTTTCACAATAGGTTAGGCAAGATCTTTCTAGTGCCCGCCATCTATCTACAGAGATATCTACATTCTGTGTTTGGGATTTTAATATAATATTTAAGTAGGAGAACCTTGACAGCGCCATCTTTTGTCTGATAGCGGAACTTTTGTAGATTTTTTACACTTTCGATGATTTCTAAAAAACTACGCCAATTAGAGAGTTTATTGTAATTTGTAAGGGACAGGATACGGCTGGCTAAACTTAACTTGAGTACAAAAGATGGCTTGCGGAAGGAAGAATACAAATATCAGGGTGTATTATATATAACATGTGTACTTACCTGAAAAGGGGGTTTCAGCCCATGAAAACAAGTAGTTTTAAAACCTATTTGTGGTTAAAGGGTACGTGTACGGCAACTCTGCGGAGGTCAATGACCCTGTCAAGAATCATTACCGTATAAACAGCTGCTGAAGGTTTAACTTCGCGGCCTTTTCGTGACTATTTATTTATTTATTTATTTAACGTACAAAACACGTCACAACCACTTTAAACAATGAGGTTACATAATGGTAAATTATAACTTGATTGTAACATAAACTTATGTACGTACTGCTATAATATAAATTTATATCGAGTAAACAGAGTTTTTACATAAACAGGTTATTGACATAAAATAGAAAATGGTTAAATAAATTACGATTGTGGTTACTAAAGTTAGTATATTATTACTATTACTAGGTAGTAGCATTATACTAAGTGCTTGAACTCGAATTATTTTCTTTGATATTGAAGTGACTGAAAATCACTAAATCCTGAAAGGTCGTAGAGCAAAAGTTTTTACTTGGGATGGTCAGAATCACCCCCTTTCGGCTTAGTACACATGCCGTAATACACCTTGTAGAAGAGCCAACAACCAACTCAATATTTAATGTCTTTATTGTTAGAAAATACTAGACACGTACAAAACTTTTATAATAATTTACATATATCATTTTATTCACCTTATGACTTTATGTACCTAATCTTATTCTATTCTACTGTTTTTATATTGACATATTTATGAAATTGTATGATTATTTCATTAATAGAATCAGGCGTTACTTTGCGGAAATCCATATTATTATGACAATAAAATACAATGAAAATAACAATAATTGAAATAATTCAATCATATCATTTAATTTGTGACTAAAACTATTGTTTGACATTATCGTTTTTATATTTTTTTTACGTTTTTGACCGAATTTATTGAATTGTTTTTTATTACTGTAATACATATGGAAATTATTAAGATTATAGCCTTAATTAATTATAAATTACCTTGGAATGTTTTGGATTTTTAGGAGTTATTCCTCAGCAGGCTCTTACTGCATCCGCGGGCACGAAGGGAGGTAACATTCTACTGCCGTCCCCCCACCTAAAGTTTTATTAATCTGTTTCTAATTTCGTACCAGGCACTCGCTTCGTGCACACGTCCGAAGGCAGGTGCTTGATCACCAGGGTGGTGCCCTGTCCAGGGTGTCTGCGCGACCTGGCGCCGCGGGCCAGGGACCCCGACCAGCTCGCACAGGTAAGGTGTCTGCTCACCAGGGCGTAGTATTCAAATTCAAACTCACCCGTTAGTTTTGATGCGAAAAAAGCAATTTAAGACACGACCTGACAAAAAAAAATGGATTTACAGTTTTATCCTTTAAACTTTCAGTGGAATTGTGTTTTTTAGGTAAAAATTTTAGGTAGTTTTGTGAAATTATGTTTTTTTGTATGTTTTTTTTTCTGCGTGCGAGACATTCGCCGAATTGGCCGTGGGGTGCCGGCAGTAGATTGTTACACCTCCTCTCATGCCAGTGGATGCAGTAAGAGCCTGCTGAGGGATACCTCTGGAAGATGGGCAGCAGCGTCTTTCCGTGTCCGTAACATCCTGCACTGCGCTCGCCAACGCGCCTGCCAAGCGTGGTGAATATGGCAACTGCCCCTCATGGAGATCCAAGAGGGAGGCCTGTGTTTGTCCTACGGCTGAAATGATGATGATGTTACACTATAGTATTACAAACTGTGACAAACCGTGTGAAACACGCTGGCGTCACGGAAGACCAGCGTTACAGTAACGGCTCAAAGTCTTACCGTAACAATAGCTGAGTGGCGACCATTTTTGTTGTCAGTATTCCTAATTTTGTTATTGTGTGTGTTATTGTTTTATATTTTGTGACACATAATAAACGTTTCTTATTCTATTTCACTTTCAAATGATTCGTGAGTTACACTATTCATTGTTATGTTAAACGGGTTTTCTACTCACGTTAATTATTACTCACGTTAGTTTGTTATTGTTATGATGTCCGCAGCAGGCCCTGCGCCGGCTGGAGCTGGGCGCGGCGGAGCCCCGCGCGCGCCTGTCGCAGGAGTCCCGGGCTTCGGACGCGGACAGCGGCGTCGGCGCGGAGTCCAGCGGTACGAATAAATACGAACCTTTCCTTTATACTTTTGACAACTCTGTGGCGCAGCGGTTCTTGTAACCATCAGTTTTGATAACCATCTGTGGTTTTCTTCATCAGTTCCACTTCACCGAATCATACTTTCTCAATGCAAATGCCAAAACCTTGAGCCAAATATTACGTAATCGCTATATTCGTTTACCGACAACATTTGAGGAGTTCCCTTGATACCTCATGGATCAATTATTTTCAGCATATTTATTTTATTATCTCTTCTCCACAGCGTCGTCCCGCATAGGCTCAGTGGAGGGCATGATGGAGGCGGGCCCAGCGCTGGGCGTGGGATGCTGGGCGTGGGCGTGGGGCTGGACCGTGGAGACCTGCATCCACGCAGCGTGTGCCCAGCTGCCTATACACTGTCCCTTACATCCTGATGTCTCCCTCAGGAACGTCGCGCCGGATACTGTGAGTAGTGTACCTATCTCAGCCGTAGGCTGTCTACTGCTGGACATAGGACATAGGCTTCCCTCATCATCTTGGGTTGGCGAGGAAAGTACGGGACGTTTATACGGAAAGACGCTGCTGCCCATCTTCCGGAGGTATCCCTTAGCAGATTCTATTCTATTCCAACTATTTACTACGCAAATATCGTTTTGATGTAATATCCTGATCTTAATAAAATCACTATAGGGTGACTTGTTCTATAAAATATAGCTTCAAATCATCTCATTTTGTATTTGGAGGTTATACCATATTGAACGTTATCGGTTCCTGATGAGACCCTTGGGGCACTCCTGACGGAACATGCCTAGGAATTGACTTTAAACCACGGATTATAACAATTTGTGATCAGTGGCGCAGATATCATTCGCTCCATCTTAAAAGTGATTCGCAACTACCTGCGTGGTCAAGTTTTTGGATAAGGATTCCATCATCGACCACATCGAACGCTTTAGAGGAATCAATATAAATAACATGTACTTCGTAACTAACGTAACTTACAGTCTTATGCAATATGGTTTTAGATAATGGTTAGTAAAAACTATTGACTTCTAGAGCTATGTTTGGAAAAAAGTTATGCATAATGAAATGCGAAGGCCTGACCGCAACAACGACTATAAATTACTATTAATAACTAAAATAAATACTCTTTTGCCTCCCGGCTTTTGAACTGTACGTACGTGTTTGTCGACTCTCCTGTGAACTTTTGGTGATCGCCCTGAAACTTCGCCCTGTAACGACGCAAGGGGTTGCGAGTTCGATTCCCGCCTCGGGACAAATGTCTGTACGATCTGCAGATATTTGTTCAGGGTGTTCTGGGTGTTTTTCTATGTATAATAAAAATATCTATCTATGTAGTATAATGTATTAAGTATATTAGTCATCTAGTACCCATAACACAAGCTCTGCTTAGCTTGGGGCTAGATGATGCTGTGTGATTAGTCCAGCATTATTTATTTATTATTTACATTAATGTTGTGTGCAAGTTTTAGAGCTTGATAATGCCTACAAATAAGTCATCGACAGTCTATGTCTAACTTTTATATTAAAGTTCCAAAAAGTAGTTTTTTATCTATACTAATATTATAAAGAGGTAAAGTTTGTGAGTTTGTGAGGTTGTAGGGGTAATCTCTGGATCTACTGAAGCTATTTTCAAAATTATTTTACTAATAGAAAGCCACAGTATTTGTGAGTGTCATAGGCTATTTACCGCCCAACGAAGTGGGCACCGGGTCTGCTAGTGTTTAATAAATAATTTCAATCGTTAGGTGATGTTTTTTGGTCATATTATCGACAATTATGAATTATCGTCTCAAGTGTTTTTTTTTATAAAGAAAATTATTGTTATTTTCATTTGAATGTATAAAAGTGGTGTACATGATCCTTCCGCCAGCTCTTCCTGGACGTGCCGGAGGAGATGCGCGCGCGCTGGGAGCACGTCGCGCGGCGCGGCGTGGCGGGGCGCGGCGCGTTCGGCACCGTGCTGGCGGCCACGTGGCGGGTGCCGCAGGAGAGGTGAGTGTGGTGGCGGTGGCAGCACGTCGCGCGGCGCGGCGTGGCGGGGCGCGGCGCGTTCGGCACCGTGCTGGCGGCCACGTGGCGGGTGCCGCAGGAGAGGTGAGTGTGGTGGTGGGCGCGCCTCTAGAAGGGAAGAAGGTAAATTTATTTTTGACGTACGCAATGTTAGAAGAAAACGAGTTTATAAAATTCAAAATTTTAAGTAAAACTCGACACTTCAGCTAGTCTCTGAGGTTTCCTTGTAAGCTTGAGGGAGGTGTTACGATGCTATTTCCCACCAAATGCAAAATAATGAAAGTGCGTCGCAAGCATTCCAGATACTCGCGATGCACGAGTTGCACACCTGTGGGAAGTAACGCGATCTGTTAGTCAGTTCGGGATTGGTCTTTGTCGAAGTCACACTGTTTCACTGTTTTTGCCATTTTCCAATAAATTCTATTCCTAGCCGTAAATATATATTTTTTAAAACTATCTCCTGACTCACCCGTAACAGAGGTGATGTTTTTGTAATGTGTACACTTGGTTTTGCAATCTACACATCATGCCCTTTCATTTGATACCACACTCGGGTATATAAATTTGAAAACATTCGATTTTTCATCCCCTCTTTCAACCCCCATATCTTATAAAATTTGGATAAAACATAGCTAAGAACACTCGGGATAAAATCATCTAAGACACAAAAAAAACTAAACGAAAATCGGTTCATCAGTTTGGGAGCTACGATACCACCGACAGATACACAGACAGACACGTTAAACTTATAACACCCTCTCTTTCTGCGTCAGCGGTAAAAAAAAGCAACAAAGTGGACAGTTTCAGAGTTCTAACAAGGAAGGGATATATTTCAGATAGACTTACAACTGACGACACAAATACTTATTTGTGGTAAGCGTGTTGCTCAGAGGTAGGTATCATTCAGAATTAATTAATGAGTACTTATTTATATATTTCAGATAATACAGGGTGCATTACAACATGTCTACTAACCCAAAAAAAGGGGGGGGGGGTTTAGCCCATGAAAACGAAGTTTTCAGTTTTTTTTTAGAAGTGAAAACTGTTTAAGGCTTAATTTGTTCTATTCCACTTACCATTTCTTTGTTATTATAAGCTGTTTGTTTTCCAAGCATCAATAAAATAAAATAAAACAAGTAGTTTTGGAAGGAAAAAAATCGGGAATTAGTATTAAAAAAAAATATTTAAAATTTGACTCATCATATAAACCTAGTAAGAAGGCTAAAGAGGACAAAACCTTTTGAGCTAGCATAGTGCAATTTGTGTCAGTGCAAGTAGTTATTATGTGATATTTTTAACTTTACAAAGAACACAAGAACAAAGTGTGTTCCCCTTAATAAAATTAGAGTCAATAAGAAAAGTGCTGATGGACACTATCTTACAGTTTATTTTTATAAAACTAGGTTAGCATAAAATTACTCATTAGCTGGTTTGGCTAGATTGTAATGTATTTTACTGTAGGTCATGTTAACTTATACTAAAAAATATACTTATAATAAAAGATCTTAAGAAGGACTCGGTTTTCCGTATTAAACTTAAGGAATACCTCATTTCTAAATGTTACTACTCTGTTGATGAATTTCTAAACGAAAAAATCTAATCACTAACTGTTTGGCTGCCTGAGTAAAATGAATTGGACATACCTAACCACAAAGTTATTATGACAACTATTTTGATTTTAATTATTGTAACTGACATTGCATTATATTACCCGACTTCTGTGTGAAACAATAAATAGATTATATACCTAATACCTACTAAAATAATAATCGTTAGACCAATTGCTGCGCCCTTACAGGGTACATGTACCTACCTCTAAGCTAACTAGCACCTAAGCTAAAACTGTTATAATGTATATGTATGCAATAAATGAATAAATAAATAAAATAAAAATGACTAGTTGTTGATATGTGTCTATACTTACTTGTGTGGTCTCCTCACGGCAGGGAGGAAGAGGTGGCCCTGAAGGCTCTGCAGCCTGTCGCGCCGCCCGCCGGCAGCGCGCCCGAGGCCGTGCAGGCCTATAAGGTACGTGCAGGCCTATAAGGTACGTGCAGGCCCGGGGGAGCGCCCCAGGGCTCCTAAACGCGTGCTGTTCGAGCCCCCCTGGCTAACTTAACTATTGTTATTTGATAAAAATAAAATGCAATGAAAATATTTAGTTTTAATTTTATATGTTGGAATGATAATTGTAAATCTTTGTTTTTTTTTTAACTGATCATTTTAAAAATATCTAACTTTGTATTTTATAGGCCCAAACCAAATTTGCAGTGCCCTTGCAGGGTGCATGTACTTTCTTTAGGCTAATTATAAGATCTAAGCTGTTTAATATGTGTACATGTAAGCAAAATAAATGAAATATGAAATAATTCCACTTATGCTGAGATGCAGGAGCAAATCCCGCCGCTAATTATGCACATGCAGGGAGAACTAGGTTGTCAGTGCAGCATGCATACCCAAACCTATATGACGACACGTGTTTCGCGTCTCACCTGATGATGCCTCGCGGAGAGGCGAAATACGTGTCGTCGTATAGCTTTGACTTGAAAACTAAATATTTTCATTGCATTTTATGGTCATGGATTTCCGCAAAGTAACGCCTGATTCCATTAATTATATTGTTATTTGAATAAAGACATGCCAACTTTTTGGACAAGGCTGACTTTAGGGGTGTGCATGTTTCGCCATGAAGGCCTCTAGGCCCGGCAGGGTGATAACGTATCTCACGACAGGTTTTTCAACAGGCATTTGACAGAAACGATTGCTGTCAAATGTCAATGCAACGCTCGCCAACCCGCCTGCCAAGCGTGGTGAGTATGGCAACTGTACCTTACGGAGATCCATGAGGGAGGCCTGTGTTCAGTAGTGGACGTTTTACGGCTGAAATGATGATGATGGCTAACCGAATAGCTTAATGTTTTTAGTTGTACGTCAATTTAATTAGCTTTAGCTGGTTAGTGCAACAACAGAATCATCACCAATGCAATAAATAAATCATCATCATCATTTCAGCCGTAAAACGTCCACTACTGAACACAGGCCTCCCTCATGGATCTCCATGAGGGGTAGTTGCCATACTCACCACGCTTGGCAGGCGGGTTGGCGAGCGCAGTACGGGATGTTGATATACGGAAAGACGCTGTTCCCCATCTTCCGGAGGTATCCCTTAGCAGGCTCTTACTGCATCCACGGGCATGAGAGGAGGGGTAACATTCTACTGCCGGCACCCCACGGCAAAGTAAATAAATGAATATGAATGATTCATGTACGAAGACGTATGTACATTTGCATAGGTGTCTAATTTTACTGAATTAGCACATTTACGCCCTTGCACCCAGTGCTTAACTGATCGCTGCGCGATAATTACGTGTGACGGAATCGTTTACCGCGAACTTACGTTAATTGTCGTGTTTTAATAAACTTTTAAGTGTGATCAGTGTTTAACTCAAGCATTCAACTTACCTACTACTAAGAACTTTACTGTGCAGTCTAACTGGACTGTACATATGGTCCTTCGAGCCGGATGTACAGTCCAGTTAGACTGCACAGTAAAGTTCTTGAATATGGCGTCCCCGCAGGCTGCCCAGTCCCGCTGGGAACGCGAGCCGACGGCGGCCGCCTGCCGCGCCTACTGCGGCCTGCGCCAGGAGCTGTCCATCCTACTGCGCCTGCGCCACGCGCACTGCATGCCCCTCAGGGCGGTCTGTGCGTCGCCCCTGGCGCTGTTACTGCCTCTAGCTCCCAAGGTATGTCCCTCAAGGAGCAGTAGGTCTCCAAAAAACTGTCTTATTCCGAGTTAAATTCCTTTTTAGCACTACTCGATTACTCTAGCTTTGGTTTCCTCTTGAAGCCAGGAATTCTCCATCCTACTGCGCCGGGACATGCTCACAGCATGCCTATTAGGGCTGTTAGTGCTTCGCCCCTGGCGCTGTTACTGCCTCTAGCTCCCAAGGTATGTCCCTCAAGGAGCCACTAGGTCTCCAAAAACCTATACTGTCTTATTCCAAGTTAAATTCCTTCCTAGCACTAGTCGATTACTCTACAGACCTTACAGAGACCCGCGTATTGTGCATTCTCCCTCGTGACACTACCCCGACCAGCTAGATAGCTTAAATCAAAAAAGGGAAAACAAAAGAGGTGATAAAATTCCCCCCTGCGGGACTCCAGTTTCGATGTCTGTCCACTCTGAGAACTCTGACCGTCTTTTTTAAACTTTCGCGATCACGACACATTATAAATTATTGCAATAAAGGTAAATAGCGCGATAAATACCCGTTTAAATATGTGTTAATAACTCTGCCCGTGTCGAGTTCTTTGACTACGTCCAGTAAGATATGAGGTAAACCAGTCCACAACAGAGTGAGAACGACCAAGCCTAGGAAGAGTAGCGAGTAAAAGGTCAAGATCGACTGCGTTAAACGCGTTACTAAAGTCTATAATCAGATCATACACACATTTGTCCCGAGGCGGGAATCTAACCCGCAACAGCGTCGTAGGTGGACCTTCGGCCGCTGCGCCATAGTGTTCGTCATTAAAGCTCAGTTAGTCTACCTAAAGTTGTATATGTAACAGGGTGGCCTGGACAGCGTCATCCGCGCGTACCGCGGCTGCGGCGCGCGCCTCCGCGCCCGGGCCGCGCGCGCCGCGCTGCTGCAGGTGGCGCGCGCGCTGGAGTACCTGCACGACCGGAGGATCGTGTACCGGGACCTGAAGGTAGGCGTGCGCAGGGTGGCCGGGCGTCATGCAGGTGGCGCGCGCGCTGGAGTACCTGCACGACCGGAGGATCGTGTACCGGGACCTGAAGGTAGGCGTGCGCAGGGTGGCCGGGCGTCATGCAGGTGGCGCGCGCGCTGGAGTACCTGCACGACCGGAGGATCGTGTACCGGGACCTGAAGGTAGGCGTGCGCAGGGTGGCCGGGCGTCATGCAGGGCGGCCGGGCGTCATGTAGGGGGCGCGCGCGCTGGAGTACCTGCACGACCGGAGGATCGTGTACCGGGACCTGAAGGTAGGCGTGCGCAGGGTGGCCGGGCGTCATGCAGGGCGGCCGGGCGTCATGTAGGGGGCGCGCGCGCTGGAGTACCTGCACGACCGGAGGATCGTGTACCGGGACCTGAAGGTAGGCGTGCGCAGGGTGGCCGGGCGTCATGCAGGGCGGCCGGGCGTCATGCAGGGCGGCCGGGCGTCATGCAGAAGGCGCGCGCGCTGGAGTACCTGCACGACCGGAGGATCGTGTACCGGGACCTGAAGGTAGGCGTGCGCGGGGTGGCCGGGCGTCATGCAGGGCGGCCGGGCGTCATGTAGGGGGCGCGCGCGCTGGAGTACCTGCACGACCGGAGGATCGTGTACCGGGACCTGAAGGTAGGCGTGCGCAGGGTGGCCGGGCGTCATGCAGGGCGGCCGGGCGTCATGCAGGAGGCGCGCGCGCTGGAGTACCTGCACGACCGGAGGATCGTGTACCGGGACCTGAAGGTAGGCGTGCGCGGGGTGGCCGGGCGTCATGCAGGGCGGCCGGGCGTCATGCAGGTGGCGCGCGCGCTGGAGTACCTGCACGACCGGAGGATCGTGTACCGGGACCTGAAGGTAGGCGTGCGCGGGGTGGCCGGGCGTCATGCAGGGCGGCCGGGCGTCATGTAGGGGGCGCGCGCGCTGGAGTACCTGCACGACCGGAGGATCGTGTACCGGGACCTGAAGGTAGGCGTGCGCAGGGTGGCCGGGCGTCATGCAGGGCGGCCGGGCGTCATGCAGGGCGGCCGGGCGTCATGCAGAAGGCGCGCGCGCTGGAGTACCTGCACGACCGGAGGATCGTGTACCGGGACCTGAAGGTAGGCGTGCGCGGGGTGGCCGGGCGTCATGCAGGGCGGCCGGGCGTCATGTAGGGGGCGCGCGCGCTGGAGTACCTGCACGACCGGAGGATCGTGTACCGGGACCTGAAGGTAGGCGTGCGCAGGGTGGCCGGGCGTCATGCAGGGCGGCCGGGCGTCATGCAGGGCGGCCGGGCGTCATGCAGGTGGCGCGCGCGCTGGAGTACCTGCACGACCGGAGGATCGTGTACCGGGACCTGAAGGTAGGCGTGCGCGGGGTGGCCGGGCGTCATGCAGGGCGGCCGGGCGTCATGTAGGGGGCGCGCGCGCTGGAGTACCTGCACGACCGGAGGATCGTGTACCGGGACCTGAAGGTAGGCGTGCGCAGGGTGGCCGGGCGTCATGCAGGGCGGCCGGGCGTCATGCAGGGCGGCCGGGCGTCATGCAGGGCGGCCGGGCGTCATGCAGGTGGCGCGCGCGCTGGAGTACCTGCACGACCGGAGGATCGTGTATTGGGACCTGAAGGTAGGCGTGCGCAGGGTGGCCGGGCGTCATGCAGGGCGGCCGGGCGTCATACAGGGCGGCCGGGCGTCATGCAGGTGGCGCGCGCGCTGGAGTACCTGCACGACCGGAGGATCGTGTACCGGGACCTGAAGGTAGGCGTGCGCAGGGTGGCCGGGCGTCATGCAGGGCGGCCGGGCGTCATGCAGGGCGGCCGGGCGTCTTGCAGGTGGCGCGCGCGCTGGAGTACCTGCACGACCGGAGGATCGTGTACCGGGACCTGAAGGTAGGCGTGCGCAGGGCGGCCGGGCGTCATGCAGGGCGGCCGGCGTCATGCAGGGGGCGCGCGCGCTGGAGTACCTGCACGACCGGAGGGTCGTGTACCGGGACCTGAAGGTAGGCGTGCGCAGGGTGGCCGGGCGTCATGCACCGGGCGTCATGTAGGGGGCGCGCGCGCTGGAGTACCTGCACGACCGGAGGATCGTGTACCGGGACCTGAAGGTAGGCGTGCGCAGGGTGGCCGGGCGTCATGCAGGGCGGCCGGGCGTCATGCAGGTGGCGCGCGCGCTGGAGTACCTGCACGACCGGAGGATCGTGTACCGGGACCTGAAGGTAGGCGTGCGCAGGGTGGCCGGGCGTCATGCAGGGCGGCCGGGCGTCATGCAGGGCGGCCGGGCGTCATGCAGGTGGCGCGCGCGCTGGAGTACCTGCACGACCGGAGGATCGTGTACCGGGACCTGAAGGTAGGCGTGCGCAGGGCGGCCGGGCGTCATGCAGGGCGGCCGGCGTCATACAGGGGGCGCGCGCGCTGGAGTACCTGCACGACCGGAGGATCGTGTACCGGGACCTGAAGGTAGGCGTGCGCAGGGTGGCCGGGCGTCATGCAGGGCGGCCGGGCGTCATGCAGGTGGCGCGCGCGCTGGAGTACCTGCACGACCGGAGGATCGTGTACCGGGACCTGAAGGTAGGCGTGCGCAGGGTGGCCGGGCGTCATGCAGGGCGGCCGGGCGTCATGCAGGTGGCGCGCGCGCTGGAGTACCTGCACGACCGGAGGATCGTGTACCGGGACCTGAAGGTAGGCGTGCGCAGGGTGGCCGGGCGTCATGCAGGGCGGCCGGGCGTCATGCAGGGCGGCCGGGCGTCATGCAGGGCGGCCGGGCGTCATGCAGGTGGCGCGCGCGCTGGAGTACCTGCACGACCGGAGGATCGTGTACCGGGACCTGAAGGTAGGCGTGCGCGGGGTGGCCGGGCGTCATGCAGGGCGGCCGGGCGTCATGCAGGGCGGCCGGGCGTCATGCAGGTGGCGCGCGCGCTGGAGTACCTGCACGACCGGAGGATCGTGTACCGGGACCTGAAGGTAGGCGTGCGCAGGGCGGCCGGGCGTCATGCAGGGCGGCCGGGCCTCATGCATGGTGGCCGGGCGTCATGCAGGGCGGCCGGGTGACATGCAGGGCGGCCGGGCGTCATGCAGGGCGGCCGGGTGACATGCAGGGCGGCCGGGCCTCATGCAGGGTGGCCGGGCGTCATGCAGGGCGGCCGGGTGACATGCAGGGCGGCTGGGCGTCATGCAGGGCGGCCGGGCGTCATGCAGGGCGGCCGGGCGTCATGCAGGGCGGCCGGGCGTCATGCAGGTGGCGCGCGCGCTGGAGTACCTGCACGACCGGAGGATCGTGTACCGGGACCTGAAGGTAGGCGTGCGCGGGGTGGCCGGGCGTCATGCAGGGCGGCCGGGCGTCATGCAGGGCGGCCGGGCGTCATGCAGGTGGCGCGCGCGCTGGAGTACCTGCACGACCGGAGGATCGTGTACCGGGACCTGAAGGTAGGCGTGCGCAGGGCGGCCGGGCGTCATGCAGGGCGGCCGGGCCTCATGCATGGTGGCCGGGCGTCATGCAGGGCGGCCGGGTGACATGCAGGGCGGCCGGGCGTCATGCAGGGCGGCCGGGTGACATGCAGGGCGGCCGGGCCTCATGCAGGGTGGCCGGGCGTCATGCAGGGCGGCCGGGTGACATGCAGGGCGGCTGGGCGTCATGCAGGGCGGCCGGGCGTCATGCAGGGCGGCCGGGCATCATGCAGGGTGGCCGGGCGTCATGCAGGGGGCGCGCGCGCTGGAGTACCTGCACGACCGGAGGATCGTGTACCGGGACCTGAAGGTAGGCGTTCGCAGGGCGGCCGGGCGTCATGCAGGGCGGCCGGGCGTCATGCAGGGCGGCCTGGCGTCATACAGGGCGGCCGGGTGACATGCAGGGCGGCTGGGCGTCATGCAGGGCGGCTGGGCGTCATGCAGGGCGGCTGTGCGTCATGCAGGGCGGCCAAGTGACATGCAGGGGGCGCGCGCGCTGGAGTACCTGCACGACCGGATAAATACATTAAATGGATCGAAATGGATGAATGGAGGGAATATACCACGCTGCTGCAGGTATCGAGAGCATTAGAATACCGGCATAATTTGAGTTGCGCTTACTAGGACAATGAAGATTGAAGGTACAAAAAAGGGAGATAGAACAAGATATATGTGGATTATGAGGCAGCGGAAGATGTATTTTATCTCCGCGCCTGGTCGAAAGGAGATGACATAGTCGAAAGCAAATTTTCAATAAAGGATTAAAGCAATTTCATTTAAGTATAATTTGACAAGTAAAGGAGATGTTTCAAAATGGGCTAGGTCTATGTACCCAGACTGAAAAATTGCGCAAAAATCGGTGATTTCGGAAAAAATACTCTTTATTTAATTTAAACTAAAATGATTGTTTTATTAATGTTTTAAATACGAGGCATAATTTATCACTGGTAACATTTTTACTAGGCAGCCAAGACAGTTTCTAATAAATTCTTGTAACTGTCACTGCCTAATGATTTTGACAGATGGTTTTACGCGTTTGAGTTGAAGATTTTGAAGTTTTTTAACAGTAGCTAGGCTCTTAATGTAGTTTACGTAGGTAGCCTGAGGTACTTAGGTACTCGAAAATTGAAATACCTCAGGTTGACTTGATTTAGCTTCTATCATAAATCATTAATTTCACTATTATGTCAACAGCTGTCAAAATGACGTCACCAACTGTATTAGTCCGCCATATTGTTCTACAGTTTTGTGTTGCTCGACTTAGGCTAGTTATTTTTAGGAAAATGCATCAAACGATTCAACATATTAAAAAACTGATTGTGGGAAAATGTTTAATATAATATATAGCCACGTTTGTGCACGTGTACACCTAGGTAGCCTGGATTCCATACATTCGTGAAACATCTCCTTTAATTGAAAACTCTAGATGGTTCTAGACGTTGATAAAACTTATTGTTTCAGTCTGAAAACGTGCTAGTCTGGCGGATGCCGTCGGTGGAAGAAGCAGCGGCTGCGGAACTGGATCCGATGCCCATCGACGTTCATGTTAAATTGGGAGACTACGGTAAGTATCATCTATCGTCAGATACGTGGTACTGTCACCAGCAGATGCTGGTGACAGTACCACGTTTGCCGTTGGTACGACAGTACGAGAGGGTAACCTCTCCATCGCCATACTCTGGATATAGTGGTGGCTGGTGTCGGTGATAGTACCAGAGGGTAGCTTCTCCATCATCAGACCCTGGACAGATGCTGCTGATGATAGTACCATGGGGTAGCCTCTCCATCATCATACTCTGGGCATGAGGGCGGATGCTGTCGGTGAAAGTGCCAGAAAGCAGCCTGTTCATCATTACACACTAGATTTGAAGCGGCCTCGCGAGAAAGCATCATCAGACCCTGAACATGCTTTCAACACAAATATAAAACGCGTGAGCAGTTCAAAGAAATCTATATACTTATCATAATTAACAAGCATTGGTACGGGGGTACCCGAAAAGGGTGGAAGGTCTCACAAGGTCACCAAAGGTCAAAATGACATTTTTGGTTATTTGGACGTTTTCGGCCATTTGAAGACTTATTTTTTTTGTGACCTTTTGAGGTCACAATAACTGCGGTCCCTGTGCTAGGGTCACAGGGACCGGAGTTATAAATAAACCCCTCATGGAGATCCCATCAGGGAGGCCTCTGTTCAGTAATATACGTTTTACGGCTGAAACGATGAATAAATCAAGTTATCAGTTTAATCTCTATCGCTTATCACCTCTTATCAATATCATCTAATGGTCTAGGAAAGAAACCTTACACGGTCGGAACGATGTTGGTTTGTATCCAGGTATCAGCCGGCTGGCGCCGCCCTGCGGCACGAAGGGCTTCGGCGGGACGGAAGGGTTCATGGCGCCGGAAATCATGAAGTATAATGGAGAGGAGGAGTATAATGAAAAGGTAAGCAGACAACATTTATAAGTACAAAGACAAGAAGATGATAATAATAATAATAATGCTGGACAAATCACACAGCATCATCTAGCCCCAAGCTAAGCAGAGCTTGTGTTATGGGTACTAGATGACTGATATACTTAATACAATATACTACATAGATAGATATTTTTATTATATATAGAAAAACACCCAGAACACCCTGAACAAATATCTGCAGATCGTACAGACGTTTGTCCCGAGGCGGGAATCGAACCCGCAACCCCTTGCGTCGCAGGCGGACCTTCGCCCGCTGCGCCACAGAGGTCGTCTGTATTGTCAACCAATATGTTTAAAATTAAATTTAAAAGGATGTTATGTGATAAATGTTATTATAATGTTAATGAATTTTTAAATTATAAACTATAATAGATTATGGTATATTTCATGTTATTATAT
Organism: Pasiphila rectangulata; assembly: GCA_963082625.1. NCBI lineage: Eukaryota > Metazoa > Arthropoda > Insecta > Lepidoptera > Geometridae > Pasiphila > Pasiphila rectangulata. The sequence continues at coordinate 8,732,461 of OY720264.1, read as the reverse complement.
AGCTTAAATTATTATCTTTGTATTTTGATGTTTAATTTTGTAAGTAATATGATTGTAATAAATATATAGTAGGTAGTTAAGCACGCCATTCTCTCGACATTTTTTGCATACCAATACTAGTCAAGCATGTTGTGTCTTATATCATATTTTGTCAACTTAATTACACATGTTTTCGCAAATAAATTATCTTTATCTTAATAAATTAAATTTACTAAGTCTCCGATGTCTGTCTGTCTGTCTGTCTGGCTGTCTGTTTGTCACCAGGCTGTATCTCATGAACCGTGACAGCTAGACAGTTGCAATTTTCATATATATTTGTAGTTATAACAACAAATACTAAAGACAGTTTTTACGCTTTGGGTACGGAACCCTGAAAAAGACTTGACTAATGAGATTTCTTTTTTATGTGTCAGGTGGACTGCTTCTCATTTGGCATGCTGATGTACGAGCTGGTCTCCGGCCGGCAGCCCTTCGAGGGCCACGAAGCAGTCAAGGAGGCTATCCTCGAAGGCGCCCGGCCCTCGCTGTCGCCAAGGGTGAGTCTTACGAGCTGGTCTCCGGCAGGCAGCCCTTCGAGGGCCACGAAGCAGTTAAGGAGGCTATCTTGGAAGGCGCCCGGCCCTCGCTGTCGCCAAGGGTGAGTCTTACGAGCTGGTCTCCGGCAGGCAGCCCTTCGAGGGCCACGAAGCAGTTAAGGAGGCTATCTTGGAAGGCGCCCGGCCCTCGCTGTCGCCAAGGGTGAGTCTTACGAGCTGGTCTCCGGCAGGCAGCCCTTCGAGGGCCACGAAGCAGTTAAGGAGGCTATCTTGGAAGGCGCCCGGCCCTCGCTGTCGCCAAGGGTGAGTCTTACGAGCTGGTCTCCGGCCGGCAGCCCTTCGAGGGCCACGAAGCAGTCAAGGAGGCTATCTTGGAAGGCGCCCGGCCCTCGCTGTCGCCAAGGGTGAGTCTTACGAGCTGGTCTCCGGCCGGCAGCCCTTCTAGGGCCACGAAGCAGTTAAGGAGGCTATCTTGGAAGGCGCCCGGCCCTCGCTGTCGCCAAGGGTGAGTCTTACATTACGGCTAAATTTTTGTTGTAATGTCCATAATGAACTGTGCATTAGAAATTACTCTTGGAAATCCTTGACTTGTTGCTGGAAATTAAAATAATTCCGCTTTATGTACGCCTACAAAATTTGAGTATTTCCCTCGATTTATCACGGATCCCGTCATCAGAACTGGGTGCAAAAACAAGCAAACATTACTGCAAAAACAAGTGTGTGCAAAAAGTGAGCTGATTGCTTGATTGAGAGGAGGAGCCTGCCTGAGGGTTAGAGCGTGAGAGGGAGGGAAGCCAGACAGACTGGCGCCGTAACACGTTACGTAACGAAGCGGTTTACCCTCCCATAAGAAGTTATCACTCCAAAACCTTACACCTGTCTATTTAACATATAATGTGTTGCTCTACTGGGCAAATAACTCCCATTGGTATTCGTTACTATAAATAATTTTTCAATTGTATCTCCGTAGGAGCTAGAAAACCCGATCTGCATGCTGGAGACCATGCGCCGCTGCTGGGCCGCAGCCCCCGGCCTGCGCCCCTCGGCCGGCGCCCTCGTGTCCGCCCTCTCCGCGCCCGAGTACTGCGCGCTGCTAGACGCCGCCGCCGCCCGCCCTTGCGCCGCCCACGCCGCCGGCAGGATCCACCTGCCAGGTGAGTCACTGTGGAACCCAACCCCGCCCCGCCGCCCTCTCCGCGCCCGAGTACTGCGCGCTGCTAGACGCCGCCGCCGCCCGCCCTTGCGCCGCCCACGCCGCCGGCAGGATCCACCTGCCAGGTGAGTCACTGTGGAACCCAACCCCGCCCCGCCGCCCTCTCCGCGCCCGAGTACTGCGCGCTGCTAGACGCCGCCGCCGCCCGCCCTTGCGCCGCCCACGCCGCCGGCAGGATCCACCTGCCAGGTGAGTCACTGTGGAACCCAACCCCGCCCCGCCGCCCTCTCCGCGCCCGAGTACTGCGCGCTGCTGGACGCCGCCGCCGCCCGCCCTTGCGCCGCCCACGCCGCCGGCAGGATCCACCTGCCAGGTGAGTCACTGTGGAACCCAACCCCGCCCCGCCGCCCTCTCCGCGCCCGAGTACTGCGCGCTGCTGGACGCCGCCGCCGCCCGCCCTTGCGCCGCCCACGCCGCCGGCAGGATCCACCTGCCAGGTGAGTCACTGTGGAACCCAACCCCGCCCCGCCGACCTCTCCGCGCCCGAGTACTGCGCGCTGCTCGACGCCGCCGCCGCCCGCCCTTGCGCCGCCCACGCCGCCGGCAGGATCCACCTGCCAGGTGAGTCACTGTGGAACCCAACCCCGCCCCGCCGCCCTCTCCGCGCCCGAGTACTGCGCGCTGCTCGACGCCGCCGCCGCCCGCCCTTGCGCCGCCCACGCCGCCGGCAGGATCCACCTGCCAGGTGAGTCACTGTGGAACCCAACCCCGCCCCGCCGCCCTCTCCGCGCCCGAGTACTGCGCGCTGCTAGACGCCGCCGCCGCCCGGCCTTGCGCCGCCCACGCCGCCGGCAGGATCCACCTGCCAGGTGAGTCACTGTGGAACCCAACCCCGCCCCGCCGCCCTCTCCGCGCCCGAGTACTGCGCGCTGCTAGACGCCGCCGCCGCCCGCCCTTGCGCCGCCCACGCCGCCGGCAGGATCCACCTGCCAGGTGAGTCACTGTGGAACCCAACCCCGCCCCGCCGCCCTCTCCGCGCCCGAGTACTGCGCGCTGCTAGACGCCGCCGCCGCCCGCCCTTGCGCCGCCCACGCCGCCGGCAGGATCCACCTGCCAGGTGAGTCACTGTGGAACCCAACCCCGCCCCGCCGCCCTCTCCGCGCCCGAGTACTGCGCGCTGCTCGACGCCGCCGCCGCCCGCCCTTGCGCCGCCCACGCCGCCGGCAGGATCCACCTGCCAGGTGAGTCACTGTGGAACCGAACAACGCCGTCTACTTGAAAAAACAATAACAATATTACATTTCACCTATATTTCGTAATATTTGCAGATCTAGACACAACAGGGTGGGAGATTTGGTACGGCGGAGGGGAACCGGAAAGAGCTCACTCGCTGCTTGCGCCCTCTGCACACTTCACGCATCATCACACCCTGAGGATACCACCAGGTATGGATTTAATGTAATTTCACCCTGTCTTCGTCACATTCAGAATTTGCCAGCGCCGTCCCCTCCATTTGTCATCATCATAATTTCAACCGTAGGACGTCCACTGCTGGACATAGGTCTATTCTGGCTAGATGCGGCCTGTTACCGAACTGCAGTCTTAAACTATCATTACTAAAAAATGTAAACCAACTGACGTACTTAACCTAATAATAACTTTCTTCTGGATATACACAGCTCTATGAATTCTGGATTTACCACCACTCCCATAAAATTGTACATTATGCTCAATTATGTCAAACAGATATAAAGCTAGATTTATTCCTTATTGTACGTACACCAATAACCTGCGAGGCCTGTGTTCGGTTACGGCTGAAATGATGAATGATGAGCGGTTTAATCGCTAAATGCGATCTCTTCCAGACTAGATGGTGCTGTGTGAAATGTCCTGCAATGCACATAAAACATTATTAATTAAATTATTCCCAGATAAAGTGGAGCCCGTGCTAGTGACGGCGATGTGTCGCGTGGATCAGAACATTTGGATCGGCGACTCCGCCGGCCGCCTGTCTGTGTTCTCGTGAGTGCGCCCCTGCTGTTATCGTATCACTTCACACACAACACACATGAAAAGACACGATACACACGAACACACATGAAAAGACACGATACACACGAACACCCAACACACATGAAAAGACACGATACACACGAACACCCAACACACATGAAAAGACACGATACACACGAACACACACCACACATGAAAAGACACGATACACACGAACACACACCACACATGAAAAGACACGATACACACGAACACGCAACACACATTAAAAGACACGATACACACGAACACACAACACACATGAAAAGACACGATACACACAACACACATGAAAAGACACGATACACACGAACACACAACACACACGAAAAGACACGATACACACGAACACACAACACACACGAAAAGACACGATACACACGGACACACAACACACATGAAAACGGGTTCAATTTGGCGTGGTTATTTGGTGTTTCCCTAAACTACCTTTTACGATATTGCTTGGTTATGGTTAAGTCAAAGTCATTGGTTTTGTGCGGACTTATGTGTTCACAAAACACACGTAAATCTACTTGTATTAATGGCAATAAACTGGTAATTCTAATGGTGATAAATAATGGTATGGAGCTCATGGAGTCATGCCCTTCTTCTTCCACAACATCTGCATACCCTTCGAGGATGCTCTTGGAATGTTGCCGCGACGCCGAGTCCTTCTCCGGTATTTCCAGGAGTTGGGCTGGTTAGGTTAGGTTAGGTCGGGTAGGGCTGCGACCCTAAAGTCACCAAAATCAATCAGTGCCCTTCTCTCATTAAGACGGTGCTAACAAAAACGATTTCATGTAAATCGGTCATTGCGTTCGGTTGTAATCGTCTCATAAACAGACTATACAGTATTTTGCATGTTTGTAACGAATCTCAAAAACGACCGGACCGATTTTCAAAATCTTTCACCATTAGAAAGCTACCTGAGTAACAAAGGCTATATTTTATTAGTTTTAAAAATACAGGATTTTATTATTTTCTACCGGATCGCACCTGGTCGTGGTCGCGGGAGGACTGAAGTTTCTGGGAGCTATGTTAACGAATCGCGAAAGTTTAACAAGTTCTACAGGCTATATTTTATCACCACATTCCCAAAGGAACGGGAACTTAATTAGTTCTATTTTAATCCCGACGTTTCCTTTGTTTTGTCCCGGTCGGGATAAAAATAAAAGTTATGAAGTTCCCGTTCATTTGGGAGTATGGGGATAAAATACAGCATATCATATGTTACTCAGGTACAAGTAGCTTTCTAATGGTGAAAGATTTTGAAAATCGGTCCAGTTGTTTTTGAGTTTATTCGTTACAAACATACACTACACGATAAATACCCGATTACAAGTGAAAGAGTGAGGTTTCTTGTTCGCTTTTTCCCTCACTTGGAAAAAAGAAGTTATCTGAAGCGAACAAATTCAATTATGTGCTTTATTCAATTTAAATGTGTCTTGTTCTTCTTTTGTAAATTGACTATTCTGTGTGGCTTTTTGCTCTATTGAATGAACACATATTGACTTTCACTTTGACATTATCCATTAAAGTAATATTACTATTAACTGTTTATGTTTCTAGCAAGTGATTTGTACAAGGAAGATAAAATATTTCTTATTCTTTGAGTCCCCAGGATGTAAAAGGTACATATTATCACGTATAATTTCTACGTGATAAATCTTAATATTATAACAAGTCACGATTATGCGTGTATAGCAATAAGCTTCCTATATAATTATGTAAGTATTGTTTAATAAATCAGTTGTGATCAGAATTTTACTGGAGTATCATTATATAACTCCAACATGATTTGTAATCTTTAAGAGAAATATTAATAAAGATCTTAGACCTTAAGTAATAAACCATGGTACTCCTAACGTTTCAGAGCATCGACCTGCGCGTTAGAATGGAGCGTGCGAGTGGAAGAGGTGGTGGGGGGCCCGCGGTCCCCCCTCTCCGGACTGCAGCCTCTGGGGAAGCTAGGGAGGGTGGCGGCGGCGCTGGCGTGCGGCAGGTGAGATGTAGGGGCTCAGTGGAGGGGGGTGGGGGCCCGCGGTCCCCCCTCTCCGGACTGCAGCCTCTGGGGAAGCTAGGGAGGGTGGCGGCGGCGCTGGCGTGCGGCAGGTGAGATGTAGGGGCTCAGTGGAGGGGGGTGGGGGCCCGCGGTCCCCCCTCTCCGGACTGCAGCCTCTGGGGAAGCTAGGGAGGGTGGCGGCGGCGCTGGCGTGCGGCAGGTGAGATGTAGGGGCTCAGTGGAGGGGGGTGGGGGCCCGCGGTCCCCCCTCTCCGGACTGCAGCCTCTGGGGAAGCTAGGGAGGGTGGCGGCGGCGCTGGCGTGCGGCAGGTGAGATGTAGGGGCTCAGTGGAGGGGGGTGGGGGCCCGCGGTCCGCCCTCTTCAGACTGCAGCCTCTGGGGAAGCTAGGGAAGGTGGCGGCGGCGCTGGCGTGCGGCAGGTGAGATGTAGGGGCTCAGTGGAGGGGGGTGGGGGCCCGAGTTCCCCCCTCAAAAAAGTACCTGAAGCGAATGTGTAATTATGTGCTTTATTCAATTTAAATGTGTCTTTTTCTTCTTTTGTAAACTGACTATTTTATGTAGCGTTTTGCTCTATTGAACAAACACTTATTGACGTTGACTTTATACCTTATAGGTTGTTCCTGGTGTCGTCGTCTCGGCCGGCGGAGGAAGGCACGTTCGTGCTCACCGAGCTGGGGACGGCCACCGAGCTGTGCTGCCTCGCTGCGCACGCGACCGACGACAAGTTAGTGGAGACTTACCCCGGTCTCGTGATGTAGTCGCTTGATACACCCTGTATCATCATAATCATTTCAGCCGTAAGACGTCTACTACTGAACACAGGCCTCCCTCATGGATCTCCATGAGGGTTAGTTGCCATACTCACCACGCTTGGCAGGCGGATTGGCGAGCGCAGTACGGGATGTTGGTACACGAAAAGATGCTGCTGTTTATCTTCCGGAGGTACCCCATAGCAGGCTCTTACTGCATCCAGGAGCACCCTGTATAAATTTTGCATAATATTGTACACACACCAGCAAGAATCTCACAGCAGATTCACACTAGAACACTTCTTCACAGAACACTGATCAACACACTTGCACACAAATCACTGATCACCACTGTATTCACTTTAAAGTATCTCGGATATATCGCACTGTTCACTTCCGAAGCCAAACAATGACTTGTGATGATGAAATTATTAGTGTATATCTACTATATTATACATACATATAAATCTTCCTCTTGAATCACTCTATCTATTGAAAAAAAACCGCATCTAAATCCGTTGCGTAGTTTTAAAGATTGCGAAGCACATATAGGGACAGACAGACAGCGGAAAGCGACTTTGTTTTATACTATGTATTGATATTGATTGTACTTCGCAGGGTTTATCTGTGGGCGGGCGGCGCCGGCCTCAGCGCGTACAGCGTCAGCCAGTCCGGCGTCAGCTCGGCGGACGAGCTGCACCCGGCGCGGGTGGCGCTGCTGGCGGCCGCAGACACGGCGCCGCGGGTGTTCGCCTGCACGGGCCCCGGTGAGTAGCGGAGACACGGCGCCGGCCTCAGCGCGTACAGCGTCAGCCAGTCCGGCGTCAGCTCGGCGGACGAGCTGCACCCGGCGCGGGTGGCGCTGCTGGCGGCCGCAGACACGGCGCCGCGGGTGTTCGCCTGCACGGGCCCCGGTGAGTAGCGCAGACACGGCGCCGGCCTCAGCGCCTACAGCGTCAGCCAGTCCGGCGTCAGCTCGGCGGACGAGCTGCACCCGGCGCGGGTGGCGCTGCTGGCGGCCGCAGACACGGCGCCGCGGGTGTTCGCCTGCACGGGCCCCGGTGAGTAGCGCAGACACGGCGCCGGCCTCAGCGCCTACAGCGTCAGCCAGTCCGGCGTCAGCTCGGCGGACGAGCTGCACCCGGCGCGGGTGGCGCTGCTGGCGGCCGCAGACACGGCGCCGCGGGTGTTCGCCTGCACGGGCCCCGGTGAGTAGCGCAGACACGGCGCCGGCCTCAGCGCCTACAGCGTCAGCCAGTCCGGCGTCAGCTCGGCGGACGAGCTGCACCCGGCGCGGGTGGCGCTGCTGGCGGCCGCAGACACGGCGCCGCGGGTGTTCGCCTGCACGGGCCCCGGTGAGTAGCGCAGACACGGCGCCGGCCTCAGCGCCTACAGCGTCAGCCAGTCCGGCGTCAGCTCGGCGGACGAGCTGCACCCGGCGCGGGTGGCGCTGCTGGCGGCCGCAGACACGGCGCCGCGGGTGTTCGCCTGCACGGGCCCCGGTGAGTAGCGCAGACACGGCGCCGGCCTCAGCGCCTACAGCGTCAGCCAGTCCGGCGTCAGCTCGGCGGACGAGCTGCACCCGGCGCGGGTGGCGCTGCTGGCGGCCGCAGACACGGCGCCGCGGGTGTTCGCCTGCACGGGCCCCGGTGAGTAGCGCAGACACGGCGCCGGCCTCAGCGCCTACAGCGTCAGCCAGTCCGGCGTCAGCTCGGCGGACGAGCTGCACCCGGCGCGGGTGGCGCTGCTGGCGGCCGCAGACACGGCGCCGCGGGTGTTCGCCTGCACGGGCCCCGGTGAGTAGCGCAGACACGGCGCCGGCCTCAGCGCCTACAGCGTCAGCCAGTCCGGCGTCAGCTCGGCGGACGAGCTGCACCCGGCGCGGGTGGCGCTGCTGGCGGCCGCAGACACGGCGCCGCGGGTGTTCGCCTGCACGGGCCCCGGTGAGTAGCGCAGACACGGCGCCGCGGGTGTTCGCCTGCACGGGCCCCGGTGAGTAGCGCAGACACGGCGCCGCGGGTGTTCGCCTGCACGGGCCCCGGTGAGTAGCGCAGACACGGCGCCGCGGGTGTTCGCCTGCACGGGCCCCGGTGAGTAGCGCAGACACGGCGCCGCGGGTGTTCGCCTGCACGGGCCCCGGTGAGTAGCGCAGACACGGCGCCGCGGGTGTTCGCCTGCACGGACCCCGGTGAGTAGCGCAGACACGGCGCCGCGGGTGTTCGCCTGCACGGGCCCCGGTGAGTAGCGCAGACACGGCGCCGCGGGTGTTCGCCTGCACGGGCCCCGGTGAGTAGCGCAGACACGGCGCCGCGGGTGTTCGCCTGCACGGGCCCCGGTGAGTAGCGCAGACACGGCGCCGCGGGTGTTCGCCTGCACGGGCCCCGGTGAGTAGCGCAGACACGGCGCCGCGGGTGTTCGCCTGCACGGGCCCCGGTGAGTAGCGCAGACACGGCGCCGCGGGTGTTCGCCTGCACGGGCCCCGGTGAGTAGCGCAGACACGGCGCCGCGGGTGTTCGCCTGCACGGACCCCGGTGAGTAGCGCAGACACGGCGCCGCGGGTGTTCGCCTGCACGGGCCCCGGTGAGTAGCGCAGACACGGCGCCGCGGGTGTTCGCCTGCACGGGCCCCGGTGAGTAGCGCAGACACGGCGCCGCGGGTTGAACACACTTGCTCATAAAATGTCTCTAATTTCACCGCAATTAGGCACATAATGACACCTGTAATCAAACTGTGACTTTTTCATTGCCCTATAATTCACAAGTGAGATAAAGGGTTTTTTTTTATTTTATTGATTGACTTACTTTGTTTTTAAAAAAGGTCTTGTTCAATAATACAAATAAATTAATATACGTATTGAACTATCTGACGACCGCTGTGCCATCAAAAACAGTTAATTATAATTTTACTAACTGCACATTTACTAATTGTTTCTCTAAATAAACTTTTTATCTACTGAATAAAATGATTTTTTAGTATTATTTTCTTCACAAGTGTGTTGAAAAACGTCGTATGGTACACGTGTGTATTGATTATTACCGTCCTCGGCTCTCTTAAGACCCGAGCCGCAACATTACACACTTGTACGATAATGTACTAATCGATCCAGCTATATTAGACCCGAGCCGCAACATTACACACTTGTTCGATAATGTACTAATCGATCCAGCTATATTAGACCCGAGCCGCAACATTACACACTTGTACGATAATGTACTAATCGATCCAGCTATATTAGACCCGAGCCGCAACATTACACACTTGTTCGATAATGTACTAATCGATCCAGCTATATTAGACCCGAGCCGCAACATTACACACTTGTACGATAATGTACTAATCGATCCAGCTATATTAGACCCGAGCCGCAACATTACACACTTGTACGATAATGTACTAATCGATCCAGCTATATTAGACACGAGCCGCAACATTACACACTTGTACGATAATGTACTAATCGATCCAGCTATATTAGACCCGAGCCGCAACATTACACACTTGTTCGATAATGTACTAATCGATCCAGCTATATTAGACCCGAGCCGCAACATTACACACTTGTACGATAATGTACTAATCGATCCAGCTATATTAGACCCGAGCCGCAACATTACACACTTGTACGATAATGTACTAATCGATCCAGCTATATTAGACCCGAGCCGCAACATTACACACTTGTACGATAATGTACTAATCGATCCAGCTATATTAGACCCGAGCCGCAACATTACACACTTGTACGATAATGTACTAATCGATCCAGCTATATTAGACCCGAGCCGCAACATTACACACTTGTACCATAATGTACTAATCGATCCAGCTATATTAGACCCGAGCCGCAACATTACACACTTGTACGATAATGTACTGATCGATCCATCTATATTAACGTGTTGTGATTGTTGCAGGCGTGTGCGTGTCCCAGTGGGACGCGGCGGGGCGGCAGACAGGCAAGCTGGACTGCAGCAAGCTGGCGCCCTGCTCGGAGAGCCTGCAGAACATAGACGAGGGGCTGGACGCGGACAAGTGCAGGGTACGTGCCACACGGGGGTTTGCAGCCAGATGGACTGCAGGGTTCGTACCACACGGGGGTTGCAGCCATATGGACTGTAGGGTTCGCACCACATGGTGGTTTGCAGCCATATGGACTGCAGGGTTCGCACCACACGGGGGTCAGCACCCAAATGGACTGCAGCGTACGTACTACACGGGGATCGGCAGCCAGATGGACTGCAGTGTACTTACCATACGGGGGTCGGCAGCCAGATGGACTGCAGCAAGCTAGCGCTATCTTCTATAACCATGTGTGTGTGTGCGCAGGTGACGGCGCTGTGCTGCGCAGGCGCGCTGCTGGTGTGCGGCACGGCGCGCGGCTGCGTGCTGGTGGCGGCGGCCGACAGCCTGCGCCCGCTCGCCGTGTGCCGACCCTACGAGGCCGACGTGAGTACTTCAAACAACAAGAACACAGGAATCTATAGCGTGACCTTCGATACCTTTGCAGTGGGGTGGAATGTTATCCCTCCTCCCTGCGCCCGCTCGCCGTGTGCCGGCCCTACGAGGCCGACGTGAGTACTTCAAACAACAAGAACACAGGAATCTATAGCGTGACCTTCGATACCTTTGCAGTGGGGTGGAATGTTATCCCTCCTCCCTGCGCCCGCTCGCCGTGTGCCGACCCTACGAGGCCGACGTGAGTACTTCAAACAACAAGAACACAGGAATCTATAGCGTGACCTTCGATACCTTTGCAGTGGGGTGGAATGTTATCCCTCCTCCCTGCGCCCGCTCGCCGTGTGCCGACCCTACGAGGCCGACGTGAGTACTTCAAACAACAAGAACACAGGAATCTATAGCGTGACCTTCGATACCTTTGCAGTGGGGTGGAATGTTATCCCTCCTCCCTGCGCCCGCTCGCCGTGTGCCGACCCTACGAGGCCGACGTGAGTACTTCAAACAACAAGAACACAGGAATCTATAGCGTGACCTTCGATACCTTTGCAGTGGGGTGGAATGTTATCCCTCCTCCCTGCGCCCGCTCGCCGTGTGCCGGCCCTACGAGGCCGACGTGAGTACTTCAAACAACAAGAACACAGGAATCTATAGCGTGACCTTCGATACCTTTGCAGTGGGGTGGAATGTTATCCCTCCTCCCTGCGCCCGCTCGCCGTGTGCCGACCCTACGAGGCCGACGTGAGTACTTCAAACAACAAGAACACAGGAATCTATAGCGTGACCTTCGATACCTTTGCAGTGGGGTGGAATGTTATCCCTCCTCCCTGCGCCCGCTCGCCGTGTGCCGACCCTACGAGGCCGACGTGAGTACTTCAAACAACAAGAACACAGGAATCTATAGCGTGACCTTCGATACCTTTGCAGTGGGGTGGAATGTTATCCCTCCTCCCTGCGCCCGCTCGCCGTGTGCCGGCCCTACGAGGCCGACGTGAGTACTTCAAACAACAAGAACACAGGAATCTATAGCGTGACCTTCGATACCTTTGCAGTGGGGTGGAATGTTATCCCTCCTCCCTGCGCCCGCTCGCCGTGTGCCGACCCTACGAGGCCGACGTGAGTACTTCAAACAACAAGAACACAGGAATCTATAGCGTGACCTTCGATACCTTTGCAGTGGGGTGGAATGTTATCCCTCCTCCCTGCGCCCGCTCGCCGTGTGCCGACCCTACGAGGCCGACGTGAGTACTTCAAACAACAAGAACACAGGAATCTATAGCGTGACCTTCGATACCTTTGCAGTGGGGTGGAATGTTATCCCTCCTCCCTGCGCCCGCTCGCCGTGTGCCGACCCTACGAGGCCGACGTGAGTACTTCAAACAACAAGAACACAGGAATCTATAGCGTGACCTTCGATACCTTTGCAGTGGGGTGGAATGTTATCCCTCCTCCCTGCGCCCGCTCGCCGTGTGCCGGCCCTACGAGGCTGACGTGAGTACTTCAAACAACAAAAACACAGGAGCTTACGTAAATGAAAATGAAAATATATTTATTACAGCGAAAGAGTACATAAATAATTTAACATAACATCGATCTTAACTAATACAAAATTTCGCAGAATAACTTACACAAATACCCACATAAATTACGTTTCCTCACAAGACTGAGACTGAATCGAGGAAACTTGTACTAGATATATAATTTTACGAGTCAGCGCACACAGGACACAGTTAATTTCTCGTAGTATAATAAAAAAATATCGCATAATAACATTGATATGATTGGGATGGAATGTTATTCCTCCTCTCATGCCCGTGAATGCAGTCTTACTGCAGGGATAGTTGCCATCCTCACCACGCTTGGACGGCGCAGGCGGGTTGGCGAGCGCAGTACGGGATGTTGATACACGGAAAGACGCTGCTGCCCATCTTCTCTCACTGCATCCACGGGCATGAGACGAGGGGTAACGTTCTACTGCCGGCACACCACGGCACACACCATCTAACAGAAACTACGGAATACCTGACCATTTCGTATCTCCGTTGCAGGTGACTGGCATAGTCCCACTGGTGGGACCGCCGGGCTCGAGCGGGGAGGACATGGTGGCCACATTTGGAAACGGATACAGGCCGCTGCTGCAGAGATACGCGCCTGTGCAGGTAACGAACCTGCGACTGTGGGATGATCTATGCAGCGTCGGCAACTGGTAATCATGCTGTACGGGACGCTGCAGTGCCTGGGACATTGTTAGATGGATTAGGCTTGCCCAGCACCTATACCATCCTCTCAGCTTAGTCAGCTATTATTCAGAGTAAAGAACAGGTCAATACGTCTGAAGCTAACTAAGCCGCGGGTTTCCTCGCGATGTTTTCCTGCACCGTTATAGCTCGTGTTAAGTGTGCGCATACATTTTTCATGAAAGCCAAATCCGTTGGTGCAGGGCCGGTATCGAACCTACGACCTTCGGATTGAAAGTCGGGTTTACGTACCACTCGGCTTGTTTTTTCATGTGAGGGAAAGAAGCGATAAAAAAAACTAATACTAAACTAATATCAAATAGGTTCATTATAATAGTAGTTGGTGCATATCGAAACCTGAATATTGTATTTTTTTATATAGTATACAAAATGTACAAAATATGTACATAATGTACAAAATTCTGGCTCTTCTTTATTTTAATTATCTACTTACATACTGGAGTCGATTCTGTTGTGGCATCCCTAATGCTAATTATAGTTGAGATTTGACGTTTCTTTTAGAACTGTCAGCGTAGAATTAGTTTCAATTGATACGTTTTGATTTTAGATTGGCACAAACCGAATAGCTAAACGTCATTTTAGTCCATTTACGCAATTTCAATTAGCTTCAGTTAGGAAGTGTGCCGACAGAATTGAAACTAACGTGTGTGTTTTTTATTCAATGTGTTTTTTTGTTATTATTTGTAACTAAATTTAGAATGGATCTTGTGTCTGATTGAATAAATATATTATTATTATTAATACATTTTTCTGTTTTTCATTCCAGTCGAACACTCTGTACAATGGGTACTACTGCCTGCTTTGGAAAACGCACCACTGGCTCCCCGACTAGAAGACAGCACTCGCCTGACTTACTGGCACCAGCTGTCTTGCTAGTGACAGCGCTTTTGAAAATCGCCTCACTGGCTCCTACATAAGAATGAAGAACACACCTGATTTACTAGCGCCATTTGACTTACCGGTGATTCTACGGACAAACTACTCGAGTATGGCACTCACCTGATTTACTAGCGCCAGTTGACTTACCAGTGATTCTACGGTCTAACCACTCGAGTTAGGCACTCACCTGATTTACAAGCGCCAGTTGTCTTGCTAGAGGCAACGCTTTTGAGAATCGCATCATTGGCTCCCCGAGTACAAGACAGCACTTTCCTGAATTTCTAGCGCCAGTTGTCTTGCTAGTGACACTGCTTTTAAAAAAATCGCGTCACTGGCCCCTAGATAAGAATGAAGAACACACCTGATTTACTAGCGCCAGTTGACTTACCAGCGATTCTTACTGATAATCAAGGCAAAAATGACAAGGGCAAATTGCTCATAACACTCATTGCTCATTGCACTCGCCTTATTTACTAGCTCCAGTTGACTTACCAGTGGTCCTACTGACAATCGTCTTAACAAGGGAGGAAAAATGCTCAAGAGGAGCACTCGCCTGACTTACTAGCTCCAGTTGTCTTGCTAGTGATACTACAGTATTTGTAAAAAATTCGTCATCGCGTCACCGGCTGCTCAACTGATAATATGATCCTCGACACGGCCCGTCAGGGTTTCGTAGCATAGCGATTAACTTCCAGCTTTAGGAAGGGTCAAAGGACTCGCTTGAATTACTAGCGCCAGCTGAAATGATTTACCTACTCGTCTTACATTTTGTAACTGTTTTAGAAGGTTACACTCGCCAAAATACTGGCCAGTGAACTTATCATGATGTCATTTCATTTCACTCTCTTTATGGCTTATTTGGTCTACGTCGAGACGCGGGTGGTCGCGGGTTTGATGCCCGCCGGACAAATCTCTCAATATTATAAAGAGGAAAGATTTGTATGTTGTATGTTTGTAACGAATAAACTCAAAAAACTACTGCACCGATTTTCAAAATTCTGTCACGATTAGAATGCTACATTATCCCTGAGTAATGTAGGCTATATTTTATCCCCGTATTCCCACGGGAGCGAGAACTACGTTGGAGAAACCGCGGAGAGCGTCT
This sequence comes from Pasiphila rectangulata, assembly GCA_963082625.1. NCBI lineage: Eukaryota > Metazoa > Arthropoda > Insecta > Lepidoptera > Geometridae > Pasiphila > Pasiphila rectangulata. The sequence continues at coordinate 8,717,251 of OY720264.1, read as the reverse complement.
AGTGTATCTGTAAACCGCTTCCTTAAGTTCCATTTATTAATTTATACTAGAAAACGAGCACTTTGAATTGAATTAAGACTTATTTATGAACAAAGGAATCTCTTCTTGCTTGATCCATTTAATGCTAGTAAATTGTTAAACAAATATCTCTAGGTAAAAACGTTTTAAAGTTAAGTTGTCATTTAAGTAGCTATTTATTTAATAATAGTAAGTATGCATTTGCTTTAATATCACACAAGGTTTAGGAAGAATGATTATAAACACTTAAGATATTTATAAAAAAATGATAATGACGATTTACTTTATTTTTTATTTAACATTTTAGCATTGTGTTAAGTATCCAAATCCACACACAGTTTTGAGATATTCACGTTTCAAGATCGTCAAATAAATACTCCGTCAAATAAGCATTAATAATCGATTCGAAAAGGATGGTAGAGTTCGCGCAAAACTTCTTGAGCTCTGTGAAGTTAGCTTCAACGACTGCGCAGTACACAGTTTTTAGGGCGTTGAGGGGAAGGAAAGATAAAAGGGGTGTGAGAGGGAGTTCAGTCTGTGAAACTAGGGTTGCCAGCGCGATTTTTGGTGTATTTTCGTTTTATCTAGCACACATTTTACTATGCATTTATTTATTTTTCATTTAATGTAATTAATATATTTAAATATAAATTATTATAGCCAATGAAGAATCAATTAATAGGTAAATGCTGGAACAAAATCACCTTTACTTATCGCAAGAAGCCAATTTTTTAATATAAAATTTATACTGTGTATCAACTTTCTTTTTTTTTTTTTGTTGTTTAAGTTGGCAATATTGAATGAACATGTCAACATGCGCAACTTTGCATTTGCCGCAACGTTCACAGAGCTCATAAAGTTTTGCGCGAACTCTACCTTATGTAGAAAAAATACTGCTCCACCATTTTGCTATGTGTTGTTTAAATGTTATGAAAGTATGTACATGAGCGCCTTTTTCGTATACCTAAGTCATTTTAGAAAGAAGTTGTGGATTGGTTTATTCTGACGGTCGTATCCTTTTTATGGATATACGATTTGGCAAATGTATTTCCTGTGATTAGTAGAGCCGTCGCAAAACTTTGACCTCCGTGAACGTTGACGCAAATGCAAAATTGCGCATTTTAAGTTCAGTATTGCCAACTCAATTATATTATTAACATACATATAACCGGGTATTTATCGCGTAAATTACCTTTATTATTTCCCGACGTTTCGCTTGGATTGCACCAAGCATGGTCCCGGGAAGACAATAATATAGGAATAATAAAGGTAATTTACGCGATAAATACCCGGTTATATGTATGTTAATAATGTGTTGTGATCGCGAAAGTTTTAAAAAAACTCAATTATAATTAAACTTGTTACATTGTAGTTCATTTATTAAAATTGGGCTGCTTACGTGCGATAAATAAAGTTTATATTTGTTGTAACATAATTATTATGATTAAATTTATCCGTCTATACACATAATAATTTATCTTTCATATATATAAGCATTTAATTAAAGAATAAATTATTGCAAAACAAAATGTGTGCTAGCAAAACAAAATTTGTTGCGCCATAAAAACTGTGTGCCTACTGCGCAGTCGTTGAAGCTTCACAGAGTTCATAAAGTATCGCCTCTAATATAACCAGAGAGTTGAGATATTGACGACCTCTATGGCGCAGCGGGCGAAGACCCGCCTGCGACGCAGGGGTTGCGGGTTCGATTCCCGCCTCGGGACAAATGTCTGTACGATCTGCAGATATTTGTTCAGGGTGTTCTGGGTGTTTTTCTATATATAATAAAAATATCTATCTATGTAGTATAATGTATTAAGTATATCAGTCATATAGTACCCATAACACAAGCTCTGCTTAGCTTGGGGATAGATGATGCTGTGTGATTTGTCCAGCATTATTTATTTATATTCGGTTGAGATAGTTGTATATTCTGACAACACACCAGATAGGTTTTAACTTGGTAACTACCTAGGTTCCTAAATTATATTAATGGATAGCTAGGTACAAACACATTCTTATTATATTCGCATGGTCTGAGCTAGTTTTAAGTTTTAACTCATGTTTGATTAATGATAAACCAAAGAATAAATATTATGAACATACTGAAACACCTGTTTTATTTATAGAAATAGAAAAGTTATATTGTTATCACAGTTACTTACATTGTACATACAATTACCTATATAATTACAAGATAGAAAGTGAAAACAATTAGGCTACCCCTCAACATTTGCTACATCCGTAGGTCTACCATGAGCTTTCACAATCTATACTCGCTAGCAATGTATGAAAACTTGTACAGCGCCTCTAACGGATAGTTTTGTACTAAAATACGCAGTAAACTATACTACAGCGACTGTATAGTTTGGGCTTCATTTGCTTAGAATTTGGTGCCATCCTCAGAGTAAGTATTGCTCTGAGGTGCCATCTGACACCAAACTGACAAATCTGACAGATGTCATAGTAACGTACTGTTACTACTGCAGTAACGGTACGCGATATATTACTTTACTTTTTGCGGCAGGCGATCTAACAGTGACAACTCATGGTAGACACTCAGCATAAGGGTTACTGGAGCGCTGGTTTGCAGTGGCTCCCGTATTGTGTGGCGCAGGCGACACGGCGTCACATGTGTATATAATTATAAAACAATATTTTAATACACAATAACCAGTTTTCAGTAAAATGAAAGTGGTTCCTGTTAAACATAACAGATGGAGCTGGCAAGCGGAGAAAGCAAGTTTGTGATTTATCACAATTGCCGTCATTGTCATGTAACAATGTCCCAAGTAGTATGTTATTGGGAGTTCTAATACCAACCAGCGACTCGACCAATAGAACCACCTCCGCTCACTTCACTCACTCGCCATGCTCGCTCGTTTCGTTCTCTACGTTGTTCTATTGGTCGAGTCGCTGGTTTGTATTAGAACTCCCAATAACATAAGAGAAATTTGCAATTGGTCATCACTTATTAATGATAGGGATCATTGTATCATCAGTCATTCATTGAAAGTCCCTCTCACAATGAAGTTCGTGAAGCAACCAGTCTCATTACAATTTGAAAATATAAAAATTGATTCTGCAAAAGACAGCTTTCGCCATGGGAAACTTCTTCCCAATACAATCCGTTGTATAATATGTGGCCCATCCAATTGTGGAAAAACGAACTTGGTTATTGGCCTACTCCTACATGAAAATGGTTTAAACTTTTGAAATGTTTATTTATATTCGAAAACACTTTATCAACCAAAATACATACATATATTTAGAACAAAATTTACGAATGGTTCCTGGCGTTACTTATTCAAAATATCATGAAAATGAACAAGTAATTTCTCCTGAGGCAGCCAAAAGTAATTCAATAATAATATTCGACGACGTTGCGTGTGAAAATCAAAATAATATGCGCGACTATTTTGCAATGGGGAGACATAAATATATAGACTGCTTTTATTTAAATCAGACCTACAGCAAGATACCTAAACAGTTAGTAAGAGACTATGCTAATTTGATCGTTCTCTTCAAGCAAGATGACATAAACATGAAACACATTTATGATGAACATGTCAATACGGATATGACTTGGCAAGAATTTAGAGAAATGTGTACAAGTATATGGAATGAACCTTACAGTTATGTTGTGATAAATAAGGATTGTGAAAAGAACAAAGGATGTTACAGAAAAAGATTTGACACTTTTGTTGTATTCCAATAACAGAAAGTGGGCATCAATTAAAGCGTAGTACGACAAATAGCTAACTTCACCGTATGCCATTCCTCTATAAATAACCAAATGACAGAGAGTGTATTATCAGTTTGATGAAAACGCTTATGATAGTTCAATCACTGCAAGAACAAGATATGGAAAAGAATATTAAAAAACAAATTGTGAAGGCAGCAGATGCAGTAAAAAAAAAGGTTCGTAAGATGCGAGATATCGAAACAAAAAGCAGTAGTATATTAGAATCTGTCTTCAAGCCAATCACAAGCCCACTGAATAAAATAATGGAGAATTCAAAGCAGCATTCTAAAAGTTTTGAGAATACAGTTGAATTTGAACACTCAAGTCCTGTAGACAAAGATAAAACTTTGAAGAGAGAATCCAACATTGGGCCTGATGTATCTAATCCTGACGACTCATATAGTTCTGAAATATCTAATGATGATATTGATGATGATTCTCAAAAATATGATAGTGAAGTAATTAATGAAACGTTTAAAACAGTTAACTCAGGTTCAAGTGATCCTAATTTAAATGTTTCGTCGTGGTCTACATGTTCTGAAGTTTATAGTGGTGTTCCATTTGGTGTGAGAAATGAACGTAGTAAACTTATGATGGGGTCTTCACGTGTGGTAGATTCTAACGAATATATTCAAATTGGTACAAATAAATATAAAAAAACATCTGGTATTAACGAACTACTGTTTAAAAAAGTGCCTGATTTATCTAAAATAACTGACGAAGATTTGAAACATTACAAATTAATGTTACTGGACACTAATGTTCATCGAAGAGATTATGACCCTAGCAAACCAATCAGAAGTAACAGGGGTAGAAAATATCTTAATATTATAAAACCCATGTTCAAGATGCGTAAAGTTTCAGCAAGTACTGAGAGCCTACCTGATTTGACGCATCAAGGAAAAGGGTTGCCACTGTTGAAGAAGTGGAAAAAAAATGTTGATTACGTTTATTGGGACGATCCTAACGAGCTAATTGATAGATTAAAACTTCTGATTTCTTCAAGAGATGCTGGCAACACTGGATTAGATAATGAAATAATATCTATCGTAGAAGAATTACGAGAAAGTGGTTTTATTTCTTAATAAATAACAAACATTTCTAACAATTGTTTCATTTGAACTTCAACAATTATACGTATCAGTTCTCAAAAATGGATAAATTTGGACAACACATTCATAGACGATTACGTTTTCCGAAATTTTTAGATAACTTTGATGCTGTTAACAAAGAATACGTTGATAAACAATTGAGCTGTATATAACCAAACAGGAATTTCATAAAATAATAGACACATTAAAAACTGATATTGAAAGTATCATAAAGACCTATTATACAAAAAATGAATTAGAGATAATTTTAGAATTGAAAAATGAGTAAGCTACAAATTGTAAATGAAATTCACAGAGCAGCCCGTAATAATTTCGTCCGAAGATCTGTATTTTTAAAAGGTGTTGATGATTTGTGGCAAGCAGATCTTATTGATTTTCAAAATTTAAAAAGTTATAACAATGGATATAGATATATTATTGTGATATTGGATTGTTTTTACAAATTTTCTTGGGCCATACCAGTTAAAACTAAAACAAAATCCGAGATAGCAAAAGCATTTAGCGATTTATTGCTAAAAATTCATCGAAAACCATCTAATTTACAAACTGATATGGGTACAGAATTTTACAATGATGAATTTAAAAAAATAATGATCAAGAATAAAATTAATCATTATTCTACATACTCCACAAAGAAAGCTTCAATAGTTGAAAGATTAATTAAAACACTAAAAAACAAGTTGTACAAAAGTTTTAGTTTGAACGGTAGTTATAAATGGATTGGTGAGACTTTAAAAAGTGTGATGTTGTCTTACAACAATACAATACACCGTACTATAAAATATAAGCCTAGCAATGTAAACCTAATGAACCAAAGTGATGTTATGAAAAATATAATAAAATCTCAGGCTACTAAAATGTTGACGAATATTAATAAATTACGAATCGGTGACCATGTTCGCATAAGTAAATATAAAGGAAGTTTTGAGAAAGGCTACACACCGAACTGGTCTACTGAGCTTTTTAGCTAGATATTACAACGTTATTTTCACTATCACTCTTATCACCACTAATGTCTATAATTTTTATTTGAATTAAACGTCTCCCTCTGCATGCCTCGCGGTTTAAAACGAACGATGACCGTCGCATGGTACTACGACGTAGCTTTTGTTCTGCTGTCTTGGTCGCCTTTCGTTTTGGTCGCTTTGGTGCTTTCTTCAATGTGACAATAGGGAAGTCATCTTCATTAGAATCTCCTGGAGGGTTTTGTGCACATTGAAAGAATAAATCTTGGGTGTCCAATCCAAAAAGATCTGGAGTTTCGGTATCATTCTTCGTATCGAATCCTTCCATTATCTGGAACAAAAGACAAAACTATGACTAACGTCCTAAAATTAATGAACTTAGATTCTTATAAAATGACAATACTAACAAAAAAATTAACTTACCAATTCAGTCAGTTCAAATGCAGTGCGATGAAGTGCATTCGCTGTAAAGCCAGGATAGAGAATAAAGGAATCACATCGAATTTGCTGATCCCGCAACGACATGTACAGACTTGTCGACGAGCTCAGGCGAGGTTACTGCTGCGCAAGGGATCATATTGCAGAAATACTATTTCATAAATCTTTGCATTTTGTTTATAGGTAATTAATTTATTTTAGAAATGTATTATAATAAAAAGAAAACAAAAATATTCATATAAATTCATATTTATTTATATATTCAATCAACTTATATATAATAATGTGTATATCTAATGTAATATTTACTACTTCTACTAAGATACAGAATTATACAGGATGTTAGTGTGAACACACTTATCACTTAAACCACAAATGTATAACCCTAAAATGAATTGATACAAGTAATAATTAAAAATAATAGTCAATTCGTTTCGCTACATTTTGATAATTCATTTCTCATCTAAGGAACGTGATTTTTTGGACACCCTAATTACCTACTGTCGTACGTCGCCCGCAAATGTCGCTGCGCTCGGGCTGATGTACGTATCAAAACGAATGGATGCTTGCATAGAACTTTCCCTTCATACTTTTCCTGGCTTAGGACAGGCAAAAATAACTACTCTAGCACATTATTAAGTTATTTCAAGACAAGTAAAATAATTAAATTGAATCAAAAAAGCTTTATGGCTAAAGTAGTTATTTTAGGCGTATTTAAAAAGTTCATTAACAAACAAGTCTTATTTACATACGTAGCCTTTGTGTAGCAGCTAGGATAGTTTCCCGGCTTGGCACACGATGTCCTGGAAACCGCTCTGCGTACAACCTACGTGCCAAGGTTAAGTTGTCACCAGCTATGGCATAAAGCCGTACCATTTCAGTCCACTGTTCGCTTGTGTACGACATTGTCACAGCACAGATAAGTTACACAGTTTACATTTTACCGCGAATCGGCACACATAAGGATCGCGACTCGATGCGTCCAACTCACGCACGAGATTGTACGAGACTGGCGAGTGAGCAGCGGCGTGGGCGCGCGTGCGGGGCTTTTAGGTATTTTTACGCGAGGGCAGGTGTTTGTCGGCGCATCAAAGAAACGGCGAGTTGCCGAAAGGCGGCGGGCGGCGTGTTTGACAGACAGAGAAGCCGCATTGCACCTACTCTCGTGTATTGTAGCGTGTGTAGGGTGAAACGCATTTATGATCTATGAGGATTTTCTTTGCAGAAATTATGTAAAAATAAATATATTTTTTTTCATCGATTTTGGGCTCTGTTCCTGATACCTAGCCTGTGGTTTCAAGGATAAGACTGTTTACACTAACACCCGGTATATCTATACTATTACAATTACTAAACCTTGATTACAATTAATTCAAAATCATTTAATCATTATTACGAACCAAAAACAACAATACAAAGTTTACACCCCAAGAATCGAAACATGACCCCAGGCTCTGCTTGACTTCTTATCTTGTGAAATAAGTCGTTTATCATCGCTACTAGAGAGAGCTATCTTGTTTACAGAACGAGTGAATACTTCATGCTTAATACTTTTGAATAATACATTTTCCCTACGTAATACATTTGCAGTCATCAATGTGTTCCGATAATCTGATATACTAAGGTCTCGAAGAACACATGACTTTACTCCCTTCGCTTTCTTAATTTCGTTTTCAGTATTTTTGATACAGTATAATTTAGAACGTAATCCAACAAACTCGGTGATTATTTTTCCTCCCATTTCATCTTTGAAAAGCCCTGGTACTTTTTTGTTGATGATTGGTAGCTCATGATAATTATTTACAGAAAAATTACTGGTATCGAAATATTCCAAAAAGTTATTTTTTACATCTTTGTAAAAGTTGTGGGTCTTAATGTGATAAATGAAGCTGTCTGTATCAGTGTAACACATCTGTAAGCGATCTCCGTAGAATGGTTTATATATTGAGTAGTGAAAATCATACATATGCGACTTTGATAATTCTAAAACTGTAAAACCTATGTACAAATGTTTGTCTAAAATTATACGATCCGGCTTTAATTGAATTGCGACTAAATTATCTGTAAAAACAGAGGCACTATGAAAATTTGGACTAGCGATTAACTTTTCTGCGTCATTGGTTTTTTTGGTTCTATTGTTTTTGTCACTCCATTTATTTATCAATTCAACTTTAACTTTTTTTCGGTTGTTTTCCAAAGTTTTTCCAAAAACACTGTTATTGAGTAATTTGAAGAAATCTTGTTCAAAAGCAGAGGTTGCTTTTTGACGTAAATTTGTATTAAGATCAATACACTCTTTCAAATATGCACTTTGACGAAACGTTATAGCGCGATGTATTTTTCTTAAGACCAAACCGTGTTTTAAGCAAGTTTTTAAATGCATATAATGAATCACGTAGTTAAATTTATCATATAAATTAGGTATCAACTTTTCATTTTTTCCACCCGGTGGAATATCTTTTTCGGGACAAAATGGCAAATCGTTGTGTATCGAATGTAGTTCTTTAGGGTATACTAAATCCACTTCCAGGATGAAACCAAACTCTGCATTTTCTGAAACTTTATTTACATCTAATTGTTCGAGCTCAGTCTGATCCAGAAAACGAAAGTTTGACAATGGCAAAGTTTGACACATGCTATATCCATAAAGGTTATTGCAATCTATGTAGACTATGTATGAATCTGACATTAATGGATCGTAGTCCAAAATAAATTTATTGTTCGCTTGGGCATGTCTATGGGCTGCCATTACGACACCTCCCCGCACGCCAGATTGTAAAAGATCTATAATACAGAAATCATCTATTAGCTCTAGCTCGATGCCTGTTTTATAAAGCATAGCATCGAAGGATAAACTTGGTGCTGTTACATAAAAGGCAGGGTCCAGGTGATAATAATGCTTACAAGTTTTTCTAAAATTTTCAAAAATGTCCGTTAATAACAGCACATCGGTTTTTAAATATAAATCAGTGTATTGTCCTAAGTCACAAATATTGAACTGGGTCCAGATTTTTTGAGCATGCTCATAATCTGCTGTTGATATGTGCTCATCGTTTAAAGAGCTGTAAAAGCTTTCTTTGCTTGGTAGGGTTTTTTCGTTGTATCTTTCCCATGCGTTCATGTACTCATAAGGGTAAACACCTTTGCGTGTTAAAAGAGAGAATTCAACTACGTTGGGGTAAAGACAACATACCTAAGTGTTTAAATTCATGATATTTCATAGTTTTCGCTAGTTTTTCTAGACTGGTCCCCAAAAATTTAAATGAGTCTACAAATCGCAAGTGTACAAACTCATCTCTTGATATAGAAATGAACTTTGTAAAAGAAATGTAGTTTTCTTTGGTTTTAGGAATGATTTTTATTGGCCCAGGTGCTTCACCAAGTTTTTTGATAAACAAATGACAGTCATATCCTGCCAAATTATGAAAAAAAATTGGCACAAACTTGGGTACTTTAAACTGTAAATTGCATAAGCTGTGGGCTGCTCCCCTGTACTGACCAGTCAAATGACAGTGGTCTCTTACTTTGTCTCCGAATAGGAAACTCTGACAAATATGACAACGGATTGCATTTTTAAAATCAAGTGCATCGTTTGCATTAAAAATCATTGGAACATTTTGGGACAGGACTGCATGAATATTTCGAGTGTCTTTGTATAGAGACGAAACGAAGTTATCTACACAATCGAGTCCGCGATACGACACAAATTTATTGTAAGTAGGGTCAATGGAACTAACAACTTTATATGCGAACGCAATTGGGATATGTTTTTGCGTGGACTGTGTATGAACGCCTTGAAATGATGTTTGACTTTTATCTACATCCGTAAGCATAGTTTCAAAATCAGCATAAATTACAAACGGTACATCTTGCTTACGCTCAAAATTTTTGAATTTGATTACCGATCCCTTTTCCGGAAGGACAGTGACGATACCGTTACATGTGTGATTTTCAACATCATCAACAGTTTTAAAAAATAGCAAACAAGTATCACAGAAATAAATTTTGCCGTTATGTTTTGTTATTTGACTTCTCACCAATCTTGATAAATTTTTGATGAGACAGTAGTGTGTTTTTGTTTTGTTTTCTATCCAAAGAAGATAAATAGTTTTTTTATTTTTATGGGTTTCCGATTTGTAGAGTGGACCTATAACAGTTTTGTTATTTTTTAAACCAAATATGATAAAACTTAATTTTGGGTTATTTTCTTCAAATATTTTAATATCTGAAAAAGTCACAGGAAATGACATGTTTTCCGTATTTAACACCTCGCTAAAATGTATGTATGACGATACTTTCTCTTGGTGGACTGTTGCTGGATACAGAGCTGCAACCACACTCCACAAAAAGCAATATTCATCGTTATTTTTAATATTTAAACATGCTCTTTTTTTCTTTATGAACTCTGGTAGTTCAAGGTACGTGGAGCCACGAAGCGGTTGATATTTGTTGACATTTATCTCAATATGCATGCAATTAAGAAGAGTCCAACCCGAGTCGCGTTCTTCAAATTGGTCAATTTTTGTGCGTAATGAATTCACTACATTTAAATACAAAGTATCAAAACTGTAATTTCCATAAACAGGAATATTTTTGGTATAGAATGATTTTATATCCTGTTCGTTGTTTTTAAAGAGTAAAAACTTAAAGAAAAGTTCAAAGTTAACTTTCACTGAAACGTGCTTCTTTATGCATTCATCTAAAATAAGTTTTATTTTGCTTTGAATAGATTCCAAAAAGACATCTACAGAATGATCATTCGTTTGTTGCGCAGTTATTCTGTAAGATATGATGCGGCTCTGAAATGCGGACGCCACAATTTCAATGCCATCTTCTTCGACATGTGGCTCACTTACAACGTTTTGCTTATGTGAGATACTGCGCATATGACCAACCCAGCGCCTACCGCTTACATGAGTGTTACAATCTGTACAAAACGGCATTTTACACTGAATTACCTACCTACATAAGATTCTTAAACAATTGTAATTAATTGCCAACATATAAGAAATCGATAACCATAAGAAATTACTTTAAAATGCTGGATAATTAGCAAAGTGAAATAATTGAAACCTATCTAAATTATCCAGCCTAAATGTATATTTAATGGTAAGTTATTCTAATATATTTTTTATAATCAGATTTTATAAAGTTTTGGGAAAATTCTAATATTAGGTTAGAACCTATTTAAATTATCCTACCTAAATACCTATTTATTAACCTACCTAAAACTTAATAAAATAAAAACCCTTAATAAGTATAGCCACGCAGGCGATATATTTTTCCTTAATAACTACGGCTTAAAATGTACCTTATCACTAAATTTTATTGGGTCTGAATATTTAAATTTTAGAAACGCAGTTGTGAGAAACTCTTGGAGAGTTTCCCACTCGCGCGAGTTTTCGCCGAGGCGCAACTTCACGGAGGTCAAAGCCTTCTTGTAACGCTCTAAGGGAGGCGTATTTTGCACGTCTACAAGATGGTAGAGCTTGACCTCCACATAAAAGTCACCCTCGTTGACGGTTGTAGTTCGTCGACTTTGTCCGCCGGAGACCCGCGACGTGAAGGACGCTGTGGTCGCGCAGCCGCCGCCGCCGTTGGTTGTGTTGGACGTGGTGGCCTTCTCCTCCGCTTTGAGGATGGCGAAAATGTCCTTACGTTTCTTTGCGCTGTAAATAGTAATAAAAATAAGTTTAACATTCATAGCTTTGAATCCTTCTGAACTTACAAATTAAAATGTAAATATTAATTTTCAATTTGATTCTATGATATAAATCAGTATTCTCCTAAGTAGGTCAATATAGATAGGCAGTAGTTAATTATTCCAAGATGTACAGTGTACGGGACCGGACCATAAACGGTTCGGTCGGCTCAGCACCTATTCAGTGGACTGTAACTGTTGGGTGTGCTGATGAGCCTTCCGATTCCGAGTATAGTGGACCGTCGTCCTGAGTGTACGTTGATCGCTGGGGTTCTATGGAGGACTGAGATTGAAACAATAGCGTGAATTCAGGTACAACGGCGGCGGGTGCGGGTTGCGGGCGGCGAGAGTGAGCGAGAGGTCCGTTCCTTGCTTCCTTTTGTTAGCGCGTGGGTGTTGTTCCGAGGCTGGCGACTTGTGGACTGAGCACATGCAGTGTTTTTTTTTTTTTTTTTTTTTTTTTTTTTTCGAAATGACAATATATGTTGTTGACCGCAGATGGCCATGACAACGTTACCGGACTATGGCGAGCGCAGAAGGCGCCCAGCCGCAAAAGTTAGGTTGGGGCAACAAGCTCAAGGGCACCACTTAGGTTCGAACCACGGCTTGGACTGTTGCCAGAATTTTTGAATCTACTGAAGGATAGCGTCTAGGTGCAAAACTGCACCTTTAGACGGAAAGATGTATTCTTCGGCCCCGCCGGCGGGACCGGTTTTTGAATATGTGTCTAACAGCTAGTGTGGGACGGGTTGACGTCACCTCCGGGTTAGCGGCGGTGAGCTCGTCAACGGGCAAGCCGAGAACGTGTCTCGGTCGACGGAGGAAAGAGTACATGCAGTGAACGGTTCTCGTCTATATTTATATTTTTTCCTGTTCTCTCACTCTGCCGCGCGCAGCGAGCGACTATTGCCGGTTGCGTTTATTGGTACATCGTTCTATCTGTGTCTATCTGTATCTGTGTTAATATCTTACATTATCTTACATTCTTTGGTCTGTCTATGTCTTTATAAAACAGCCTATCTCTATATTATTGTAGCCCGTTGCCGGTGCCTACAAGTACTATTAATATTTTATTTTTAATATTTATCTATGCTATGGCTATCTATACTATGACTATCTATGCTAGGTCTTAGAGCTACATGGTGGTAGGTGTTTTATTTTCATTTAAGTCTAATCTATTAATTTAATTGCTATGACCATCCGGAACATTCTCCCGCCGTCCAGTGACTCCGCTGTTGTCGCTGGAACCTTCCGTCGTGGAGGACGGCTCATCTCTCGGCAGGATGATCACCTTCTTGGTCGGTCTTCTCAGCACGCCCCCTTTGGTTTGCACGTCGATGGCTCGTACGACTCCGTCCGCTCCGGGGTAGACTGTGACTATGACCCCCCTGGGCCATGTGTTGCGAGGCAGGTTGGAGTCTGCGATGAGCACCAGGTCGCCCACCTGGGCGGCGGGGCCGTCGCCGTGAGGGTGGCGGCGGCGTTGCAGCTCGGGGAGATACTCTTTGAGCCAGCGGGCCCAGAAGGTATCGGCCAGGCGTTGAGAGGCCCGCCAGTGCGACCTGCCTATCAGGTCGCCGTCGGTGAAGGGGCCGAGCGCAGGGGTGCGCCCCGGCTGCAGCAGCAGGAAGTGATTCGGGGTGAGGGCCTCCGGGTCCTCGGGATCCACTGAGACGTGGGTTAGTGGACGGCTGTTGACTGTGTACTCGACCTCAGCGAGCAGGGTGAGGAGGACTTCCTCACGCGGTTGGCGCTCGCACAGGGTTGCTGCGAGCGCGGTTTTGACGCTTCGGACTAGGCGCTCCCAGGCCCCGCCCATGAATGGGGCCCCAGGAGGTATGAAGCGCCAGGTGATGCCTCTGGATGAGGCCTCGCAGGCGGTCGCGCTGTCCAGCGCGGCGCGAAGCTCCTTGTCGGCACCACGTAGGTTGGTCCCGTTGTCGGACCAGATCTCGGTGGGGCAGCCTCGGCGTGCGATCATGCGCCGTAGGGCCATGACCGCGGCGCTCGTCGACAGGTCGGAAGCGAGCTCAAGGTGGACTGCCCGAGTGGTCAGGCAGGTGAAGAGCGCCACATAGCGCTTCGCTGTTGCCCGCCCGATTCTTACGGCCAGCGGGCCGAAGTAGTCGAGGCCTGTGTGCGTGAACGGCCTGCAGCTGTGCGCCAGCCTCGCCGGCGGGTGATTTCCTGTCGCCGGCTGCGGGGCGGGTGCCTTCCTCAGATGTCACGGCAGGCAGCGGTGGATCACCATACGTGCTGTCGTCCGCAGACGCAGGATCCAGAAGTGTTGACGGCATTCGTTTACTGTTGCTTCAACACCAGCGTGCATCATCTGTCTGTGGATACTTTCAATATAAAGTTTAGTCACCCTATCGTTTCCATCTAGAATGGGAGGTGATTTTGTTCGTTCACCTATATCTATAGTTAGGCCGATTCTACTTTTAATTACTATGACGCCGTCCTTCATTTCTATGGCTAGCTTGCTCAAGCGGCTGTTTTTCTGTAAAGCTTTCCCTGCCTTCAGGGCTTTTAATTCTTCGGGAAAGCTATATTCCTGTCTTGCCATGACGATGTTGAGCTCGGCGCGTCTTAATAAGTCACCTTCTATAGGTAGGTACTTATCGGTGGTGGGGCGAATCTCCCGCCGCTGTTTCTGTGCCTTTCTCTTTTCCGTGCGCCAGTCGGGATCGCTCTCGGTGTTCTTAACTGTTCTTTTGAACTCTACCCTTTCTACTCTGCGTCGGAGGATGTCTATGAACTGTAAGATCCGCGCTGTTGTTCGAACGAGTCTTTTGTATTGGGAAAACCTGCCTGGATCGGGAAGTGCTGTAGCTATCGTGGGCGACTTCTTTCTTGGCTCCGTATCGAGGGCGAGCGTGCGCTCCTCACCTGTTTCCTGGATCGAGGCGGGTTCTTCCGTAGGCCAAGTAGCGGGATCTGTTTTCAGGAAATCTGGGCCGACGTACCATCTATGTTGTTCGTTGAAATTTGTCGGTATTTCCCTGGTGGCGTCGTCCGCGACGTTGAGTTTGGTGGGTATCCAGCGCCATTCTGTCTGTTCACTAAGTTCTTCAATTGCTGCGATCCTGTGCGCTACAAAGGGCTTATACGACCGTGCTCCTGTTCTTAGCCACGTAAGTACTGTCTTGCTGTCTGTCCAAAAGTACCTTTGGTCGGGTTTTCTATCATGTTCCGCTACTACTGCTTCCGCCATTCTGGTTCCTGTTACCGCTGCTTGCAGTTCTAGGCGGGGCACGGATAATAGCTTTAGTGGGGCAACTCTAGCCTTTGCTGTTATGAGGGATACCTCGATACCTGTGGCGGTCACTGCTCTCCAGTACAGTACCGCTGCGTATGCCGCTTCTGACGCGTCCACGAAGGTGTGAAGTTCTAGTCTCGTAGCTTCGCTGTAGCCTCTATAACTTCTAGGTATGCTTACCCTTTTTAGGTTTCTTAGTTCAGTCAGCCACTCTTCCCATGGCTGTGCTAGGTCCTCAGGGATGGGCTCATCCCATCCTGTTCCTCTGCGCCATATCTCCTGTAGGAACTGTTTGGCTCGTGTGGTGACTGGTGAAGCAAAACCTAGAGGATCAAAAACGGACATCATAATCTTCAGCATCTCTCTCTTTGTCGGCTGCTTCTTAGTTGCTATGTTCTGTGGCAGGCGCGTCATGTCAAGGTTGAATGCTATTCTGTCTGTAGCCGGATTCCACATTATGCCCAGGGTACGCTCGGCTCTAGTGCCGTCGTCCAGTGGGCGCGGCGTCTGTAGCTGTCCGGGCTCGAGCGTTCTCAGGACCTCCGTACTGTTCGATGTCCATTGTCTTAGGTTGAATCGGGCTTTTGACTGTATATGTTTCACTTGACTTGCTACAAGTATCGCTTCGTCTGTAGTCGGGAAGCTCTGCAGGTAGTCATCCATATAGTGATTTCTTACTATGGCTTTAGCAGCGGCCGGATACTCCGCACTATGCTTTTCTGCGTTGAGATCCTTTACAAATATCGCCGCGGCTGGTGAAGATGTTGCTCCGAATATCAGGGAGGTCATTCTATATTCTTCGGGAGGTGCGTCACCCCTCTTGTGGTCCCTCCACAAATATCGGAGCGCATCCCGATCGGCTTCCTTTATTTTAACTTGCATGAACATCTCGGCGATGTCCGCTGAAACCGCTATTTTGTGTTGGCGGAAACGCATCAATACCCCGGGTAGTGACTGGAGTAAGTCGGGTCCTGTTAGAAGTTTATCGTTCAATGATGTTCCCGCTGTCTTTGCTGCTGCGTCCAGCACTACTCTGAGCTTGTCCGGTTTCATTGCGTTGATCACTGCGAAGTGAGGCAAGTACCATTTCTTCTTTGAATCAGTCGGCTGGGGTGCACGTTCCGCGTAGCCTTTAACTATTAGGTTCGTCATCTGTGCTTCATACTTTCTTCTTATATCGCTATCTTTATCTATCTTCTTCTCTGTGCTGTACATTCTTCGTAACGTGTTATCCCTATTGTTCGGCATGACGACATCTCCCTCTTTCCACAGTAGCGCCGTCTCGTAATGTCCGTCCGGTCTTTGAGTAGTGTTTTCTCGAAGTATTTTCAGTGCTTGTTGCTCGGGATCGTTGATCGGACATTTCGGCGTTATCATTAGCGATTCTATAGCGAAATGGTGGCGTAGCTCGTTGTTCATGTCGTCTTCGATAGATAGATGATTTATGTACTGAACGCGCTGTCCGAGAGACCGAGTTCGGGATCCGTGAAGTACCCAGCCGAGCGGGGTCAGGGAGGCCACTGGTTGAGAGATGTGACCTGTCTTCATGTTGCTAGTGACCAGCAGGTGCCAATTGTCTTGGCCTATAGGGATCCTCGGTTTGGCGTTTCCATGTAGTACATAATTCTTGATGCTTTTCAGATGTTCCACGTACTGTACGTCGTTGTGTGTGATGTCATCCCGTCGCACCCTGCACCTTGCCACATTGCTTTTTGGAGTTGTAAAAAGACAACAACCAGCTTATTTGTATGAAAAGCTATTTTTTTCTAATCGTAAAGCCCGTTTTGCCCAACTGTTAATCTGTCCACGCCATAAAACGACCGCATTTCGTGGCAGCTTTCGATATGCTGCCACGAAATGTTGGAATAATATCCCGCCACCTATTAGAAATTCAAACAGTTTGACCTCTTTTAAAACCTCACTTAAAAAACATCTGTTAAATTCTCAGAAATTGAATTCATAAACGGTCGTTTTTAGGGCTTGTTTTGTGTAAATTAAGTTTTAAAATTAAGATTGTCAATGTTTTTATTTTGAATTATATAACCTTAAAGATTTGTAATAGGTAATATCTACCTAATTGATAATAATGTTACAAAATATATTTTCTAGTTTATTTATTGTTAAATTTAATACTGTTATTTCTTCGATGTTTTGTTTTGGTCGGTGTTGCGTCCTGTGGGACAAATACGGCGCCACTGAAAATCAGTGTCGTGTTCTCACGGCGTGTGCTGAGTTGGCGACCGATTTATGTTTCTGTACCTTAATGTGTTATTTTTCATGTACATATGTATCTTTGAAACATAAATAAACATTTTCTATTCTATTCTATTCTATTGATAGATTGTGGAGAAAGTTTTAAGCTTTTGACGGTTCTGGCCTGTATTTCGTGCGTTCCATCGGCGCCTGTTAAGCTGAATGTTATGCGCCTCGACTTCATTTCTTTGACCGTTGCGTTCGCTATGGATTCTATCCGCAGCGGATCATTGGGCCCAGGGGCCCCTATTGTGTCTGCGATGTCCTCGTCCACCAACGTAACCGTTGATCCATCATCGAGCAGGGCGTATGTCTTCACTTCGCCGCTGGGGCCCGAAGCTGTGACCGGTACTATCTTCAGAAACGTCCTGCTCTCTGCTATGGTTCTTGATGATGCGACCTTCTCGGTTTCTTCCTCTTGGACTCGTTGGAAATGGAGAAGTGGGTGATGCCATTTCGGACATCCGTCGGTAGCGCAAGCCTTCTTGGGGCATCTGTGATTTTGCGTTCTGAGCTTGAGGCATCGGAAGCAGAGTTTAAACCTTTTGGCTATGTCCCATCTTTCATCGGTGGAGGCTTCTGTTAGTTTTTCGCATTTCACGATGTTGTGATTCTGTTGACAAACCAGGCACTTGGGCTTCTTGTCTTCTTGACTACTATTTACGGCATAGGCCCTGCCTTGTTTTTTGTTCGCCGCGGCAGGCGCTTCTGTCTCGGGCTGCGCGTATGGGCCGCATCTCTCGGCTTCTCTGTTGAGGAATCTCGCTAGTTTGAGAAGATCAGGTTCGTCGGTAGCTTGTTCTGTAGCGAAGTCGTACCATCTGTATTTGAGCGTCGGCGAGAGCTTTTCTATTGTGATCTTTGTTAGCTCTGGGTTATAGAGGTAGTAGACTCGTTGTAAGGCCTGTAATGTAGCAACGACGTTTGCTACCCGACTTGCGAACACACATAAGTCTTTAGGCGAATCTGTAGGTCGGGCTAGAGAACGTAATCTATCTAATTCGGCTAGGGCTATTGCGTCTGGTCTGCCGAATCTAGCTTCAAGCGATTTCATGACCGTATCTGGCTGGACGTTGTAGATTAACAAGCTTTCTACAGATTCTCTAGCGCGACCTTTCAAGCATTTCCTTAATCTACCTACATTCTCAGTTTCTGTGTAGGAATAGGCGGATTCCTCATATGCTGCCTTGAATGCTAGCCATTCTTGATAGGCACCGCTATATATTGGCAGTTCCGAGAACCGGCGGGCAGTCGACTGTGTTCCCGATCGTATAGCTTGCGCTATAGCAGAGGCCAGCTCTCCCATTTCAGTACGGGGCGGTCCTGCTATGACTCCCGCCGGTGCGGAAGCTCCCGGCCTCACAATATCCCTGTCATTAAAGTTGTGTACATACCGGTTTGCTCCCTGGAACTCACTGTATCCATTATTCGCACTGTCTCTATTCACGTTTGCCCCGTGGGCGTTGTTAACTATACTGTCACTGTTCACTATGTTATACTGTTCTGTTGCACTATAAAACTGTCCTTGGTGTAGCGGGGCTGGCTGTGCACCCGCTGCGTGCCGGTGCTCCGGCGTCTCCGTGTGGGGCGCGGCCCTCGGCGTCCCCAGCGGCGGCTGTGTGTTGGGGGCGTCGGCCGTCGTCCCCGGCGGCGCTTGCTGTATGATGGTGGGGGCGGCCTGTACTGCGCCGTCCGTCATCTTCTGTGTGGCGGGACTGTTATTCCCGACCTGAAGGCGTCCGGGGGGGTTCCTCGTTCCGCCCGGCTCCTGTGCGGCGAGACTGTTATTCTCGCCCGGTTGTGCTAGGGGAATCTTCCTTCCGCCCGGCTCCTGTGCGGCGAGACTGTTATTCTCGCCGTGTGGTTGATCTGTTATCGCCAGCAGGGTGGTGTTCTGTACCCAGTGCTCTACCCGTCCGGTATTTTCTCGCTCAGTGACTTCGGACCTCGCGTCGCTTTCTGAGTCCTCCTCTTCTTCGTAGAGTTGTTCCAGCTCCGCTTCGGCGATCTGAGCCTGTATACGCAACAGCTCCAATTTTGCCTGCGCTATTCTGCTCTTCTTAGATCGTCTTGTTGATTTCCTCGACGCCGCGGTCTTCTGTGTTCTCTCCGTGCGGGGCTCTGTGTCTTCTGTGTCCTCCACGGGGCTCCCGCCGGTGTTTCCTGTGGCTGTGGCCAAGGTGTCCGTCGACGTCGGCTGCGTACTTCCTGTGCAGGTCGCGGACGAGTTGGAGGTGAGGATGTTTGATCCGAGGCTGGTCGATGCTGTCGGCTCCATACCGGGAGCTCCGGACGCGTGTGGTTGCTCGGGCACTGTTTTGCGCGGCACCGACTGCTGTGACGGGGGTTGCGGCCGCTCCTCCGTCACCGCGGTAGCAGTCGGCGTAGGTGCCGGACCTGGCTCTTCGCAACGAGACCCGCAGTTTGACCTTGTCACCACCATTGCTCAACCTCAATCCAAATAGATCCGGCTCGAAGGACCAATGTACGGGACCGGACCATAAACGGTTCGGTCGGCTCAGCACCTATTCAGTGGACTGTAACTGTTGGGTGTGCTGATGAGCCTTCCGATTCCGAGTATAGTGGACCGTCGTCCTGAGTGTACGTTGATCGCTGGGGTTCTATGGAGGACTGAGATTGAAACAATAGCGTGAATTCAGGTACAACGGCGGCGGGTGCGGGTTGCGGGCGGCGAGAGTGAGCGAGAGGTCCGTTCCTTGCTTCCTTTTGTTAGCGCGTGGGTGTTGTTCCGAGGCTGGCGACTTGTGGACTGAGCACATGCAGTGAACGGTTCTCGTCTATATTTATATTTTTTCCTGTTCTCTCACTCTGCCGCGCGCAGCGAGCGACTATTGCCGGTTGCGTTTATTGGTACATCGTTCTATCTGTGTCTATCTGTATCTGTGTTAATATCTTACATTATCTTACATTCTTTGGTCTGTCTATGTCTTTATAAAACAGCCTATCTCTATATTATTGTAGCCCGTTGCCGGTGCCTACAAGTACTATTAATATTTTATTTTTAATATTTACTTATCTATGCTATGGCTATCTATACTATGACTATCTATGCTAGGTCTTAGAGCTACATGGTGGTAGGTGTTTTATTTTCATTTAAGTCTAATCTATTAATTTAATTGCTATGACCGTCCGGAACATACAGGTTTAGTATGAAAGTAACCTACATTAAATATGATTTAATTTTAATATACATATAATACTAGCGTTCTGCTTGCGGTGTTACCCGCGTACAAACAAAATGGCGATGATGATGATGATTAAATATACTCTATGTTACTCAGGAATACGTAGCATTCTAATGGAGAAATAATTTTTGAAATCGGGTCACTTTTTGGAGCTTATTTAATTCAGAAAACAAACTAACTAATTTTCGTTTGTATAATATTAGTATAGACTAAGCAGAACCAAGGCTATCAGACCTACGGTGCTTGTATGCAAAATAATTTAAAACATAGGTAACGAAGTTAATAAAATTCATAAAGTAAAAGTATCATTATCATCTCCACGCCCTTGTCCCGCTAGAGGTGACACAACAGTAGTAAATTTGCCAAATAAACATACCACGATATTTCGCTTTCACGCGAGGTCGATGAGGAGGACTGCGGCGCAGGCGAGGACGGCGGCGGCGCAGGTGCTACTTTCCTCTTCGTAGATGTTCTCACCTTCTTGGCGGGCGGCAGTACCGGCGGAGCGACAAAGTTCTCCGATTCGTATTCTGAGTCCGACCTGAAAATACACAATTTTTTATTAGTTTGACTGTGGAAGAACTTAGTTGGATTATATTATTTCCATCGCTCAATTGACAATAAAACACTTACTAAAGGCCGCTCTACATTCTCACGAGAATCTCGCGAGAACGCGAGAAACATGCGAGAAACGTGAATGTGGAAGCGATTCGCGTATTCTTCTCATCGCTTCCACATTCACGTTTCTCGCGTTCTCGCGAGATTCTCGTGAGAATGTAGAGCGGCCTTTACATTGCTGTTGATTTTCTGCGACGGCACGGAGTCGTAGGGCTGGTGGCGGCGGGTCGGCGCGGGGAGTCTGCTTGCGGACAGCGTAAGGCGGTGAGACGGCGGCGGCGCGGGCGCGGGGGCAGCAGGGCGCGGGGGCAGCAGGGCGCGGGGGCAGCAGGGCGCAGGGGCAGCAGGGCGCAGGGTGGCGGCGTGGGCACGGTGATTTCGCAGCGCGTTTAAAGTGGGACGATTTCATCATGTTCCTCAATTTTATAGGAAATAAATGTATTGCTCAGCAAATAATACGGTATACCAAAACGTAATAAGTGCTCCATAAGCCACACAATTTTAAACCTTAATTAATATGATGGTTATGGCACTTTGTATCATGTTTATTAATGCTCGATCATAATGATAAAACGTAGAAATATCTTTGTACAAATTTGATCCATATTTTCAACCAAATAAAAATGAATATAATTAAGCTAGTTTTACATCCGCGGCTTCGCTTAAATAGATTTTTATCGTACACTTGCCGTGGGGTGCCGGCAGTTGAATGTTACCCTTCCTCTCATGCCCGTGGTGGATGCAGTAAGAGCCTGCTAAGGGAAACCTCCGGAAGATGGGCAGCAGCGTCTTTCCGTGTATCAACATCCCGTACTGCGCTCGCTAACCCGCCTGCCAAGCGTGGTGAGTATGGCAACTATCCCCTCATGGAGATCCATGAGAAAGGCCTGTTCAGTAGTGGACTTTTTACGGTTGGAATGATGATGATGATGATGACTCGTATTGATTTGATTGATTTGTATGTAAGCAGGTAACACCGCGGGCGGAACGCTAGTGATTAATGTTTTAATAGAAGATTTATATGTTTGACTTACGGGGTACCAACGAAAAATGTTTTTAAATATTACTAATTCGTATTTAGATCTTATGTCTTGTTAAGGTATACATAGATAGCGTTAGAAATCCATGCTAACCGGAACGCTATGGTGCCTAGGATAAGATCAGATGGGCTAGACTTTTCCAGCTCTTAAGTTATATTCTATTGAAAATAAAGGAACTGTTAAGTGCCAAGCACTCTACAAATACAGTATCGACAAACCTAGAGTAAAAATAAATATTTTATTTTATTAGGTATATTTCGTTAAAGATGAAAATTTGTAAAGATACCCGCCGTGGGGTGCCGGCAATAGAATGATACCCCTCCTCTCATGCCCATGGATGCAGTAAGAGCCTGCTAAGGGATACCTCCGGAAGATGGGCAGCAGCGTCTATCCGTGTATCGACATCCGATACTGCGTTCACCAACCCGCCTGCCAAGCGTGGTGAAAATGGTAATCTGCCCACTTAGACAGTAGCACTGTAGGTAATTTAGATAGTACTATGTTCACGACACTAAGTCCCTGTAGGTACTCATCACACTTGAGTTCACGCACAGCTGCCACATAGTTCATTATTTTCACAGAAAACGGCACTATGTCTTTGTGATATTCTTGAGCTAAAGGATTTAATTTCTTTACTTCTAGTAGAATTCTGTTGATAATTATTTCTGGGTTGCCAAATTGTAGCTTCAGCGTAGACATAATGATATCAGGAGACGTTGTGCTGACCAATAAAGCTGACACCGCTTCTTTCGCTGAGCCACGTAGACATTTTCGTAATCTCCACAAGTTCTCTTTCTCACTAAATTTACAAACGTTTGTGGATTCATCATATGCGGCTTTAAATGAAAGCCATTCCATTGGGTCACCAAAAAACCAGGGTAGTTCTTTTGGTGTACTTAAACGGCTAAGTAGATTGGCATTATGGCTGGTGGAGGCGGTGGACATAACCAAGTCCCTCAGCGCGCTGGCCAACTGTTGAACTGGACCGTTAGTGCCATCATCATTCGACGGCGGAAACATCGAGCCACGTATGATACCATCCTGGGCGACCTTCTGTTTCTCCAGTTCATGCTGGCTTTGCTCCAACCACTTCTCAATATCCTTGCCATCACTTCGACTAGCATCTTCAGATGCAGGTGGACTGTATTGTTCGTCGATAGCTGCCAAATCAGCTGCCAACTTTGAGTCGATTAAATCCATTTGAATCCTAGCTTTGGCTTTCGCAGCTTCGAGTTCCAGCTTTTTCTTCTGTGCCAGGGCAGATGATGTAGAAGACCTTTTGGTGTGTGAAGTTTTCGATTTTTTTGAAGACGCGGAGGGTACCACTGGCGGCGGTACGAGAAGTGGATCCATGGGTTCAACTTTAGCACTTCCCCCACTAGTTCCGGGTTTTTCATTATTATCGATCACTTTTAAGTATTTATTATCACTTTTTACCAATTCTAAATGAGTCTGCGATTTGGCTTTTTGTCCATCATTTTTCGCGGAACTGCGGGTACTTACCATCTTCTTACTTGGTGGCGTGTGGTACATAGATCCGACTCGAAGACCAATGAAGACGGTCTTAACCCGAGTTAGTGTAAGAAGATGGTTTGGCAGTTAAATGATGAACAAAATATTAAGGTTTACACTAATTTATTCGCGAAAAATGCTACAACTCATAAGGACCAGAGGAGCGTGCGGTATGCGTGGGGCTAGGATTGCGACTGTACTCAAGTTCAGGGGCAGCCATGCAAGTCAGAGCTGCCCCCCCACCTGTGCATACCCCGCAAGCTCCTGTACATAATATTCGGTGCACTTCTATTCACTTTTTATGATCGCGTCGCTAACATACCCCTCATGGAGATCCATGAGGGAGGCTTATGTTCATCAGTGGACGTTTTATGGCTGAAATGATGATTTCGTTAAAGCGACAAGCTAATACTTATTCTGTGAAAGTTCGACCTGTTACGGTTCGCAAGATACTGGTTTGTAACCGTTTGCAAACTCGGTTACAGAACCCTAAAAAAAATTAAGTAAGGTAAAATAAATAAACCTTATTGTAGGTTGAAACCGTTTTGTGTTAGGTACCTGGTGACAGCATAATTAAAATATTTAACTAACATGGGTCCATAACAATAACAGTCCAAGTGACCTTAAATTTGACAACTCTTGATAATGCGATAGACCAAATTGAAACTTTTTTGAAAAAGTCTAAATGAACCCACTATATTCCATTCGGGATTCAGTCAGTACCACTAATCCTATAAAGAATTGATGAAAAAGCATAGCCATATGAACAGTTCCTGTTTCGCAGAATCTGCGAAATATAATGCATCGCACCTGCACCGTGGGACGGTCGGCAGCGTGCGAGCCAACACTCGCTTCATGTCCATGGTTAATTCCGTTTATTTAAGTGTTATACTTATAAAATTAATACAGTGAATATTCAAGATATAAAGTTATTTATGTAAGTACACATCAATTTAAAACATACTTTCTGTTAAAACCTATTTATAGTTGTGCAATTATCGATGCTACCTATTATCATCATCATAAACATCAGCATATCATATCACTGCTGGAAATAGGCATTTATTATGGTAATATTCATTTGTGTGCTTAACATTTTAATAGTTAATCGCCATAATTATAATATTTCGTTAAAAAAATTGTACAATAAGTTACTATCATCATTACAATATTTTTTATTTTGCGTTTGTATGGTTAAAAATAGGTATTTTAAATAAACTTAATCGTGTTAATGCTAAACAATCAGAATATATATCGTATTTATAAAAGCCCCGTACCTACTTGCTTTAAATTTAATATTAATCTTTGTTTTTCAGGTCGATACCTCCTTGGTGCGAGAAGCTATAAATAATATCGGAATTCCGTTTTAAGAAAATTATATTCTTACTGAATGGTATGTACAACTTTAAAGATTATTATGTGATAAAATCTAACATCAATATTATTTACTTTATTTTATAAAAATATCTTATTTTAATTAGATTTTTTTGTAATCATAACTATCCAGACCTTTGCATCTGTGCTAGTTTATTTAAACAGCGTCAACAATTATTCTAAAAATATTTAAGTATATAAATCTACCACCATTTTAAATAAGCTTATTAAACAGTGTATCACAGATATGGTAATTAACCATATCTGTGATACACTGTGATATGGTATTTAAATTACCTAATTGTTTTAATAAAACTTTTTATCTTTTCTATAAAGGTAGATAAGTGAGGAGAGAAAAAGAAAACAGACAAATTTTAGAAACATAATATGCGGTTGAATGGTGAGTGAATTAATTTCTAGCTTAAATTTAAATATTAAGTTGTTTTATTAAAATTCCAAACAATTAATAGAATTTTATACTTACACCTGCAAAATTCTATAGTTAAGTATGTCTGTCTAAATTACATAATGGTCTACTTATTTTACAAAATGTGACATCATTATATCACAATATTTTTTACTTTTCCACTTAGCATTTGCGTATAACGTAAGCAGAACCAAGGTAGTTATTTTGATTTTAAATTTCTGTAATTTTTATTTCAGGTACTTATCAATGTCAAAGCATGGAACTACAAGAACAGCAGAAGAAGTCAAGTCAAGCAGAACGGAAGCAATTAATTTATTTTATTTATTTATTTATTCAAATTGCTGTATGGGCTTACAGATTAATCCAAGGCGCCCAGACACTATACTAACATAAATATACAATAGAAAAAAATACATAGCAAACATTAATGAAAACGAATTAACAATAAATATTACATTGATGTCAAAAAATGTCAAGATACAAGAACAAAAAGATAGTAATTACAGCAGATACACAAATGTCTAATTAGATAATAAAATAGAATTAAAAAAACAATGTCAAGTCATAACAATTAGTCTAGCATCAGGTACAGTCAAGAAAAGAGTTTAGCAAACGGTATAACTCAGCAATATTATAGAAGAACACGTCGGCGTTGGTTGCGGAGACAAACTGATTTATAAGGTCGAGCGCTCGAGGTGTAGGCGCGGCCGCTCCAGCACGAGTGCGGACTCCTTGTGGACGCGCAAACAGTGCAGGACGACGTCGGGGGCCTACTCAGAGGCGGCTTTACCTATAGTGCAGGGTGTGCGGCGCACACGGGCGCCGGGTCTAAGGGGGCGCCGAGCGCCCTCTAATGCGACACCTCCAAAGATGCGTTTCAGCCGATGCCGCCGGGCGCAAAGCAAGGCGCGCCACCACAAGCTGCGTCTTTACCTACTCTACACAATTACTTTTGTTTAAACGTGAAATCTGCCTTAAAACAGATAATTAAAGATTAAGTATATTGGCGTAGTGTCGCATCACTACCAAAGGCGCGTAACGTTTCGAAAACTCTATTCTGCAAACGATAAAAACTTGCTTTTACCGTCTATCCGTGTTGTACCGTATGCGCGAATATTATAAGTGTCGATCTAAGGATAAAACTATGCGACTCACTCATACTGTCCAAATTAAATTTTGCTGATTGTGTGTTTAGTGACTGCCTTTTGACTCGCACAAAAAAAATAACTCAACGAATACAAAACGCCTGTATTCGTTTTTGTTATCCTATTCCTAGACGTGTCCACATCTCGCCTTACATAAATGCCAATGGTCTCCTCAATATGTCGTTCCGCCGAACTCTCCATTTCGCCACTCTGCTTTTTGGTGTCATCACTCATCAGGAACCAACAGCCAAGTTACCTATTTGAGAAACTTCATTTCTCAAACCGCCACGTCCGTCTATCCACCCGGTTGATATGTCCGAAGCACAGAACGGCTGCATTTCGTGGCAGCTTTAAATACGCGGCCACGAAATGCTGGAATTTGTATTTTGTATTTTTTTGTATTTATTATTTGGAAGGTTATTCCACCTCCAATAAAAAATTATGAAACAGTTCATTAATTTAAAAAAAAACCTAAAAAAGTCATTAATAGAGTCTCATTATAACTTCGTCAATATGACCCGTCGTTCTGGGCCTCGGACAAACCATACCTAAGTGTAAGTAAGTTTTGAATACATAAATGTAAATAATTCTCTACTTGTTATTTTATTTTATTTTCATTGTTTCAGTTCATATATTTTTAGTTAGTTCATTTACATGAATAAATATTGTTATCTAATTCACAAAAAGTTATATATTGTTTAGTTTATTTTTTTTATATTAATAGGTACTTTGTTATTACCTATATATTATTTTAGCCTACTGCATTTTTGTATCGCGGTAGCCACCATCCGCACACTTCGGTCACTATGGAAGACCAGCGCTGTGGTACGGACCCGTTCTCCCACAGCATATGCTGAGTAATGACCATTTTTGTCACATTTTTATTTTATTTTTTAAACCTTATTATTGTATATGGATTAATTGTAAATTGTGTGACAAAATAAACGTATCTTTATCTTTAACGGCACCTGTTTTGTTTCGTTTGAAAACACGCCGACCATCATTGCTAACTCGGCTGTATTAGAATGACAAAGTTCAATCAAATTCAAATTGCAAGGGACGTTGCGGCGCCGGCGGTTATTTTCAAAGGCTTTGTGTACGCGTGCCGCAATTTTTGTTTTACCGCTGCTCCGTAGTTATGCGAAATAAGCCTTGATGCAATGACTTAAGTATCATCTTTGAGTAAACATGAAGTAAATCGGCTTTTTTTTTGATAAAAATTATATAAAAGATAAGATTTCGTTAATTGTAAACACAGAGCCGAAAAAAAAAGCTGGAGAAAGAACAATCTCTGAAAAAGAATACAAGTTCTATTGAAAGGTTTATTGTTCGACCCGGTCCATCTTCGGACGAACACCTGGAGACAGAGTCTTTAAATATTTTTAAAAGAACTACAAAGTTGTGATTTTTTATTGCTGTAACCCCTTCGTTCCTAAAAAGCTTCTTGACATCATTTAAAATTGCACTATTTGCATCCGAATTTTCGTATGAAAATATAACTGTAAGTACCTTTTCCATTTTGACCCCGCTCCTACTAGGGGGCGCCAGGGTACTGGTGGCACACTGGCGCCACAAGGGCTAGAGCCGCCTCTGGGCCTACTGCTCCCTCGCCACCCGCCATGTGACGCCGAGGTACCACAAGTCCCATCTGCTGCAGTACCGCCGGATTGTCCACCTTTCCACGCAAAAGCATAAGGTAATGCGTCAGCGTGAACAGGTGTCGCCTCGACTGGAGACTGTTCATGCCCACCATACCAGATACAAACAAAGATGGATAAAGGTACGGGTAATATCCATATAGACGTTTATAGACATACCGTGAAAACTTCCTTTGGACTCGCTCAACCATTAGCCTATACTTATCTTCGTGAGGATCCCAGACTAAAGAGCCAAACTCTAGGCGACTACGAACATATGCATTGTAAAGCATATGCGCTGCTTGCAGATCTGGGAAATCCCAGGTGACACGCATAACAAAGCCTAGGGTCTTGCAGGCTTGCTTGCATATGTTTTGGATATGGGCGTTAAAGTTTAGCTTGGGATCCATGTGTAGTCCTAGGTCGCGAATAGACTCTACACGCTCAAGGGGAGTGTCGATCAAAAAGTAATTATGCTTGATTGGTAGGCGTCGGCGGGTAAATGTCAATGTTTTAAACCCTAGTAATAAGTACTTATACATAAGTTTTTATAGTGTACATTAAAAATTGGTTGCATCGTTGATACTTTCAGTTATTACAGTATTATAAAAAAAAAATACTGTTAATAACTGAAAGATTGAGGTTGGTTTTATTCATTTTAGTAACAAAACTCCAATTTATCACACTGAGGTAAATATCTACATTTGAGTAGCACTATGCAGGTACTGTAGACATAGTGTGAGGTAAATGGTTAGAAATATAGAAAGGTATCGAACAGATGGTATAATAAGGTAACAAATGGATGTAAGTATGTATTCTTATAGTAAGTATGTACATCACTTAGAAGCAAGTCTAATAGGTTTGAGTAATCTCTTAATCTTCTAAATCAGATGTCTAGAGTTAGGAAGACAAGACAATTGGTGAGAGATAATCCGACCTTGGGCTCTCAGAGTGATATCTACCGAATCATTCAGCCAATTGTTTGAGGCAACACAGTTGGTGAGAGATAATCCGACCTTGGGCTCTCAGAGTGATATCTACCGAATCATTCAGCCAATTGTTTGAGGCAACACAGTTGGTGAGAGATAATCCGACCTTGGGCTCTCAGAGTGATATCTACCGAATCATTCAGCCAATTGTTTTAGGCAACACAGTTGGTGAGAGATAATCCGACCTTGGGCTCTCAGAGTGATATCTACCGAATCATTCAGCCAATTGTTTGAGGCAACACAGTTGGTGAGAGATAATTCGACCTTGGGCTCTCAGAGTGATATCTACCGAATCATTCAGCCAATTGTTTTAGGCAACACAGTTGGTGAGAGATAATCCGACCTTGGGCTCTCAGAGTGATATCTACCGAATCATTCAGCCAATTGTTTTAGGCAACACAGTTGGTGAGAGATAATCCGACCTTGGGCTCTCAGAGTGATATCTACCGAATCATTCAGCCAATTGTTTTAGGCAACACAGTTGGTGAGAGATAATCCGACCTTGGGCTCTCAGAGTGATATCTACCGAATCATTCAGCCAATTGTTTGAGGCAACACAGTTGGTGAGAGATAATCCGACCTTGGGCTCTCAGAGTGATATCTACCGAATCATTCAGCCAATTGTTTGAGGCAACACAGTTGGTGAGAGATAATCCGACCTTGGGCTCTCAGAGTGATATCTACCGAATCATTCAGCCAATTGTTTTAGGCAACACAGTTGGTGAGAGATAATCCGACCTTGGGCTCTCAGAGTGATATCTACCGAATCATTCAGCCAATTGTTTTAGGCAACACAGTTGGTGAGAGATAATCCGACCTTGGGCTCTCAGAGTGATATCTACCGAATCATTCAGCCAATTGTTTTAGGCAACACAGTTGGTGAGAGATAATCCGACCTTGGGCTCTCAGAGTGATATCTACCGAATCATTCAGCCAATTGTTTTAGGCAACACAGTTGGTGAGAGATAATCCGACCTTGGGCTCTCAGAGTGATATCTACCGAATCATTCAGCCAATTGTTTGAGGCAACACAGTTGGTGAGAGATAATCCGACCTTGGGCTCTCAGAGTGATATCTACCGAATCATTCAGCCAATTG
Organism: Pasiphila rectangulata; assembly: GCA_963082625.1. Taxonomy (NCBI): domain Eukaryota; kingdom Metazoa; phylum Arthropoda; class Insecta; order Lepidoptera; family Geometridae; genus Pasiphila; species Pasiphila rectangulata. Next base: position 8,686,714 of record OY720264.1, on the reverse strand, counting down.
TTTGAGGCAACACAGTTGGTGAGAGATAATCCGACCTTGGGCTCTCAGAGTGATATCTACCGAATCATTCAGCCAATTGTTTGAGGCAACACAGTTGGTGAGAGATAATCCGACCTTGGGCTCTCAGAGTGATATCTACCGAATCATTCAGCCAATTGTTTTAGGCAACACAGTTGGTGAGAGATAATCCGACCTTGGGCTCTCAGAGTGATATCTACCGAATCATTCAGCCAATTGTTTTAGGCAACACAGTTGGTGAGAGATAATCCGACCTTGGGCTCTCAGAGTGATATCTACCGAATCATTCAGCCAATTGTTTTAGGCAACACAGTTGGTGAGAGATAATCCGACCTTGGGCTCTCAGAGTGATATCTACCGAATCATTCAGCCAATTGTTTTAGGCAACACAGTTGGTGAGAGATAATCCGACCTTGGGCTCTCAGAGTGATATCTACCGAATCATTCAGCCAATTGTTTGAGGCAACACAGTTGGTGAGAGATAATCCGACCTTGGGCTCTCAGAGTGATATCTACCGAATCATTCAGCCAATTGTTTGAGGCAACACAGTTGGTGAGAGATAATCCGACCTTGGGCTCTCAGAGTGATATCTACCGAATCATTCAGCCAATTGTTTGAGGCAACACAGTTGGTGAGAGATAATCCGACCTTGGGCTCTCAGAGTGATATCTACCGAATCATTCAGCCAATTGTTTGAGGCAACACAGTTGGTGAGAGATAATCCGACCTTGGGCTCTCAGAGTGATATCTACCGAATCATTCAGCCAATTGTTTTAGGCAACACAGTTGGTGAGAGATAATCCGACCTTGGGCTCTCAGAGTGATATCTACCGAATCATTCAGCCAATTGTTTGAGGCAACACAGTTGGTGAGAGATAATCCGACCTTGGGCTCTCAGAGTGATATCTACCGAATCATTCAGCCAATTGTTTTAGGCAACACAGTTGGTGAGAGATAATCCGACCTTGGGCTCTCAGAGTGATATCTACCGAATCATTCAGCCAATTGTTTGAGGCAACACAGTTGGTGAGAGATAATCCGACCTTGGGCTCTCAGAGTGATATCTACCGAATCATTCAGCCAATTGTTTTAGGCAACACAGTTGGTGAGAGATAATCCGACCTTGGGCTCTCAGAGTGATATCTACCGAATCATTCAGCCAATTGTTTGAGGCAACACAGTTGGTGAGAGATAATCCGACCTTGGGCTCTCAGAGTGATATCTACCGAATCATTCAGCCAATTGTTTGAGGCAACACAGTTGGTGAGAGATAATCCGACCTTGGGCTCTCAGAGTGATATCTACCGAATCATTCAGCCAATTGTTTGAGGCAACACAGTTGGTGAGAGATAATCCGACCTTGGGCTCTCAGAGTGATATCTACCGAATCATTCAGCCAATTGTTTTAGGCAACACAGTTGGTGAGAGATAATCCGACCTTGGGCTCTCAGAGTGATATCTACCGAATCATTCACCCAATTGTTTTAGGCAACACAGTTGGTGAGAGATAATCCGACCTTGGGCTCTCAGAGTGATATCTACCGAATCATTCAGCCAATTGTTTTAGGCAACACAGTTGGTGAGAGATAATCCGACCTTGGGCTCTCAGAGTGATATCTACCGAATCATTCAGCCAATTGTTTGAGGCAACACAGTTGGTGAGAGATAATCCGACCTTGGGCTCTCAGAGTGATATCTACCGAATCATTCAGCCAATTGTTTTAGGCAACACAGTTGGTGAGAGATAATCCGACCTTGGGCTCTCAGAGTGATATCTACCGAATCATTCAGCCAATTGTTTGAGGCAACACAGTTGGTGAGAGATAATCCGACCTTGGGCTCTCAGAGTGATATCTACCGAATCATTCAGCCAATTGTTTGAGGCAACACAGTTGGTGAGAGATAATCCGACCTTGGGCTCTCAGAGTGATATCTACCGAATCATTCAGCCAATTGTTTTTTACTCACCGTTTCACAGTGTTAGGTGAGTGATAATCTTACATTGTGCTCTCCAGACGACTTACATTATTAAGAAAAAAATCGTACGTAAATAATAGTATTCACATGCATGCTCGCCGAGTTTCTTGCCTGTTCTTTCCTCGGAAGAGCGTAGGTTACGAACAGGTGGTAATTATTTTATCAGAAAATGCATAAATAGCGAATCATAGCAAATTTCTTTTATGTTATTGGGAGTTCTAATACCAACCAGCGACTCGACCAATAGAACGAACGTAGAGAACGAAACGAGCGAGCATGGCGAGTGAGTGAAGTGAGCGGAAGTGGTTCTATTGGTCGAGTCGCTGGTTGGTATTAGAACTCCCAATAACATACTACTGTCCCAGGCACTGCAGCGTCCCGTACAGCATGATTACCAGTTGCTGACGCTGTATAAATCATCTTTATTAGATGCAAAGGCAAAGCCTTACATTGTCAAATGGTTTTTGCTATCAGTAAAAGAAAACTCACGCCATCTATAAGGCTTGAGGGAACTACATTTTGAAGTTTTGACTTTTTAATGAAATCGTCAGTTTGACGGAATTCGAAGCCGCAGGGATGAACACTCGCAAGCTGTCCTAACCGAAAGCCTGTATTACATTACACGGTATTCAGGGACCCTTACCCTAACTAAGAGTGGTGTAATAAGAGTTAGAGCGTAAGGGACCCTAACTAGGGCGTCTGGTCGGACCCGGCAAGCCTTGCTCCTTGCTCCCTAATCGCCCTAACTACCGGGCTCTGAATACCGTGTAGTGTAATACAGCTTTAAGTGTCCCCAAGTCAGATCCACTAGGTGCCAGGTCGAAAATCCATCCATGTAGCTGAAAATGTATCTGCACATTGGTTTCAATTCTATTGGCACGCTAGGAAGCGTGTTAAAGCTATTTATAATAGCGTAAAATGTACTAAAATGATACAAATTCGGTTAGTACACTTCTAAAATTAAAAACAGCTATAAAATTAAACAATTTTACCTAATTTTAAGTTGACAGCTCTCAATTTAGAAACGTCTTATCTTTAAACTAAACCTTAAAAGTTTAAAAGTTCAAAATATTTATTGTAACCATGTTGTAACATAAAGATCTTATAACATAAAAGTATCATACATGGACCCAGCTAGGGCACAACAATTTTAAGATGCTCATAAGTATCTAGAAGTATCATCATATTTTATACACTAGGTTCTTATGTCTAACTACCTAAAATATAAAATTTTATTCTTATGTTTGTCTTCTACTGAACCTTATAGATGGAGCTGGCGAGCGGAGAAAGAACGTTTATGATTTTAACCAAATATTTTAATTGTTAGATGAGCGATTACCGTAATCAGACCGCACCGTTTTGTTTCCACACGAACTGAGTGAACTCACTCATTTGGAATCAGTTTACCTCTTAACACAGGACGTGATGTGTGTTATTTTTTTCACGGAAGATCGTGCAACTTAATTTCACTATAAATGGTCACAAAAACAGTTTGGTTTATTGGCAAAACCAGTGTGCGTGCATCGACATTATTGTTAACACCTTAATAAAGACAGTGCCACAGTTTTTGGTGTCAGGGCATATCTAATAATTTAAATATTTGATTTTAACTGTGTTTCCTACCTGTAAAAGAAAACTAACGCCATCTATGAGGTTCCAGGGAACTATTTTCGATATTTTTTTCTATAATTATGATAAGATAGGTAACGCCCCAATAAGCACCAATTAGGTAGGTAACTCACCAACCGCGTCTGCCGTAAAAAAAATAGATCGTCCTTTTACACAGTCACCATATAGGTAATCGCAGGTAAGAAATAAACTGCACCAACATATTAGGCAAGCGACGCATTCATTGCAACAAGGACCTGTTTGATTACATAATTAGTTGTAGATAGATTGCATAAATACAAGAAAGCAATTTGCAACAGGTAGGTTAACGATAAATTCCATTCACAAAAATATTGTCACATTTAATCAGAACAACGTACATGGCTGTATGCTTAAACCATTTACAAACAAAATAAGCAATGGTTATATACTTAGTTTGCGTCGTTTTGGTGGTTTTGTATAGATGTCGTTTTTAATATGAATTTTTACAATAACGTAGGAACAAAGCAGGCAATGTATTGCGTTCCACTTTTTTGTGTTGCAAAGGGCGTGCCAGGACCGGTTTTGCGAGTGGCGGGAAAAAATATGTTTGGAATGCAGTGATTGGCCGCCGCGCCTTGACCAGCGGTCCGAAATGTGGACTTGGTCTTAAGATGGACGTTCAGTCGAAAAATATGCACCGGTACTTGACAGACTCTGGATATGGTGGTACCTAACCTCCTCTGACTGTCTCTGTGGCTCTGTTGATCTAAAGGCCGCCTGATGTGCAGGGGGTAGCAGGTTCAATTCCCGCCACAATACATGTTTATAGTATGTTTTTAGAAAAAAAAAATATTCTATCCATCATCTAGTAACTATAAGAAAAGCTCCTCTGCTTACTTTGGTTGGGGTGCTGTTTAATATGTGCAGCATTATAGATGATCAAACGAACTTACAAACTGAAGTTCGATCGCTAATATAATGAGTCACTTCATTTGCAGATATATTAATAACAAGGTAGTATCAATTTATCCTACTTGGCAACACACTTTTAAATTAAGGAATCGATTTAAATTGAATTAATTTTTTTGTCGATACCTACTTGTGTTCTCAATTGCGCCGTAGATTGCGCCCTATCGCGAGTCATCATTGCTTTAGAGAAGAAATTAAAATTCATAAAGGGTTGTGATAATTAATTACCACTGTGTTGACCTTCAGACAACCTCTAGGTTTAAATTAAATTTTTCAAAACACTTCTAAAATAATAAGACTTGACTAACCTGGAACGGATGATTTAATGATCCATTGGAGCCATTTGTATTCTTTCACTTCCGATATTTTAGTTTTTTAAATAATATATATTATATTTCTTTCTTATTATAGAAATGACGCCAATTAGTTGATTATAATACCATACTCTCAACCGCTGACCAGGAAATAACAAAAACAGGCCTGATAAGCCGCAATCCTTAGGCGTCTTCCTTACAATTCAGTTTGCATTCAAATATATACATATGATTGACATCATCATTATAAAACTGCGGCTCTGAGTCACTTCCTGCTGTGTTATCTTTTTGTACCATCCTAAGTAGCCTTCTGGATCTACATACAGGTCTGCCCATCTCGCTGTAAGACGCTCATTGTTCCTGCCCGGTTCTTGGTCGCCATTTAGTTACTACTTGCCTGTCTACTACCCATAATCTGTCATGCTTTCATAGTGCACGCTTTACGGGTTAACTCCGTTCTAGCTCCGTGATGCAATTCCCAACACCTGCGTTTGACTACGTATAAGACATTGTGTTATTAAACTCGTAACATATCTTATTGTCTATTGTTATTGCTTCTTTTTGGTTGATGTGATCCTCTATTCTTATGGCGCAAAATAGTATGAGCCGTTGTGAGCAAAAAATAAAAAAGTGTTTCCTACTAAACCTAATGGATAGAGCTGGCAAGCGGAGAATGTAATTTAATTAATCACAATAATTGTTGACATTGTCTAATTGTTTTTCCTATCAGTAAAAGAAGACTAACGCCATCTATTAGGGTTTGACTGGTTTTACTTTTTATTGAAAACGCATTCATTCGTTTGTTTAGATTTCGCAAAATAGAGAAAAGTAGGTATCGAACGAGTTTTGCCCAAGATAGCAGCATAAACAGCCTGTTTTATTTACTGCTGACAAGTACTGGGTTTCGCCTCGTACTTTCAATAGTATGTAACCTACCTGTTATTTAGGTTATAATTATGAGAACCACACCTGTCATATTGTTTCCCACCGCATTTCGGACCGCCTTGAAATCGCTCAAGCTAGAGCGAGAGAAAAGAAAGTTTCCTTCAAGAAACTAGCTGAGCTGACCTGTCAATAAAGTTGTCAATCCAAACTTTGTAACTTGAAATGCCGACTTTGTTTTAGTTGACAAAAACTTCTAAAACATCTTAGAACTGTTAACCGTGTTCTAAAAACATTGTCAAAGTGTATGAGACAATCAAAAACATTTACATTGTGTTGTTACTTGTGTTTTTGCTATTTGTTTTGATTGTTGTGTGTGTGCCACTAAAACTGTGATTTGTGCATGTTTTTGGGATTTTCTGGTGACGGAGACTCCTGGCGTCCTTTCTAAGGTAAGTTTCTAAGATATATAAAAACTTCTAACCAAGTTTAATTGCATTTTTAACCTTCTAAAGTGTTTCGAAAGTTTAATGCGAAAGTAGTTCAGTGCCGTGCGCGACACGCGGCGTTTTTTTTGGAACGCAAATGTAAACAAATTAGAAATAGAAGCAGATTTCATTTTAGATCGATTTTTGGCGCCAATTTTTTAGAACAATGTTTTATTTTAATCTTGATTTTAGTTTATTTAATGAAAATATTGGTATCATAATTAATTATTATGTACTTTGATGAATAAATAATCCTTACCCTTTTACAGATATCCTATTCCGAATCCATTTTCTGATTCCTGCATACCATTCCTGAACCCTTGAAAATGAATGCTGTGGTTGTGGTTAAAATTTAAGGAAGAAATTAAATAAAACCATTTTTCCTGCACTGCATTGTTGCCTGATTCATTATCTATTTATAGTTGTTTTCAATACACATTGTAGTATTCATTTTGTAAAAACGGGAATTACTCACGTAGTATAGTAACGTCGAAGATTATTCTGACACGTTTCGATTTTTCAAGAAAATCGACACTGACCCCTCGTGTCGTGTCGGCCCCACGCGCGGACGGGCATTCAATCCCATGATGATGATTTTCTTGAAAAATCGAAACGTGTCGGAATAATCTTCGACGTTACAATACTACGTAAGTAATTCCCGTTTTTACAAAATGAATAGTATAGGTATCTCACGTTAATTTTGAAAGTGAAACACATTGTAGTAGTTATGCTGTAAGATAAAAAAAAAACCATTATACATTTTCCGCTACACTTTTAACAACTTATTACTGGAACATTTATTTATTCTTGGAAAACAAATAGCTTAGAAAACTTAAATCTAGTAGAAAAGTAACATTAAAATAACTAGCCTTAAGTACTGAATTGAAATTATCATGGCTTGATATCATTTAATAAATATTTATTTATTTATTTACAGCAATTATAACATCATAACAGGTTAACCTAAGGCGATGTTAATATAATACGGCTTACACCTTTATTACTGAAGAAGGGCCTCTAAATGGTCTACGAAACGTCAGCAAGATGATAATAAGCTAGGTATGTGGTGTAAGCCATATTATATTTACTAAATAGCCTTAAGTAGTTTTCACTTGTAGCATGGTGATATACAATCCAGTTTAAACTAACATAGATAACTTATGTAAGCAAGCACAGCGCAGGATGTCCACCTAAAACGTTGGCAGACAACTTGATAAGAACAGCAGGTCTGTGTTGGATGTAGGCTGCTTCCAACCGCAGTACTTGGAGATCAATGAGGGAGGCCTTTGCCCAGGAGTGGACATCCTACGGCTGATATGAGGAACAAAGCCTGTGATTGTTATAACATAGTCTCTTTCTAAAAAATAATTTTGTATTGATATATACAAAACAATCTTACTAATAATATAAAGCTGAAAGTTTGTTTGTATGGAGGTTTGTTAACTCTTTACACTACTAAAAACCAGCGAACATATTGAGCTGAAATTTTGCAAATGTATAGATGTTGGCTAGGATTAACACAGGCTACTTTTTCCGGGTACAACGCAAACAAAGCGGTGGGCGCAAGCTAGTACAATATAAAATGATAAAATTTAGGTTACTAACAGCGAGTATGCCATTTAGCTTTTGTATGTGTGTGTGTGTGTGTGTTTGCGTGGGTGTGCGTGCGTGCGTGCTTGTGCGTGTGTGTGTGTGTATATATATGTAATGTTTGTAATGGACCATTACAATAATGTATCATACATTAGCTGTACTGGAAGTTCAACTATAGTCTGGGGTACTTTTTAACGGACTTTAAAAAAAGGGGGTCATATACGCCTCTATAATTTGTCAACAAAAAACTGACTTCAATGAGAAATTCTAGAATGTTACTGAGATTATTCAAAAGCTTTATAGAGATTTATGCTTTTGAATGTTTCTCTTGATTTATCATGGTTCCCATTATTGGCTTTTAAAGCAAGCAAACAAGCGAAACAAAAAACCCAACTGCAAGTTTAAATATAGGTCATAACACTATACCTTGAGAGACTCCAGTACACAGTATTACATTATTTCATTCCAATGACCCTAATGCTGATGATGTGTAAGGTGAGTATGATGATTAGTGAATAAGCATATATTATCAATTTATCATAGCCATATGATGTTGTCACCTGAAAATGTTTGAAAAATTCAAGAGTTTCGACAACCATCTGTGGTCTCTCTGCAAATGCTTGAAATTGAGCTAAAAATGCCGAAATGTCACTGGGTCCTAATTCAAAGTGTATCTATTTGAACTCAAAAATAATTTTCCAAATCGGTTCTTAAACTACGGAGTTCTGAGGTAACTAAGATTAAAACAATACAGATAACTTGAGAACCTCCTCTTTGTTTTTAAGTCAGTTAAAAAGGTATGATATTTGAAAATTTGGCTTCACAAATAGGTACTCTACAGAGATATATTTACTCTACAATATTATTTATTTGCGTAAATTAAATACAAGAACATCCTTATCTGCATGTATGCACCTACACAGGACACTCATTACATAGGTCAATGATAAGTGCATACCAGAGACAATGACTTGTCAACAACTCTGTACCATTGACATAAAAATGTTATCTGTGTGTCTACCATGAGTTGTCACTGTTATACACTGTTACTACAGTAGTAATAGTATGTCACTATGACATCTGTCTTGTAACTCATGGTACCTACCGAATTCTAAACAAATGAAGCCCAAACTACAGTCACTGTAGTATAGTTTACTGCATATTTTAGTACTAAACTATCCACTAGAGACGCTGTACAAGTTTTCATACTTTTTTAACTAGATTCGCTGGCCGTATATATTGTGAAAACTCATGGTAGACCTACTGTTTTATTGTAGGTAGTAGTAAGGCCTCCACAGATCACAGAACCTAAACTTTGTATTGATTATAGATTATTTATACAGCTTCAGTAAATGGTATTAATGCTGTAAAAGACGCTGAAGTGCCTGGAACATGGTTCGATGGATTAAACTTGCCTAGTAGGTCCTACATCATCCTCTAAGCTTAGTTGGCTATTAGTGAGAGGAAAGAACAGGTCAATATTCTGAGCTGACTAAGCTGGTTTCCTCACAATGGCTTCCTTCACCATTAAAGAATGTGTTAAATGTATCATCATCATCATCATTGCAGCTGTAATACGTCCACTACTGAACACGCCTCCCTCATGAATATCCCGATGCAACGCGTGCGAAGCTGCAGGCAGAAACTCATTCATCATTACAGCCGCATGACATCTGTCCACATCCACTCCTGCACATAGGCCTCCCTCATAATCTCCAAGATCATGAGGGGATTGTTGCCATACTCGCCACGCTTGGCAGGCGGGTTGGCGAGCGCTCTATGGGATGTTGATACACGGAAAGACGCTGTTTCCCATCTTCCGGAGCAGAGCGGACCCTTAGCACATTACTGCGTCGTCAAGAGAAGGAAAGCAACATTCTAATGCTGGCACCTCACGGCAAAACTAGTAGGTACCCTATGAAAGACAGGTACCACGCTGACTTCATCGGTTAGGCGCGCTTATCCGATTGGTCTATTCGACCTTTTCGATGACGTAAGCGTTCGTCGTTCCGATTAAAATGCATTTAACTTCGTGAGAAAATGCTGCTTTTTTACCTACAATACCAAAATTTCAGCCGTGAAACGTTCACTATTGAACACAGGCCTCCTTCATGGATCTCCATGGGTAGTTGCCATACTCACCACGCTTGGCAGGCGGGGTAGCGAATGCCGTACGGGATGTCGATACACGGAAAGATGCTGCTGCCCATATTCCGGAGGTATCCCTTAGCAGGCTCTTACTGCATCCACGGGCATGAGAGGAGGGGTAACAGTCTACTGCCGGCACCCCACGGCTTACAACATTGCTCCTTAAACACTCCTAATTTTATATGCAATTATTTACCATGATTTGAGTCTTTTTGAGTTTCCCGATATTTCGACGCAGTTTCACACGTCATGATTACGGATAAACTGAAAGAGACTCAAATCATGGTAAATATTGCATATAATGTTTACAACGATAAAAGTTTTATTTTATTTGTTTGACAAAATCCAACAGCCTTTAGTAACAATTAAAAAAATACTTAATTTTAAGACTTAAGGCCAATACAGGACTTACATTTTATATATGAGCAAATTAAATAAGACAGAAATTAAACTTATTCACTAACAGTTATTATAAAAGATATCTAAAGTGCAAAAGGTTTATACATAAGTAGCTACATAAAAAAAAACTTCATAACAATTCTGTGTTAACTAATCTAAAAGTATGCTTAAATAATGTATAAAAGAGAGAAAAAATATCACAATTTATAGTATAATATGTATATACATATATAAAACACAAATAAGTTTACATATACAAAGCAATTATATAGTACGAGTGTAAGTAATATGTCCATAGTACTTATACAAAATTTATTTTCTGTATAAACTATATAGTTTCAAAAGTAACTCTTAATTTCTCACGTATTTCTATCGCGCGGGAGCCGCAACTAATCTCTTGTTGATAGAGCACAAACACAGTATTATGATGATGTCACACGGCCTTCCACGTGAAGTCGGTAAACATGCCTTGATTGTAACATTTAATGATCTTTTGAAATTTTAAGTGGATTTATCCTTTAACTAGCTGTTCCGCGAAGCTTCGCGCTCAGCTTTTCCTCGTTTGTGCTACATCTTGCAATGCAATCGTAGCGTGATGAAGCCTAATCCTTCCTCAATAATTGGGCTGTCCAACATTGAAAGAATTTTTCAGTTTGAACCAGTCGTTCCTAAGATTAGCGCGTTTACATAAGATTTCACTTACAATAGAGAGATAAATAATTATTTATTGTACTTATCTTAATACTAACAAATGACATTAAATAACATAGACAGAAAATTACAAAACTAAAAGTAGAAGTGCAATACATACATACCTACCTATCTAATCTTTTTTTGATTCCTCTGGACAAATGTCTACGATCTGCAGATATTTGTTCAGGGTGTTCTGTATGTTTTTCTATTTATAATAAATAACACACGCATCTATGTATTTTGATGCTGTGTGAATTATTTATTCAACCCAGTGTTGTGTTCCATAGAGGACCGGATATCGAACCAACGACCCTGAATTTCTTACCTGCCATAGCACAAGTGCCGAGTAAGAAGCAATTTGCCCCCATTTCAGTAGAACGTTATCTTAGTCATAAATTGCTACACTTTAGCATGAATATGCGGTTGTGAGGGTCAGGCCAGCTAACCTTTTAACATTGTTTATTTTTATATTTCATATAGGCATGCGTTTGACTGATGTTTAGCAATGATATGGTCTAGGATGGGTCACGCTAGCCTATAAAGTACCTGTTTACCCTTGATTTGACTATTTGCACGCCATGTTTGGTAGTTTGTAACTGGACATTATATTTAATTAAGATCTTATTGTACATACAATCTGGCAAATAAATGATTATGATTTAAAGATACCCAAATTGTACTTTTCGGGGAATACTGACTCCGGCAAAGAATTCCAGATTCTCGCAGTACGCATTAAAAATGTGGTATCGAAGCGTTTCGTGCGTACGTATGGTATTTCTACCATGTACCTATGGCGCCTTGGCCGGGTTTCCCTGGATGTACGGTAGAAAAAAGGGGCTTGTCAGGGATCAAATCCTCTCGACTTACGACATTACGACATAGTACTCTCTTTTTTATTTATACTGACTATACATTAGTTAAATCTCATACTGACTATTGAGATTTAACTAATATAACATATATTATGTTAGTTAAATCTCTATAATCTCGTATTAACTCATGGACCTATTGGGAATTAATGTAAGAATGTTTTATTCTTCATATTCTTACATTAATTCCCAATAGGTCCATGAGTTACACAATAGGTTCATAATCATAAACTTTATTTGCAAAACATGTCTAAAATAGGGTCTTAGGAACTAATTATATGAAAAATATTAAATTATAATAATATTATTATTACGTCATCTAAAAGTCATGTTTTAAAATTAAGTTAAAATAATACATGTTCAGTCACTTTTTTAGAATATTAGGTTAAGCGCTTTCCCAGGGTGGACAGTTGACATTTAATTTGTCACAGTGATCAAAATATTCACTAAGTGTGTAAAAACAGCAGTCAAGTAACCATCTGTGTAGTTTTACTTTGAGAATCATGATGGGTAGCTCTTTGAATTCGTCAGGAAGCATTAAATATTTTGATTGACATGCAAAATGCATTCTTTCTTGTTAGAACTAGTTTGAAACCAGGGTAAAAGATTTTATGATTAGACTTATCCCTCAATTTTTTGAGAAATTACCATTTGACATCTTGATTTGTATTGAAGAATGTAGGATGAGACTTTACAAACAAAATTTATTGTTTAATGTAGAGGCAGTTGGGTTGTCGGCACTACGTACATTATTTTGTTATGCAAATTACAAAATTTTTGGGGCAGTTAGTACACTGGTTACCTGGAGAGTCGGCAACATTCCCAGTTGTTTGAGTAGAGGTCTGCAGGAGTCTTTGTAAGCTCTACACATCGATCTGATACACTTTTTTTGCACTATAAAAGCCCTATTGATGCCGATTGAGTTGCCTCAAAGTAATAGACCGTATTGGAGAATTGCTCCAACATATCCATGATAGGCCTTAAGGGCCGCGTCAGGGAAGAAATATCCCGAATGCATCGCAGGGCAAACACAAATTTGTTCAGCTTTGAAGGAACATTATCCACATGATCTACTCAGTCAAAATTACAGTCCAATTGAACACCTAAAAACCTATTACTATTTTAGATTCTTTAAATATTTTTCATGGACCCTTTGGGAATAACAAACAATAGAACAATGGACTTCTGGGAATAAGCCGTTTAAACAGAAAGAACAAAGAAAATATTTTGTGTTACCTGATAATTCCTAAATTACGTGTTTCGGCTACCTAGCTTCTTAGTCATTTCTGTTTATTTAGTCATTATTCTTATTTTAAGATATTGTTTCTTATTTTACCTTTCGTAAAGACTATTTCAGAAATTACTACTACCACTAACCTTAGTGATTTTAGATGCTGGAAGTATAATAAAATCTTTTTGTAACTATAAATAAATTTAAAAAATGCCAAAAATATTACAAACCAAAGTCACGTGAACGTTATTTAATATTCGCTGATAAGATTGTGCTTCAGTTTCATTCATTTGCTCAAACATATGAGTATTATCACAGCCCGACTTCACTCACTGCTGCTAAAGGAGGCATACATATACCTAGGCCTTTCTTTGTGCTATCTCGCCACGATCCTACGCCAGTGACCATGTGACCGTGATCCGCTGTGTCCCGCCCAGCTCTTTAAGTTTCAAAATCCGATTACCAACATCATTATGGCAAAGATTTAAATCGTTAGATACGTTGCACGAACTTTCGTGAAAAAAAATCACACATTTCACGTCCCGCTTACACTGTGAGAGTTAGAGGTACACTGATACCAAATGAGTAACGCCACTCATTTCTCTCTCACTCCTGTCTCACTACGTTGAAGGCGTATCTAACGATTTAAATGCATTTAAGTATATTTGTTACATGCTTCTAAAATTTTGGTCAAATCTCAACGCCGGCCACACAAAATTTTATGGGCTAGAGACTGAGCCAACATTTGTAAACTAAGTACAGACCTAGCACGGATCTAGTTGGTCCGATAACCCACCGTGTGTTCACTCTCTAACCCTCATTGACCTTGCTAGTGCTAACAAAATATTTGACATGCATTTAACTTGTCTCTTATCGTGATAAAGCAGATTTTTGATCAATACACGGACAGATGATGTCATCTTACAATATTTTTAGGGTCCAGTACACAGAGGTTGAAACGGAACCCTATTACTAAGACTCCGCTATCCGTCTGTCGGTCACCCATCAGGCTGTATCGCAAGTAGCTAGACAGTTGAAATTTTCACATGATTTATTTCCGGTGCCGCTGTAACAACAAATACTAAAAACAGAATAAGATAAATGTTTAAGGCTTCGAAGCGATCTACATGGATCGCTCCGAAATTTACTTATTATTATTATTTACTTATTTTATTTATTTTCATCTGTTGCTTTTGTGCCTTATTTTGATTTATTTAGAGGTCATTTTCACGCAAGCTTTATTATTGTATGACATCAGACTGAACTGACGTTGACAGTGAAACAAAACGGCGCCCTATGGCAATAGGTTAAAGGGGCTCTAATACAAAAAACGTGATTTTAATGTCATTTTTTTGCTTGATATTAATAAAGGCACAAAAACAGGTAGACGCTTGAAATATTCACATAATCCGTACCGTACCTACCGGGTCCTGTTTTTAACTTGGATACACATACAACAAACGTAATTTTGATTTAATAATTTATTAAGTACGGGACCATACGGAACCCTTCGTGCGCGACTCCAAAATGACTGACCGATTTTTGTTTAAATAAAGTAAAGCCTATATTTTGCGTAGGTAGGTGAATATTACTATAATGTACAGCAAAATCAAGAAAATTACATCCATTCGCCCAACACAGTTTATAATTGGCTTGACTTGATGATAGGTTTAATTAAATATGTATGTAAATGATCCCTAATTACATACGATGTTTAAACAACAATAACTCGCCATTAAAATTAATTTTCTTAACGTTCAGATCAAACTATATCCATTACAATTTTATTTTAACCTCCATATAAAACTGACAATTAAAATTAAACTCTATTGGGATACTAATAGGACACAAAGCAGTTAATATAGAAAGCAAATAAAACATGATGGTATTATAATACGATGACGTAAGGAAACGGTCACTTTTGTTCGATTTTCAAAACTGTTGCCGCCTTTTTTCGGCACGACGACGCAGAAACTGTAGGTCATTTTTGTTTATGGGTAGAGTTCAGTTACAAAGGAGTTTTTATGGCATACTTTGTTGAATAATTCTGTGAAGTTACAATCAAGGTTACTATTATAAACATGGAGAATAAGGAAGGAAATATCTCGGGCTCTACAGCGTCCAGCATTTTTAATTGTGTATTTCAATCTAAGTACCTATTTAATTGTATTATAGCGACAAATTAAAATAAATACGAATGAATAAATTAAATTATGCCGAACATTTCCCACAGCACGTTCAAGCTCCAAAATAAGCAGAGTTCTCAGAGATCTGTTATGGTTTCCAGGTAGTAATAAAAAAAAAATGTTGATAGAGTACCCTAATATATATTTCATACATACATACATACAGAAAAATATCTGCAGAAACCACAAACATTTTATCCCGTGGGGGGGATCAAACCCGCAGCCTCTTGTTTCTCAGCCGGCTATAAGATCAACTGGACCACGGAGAAAAAATAAAGGCATAAATCAAGTTTATTTATCCAAATCATTTTCTATCAGCGCCCTGTTTCACATGCATAGTTCCCGTTCCCTGGGTATACGGGAATAAAATTTATATAGCTTATTATATGTTACTCGCTGAAAATTAAGCTTTCCATTCGTGAAAGAATATTTAAAATCGTTTTTGTGTCATTGCAGTTTTAGTTGCGATCCTTATTTATCTACTAATAAAGTTAGCCTATCTCACTCAGGGATAATGAAATATTTTTTAAAATTGCAACGTTTTCGGGATATTTACCATGATATGATTGTTTTTGAGTTTCCTGATATTTCGGCGCAGTTCCACACGCCATGATCACGGATAAACTGCGTATGGAACTGAAATAGAAAATGAAACTCAAATAGAATCAAATCGTGGTAAATATTGCAAATAGTATGAGAATAACAATAATTTATTCAACATAACTTACAAAACAGTTTAGGTCCGTAGGTAACATAAAAATAAAATGAAAATAGTTAATATTTAGCTTATACTAACAATATATAACTTTTTAGTTAAGTTTACCAATGGAAGTAAGCATCATCGCAAAAATGTCGGTACCTACCTAAACAGTTTAGGTGTAATTAATTTCCGTGCTAGTCAAAAGACTGTGTTACGGCAAAGTGGTGATTCCCGGCTCATAGAAATACGGATCATAATAGCGGCGCAAAAACATTTTTTATCTGCTTTTTATAGTGTTCACAACCATGATAGAAATTGTTTCAGTAGTTTTTGAGATTACTCTTTACATTAAAAAATACAAAATACAAATATTTCCTTTTTATAATATATCTTTCCTCTTAGCATAGAATGTGGAATAAAACCTCTTTATCTGATAATCCCTTGACCACAGCTCTACATTCTTTTTTATTGCGTCACCGAGTGGCTACTGCAAGCAAGTATTCATCCAACGATGCGGTCATACAGGAAACACTACATCGTTTATCCATTCTACCAATAGGCACCTTTATTATTGTCGGATGGTTATTGGTTAGTCAGTAGAACTTCCGTGTATTTCCAAAGTCCTTGCCATGTTTACAGATTAATAAAATGTATTAGGGACAACTTGGGAAATGTAACCCTTTCGAGAAGTTTCGTTAATATTACTTCTGTTTGAGGAGCTCATAATCAACAGTTAAATTTTTATAGTTACCTACTTACAGTTGGATACAGTTATGCATAATGAGTCCAAGCGCCAAATTGCATTTTTTCATTTTTTTGCATTTTCGTAATCTCCAAGACATAATAGTTTAGGTACCACGTATTTGTTACCATCCTAAAAATACAGGGTCTGTCGTAATGAATGGATAACCCGTTATCTGCAGTTGGTCCGGATGTGAGACTGTAAGAAAATCGTATCTTCTTGCCAGATTTGTCAACCATATGAAAATGGCGTAGAGTTTAAATTTTTTTATAAATTTCGCTACTTTTTTCATTAATTCCGTTGCCATTTTATCAAATTTAGGTATTTTCGTATATTTTTTTTAGTATTATACTCCTGAAGACGTGTATTATTTAATTTTAATACAATTTTAGGTGTTATTAACGTTAACACTATCAAAATTGTCATTTAAAATTTTTTTTAAATTTTTTTTTTCTTTATGTCAAATTTTGATCATCTACTGTGAACAAAAAAAGTACGACGCTATAGCTGCCCATAATCTTAATAAATTGTCTAGTATGTGTAGATTCTTAAAAGGTATAACAATGTGTACTTAGCAAGCAACATTAACTTACAGGAACGAGAACACTAATCAAAGTCAAAATGTTTACTTTTCTAGTAATGTTATAAGTGGTTGTAAAACTTCGTCACAATGATTTTATTTTATCAAGATACTTCACACAAACACTATTGGGCTACTAAATAGGATATTTAATGCTGTTTTTAGTAAAAAAAAAAACATAATTCCACGATAATAATGTAATGAAAGTGTACAAAACAAAAAAAACAAGGACGACCTCAACGACACAATGCAGCCGAAGTATTGGAAATGGTCGAGGAAGACCCTGGTACGTCCATAAGTATTATTTCACGGCGTACCGGTATACCTCAAAAATCCGTACACAGAATTTTAAAAAGGCATGAGTTATATCCCATTCATTATCAAAGGGTGCAAACTCTAATGCCAAGGGACGCTGCAGCGAGAATAACATTTTGTCGCACAATGCTGCGAAAGATGAGGGAAGACCCAGCTTTTTTTGAAAAAATTCTATGGAGTGACGAGTCAACTTGTCGAAAAGATGGTTTTTTGAACCTCCACAACCTACATAGTTGGCAACTCGAAAACCCAAGACTGATACGGGAAGACCGATCGCAACATCAGTTTAAAATTAATTTATGGACTGGAATTATTAATGGACGAATTAATTGACGAATTATTGGTCCATTTGAGTTGCCGGAAATATTAAACGCTCACGTGTATTTGGATTTATTGGTAAATACTTTACCAGGATTACTACAAGACGTTCCACAAGAGATAAGAAACGAGATGTGGCTGCAAAATGATGGGTGTCCAGCACATTACGCTGTTCATGTAAGGAACCATTTAAATGATTCATATCCAGATAGATGGATAGGGCGATTGGGTCCAATTTTATGGCCTCCACGTTCGCCAGACCTTAACCCATTGGATTTTTTTTACTGGGGCTGTATTAAAGAAAAAGTTTACAGTAAAGCGATAAGCACCGTAGAGGAGTTGCGCGCGCGCATTCAAGTAGCAGCAGCTAAAATAGTTGAAGGCGGTTATGCGCGCCGGATTAAAAGATCTTTTATTAGACGATGCAGAGCATGCATAGCTGCCGGCGGAGGACACTTCGAGCACTTAGTTTAAGTTTATGATAATAAATTATTTTTTTACTAAATACAACCTGGTTTTCTTTTGAATATCCTAATTAGTGGCCCGATAGAGTTTGTCTGATCTGTTTGTGTATCTTAATATAATAAAATCATTATGTATGACGAAGTTTTACAACCATTTATAACATTACTCGAAAAGTAAACATTTTGACTTTGATTAGTGTTCTCGTTCCTGTAAGTTAATGTTGCTTGCTAAGTACACATTGTTATACCTTTTAAGAATCTACGCATACTAGACAATTTGTTAAGATTATGGGCAGCTATAGCACCGTACTTTTTTTGTTCACAGTAGGTGATCAAAATTTGACATAAAGAAAAAAAAATTAAAAAAATAATCTTACAATGACAATTTTGATAATGTTAACGTTAATAACACCTAAAATTGTATTAAAATTAAATAATACACGTCTTCAGGAGTATAATACTAAAAAATATATACGAAAATACCTAAATTTGATAAAATGGCAACGGAATTAATGAAAAAAGTAGCGAAATTTATAAAAAAATATAAAACTCTACGCCATTTTCATATGGTTGACAAATCTGGCGATAGGATACGATTTTCTTACAGTCTCACATCCGGACCAACTGCAGATAACGGGTTATCCATTCATTACGACAGACCCTGTATTATTTTTTCTTCGATTTATTTTAGCTTCGATAAAAAAATATTAATTAATAATAAAAAGCTGTATTACACTACACGGTATTCAGGGCCCGGTAGTTAGGGAGATTAGGGAGCAAGGCTTGCCGGGTCCGACCCGTCGCCCTAGTTAGGATCCCTTACGCTCTAACTCTTTACCTGAATACCGTGTAATGTAATACAGCCTAAGATGAAGCTACAATCTTAGAATATTGCCTATGCCAATCAAGCTAGCTAGCATATTCTGACATAACTAAAACATGCATAATTTTGTTAGTTCTTAAAATGTCATACATAATTCTTCCATATTAATTATCGGAAATGTTCGCTTGTTATGTTTCGGAGGCAATTATTTATATTATATATATATTATGTATTATTTATATTATACTAGCTGTCCCGGCGAACTTCGTATCGCACTTACTACAACCACTACTTACAACTACCCTGCAACTACCCTACTACTACTCTACTACTACCCTACAACTCTAATTTACGCAACGAAAAGTAGCCTATGTCCGTCTCCATGGTCTAATCTACTTCTATACTAAAATTCATTCAAATCGGTTGAACGGTTTTGACGTGAAAAAGGAACATACATACATACACACACACATTCTTACTTTCACTTTTATATATTAGTAGGATTGCACGCAGTTTCGCTCGCTGCTCGAGAGAAGTGAAAATCACTCTGTTTAAAAGCTGTAGGTATTCAGGGCCTGGTAGTTAGGGCGATTAGGGAGCAAGGCTTGCCGTGGTCGCCCTAGTTAGGGTCCCTTACCTAACTCTTATTACACCACTCTTAGTTAGGGTAAGGGTCCCTGAATACCGTGTAATGGCTAATAATAATAAAATACAGGCTTAAGGCGTACTTCTACTCGAGCAGACTCTGTATAAACCACACCCGGAGGGCTGCCTGCCAGCTCTGCGAGTCCAATATAACAATATCTTTAGGATGCTGATGCGGCTGCCTCGCTTTTGCAGCGTATCAGGGATGTTCGCGGAGGCGCGCACGGACGGCTTTCATGCTAGTATTCGCAAGAAAGTCGCTTCACTACTTCAGCGTGCGCGAAGCAGTGGCAACGGCATCCTAAAGATGATTGTAGCAAGGGGAGACTGCCCCATTCAAAACAGGTGGATGAGAATAATGATGGGCTTTACCGAAGGCTCTACCTGATCCAACTTTAATTTAGTGTGACATTTTAATTTAGTACTTCTGATTTTTATTCTCTATCTTATCCAATTTGAATTCATATTTTTAGTTTCGTGCTGTCTGTTTTTTGTGTAGGTAATTTTATTTCTGAGAATTTTATGTTCATTTTGGTATTTGCTGTGACATTTTGTTTGATTTTAGTAATTCTGATTGATTATACTCCGCTAGTTTTAAGTATGTATTAAGTATAATGTTTTATGGATTTATGATCTGAAATAAATGAATAATAATAAATAATGATCATTCTTCAAGATCGAAAAACAAATTCTTCTAGTCTTTGGACTTGCAAAAATGAACATTCAGTATTTAAGCATTTTAGGCGGGTACACAGACACGTATGTATACGTAGACGGTACAGATGTATTCTATGTCTGTATGATCTGAAGATATTTGTTCAGGGTGTTCTGTATGTTTTTCTATACACAATAAAAATATCTATCTATGTATGTAGTAAATGTATTAAGTATATCAGTCATCTAGTACCCATAACACAAGCTCTGTTTAGCTTGGGGCTAGACGATGCTGTGTGAATTATCCAGCATTATTTATTACGGTAGACGCCACAGTCTAGGACATTGCTAGATGGATCTTTGCAAACTTGTGTACGAAATTAATTTTATTACAAAAGAAATATCAGTATATTTTGGTCGATTCAATAATAAATGACTCATAATTGAAGCTGATTGACGACTCGACCTTGTTTGTAATCGATAGAGATAAAAAATATTTTAAATATTTAACCTTTCTGACAATTTAGAATTTACGTTCTGTATGATGAGATGACTGATTGAGAATTTTTAAGTTAACAGAATCTGTTAACTTAAATTCTCAAAATATCTGATATTTTCAGGTTATAAAGTATCCTCAAATCTATTATGGCGCCACTGAAAACCAGTGCCGTGTTCGCACGGCGTGTGCTAATAAGGTTGGTGGCCAATTTAAGTCACATGAGATTTTTATTTTGTTTTAATGTTTATTTCTAATTTACCTATGTACCTATGAGTCGTAAATAAATATTTCTATAAACCTAAGCAGCTAAAAATTATTCAGTTCAGTTCAGAGAACCGGTGCTCTAAAGAGCCCTAATAATCATATTTTAGGGGCGCTGCACTGGATGTTGTAACTTCAATTAGGACTGTTGATGACACAAGTAAATATTTTGCGGAAGTTTGACTCACGTAGTGTCGACCGTTCTTAAAAATTCCATTTACCTATATCTTACGATTTCTAGAACGGGTGTCGTAGACTTATGATTCGTTATTATTTATTGAAGAAACACGAGCCGTGCTTACGGATATACCAAAGCGCCCATAACGTCTAAACGAAACTAATTTAAATTAAGAAAAAAACTGTTAAGTGTAATAATAAACTGTTAATGTATTATTTTCTAACGTTACATATAATTGTGCATAGCTGGTTACAATGTGACCGTTATAGTAAATAATATTCTAAGTAAATTTTCTTACTTACCAGTCACATCAATGTGACGGTTAGTCGGTCGGCGTTTTTATGACAAGCAATAAAAAATACCATGAATTTGCTTATACAAGATGTCGCTACCGCTCTCGATATTGTTGAGAATTTGAAATAAAGCCAACATCACGCGGTGTTCCCAGGCGGTCACCCATCCAAGTACTGACCGCGCCCGACGTTGCTTAACTTCGGTGATCGGACGAGAACCGGTGTTTTCAACGTGGTATGGACGTTGGCATTTAGGCGTCGGAAATTATGGATTACCTAATCAAATCAATTCGACGACAAAAACCATTTTCTTGTCATAACAGGAAATAATTTCAGTAGGTACTTTGCCAACCTCTGTTTATTGGCATTTAGGATATTTTTTTCCTTGGCAAAACCTCTAAGACCAAAAGATGATACCCTAACACTATAGTTAGTATTTATTTGCACAGCAGATTAGAAATATTACAGGATACACCCTAAGATGTTAAAAATCTTTATAAAAGAAAATCATTAAGTACTTACAAGTTTAAATAAATCTGAATATGAAAAAAGCAAAATAAAATGCACGTGTATACAAACAGCGTTTTGGTACATCATTTTAAATAAATACAAGAATGATAAACAACAAAAAATCTTACGAGTTTACGTTAAGCAAAAAAGACCCTTAAAAATTAATTCTGTAACAAAGTAGCAAGTAGTCTCAGAATAGCTTGTATATGTTTTGTAGTTATCATTTTGTTAGCACGTCTGTGTCAAGCACTACATTCTAGATTTCTCGCCAACATTGAAGTCCGATAGACGCGACGCTGATGTTAAACATCATTATCGTCCACAGCCCGACTTCAGCCCACTGCTGGGTAGGTATAGGCCTCCCTTAGTTTGTGCCATGGTTGCGGATGTTAAACAACAAAAAAAATTGTCTATGTAGATGCAATATTCAAGATAGACAGATAAACTCTCTTTTGTGTAAACCATACAGAAATATAGCCGTGGTGTGCCGGCAGTAGAATGTTATCTCTCGTCATGCTCGTGGATGCAGTAAGAGTCTGCTTAGGGATACCTCCGGAAGATGGGCAGCAGCGTCTTTCCGTGTATCAAACACCCCGTGCTGCGCTCGGCAACCCGCCTGCCAAGCGTGGTGAGTATAGATCCATGAGGGAGGCATGTGTTCTGTAGTGGACGTTTTACGGCTGAAATGATGATGATAAAAAATTATACAGAAATAACTTTATTACAAAACAATAGAAAAACACAATGGGTCCAAATCCCATCGCTTAAAGGGATTTCTTCTAGTCAGTTCGTTTCTAACCGACGAATCTTAGGACGTTCTCGCCGCGTATATTTTTTTTCCTGCTTTTCCCTTAAGACTTCAGTGGTGGCAACGACTCTACCTTGTATTCTGCCAATCTATCAAAATAATTCAAGTATCAAAATTATTAAGTTTTCTACATATGCAATAATGTCGTTGCTTACTCAACAGCTAAGTAAAAAAAAAAGTAAGGCCTTCGCATCTATTATAGATGATTTATACAGCGCCAGCAACTGGTAATCATGCTCTACGGGACGTTGCAGTGCCTGGGACATTGTTAGATGGATTAGGCTTGCCCAGCACCTATACCATCCTCTCAGCTTAGTCAGCTATTATTCAGAGGAAAGAACAGATCAATACGTCTGAAGCTAACTAAGCCGCGGGTTTCCTCACGATGTTTCCTTCACCGTTAAAGCACGTGTTAAGTGAGGTCTTACATAAAGCCTCTGATAACGCTTTAGCAATTGATTAGTAAAATTCTAACCTTTAGACAGTGAGTTGTAAATAGTTAGAGTAGCTATACCAAACAAAAAATGTGTCGCAACTTGATGACAGCGGGGGTGCCTGCGCAGGGCGCGCTCGCCTCCGCACACAAGTATTCGCTGCAGCGCTACACGATTAGAATGTCGTCTATCCATACCATCAATACATGCAGCGCTAGATCGCTAATAGAGTATAGTTTTCTCGCGACCAAAACGTCGTAAGCGCCGTGAATTTCGTGGCTCTTACACGTTTCGTTCAACATAGTGTAACAACATGTCGCTCTAATAGATTTACCGCAGAAGGGACACTTCAGACAGCTATTAATGCAGTAATGTTAATGCAGTAGGTACCTATGAATATTACATTTCAAAACGTAAAAATATTTACATTAAATTAAAACGAATCGTTAAGCGTTTAAAGTAATTTTTTTTAAATAAATTGGTATTTTATCCAACAAGTACGTACATAGGTAGGTACTTACACTAACTAGACCCCACACTTTATTTCACTCTGCCCCTCCTCTCATGCCCGTGGATGCAGTAAGAGCCTGCTAAGGGATACCTCCGAAAGATGGGCAGCAGCGTCTTTCCATATACCAACATCCCGTACTGCGCTCGCCAACCCGCCTGCCAAGCGTGGTGAGTATGGCAACTACCCCTCAAGGAGACCCATGAGGGAGGCCTTTGTTCATTAGTGGACGTTTTTTGGCTGAAATGATGATGATTATCTAGCCCAAAACTAAGCAGAGCTCTTGTTATGGCTACTAGATAACTGATATAATAAATACAATACAATACATAAATACCTATTTATTTATTATTATACGTAGAAAATGACCTGAACACCCAGAACAAATATCTGCAGCGATCACTAAACATTTGTCCCAAGGCGGGAATCGAACCCACCTCCTGCGTCGCAGGCGAACCTTCGCCCACCACGCCACAGAGGTCGTCAATCGATCTATTACAAATTTATAAACCTTAAGAATTTGTTCAGACAACAATATAGGTATAATACAGCTTCAGTTTATAAGTAATGACGATTGCAAAAGATACCTACAGTAGGTACCTACTGTTACTGATCAGACAGACGGCATAGGGCGAGTAATATGAGTTAAAAATAATCAGTTAAACCTTTGTCGCCAACCCTTAGTAGGTACCTACACATCCCATCTGTACGAACCACTTTTCATAATCTATGATTTTCAAACAAAATGTCAGTACAATAGAAAAAAATACAAAAATTAATTTTAGTTTGTTTTAGTTGATATTATGTTTACTTTTCGAAGATAAGTCACGCCACTATCTTTTTTCTTCGCAGTTGATTGAGTTTTACACGTTTGTAACACGCAAGACGGCATTTTTAATTTGGGTTTAATCGCGTGCGGTCGCGATGGGCGTCGACGAACGACTAAATGAGTTGTTGCCGGCCGGCAACAACTCATGGCGCAAACTTGTTGTTCGCGGGTGTCAATTCTATACGCTAGTAATAATACTTCAATGCCTTTATATAAATTGTTGAGAGGTTAAGCAGTGGTATTTTTTTACTGTAGGTACAGGTACCTTAATTTTGCCAAATATATTTTTTTTACTTATTCATTAAAATAAACTAAATCGAACAATGTAATATCATGGAGGCGGGCGTAAGAGGCTGCTCCACAGTATTCACTTTTGTGGTCTCTTCGTTCCATATGTAACCTGTTTGAAACTATGTACTTGTTTTCAATAAATTAAAAGTAAAAAAAAAAAAGTAAAAAATGTTTTATTGACATAAATAGGGTGTTACAATTATTAATGAATCCATAGGCTCCCGAACTAGTTAATAACTGTGTTTCAGGAGCCAGTGGCTTCTCCAACAATCTGTGATTATAATTACATATGTCTAACTTACTTAGGTAAATCTAAACAAAATGCTTAAAAAAAAACTAAATTTCTAGAAAAAAAAAAACACCTATAAACTAACAAAAGAAAAGAAAATAAATATTTTAAAGAATAAGAACAGAAACAACAACTATTGTATTAAAAAAAAATATATCAATATTTATAACAAAATAAAAATTGTCTCCCACTTGCAAAAACAAATAAATACGAATATAAGAAATATTATGTTATTATATAAACATATACATATATATACATACTATATTACATTACATTACTACAATACACATGTAAGATATCATTATAGAGTGCTAAACAAAGATTTTGTTCGCAACTCTTAACCACCACAAAACTCACATAACATCCTTTCAATATCATCGTACTCAAAACCCCCCAACCACGCAAAAATTTTAAAATTATTTTGTACTTTTTGGTATTTGTATAAAATTAAGTAGTTTTTTTTAAAAAAACATGTATTATTTAGGTACCTCAACAAATGTTTTTGAAGTAAGTTATTATTATTATTTTTACAAGTATCAGGCTTCATTCATGCATATCTTCAGTGAATGGGCCGCTATAGAAAGGTCTAGTTGTCAAGGTTCTGTTTAACAGCTAAGTAAGTGGACGCGTCGTCAGCAAGTCGTGACGACTAAAGTGACACTCGTCAAGTCTAAATATAGCGTCCGCCGGCTGCCGCGCACGTGTTGTAGTTTTGGCGGCCCATGTGGCCTGCAGGGGGTTGGTTCATTGATTTGATATTTGACGTGGTTCCGTACATCTTCTGTACATGCGCTTTAAGATTATTTTATATTTTATTCGATACTGCTCCGCGCATTCACCCGTGTAGTTACCGTTCCCGTGGGAATACGAGGATAAGATAAAGCCTGTTACTCGGGATAATGCATTCTAATGGTCAAAGAACTTTGAAAATCGGTACAGTAGTTTTTGAGTTTATTTTTTACAAAATACAACATAACAATCTTTCCTCTTTATAATATTGAGAGATGAGAGATAATTAAGGAAATCCCTCACTTGAAAAAAATACGAAAATACTTTTCTGAAGCGAATTAATTCAATTACCTATGTGCTTTATTCAATTCAAATGTGTTTTGTTCTTTTGTAAATTGACATGTCTAGTGGTCTTTAGGTTGAAATGAATAAACACATTTAGACCTTGATAAAGTCAATAAGTGCTTATTTAATGGAGTAAATAGCTACATAGTCAAGCTACAAAAGAACAAAACACATTTAAATTGAATAAAGCACATACAGCTTTCGTTTGCATTAGCAAGCAATTTTTCAAGTGCGTGAAAGAACTGAATAAGGAACCTCACTCTGTCACTTTTAATTTATTTCACTTCTTTTTGAATTTTGACTTTGAATTATCTACGGCCGCATCCAGGATCTTCGTTCGCAAATCGTCACTCCACCTAGGACTTGGGGCTTCCCTCACTGTGCTTGAAGTCTCCAGGTCTGGATGAGCGACTAAGTAATATCTATTCTAATATCTAATATAAGTAATAACTATAAACACCGAGCTAATATCGTATTATTTGGCCTAAGGCGATTTTAATATGTTCCGTTTTTTACACGCCGCGTGTACCTATTTGACTATTTGATTTGACGTTTGACAATGACATTTGGGCTACTTTCGACAGACCTGTTTGATCCATAAAAAAGAAAAAAACATCACAAAATATTTAATTACAGCCAAATGATGTTAGTGT
Organism: Pasiphila rectangulata; assembly: GCA_963082625.1. NCBI lineage: Eukaryota > Metazoa > Arthropoda > Insecta > Lepidoptera > Geometridae > Pasiphila > Pasiphila rectangulata. The sequence continues at coordinate 8,659,485 of OY720264.1, read as the reverse complement.
TCTTTTGTGACAATGACAGCACTTTTAGAACCTCGCTTACTAGCTCCCACTAGTAGGTTCAGTAGTAAATAATATTTTCAGTAGTTACTACTTTTTTACAATGGCGGTATAAAACGTTATCTAAACATGATGTCATGCATGAGTAGCAACAGGAAGGTTTATAGGGAATTCTTATTATCCTCCCCATACCTTGTAATGCGGTAAAACAATACGAAAAAACAGGCGAGATAAAAAATATGTTTGTTAATAGTTACAATTTAGTGCAACCTATTTACTGACTTAAATAATTGTCTCAAAGTTATTCAGCGTACGAATCCGCTGGCATAAGCTCATTAGTCAAAGGTATAAGTTGATTGAACAGCTTACATAATTATTAATACATAGTTTAGTCATGACATAATTACCAAATAAAGACCATATTTCGGCTAATCCTTTGTAACAATAAATGGACCTTGAAAAAACACAAAGAGATTACGCAAAGCAGAACCCTAATATCATTTATCTATGACACAGCGCTTCGTCGTTACGTCAGCGTCAGTCAGTATACCAACCGAGCCGGCGACGCGCGTACGCTGCCTAAATAAAAAAAAACGCGAGTGATTTAAAAAAAACAGCAAACGGATGCAGTGAGTGCAGTGTGAAAGAGTGCAATGTTGTGTTGCGATCTTTTAGGATAATTCTTTATTGTACACAATAATAAAATAATCTAATAATACACAATGAAAAGTCATGTACAAAGGCGAGCTTAACCCTAAAGAGAGTTCTCTTACAGCAAACCTATGTTAGTGAGAAATTATATTAAGCGTAGGGGTCGTGTACACAAGAACTAAACATAAAAAGGATACTATGAGATAAATAACCTAAACAAAACTAGAACTAACAATATAACCGAATTCATAAATAAATATATATATATAAGAACTGATATAAAGTTAAGGTTACATAATATAATACAAGGTAAAACATACATTAATAACCATATACATAATATATACAAAATACATATACTAATAATGATAATATACTTACATAATACATAATATACATATAAAAAAAAAAAAAATTTTTAAATTTAATTTTTTTTTTTCCAACGAATAGGTTGACCGGTGTTTTAAACGTCACGGATATTATTTTGTGATTCTTTTGGAAGTTTATAAAAGTTAAGTAAATTAATTGTCAAAACTTCTCTGAGTTGTAATCTAAAATGTGACTTGTGATTTTGAAAATAAACGTTTAATCAATATATTTGTAAAATAAACTAGGTAGATCAAATACATTCTTATCTACAGTTTGCAGAGGGAACTCTTTATCGGGCCATAGACTACACATTTAATATTTGCACTGAAACGCCTTTTACTTGAAAATGAATATGCGTTCCGCTTAAGGAATAATACTTTTACGACTCCGTATAGAAAACGGTCTTAGATGAGAGAATATTGATAAAATACTCGTATCACCAGTTAATAACTATTTTAATGAAAACCTAAGCAATGAAAGGTATAGGTAGAATAGAAGATAGACTTTGCCAGATTCTCGTTATAACTATTAAGAATATACGCATTCTTACTTAGATTAACTCGGATGGTAACAAGTTTATAACATTAAAATTGTTAAGTACCTAACCCCTGACACTTTACCTAGTCTCGTAGGTTGCCTAAATTTTCATCGTGCCCTTTCTTTTGATACCACACTTGGGTATATTTGAAAACATTCGATTGTTCACCCCTACTTTCAACCCCCATATCACATGAAAGGATCGACCATTTCTTTAAAATTTTCAGTTTCGTAATTTACTCCTCATTTCTTGTCATTTGATAGCAAACTCGGGTATAGTTGGAAACATTGAAAATGAAAATAAAAAATAAAAACCGATTTTGATGAAACATCTTTATAACCACCGCCGGAAAACCTTCTGTCTGAAGCGGCGTCTCTGCAATTTATGTACTTAAAACATAGAAGATATACGTGATATGCCCTTTTTACTATAGGCATAATATGTAAGGAATTAGGCAGTATGGATATGATAGATAGACTTTTATTTGGCAACAAAACAGCACAGACAAAACACAGTACGTATACATGACCAAATTAAATAACTTTACACGTAGAGAATGAAAAATAATAAAAATAATAATAGCTAACATACAATGCGATTAGGTTGGTTTCTACACAAACACATAATAGAGTAAAGATAGTCGGGCAGGGCACCAGTGAGTCCTTTCTGTGCCGCTGTGTGTTGGCCGAAAAGGACCAGTCTCAGCTATATGCTGCTCCGCACCAGAGGTACGAGGCAGCGCTGCTTTTCAGACTGATCTGATATATGGATTTTTTTTTGTCATTTCATAAAGTCACTAGTAATGGAATGAAAATTAAAATTCATAGAATAATGATTTTTTGAGTCACTTCATAGCGTCACTAGTCAGAATGAGTCAAAACACACATGTTGGAGTTCAACTCATACGCCATAACCGTCTTTGCGCACAAATTCTGGGCTAAACTTTTGAAGGTCGTAATAATTTAAAGATCAGTCACCCTATAATTACCAGATGAAAACAATTAATGGCAAAAATGTTAACAGTTTCCTGTGGGTTGACTCGCGTTAGACATTCAAATCTATAATACTACTAATAATATAAGTAAAGAGGAATGATTTGTATTTTGTATGTAACGAATAAACTCAAAAACTAGAAGACCGATTTTCAAAATTCTCTAGTAGAATGCTACATTATCCCCGAACAACATAGGCTATATTTTATCCCCGTATTCCTACGGGAACGGGAACTACGCGGTTAAAACTGCGGAGTGCGGCTAGTTAACCATAATTATATGAAACATGGCCAGAAAGAATAACATCATACAGAGGAGGCCTTTACTCAACAGTGGGCAAATATGGACAGATGCATAGATGGATGGATAGATAGATAGATGTGAAACATAATGAGAGATTTCTACATGAAGCTTATTGCTTACTTTGGGCTAGCAATTACTTTTATTGCTTTGGGGTGCCAGCAGTGGAATGTTGCCCTTCCTCTCTTGCTCGTGGATGTAGTAAGGATCCTCAAAGGGATACCTCCGGAAGATCAGTTAACAGCTGATTTCTAATAAAATCCCAAAAGATCGCAACAGTACACACTAAGTATAGTGTGGAAATCACATAGCGTGCGCACGCGCATACTTGTGCGTCCGCTTTCCCTGCGCGCGTTGCATTCTGATCGGATCTCTCTGAAAGAGATATTTTTGGCGTTTTCTTTTGGTTCCGGGTGAATAAGCCTATTGACCTATTGAACTGAACGAGTCAATGTCATGTGTAATCTTTGACTGATCACAGTCATCACAATCGTCAGGAATCACTGGTTTGTTGATTAATGTTGTGTTTATGGGCGTAAGTCTGAATAAACAAACTTTATTTTATTACTATATTTTATTTAAACTTTGAAAGAAGTCAAAACCACAAGCGTAACAACTAGTCTACAGGTTCTGATAACGAACGACTCACTGATAGCAGTAAGACTGCTCGATGATACGATAACTTATCTAATATAATTCTTGTGACGTCATCGTTAAATCTACAAATATGTTCAAAGCTCAGCTTTCCTACAAATTCAGAGAATAATGAGATGTCATTTAAACATCTATATAGATGATTCATGCATAGTTCGGCATAGTTCGCAAATTTATGCTGTATTCACGCTGCAATGTGACTAAAATCATTTAAAAATTCAAATTACTTTAAATCCAACAGACAACCATACACAACTCTTAAACTCGACAAATAATCCTAAAATTTAAACGTTACCGGTCAGTCATCGCGTAACAAGAATGGAACGTGTGATTTCACATTTGAATCCGTACAAGGCATTCCTTACTTAACATACTTTAACTTCAACAGACAACCATAGACAATAACACCAAACTCTAGGTAGGGTTAAAACGTTATTGACGGACAAAGTGTATCAAACGTACAAGAATATCTAACTGTTTGTAATTTATTAATAACTAGCTAATGCCCGCCGCTTCACATGCGTTGTACCCGGATAAAAGTAGCCTATAATGTTATTCCTAGTCCACATCCATAATACGTGTGCAAAGTTTCTGCTCAATCCGTACCTCTTTGTTGTTACCTCTTCTTGAAGAGGTAACAAACCTCCATACAAACAAACTTTCGGCTTTATAATATTAGTGAGATATCTTATACAGGGTTACAGGAAAAATCGTGCTAGATCCGTTAAGGGCGTGGAGTACCCATCATTTCTGACTTATTTCACTATGAAACACCCTACCCTAAACTTAACCCTTTTCGAGATATTCGACTTTTAATTTTTTTATTGAAAATTGCCGATTTTTAGGCTACTAAATTTATTTTTGTTTATTTTGTGTATCTTATTATTATTATTATTGCAATTTTACATGTGTAATAAGATGCTTTAGGAAGTCAATCATTAAAATAGTGCATAAGTTAATTTAATAGACCGTAGTAGACAAGTGAAAGTTTAAAAATAAAAAAAAATATTAGAAAGTTTACTTTTCTCTAAGGGATATCTAAAAAAAATATTATGGCAATTGTTCGGCAGATGTTTTTTAAAATATCTACGTTTCATCAGCTATCTAACGAGGTATAACAATCTAGGGTTTCATTCAAATGCATTGAAAAAAATATAGTTTTATAGGCGACAGTGGAGAAGAAAATTTATACTTAGCCCTAAAAAGTAAAATGAAGCAATAGGTAAGCATGAAATGTCATTCATTAAAGGTTTTCACACAACTTTTTCTTATTCTACAGTTCATGTTCAACATGGCCGCCTCTATTTCTTATACATTGTCGCATCCTTCTACGGAGACCAGTCTTCACTACTCCAGTGGTCAACGTGGTCCTCATTTTATTTGCTGCATCCACAATCCTTTCTCTTAAGTCTTCCACAGACGAAACTGGATTCGGCTCGCTGTACACAAGACTTTTCATGCACCCCCACACATGAAAAGCCATGGGGGTTAGGTCCGTACTTCTTGCTGGTCATGGCAACGGCCCACCTCGTCCTATCCATTTGTTTGGATAATTTGTGTCCAGCCAGTCTCTGATACTTCTCCTGAAATGGGCAGGGCAGCCATCAGAACTAAGGAATCCCAATAAGAAAAGAGTGAAGGGGTCCCAATGAAGATTCAGCGTGAATGTGTGGATGGGCATTATCTCCAATCATTTGATTGGACCTTACTTTCTCCCGGATATTATAAATGGGGAAAGCTACGAAAATTTCCTGAGAGCAGACTTGAGTGATTTGCTGGATGATCTGCCACTCAACCTGATCAGGGACATGTGGTTCCAACACGATGGCTGCCCTGCCCATTTTAGGAGAAGTTCCAGAGACTGGCTGGACACAAATTATCCAAACAAATGGATAGGACGAGGTGGGCCGTTGCCATGACCAGCAAGAAGTACGGACCTAACCCCCATGGCTTTTCATGTGTGGGGGTGCATGAAAAGTCTTGTGTACAGCGAGCCGAATCCAGTTTCGTCTGTGGAAGACTTAAGAGAAAGGATTGTGGATGCAGCAAATAAAATGAGGACCACGTTGACCACTGGAGTAGTGAAGACTGGTCTCCGTAGAAGGATGCGACAATGTATCAGAAATAGAGGCGGCCATGTTGAACATGAACTGTAGAATAAGAAAAAGTTGTGTGAAAACCTTTAATGAATGACATTTCATGCTTACCTATTGCTTCATTTTACTTTTTAGGGCTAAGTATAAATTTTCTTCTCCACTGTCGCCTATAAAACTATATTTTTTTCAATGCATTTGAATGAAACCCTAGATTGTTATACCTCGTTAGATAGCTGATGAAACGTAGATATTTTAAAAAACATCTGCCGAACAATTGCCATAATATTTTTTTTAGATATCCCTTAGAGAAAAGTAAACTTTCTAATATTTTTTTTTATTTTTAAACTTTCACTTGTCTACTACGGTCTATTAAATTAACTTATGCACTATTTTAATGATTGACTTCCTAAAGCATCTTATTACACATGTAAAATTGCAATAATAATAATAATAAGATACACAAAATAAACAAAAATAAATTTAGTAGCCTAAAAATCGGCAATTTTCAATAAAAAAAATAAAAGTCGATTATCTCGAAAAGGGTTATGTTTAGGGTAGGGTGTTTCATAGTGAAATAAGTCAGAAATGATGGGTACTTCACGCCCTTAACGGATCTAGCACGATTTTTCCTGTAACCCTGTATATACCATGTTTGAAGTAATAAATGTCTTTGAATCTTTTGATCTTTGAACTGACTTCTTTTGATCTTTGAAAATACCCCATCCTCACATTGTTTTATAAATTATTGTTTGATTATTGTACTATTATTTCCATGCTACTCAGTTTTCCCATCTACGTCCAGACATGGCCTGAATTCATTTTGTTTTAAGAACAATTGTAACCTATTTTTCGTTCAGTTATAGTTCTTGTATCTCAACAAAATAAAATGCCTAAAATTCAAACGTTACCGGCCAGTTATCGCGTAACAAGAATTAAACGTGTGATTTCATATTTGAATTCTTTAAAAACTCAACTTACTTTATCTTCAACCGGCAACCATAGACTAATACCAAACTCTAAACTGGACAAAAAACCTAAAATTCAAACGTTACCGGCCAGTTATCGCGTAAGAAGAATGGAACGTGTGATTCCACATTTGAATCCGTACAAGGCGTTAGCATCGACCTTGAGATGACGTCTAGCAGTTGTGAGCAGAATAATAAAAAAGGTATTAGCTCATTTTTTGCCGCGAAATTATTCGTTTTGCGTGAGAAAGAAACGGTTTGATGTTTCCGAGTATTGATTTGGTATTTATAAAGGTTTCTGTTCGCCTAGTACCACAGTTAAAGTTATCGGCAAATACGTTTTTTTTGTTTTTAAAACTTGGTTTCCTATTTTAATCTATACTAATATTATAAAGAGGTAAAGTTTGTGAGGTTGTAGGGTAATCTTTAGATCTACTGAACCGATTTTCAAAATTCTCTTACTAATAGAAAGCCAAAGTATTTGTGAGTGTCATAGGCTATAAATTACCGCCCAGCGAAGTGGGCACCGGGTCAGCTAGTATTCGATACAGCAGTAACAACTTGGAGAAAAAGTATACTTGCGTTTACTAAATAAGTGGATTATTTGTTAAATTTGCATCTTCAAACTATACCTCTACAACTCACTCTACCAAGCCATAGACGTGCGACCAAACTACTACGGGCTAATTGCTTCCTCAACCTGCACCCGGATAAAAATATGTGTTAATTCTGGTCAAATTTTATGTATGTTCCAACTTTCAGCTCTATCTGTTCTGTAAGTTTACCTCTGGTTTAGCTCGAAGAAGTAAAAATATTGATCAAAAACTATATTTACAGGATATCTACTCGTACCAAAATTTGAGTCTTATTCAGATCCCGTGATCATGGCGTGGCGAAGTATCGGGAAACTCAAAAAGACCCAAATCATGGTGAATATACCGTTTATTGCATTATAGTGTTTACAACCATGATAGTCCAAGTAATATCCGTCTAAAAATCGAAATTACACTAGTAGATTAGATTCCGAACTGTATAACAGTATTTTATTCCCGTTACGTAATCCCACTTCTTATCAAAATACCACAAGTCGTAATAATATAAGCACTTGTCTACCTTTATTCTACACCAAAACTTGAAATCTAGGTATACGGGCCTCACACGTTAGAATTGAAAGAGTATCGTGTTGGGAAACCGGTTCTAGACCCAATAGAGGTATACCACAGTATTACTGTGCTGCGACTCAAGGTCGCTGCATTTCTTTTGTAAGTATGGGCGATGGGCAAGCTTTTCTGCCTAAATATGAAGAGGAAGACATTTTACAGGCGTTTATTTATCTTGCAGTTAAGTTGGTTTGTGTAGCGGTTGCTAACAATGCCCTCGGATTTTACACACATGAAACCATAGACATTGAATTTTACTCTGTGCATGAAACAACCCGACGTTCCCGCCCTTTCGGCTCACATGACAGTTACTCATGGTGACATTGGTAGTTTGCTTACCACAATCCGGTTCAGTTCCCCAAAGACTTTTGAGCTTATTTATGAAAAACATGGCTAGCCAAATAAGTTACGAATTTATAAATTAACTTGACACTGGCGGAATTGTGTTAAACCAAACACAAAAAGCCATAAAATAAAAAAACAAGACAAAAAGACAGTTCCTTTCTCGCCTTTGTACATCACCGTTATGTATCCTTTTTTGTTTGTATGTTTTGTTTTTGTGTACAATAAAGAATTTAAGATGTTTACACGGCTTGATTACACAATGTTTATAATATTACGATAAATAGCTTTACAAATCAAAATATAAGTAGGTTAAATTAAACAAACATTAAACGATACTAGTCGAGGTTTCTATTCTTATAATTTATGTGAAGGTACTGTCATGTCTAAAGTCCATTTACCATAACCGTTGAGGTTAACCGATTTTACAGTAAACTGTTTCCCTTGCATTTTCCTTGATATGTCATCGACAGGAATAAATCCTAATTATAATTGTTAACTGAACACAATATACGCTGTAAACACGGTACAAATAACATACAAGCATTGGTACGGGGGTACCAGAAAATGGGGCGAAGGCCTCAAAAGGTCACCAGAGGTCAAAAACGGCATTTTGGGGTTTTTGGACGTTTTCGGTTTACGTTTCGTTTATTTTTTTTGGTAACCTTTTGAGGTCACAATAACTCCGGTCCCTGTGACCCTAGGGCCACCAAAAGTCATTAAGACGGTGCTAACAAAAAAAGTTTCACGTAAATCGGTCAACGCGTTCGGTTGTAATCGTCTCATGCACAGACAGACAGACATACAGCGCTATGCCTCCTAATATGCATAGCCCTGTATGTCTGTCTGTCTGCCTGTGGATGTGGCGCGGGTAAATTGGTCCCTCAGCATTGTGTAGCACCTGGCCAGGCTCAGATGCTAAGCTGGTTTTTAGTTGGGGCCCTGGGTGATTTCACGACCACAGAGAGAAGGAGACAGGAAAGGAATAGAATAAATAGACGGACAGCAAAGTAACATCAAACTCAAACAAACAATAAAACCGTATACAAACAAAACAAAATAAAAACAAAAACACAAAAGTAAAATACTTAGAATATGACGATTTATTTCATATGATTGTAGGTATAGGCCCAAACACAAAATTGCAGTGCCCTTGCAGGGTGCATGTATTTACTATGGCTAGTTATAAGATCCAAGCTGTATAAAATGTGTACATGTAAGCAATAAATGAAATATGAAAAAAAAAGATTACAAATTACAGTACATTTAAGAAAAAGAATAAGAAAATCCGTCACGCTCAAAAAGCTGCCAGACAGGAAACAACAGGACACCTGTTTAGCAGCCCAATGAGGGTGACGCTTAGGGGTGACGGACATTAGAAAATGCATGATTTTTTTTTAACTTTTAACATTAATATCTTAGGCTACCTACAGCAGATGACGGGGTTATTTGGAGTGTGCATGTGATATAATATTGAAACAAAGCACGAAGGAAGAAAATATGATCCAAAATAGTGGCCCACTAGGCAAGTCATTCGTGCAACAAGTCAACTCCTAGACATACAAGCATACAAACTAGACAGCTATTTAACATATCAGTGTAGCGTGAAACAAGTTTCGACGCTACTAACTAGTTCCTGATGTAATGCGCCCAAATCATTGAATGGAATATTTTTATGGGTTTCGAGGTTAATCGGATTGAGAGAGGCCAGGAACCGGTCAAGATCGAGTTGACGCCGTGTTCCGTATCATCGAGGGTATGAGTCGTTTTCAGTATAAAAAAAGTATTATATGAAACAGAAAAGAGACAGAGAGCTGGCAAGCGGAGAAAGCATGTTTGTGATTAAGCACAATTGCTGTCATTGTCAAATTGTGTTTCCTACCAGTAAAATAAAAACTACGGTTCGAAGGGACTTTTTTTAAGTTTTTACTTTTTAATGAAAACGTCTCTTTCTAGCTAACTCGGCATACGTCAAAAATACGGGAATTCATCACGTACGATAATTAAATTGTAGATTAAAAGTCGGACCATAGATAAAAATAAATGTTTTGCACGTCAATGAGAAGCACCACGTTCTAGCACAGATTACAGAAACGTTCTAGCTCGTATTCTACCAAACTATCAAATTAATATTTATCACAAAAATAAGAAGAATATTTTAACGTTTTACATGAAGGTCATACAATAATAGTATTATTAGCGTAGTAGAACTTTTGGTAAGGAGTTCATCCGGGAAAGTACTACCACCATTCCTATTTCTGCGGCCAAGCAGTAATGTCTACATTGCATTGTTGTGTTTCGGTTTTAAGAGCCGGTGACATTACGGGCATATGAGACCTTACAACTCTATGTCTCAGTGACGGGTGCAATGCAGTACCGCGTTGGTCACGTGCTTAATGAACATGATTATCGCGGTATTGCAGTTGTTAATAGGTAGAGGTTACCGCTTAACATCAGTTACAGACAGATAAGCCCGAGGCTCAGGCCTCGGGCTCCAGTCATTTTGTCGTCTTTAAAAAAATCAACAATTTAATCCTCTTTACGACGGTATTCAAATGGCAAAATACATTGCACAGATAGGTACATAGTGGATTCCTCATGAAGTCTAAAATTCTACTAAAAACAAAATAGTGAAATTAGTGCAAGCCACGACAAACACGATACCAAGCGACCTACTTTATCGAACCAAGGACAAAAAAAACAACGACTTTAAAAGGGTTAAAACTGCGGTGGGTCCTAATGCCCTTGCCCTTGACCAGTAAGGACTTACGTTCTAACGTTAAAATATTTTGTATTTTAACGAAGGAATTTTTATCCTTTAATCTGTGTAAGTTTAGCTTCATAAAAACTCCAAATTCTCGCTTGGTAAGAGTGCCTTTTATATCTGTCTAGCGATGATTATAAAGCCGAAGAATAAATCTTGATGATAATAATTGTAAGAATAGAATAATATTATGTTTATTAATCTTTTTAGAAACATTAACTTTTGACATAGGACCACATAATACAGATTCTGTATTCTGTGCATAGGACTAATGGCTACTTTTTAAAACACGTATGAAATTAATAAAAGAAAAGCAAAACAGATTTGAATTGAATAAATAACATAACTGAATTCGTTCGCTTCAGCAAACTTTTCTATCGAAAAATAAACTTATCTCTTTCACAATTTAGAAGTGAAATACGACGATGCAGACAAAATCGTCGGCATTTCATAACATATTAACCTAGTGTCTAACTGCAGTTTTCTCCCCCCGTCAACACAAAGCCATTACAAGAAGTTAAATCTATAAAGCAAAATTGTTTTGCTCAATAGAATTGGAGAAAGTAATGTGTAAGAACCGCGAACACATGGAGTACATGTATTGTTTTCTACTCTACAATGCGTACCTATTTGCGCTTTTATAGTTTAGAAGTGTCTGTTTGTAATGTCAAATTAACAGGTTTATTATGATTATTTTCCGGTCACGTCACCCGGATGCATCCCCAGCGATGGACTAAGATTGCCACGGATTGGACCCCATAGTAAACCGTCGTGTTTCCTCAGGGGTCCAATCTGTGCCAAAATAGCGCTGGTGCGATGACCTAGACGGGTTCTATGGGAGCTGGAGATTGCACTGGACAGGGACAAATGGAGGGGAACGGGGGAGGTTTTTGTCCAGCAGTGGGACATTTAATATCTTATGCATCATTATCATCTTAGCCGTATCGGACGACCTTACAAGGAGGTACTTAGGCTACTAAAAATCGAGTAAAATAATTGGGGTTCCGCGCAAAATAATGAAAACTCGGGCAAAGCCGCAGGCAGCAGCTAGTTATCTACCTAAATTCTGCACCATGTATTGCTTCATCATCAACATTTCAGCTGTAAAACATCTACTACTGAACACAGGCCTCCCTCTTGGATCTCCATGAGGGGTAGTTGCCATACTCACGCTTGGCAGGCGTGTTTGCGAGCGCAGTACAGGATGTTGATACACGGAAAGACGCTGCTGCTTCCGGAGGTATCCTAAGGGATAGGATAGGGATAGGCAGGCTCTTACTGCATCCACGGGTATGAGAGGAGGGGGAACATTACACTGACGGCACCCCACGGCGTGTATTTGTTATTGGGAGCAAATACAGATATTATTACGAGTACCTATGTAGGTGACCGCTTCTAGCTTGTAGGGCTTCGGTTACGAGCCTTTCTTTTAACCGACGAAGCAAATATACTTATACTAGCTTGTCCCCTCCGCTTCGCATGCGTTGCACCCGGATAAAAAGTAACCTTAATCCTGTTTAAAATCTAATCCTTCGTTCATCATCTATTTAAATGTCTTGTTCTTCTTTTGTAAATTGACTATTCTATGTAGCGTTTTGCTCTATTGAGAAAACACTTATTGACTTTGACTTTGACATCATACGTGTGCAAAATTTGAGCTCAATCCGTAGCCTAGTTTTTAGGTGAAGTGGTAAAAACATCCGTACATCTATACAAACAAACTTTCGGCTTTATAATATTAGTGAGATTGATATAATTAATTAGTACGTGGAAGAAAACCAAGGGCTACATCACAAGTTTTTATAACTTAGACCCTGTAAGCTAATAGTAGATTGTATCATAAGGGAGCAAAATTATATTATTACGGCGAGGGCGCGTTGAATCCAGAGCGAAGTGAGGGATTCTAGAGTAGAATTCTGAACGTAGCGAGGGATTCAAAGTACGTCGCCCGAGCCAAAATTATATTTTGCGCCCGAGTGATACACTCTACTTTTCATCACCCTCTATGAGAAAATAAATTAAAATAAATTTATATAATTATTTAATAAAACATAGAGTAAGAACTAAATTGAAATTAAATAGTATCTAACTATAAAACAACTAAAAACTTATATTTCACTGTCACGTGAAGAACTCATTTTTCAAAACAATACCATGAATTTCTAACAATCCGTGAATTTTTTTAAATTTGATTTCTTTGTTTTTTATACAGCCGGCTGCGCGACTATGGGCCGTCGTACCAGCCAGTCTTTATTCAAACAATATTTGCGTTCGATTTCTTTGGCGCTGAACACGAAGATGTTTCCAAATTCAAAAAGTGCGCGGTAAAGATAATTGCGGCGCACTTAAAAGAGGATTACAAACTCCTTACTCTGCCCGCTAAAAGTTTCTTATAGAAGACACCACCTTTGGGTGCGTTTAAAGGCGAACCAAGTCGTCCTTTTCGAATAGATGGGATGAAAATTATAATTAAGTAAAAAGCATGCATCCTAAGCTAAATATGTAATTATGTGTAAGTTTATTTATGTGCTTGAATGAAATAAGTAAATTAATTGAATTTGCTTTATTATAATATACTAGTAGTCGTTTCTTACTGTATCCACAGGCAAGAGAGGAGGGGCAATATTCTAGTGCCGGCACCCAATGGCACTAGAATGTTCTATACTGTATGAATCATACACAAAGATAAATATAATGTCGGATTCTAATAATAGAATATAAAAACAACGGAGAGATAAGGGAATTACAGCTTGATAAAGTGTAAAATGCATTCCGCCAACATGAAAAAAAATCGGCCAAGTGCGAGATGACTCGCGCACGAAGGGTTCCGTAACATTTTTCAATTAAAATCACGTTTGATGTATGGAAGCATCCTTAAATTTTATTCTGTTTTTTAGGGGGCGGAGCCTCCTAATATGCATAGCGCTATCTGTCTGTCTGTCGGTGCATGAGACGATTATAACCGAACAAGTTGACCGATTTACATGAAATCTTTTTTGTTAGCACCGTCTTAATGAGAGAAGGGTATTGATTGATTTTGGTGACCCTTTGAGGTCACAATAACTCCAGTCCCTGTGACCCTAGGGTCACCAAAATCAATCAGTACCCTTCTCAATAAGACGGTGCAAAAATAAAAGTCTTCAAATGGCCGAACACGTCCAAAAACACAAAAATGCCATTTTTGACGTTTGGTGACCTTTTGAGGCCTTCGCCCGCTTTTCTGGTACCCCCTACCAATGCTTGTTAGTATAAGTTGTTATAGCGGCAACAGAAATACATAATATGTGAAAATTTCAACTGTCTAGCTATTAGGATCATGATAGACAGACGGACAGCGTAGTCTTAGTAATAGGGTCCCGTTTTTACCCTTTTGGGTAAAAACGGGACTGGTAAAGACCCAACTCTAGTGTCAATATCATTTTAATCGTTTATCGCTTTTCTGCATCATCATGGGTTTGCCATTTCCCTTTTGGTCACTCGCTAAGTCATTTAGTAGTATCCGCCCCTCATGCCATATAATAGCCTACCTACCTACCAAAGTCCTACGTAGTGCTTTTATCGGACCAGAGATAGGACAATGCATTCTACCAGCGCATTACTATCTGCCATTGTCTATAAATATTTTTTTTCTGATTGAGGCTACGGCCAGTAATCATACAGCCAGTTCGTTGACCATTCGCCCACGCTAATTATGCATCGTACGGATGCATGACTCTGTGCTTTACCCTCACTTCTCATTTGAATATGGGAGTACAGTTTTGCAAAGTTTAATTGTAGACTTGTCTGTGAAAATAAATATTGGTCTTGGATGAGACCTTTTTTTTATTAGCGATATCACCCGGAATACGAAGATAAAATATATAATATGTTACTCAGGGATAATGAAGCATTCTAATGGTGAAAGAATTTTGAAAATCGGTTCAGTATTTTTGAGTTTATTCGTTACAAACATACGAAATACAACGTACAAATCTTTCCTCTATTCTATATAATACTAGCGACCCACCCCGGCTTCGCACGGGTGCAATGCTGATACTAATATACTACAGAATATACCATTGCGGACTTTTTTGTAGACCTTTTTAAGTTGTACAATACCAGTGTCGTGTCGGCCCCACGCGCGGACGGGCATTCAATCAATCCCATGATGATGATTTTCTTGAAAAAGCGAAAAGTGTCGTAATAATCTTCGACGTTACAATACTACGTGAGTAATTCCCGTTTTTACAAAATGAATTGTACAATACTGTAGTCAAACTGTAGTACATTATTTTCATCTATCAGGTTCAGTCAGCGTTTGCAATGTGAGCGCAAAAATATGGGCTTATTTACGACCTCACATTAGAAACCTCTAAAATGATCAGTGTTTCTCTACTATATTATACATATAAACCTTCCTCTTGAATCACTCTATCTATTGAACAAAATCCGCATCAAAATCCGTTGCGTAGTTTTAAAGATCTAAGCAAATATAGGGACAGACAGACAGACAGCGGGAAGCGACTTTGTTTTATACTATGTATTGATTCTTAGTCTTCTTTGTTAAAGAAGTCAGGCTCATCCCGCCATCGCCGCCTGGGTCTACCACAAGGTCGTCTTTGTTGGAAGCCCAATCGGTTGCTGGATGAAATCTTACAGCGTCAGCAATTACTGTTAACTAGTTGTTCGCCACGTGTTATTAAAATCTCCCTTTGTTTAAACTTCATAAAATTCCGTGCATTAATAATATGTTTAAGAGCTTTCCTCGTTCAAATACAACGAATAAACCCCATATCTCAAAAACTACCCCATAAATCAAGATTCGCCTAAATAAGTTTAAATTTCATGAAAATCAGATCATCCGTTCCAGAGTTATCCTCGGATAAAAATTCCGGACATACATATGTACATACATACATACAAACTTTCAAACGAAACTCCTAGTTGCCACTAAGAACTTTGTTCGCTTCGCTCACTCGTTCGATAATGCTTTATGGGGCATTGCATTGCTTAGGAATTCAAATTTAAATTCAAATTCAAATTTCATTTATTTTGCGAACATGGGTTACAAGATGGTGTGAGTTAGAGCTATTTATAGTACAGCCATGATCAGCTTTTCAGCATGCAAATACAGTTAAATTTAAATATTATCAAAATAATTCATATTAGTTAATAAATTAAATTAAATAAAATTGTCAGTCAAATTTAAGTGTTACTAAAGTCAAATTAATTCACAGATTATATACACAGGTAAATATAAAAATAAAAACAATGTATTCAACTAGATGTCAAAATTTGTCAAAAATAAATTCATTTAGCATAGGCCTTTTCAATTAATAGTTTTTTTAATTTACATTTAAATATATTTATTGCGCATGTTTCTCTTATATCTTTCGGGAAGTGATTATAAATACGAGGACGATGTATGTAGGCAAAGAATTCCAAATTGTATATTCTTCATATATCATTCATCACGTCTTTATTACTCCACTGCTGGACACAGGCCTCCACAAATGTACGCCATGTCTTCGGCTTGTTACATCCAGCGTCTGTCGACAAAATGTTTGCTTTATCAATAGATATTTGTCTATACTCGATGCCATTTAGCGTGGCAATACAGGTCATTCACCTACCTTCACTACGCTATCGTAAAATGCAATGAAAGTGTCGCTAATTCTGTCGCTTACCATACAAACCAAATAGCACGTTTTCTATAGGTTTGTATGGTAATCGACAGAATTAGCGACACTTTCATTGCATTTGATGACAGCGTAGTGAAGGTAGGTGAATGACCTGTATTGCCACGCTAAATGGCATCGAGTATAGACTCTAGAGTCTATTTGTTTTCTATGAATTAGACGCCTATGTATTTAAAAAAACGTATTTAACTATACGTTCAATTATTTGGTTTCCATAGCACAAGCTTCACTTAGTTTGGGACTGGATGGTGTTCTGTGTAGTCAGCTGTGTTCAGCGTTATTTATTTGACAGTTTACGAACTTCCAATCATTCATAAGGACACGAGGGAGTGAGCCTAGTTAGTAGTTAGAATGCTAGTTAGTTCCTAAAAGGCTTACACGGTATACCTCGCTGCATGTTACATACCCGTGCATGGGATCCCGCAAGCGATTGAATGTTAATTGTTTTATTCTGGGCTATTAGTGTATGACCGGTCGAGTTAGGGTTGCCACTCGACATATCTAATTCTACGAGACATTTACCACAGAGTAACTGTCTTAAAAACCATCAAGTTTTTAAACAACATGGTTTATAGTCTTTTTTAAACTTTCGCGATCACAACACATTATTAAAATACGGGATTATCGGGTATTTATCGCGTAATTACCTTTATTACGCGGGGAGACACGTGTCTCCCCGCGACCACGACCAGGTGCAATCCGGTCGAAACGTCGGGAATAAAATAAAGGTAATTACGCGATAAATACCCGATAATCCCATATTTTAATAACATGGTTTATGTTGGAATTTTTGTAGTAACTGATGTACGAACTTATGTAGGGTACATATATCGGTCACTTTTGTAGGAACTTGTGGGATGGGTACGTATTATGTATGTACCTATGTAGTTTACTTATGTAGCAATGTATGCAGGGTAAACTAAAACTAATGGTAATAATTATAATTATAAAAATGCAGGGTAACTTATGAGGAAACGTATGTGGGATTGGTACGTCTGGTATCGATGTATGAACTTATGTAGGAACGTATGTAGAGTACCTACTTATGTAGAAACCTATGTAGGGTATCTATGTAGGAACGTATGTAGGGTACTTATGTAGAAACGAATGTAGGCTACATAAGTAGGAACTTAACAAACCACCTTAAGCCTAAGCTTTTAATAATGTTTTGTGTTGGGGAGTACAGCATAAATAAAATCTTGTTGAGTTAATCTATCTGAACGTACCACACTCGCCAGCCCTACGTTCTGTGTGGCGAGGTGGAACCGTGAACGACACGTAACGGGGATATTGAGCAACCTTATTAATAACCTCCGTAGTTATTGAAATATACACTGTTTTTACCGTAGATATAGAATAAAGCGGCGACGGTTATATAATACTTATTACATACGACATTAACATATATACCATGTTAATGTCGTATGTAATAAGTATTATATTATATAACCGTCGGTCGCCGTGGGGTGCCGGCTCTAGAATGTTCTGTCTCCTCTCATACCCGTGGATGCACTAAGAGCCTGATACCTCCGTTAGATGGGCAGCAGCGTCCTTCCGTGTATCAACATCCCGTACTGCGCTTGCTAACCCGCCTGCCAAGCGTGGTGAGTATGGCAACTACCCCCCATGGAGATCCATGGCCTGTGATCAGTATTAGACGTTATACGGCTGAAATGATGATCAGTGTGTCTCCCATGAGTTGTCACTGTTAGATCGCCTGCCGTTACTACAGTAGTAATAGTACGTTACTATGACATCTGTCAGATTTGTAACTCATGCTACCAAATACTAAGCAAATGAAGCGCAAACTACAGTCGCTGTAGTATAGTTTACTGCGTATTTTAGTACTAAACTGTCCGCTAGAGGCGCTGTACAAGTTTTCATACATTTTTGTAACTACAGTCGCTAGCGGGTATATATTGTGAAAACTTATGATAGACCTACGTGATAGAAAGTCGACAGATTTCCAATGAAGTTAAAAATTACTCCGTATTTATATCTCCTTATAAGATGAGGACAGTTACCGTAAAGTAGTTATAATGTTTTGTTAGATTTACGGGAGTGACATGACCATTATTTTCCAAAACTCCCATGTTAAAAAAAAAGAAAAAAAAAGCGAAACACGTGTTTTTGAGTGTTTTTCAAGCGCTCATTAGTAGAGCTTAGCGGATTTGTTACTATATCGCACCTCCAGTCGTAGACTGACTCAATTCCAAAATTCATGTTTTTTGGGAAATGAAGAAAACGTGTTTCTGTCCTTGACAGTTTTTGATAAATCACACTATAACTTTTTGAAACAGAGAGCTATTACAGTTTATTTATTACAGTTTCTGATTTACTAGGCGATAGAGCGCACTTTTTTGAGTTGTTCTGTATACTTAACTTAATTCACCCAAATTTTGAATTGAGGCAGTCTACGACTGGAGGTGCGATATATTTGTTGTTCAGTTAGAAACGAGATTTTATTCCGTACGTTTTAGATTATTATTCCGCTCAGAGAGTGCCTGACTACACCAAATATGCCGGTCACTACGGAAACCTGACGATAAGAGAAACGGATGCGTACAGCCTAACGGCTTTGTTCGATAACATTATAACGTCGAAGATTATTTTGACACGGAAAATAGAACGTTAATTTTGAAAGTTAACATGAACCGTTTACGTTTTTTTTAATAATTGTTGAATCCCTTGATAGAACTTACACATAATTAATGGAATCAGGCGTTACTTTGCGGAAATCCATGACAATAAAATGCAATAAAAATATTTAGTTTTAATTCCGCTTATGCTGAGAAAGCATAAGCTCTCATAAGCGGAAATCTCAGCATAAGCGGAATTAAAACTAAATATTTTTATTGCATTTTATTTTAGAACTTACACAACTTATTTATCTAAGCATCTCTACCTGTTTATGTTGAATTTTACTGCAAACACCTGTTCACCTATTTATTTAATCTACTACTAGAAAAGACCAAAAATATCTCAACACAAATTTCTACCCAACCCTAACCTCAATCGGCACAGCTACCAACAAAATAAAGTGAATACCTGCTAGTGTTACCAACCGTATGACAGTTTAAAAAGTGCCAGTGCTACCAACCTAATGCGATGCAGCAGGATAAAGTGCAGCGTCAGCTGAGCAACGTCAGCTTCCACTCTTACCAGGAGTACCAACCGCAGAGGAGATATGGTAAATTATGCTAGACTATAGAAAAAAAAACTGTTAATCTGGATGCAGTTAGAATCTGCGAAGGGATACCTCTGGACGACGACGTAAAGACGGGCAGCAGTGTCTTTCAGTGTATCAACATCCAGCACTGTGCTCGCCAGTTCACATGCCAAGCGTGGTGAGTATGGTAACAACCTATATAATCTTGGAGATCTTATGAGGTTATGTCCAGCAGTGGACCTGAACAGCAGTCTTAGTCCAGGCTGAGTTGATGATGTTAGTGATATAACTCTATTTACTCGATATAAATTTATATTATAGCAGTACGTACATAAGTTTATGTTACAATAAAGTTATAATTTACCATTATGTAACCTCATTGTTTAAAGTGGTTGTGACGTGTTTTGTACGTTCAATAAATAAATAAATAAATAGATAGAAAAAGTATGTGGATGCAGTAAGAACCTGCGAAGGGATACGTCTTGAAGACGGGCAGCAGCGTCTTTCCGTGTAAGTATCAACATACTGCGCTCGCCAGTCCGCCCAGAGCGAAAACCCCTCATTTGTATTGGAAGTATTGGATATCCATGGAGTAGGCCTATGTCCATCCGTCCTACGGCTGAGATGACGATGATGATGATGATTGTTCACTGACCAATCATTATCATCATCATCATACTTAATCAATATAGCCTTTGTTATATCGATAACGGAGAGTCAAATTGCCAGTGATGGTCGATTTTTTTTTGTCTTTATTGACGTAGTTAGGAAGAAAAGTGCCAAAATTATTATTAATTAATTTCGACACTTTAATTGAACAAGTTCTTTTTAATATAAATCAACAGAGTGAGCTCATCCTAAGTATTTACCGAAGAGCACTAATTTTTAGTAGAGGTAATGTTAATCATTTTAGCCATAAAACGTCCCCTGATGAACACAGGCTTCCCTGGTAAATGGAAAAAAATGAGGGGTAGTTGCCATACATCACTACGCTTGGCAGGCGGGTTGATGAGGGCAGTATGTTGATACACGGAAAGCCGCTGCTGCCCATCTTCCGGAAGTATCCCTTAGCAGCCTCTTACTGCATCCATGAGAGGAGGGGTAACATTCTACTGACGGCACTAGTTAACGCTCAGTTGTAATAACGGAACGTCTTGCCCACAGAACAGTTAAGACTTGACAGTTCCTCGCGAAATATCTTTGAAAATGTGTCAAAATTTACAAGTGGAATGGCAAAACGATAATGTTTACACTTCGAATACCTACAACTCGAAATTATTCTTGACTAGCTGACCCTCAGTATAATAACGTTGCTATTATTTTGTTAAACAGCCTTCTCAACTCAAAAAGTAAAATGTCCTTTAGAAATAAAGTGACACTTTACAAGACAGTTGTACGGCCAATAATGACATATTCCTCTGTCGTCTTTGGCCAGTCCCGTCATGTTAGATGCCTTCAGGTAGTCCAAAACAACTTCTTGCGCAGGGCCACGGGTTGCCCATGGTACATGCGCAATGTAGACCTCCACCGAGATCTCAAACTCGAGTCCATCGAACACTTTATTAAAACTGCTTCAAAGCGTTTTTATGAAGTGGCGGCGGAACACTCCAATCCCCTAATCTCGGGATTACCCTCCGACTACCCGATAGAGCCATTGCCCACGAGTTCTTTCCTCCGTCGACCGAGACATGTTCTCGGCCTGCCCGTTGACGAGCTCACCGCCGCTAACCCGGAGGTGACGTCAACCCGTCCCTCTTTAGCTCCTAGACACATATTCAATAACCGGTCCCGCCGGCGGGGCCGAAGAATACATTCTTCCGTCTTAAGGTGCAGTTTTGCACCTAGACGCTAACCTTCAGTAGATTCAAAAATCTGGCAACAGTCCAAGCCGTGGTTCGAACCTAAGTGGTGCCCTTGAGCTTGTTGCCCCAACCTAACTTTTGCGGCTGGGCGCCTTCTGCGCTCGCCATAGTCCGGTAACGTTGTCTGCATCCCATCTGCGGTCAACAACATTTTTGTCATTTCGGAAAAAAAAAAAAATGGTTGCTATGAGTCTGGTTTCTATTATGTTATCATTCTGAAAGCTGACCCGTGTCCAATTCGTTGGGCGGTAACAAATCTGACTACCACGAAAAAGTATTTTAATTTTTCTTGTTTTTTCACGAAAAAGTCTTATAATTTTTGTAGTTTTGTTGTTTCTTTTAGTTTTGTCTTTTCCTTATGTATCTTCAAGTCATGGACCTCATGGATATCCATGAGAGGATGAGTGCCATCCACGCTTGGGGTTGGCGAGCGCAGTACGGGATGTTGATGCTGCTGCCTATCTTCCGGAGGTGTCCCTTAGCAGGCTCTTACTGCAGCCACGGGCACGAGAGGAAGGGTAACATTCTACTACCGGCACCCTACGGCTTTCTAATAATATAATAAGTGAAATTATTAATATATATAAAACTCTTCCGTTACTGACTGAGTGACTGACAGACAACGCACAGCCTAAACCACTGGACCTAGAGACTTGAAATTTGACACACATATACCTTGAGTATCCAAGAGGTGCACTAAGGAGGGATTTTTCGAAATTCCCACGGGAACGGGAGCTATGCGGGTGAAACTGCGGGATGCGGCCAGTTGTATTATAAAGCCGTGGGGTGCCGGTGTCCGCGTTGTCTTCATCATTCCATTATTTAAAACCTGTCTCCTCTTTCCAGGGTCGCAGCATGAGCCCGGCGGGTACGCGCAGGTGGTCCAACAGCGTACCAACATGACGCAGCGCGAGGACGCCCTCAAGTTCGAGCAGGGCCGCATCAAGGCGCTGCAGGAGGAGCGGCTGCACATACAGAAGAAGACGTTCACGAAATGGGTCAACAGCTTCTTGCAGAAGGTTGGTATGATTGGAGTTTACCAGGGAACTGTTATTGAAGAATTTTTCTTATGTCAGAATGTAGAGGTATGTCACTGTCAAATCTTCTTGTGGTTAGCCGCCAGCTCACTTAATCTTGTGCAGTCTTGCGCCAATGAAAGAACTTCAGATATTGCTAAACCACGACTTCTTTCGTCTACCAACGCGTCTTTTACCTATGACTACATGAAGTGGATCAATATCTGTTGTCAGAAGGTACGTTTACGAAATGGGTCAACAGCTTCTTGCAGAACGTTAGTATAATTAGAGTTTACCTGAGAACTGCTAACCACTCTTCTTCTTCCTTTATGGCTTTTATGGCGGCTAACCACTAGAAGAAGACTTGACACTGACCTAAATTCTGACATAGGCTTTACTTGATATGGTATACTATGGTATAGTGGTTCGCTAAGATGACCCCTGTAAACCTCCTCCCAACAATCCGTGTCGTTATTACAAGTGTTAACAGTGCCACGTGAGGGGTGGATACGAAATGACTTAGCAAGTGACCAAATGGGAAATGGCAAACCCATGATGATGGAGGAAAACTATTATACTAACCCTGCTTATGATACCAGACACAAAAACCATTAGAGAAGATAAAGAAGAAAAGGTTAGTCGTCAACTCACTTAAAAAGCGATAAAGTGACGTTACTTTTAAAAAATTTAATCATTAAAATACAAGCGCTCTGCTTAAATCTAAAAACTGGGTCAGCGTACGCCCTGTCTTGTCTGTAACATGACTCTAACTCAATTTATATTTTTCTTGCAAACAAAGGAAGAGGTAAGCCATATTAAAACTACCTACGCAATATACCTATTAGCAAAGATTTATATCGTTAGATATGCCCAAATGACATCAAAAACTGTGGCATTGGCTTTATAAGTGTGTTAACCATAATGCCGACGGACGCACACTGGTTTTACTAATAAACCGTTTGTTATAATGTATAAGTTTATCTGTGATCACATGACGTGTGAAACTGCGTCGAAATATCGGGAAACTCAAAAAGACTCAAATAATGGTATATATCATGTAAATATTGCATATAAGAAACTGTAATTTCCATTCAATGAGCAATCATTGCGCGAACTTTCCTTAAAAATAAATACACTACGTCCGGCTAACACTGTTTAGAGGTACACTGATTCCAGAATGAGTGTTCACTCATTACGTGTGGAAACAAAACGGCACGTTCCTATTACGGCCAGGCCGTATCTAAAGATTTAATTATTATTAGTAATTTTGCTAGTTTTGTAACATTTACTGCGCAGTTCCACCCATCTAGAAATATTACGATTTTATTATGACACATCTTAAACTTACGAGTACATTACTCACTATAATTTGTAGTAGGTGGAATTGTGTTTCTACGAATGGTGATTTTGCCTCTTGCCCGTGGATGCGGTAAGAATTTGCCAAGGGATATCTGGTAGACGGGCATGGTACTGCGCTTGCCAGCCCGTCTGCCAAGCGTCGCGAGTATGGCAACAGTCCCCTTATGATCTTGGGGATCCGAGATCCTATGTCCAGCAGTTGACGTATACAGCACTCTACGGCTGATATGATGAATGATGATGTTGATTTTTATTCTCGAACAATCATCATTCATAGTGCACAAAATCGTTGTGCATATTTAATGCTTTAGTAGGTACAAAGTTACAAAAATCGCGAGAAACCCGCGGTTAAGTAGCGCGCAGACGTATTAACTACGTTGATATTCAAAATCTTACTCCTTGTTTCGTTTACCTTTAGGACCCACCCTCTCTCAACATCAATTTCGACTCGCGCGTTAGCAACGCTGAATAGTTTGACTAACCAAATACAAATTCGCTTATACAGTCTTGATAATACATCGTTATTTTAATAGATTTTTTGTTTTGTATTATAATCATACCATACACAGCATAACCATTAACCATGCAACTATCGATTCCATGTTCTGTGAAAATATAATCGATAATCGAAAAGGTTCATTGACGATAATACACTACCCCATACCTACTGTAAACTGTCAAAATTGTCATCCTTTTGGCAAACTATAGATATGGTTTTCGATACATGTAAATGCAAAATGTGTGCATGTTCGAGAATACCTTAAAGATAAGTTTTATTCGTCAATTATTAAATTACTTCGTGATCTTGTCTCGATACCTACCGAGATGATTTCATTATTGACGTAATGTTTACAATGACAAGTACGTTATGACTTATGTATGACACACTAGTTAGGAGTAATAGAGACCCTATTGGTCGTATCCTCGAAAGCTATTACGAAGAATACGACCTCCGTGCCACAATGAGCCTTGAGACCTAGGCGGGTTCAAATCTTGTCAAATAAACAGTTGTTGCTGTGGGATGCTGGCAGAAGATTGTTGCCCCTCCTCTCTTATCCGTGGATGCATTAAGAATCTGCCAAGTGATATCTCTGGGAGATGGGCAGGAGCGTATTTTCTTGCATCTGTACTGCGCTTGCCAACCCGCCTGCCAAGCGTGGGGAGTACGGCAATAACGCCTCATGCATGATCAGTACTCGGCCATGAGGGAGGCCTTTGTCCAGCAGTGGACGTGCTACGGCTGAGACAAGATGAGATGGAACAGTTGTTGGACCTGACACTGGCAGAGTTGCAAGGCATCAGCCATAAAAACAAGAAGAAGGAACAAGGTTTATGTCCTGTCCTCAAAATTCCTCAATAATTTTGATAACATGTCAAATTATAATGTTGGATTTTGGTTGCATCTTACACATCTGATTTGCTTTTCGCCTCGTGATGTTTGCATAATGTTATCTTGTTCAATGATTAATCTTAACAACTTTATATCAATGCTTGTAAGCGCTCATGGCTCATTAATTATCTAAATTATAATTACAAAGTGCCCGCTTCATTAGCGTTATCTATTAATAGACTTATTATTTTATCTAATGAGTGATGGCAAAGACCTTCACTGCAAGTGGGTGATGTCATATTGAAGTCATCGCTTAGAATGCATTTTTAATAGCAAGGTTTCATTTTATTTTTGTATTTTTTGTATATTTATTGTTAGATGAAATATACAGCGTCAGAAAATGGTATTCATCAAAGATTTAAATCGTTAGACGTGCCCTGACTGACGCCAAAAACTGTGGCATTGTCTCTATGTGTTAATAATAATACCGACACGCTCACACTGGTTTTGCCAAAAAACTAAATTTTTATTGTTACCATTTATTGTGCAATCATGTTGCTCGAACTTTCGTGAAATAAATAACACACCATTAGTTTAGAGGTACACTGATTCCAAATGAGTGATCTCACTCATTTCGTGTGAAAACAAAACGGTGCTGTCTCATTACGGTAAAGGCTTATCTCAGGATTTAAATCTTTGGTTAGATGTGCCCTGACTGACACCAAAGACTGTGGCATTGTTTATATGTATATGTGTGTTAACAATAATGCTGACGCACGCACACTAGTTTTTCCAATACACCAAACTATTATTGTTACCAAAGATCTTTGGTCCTGTCCTACTAGAGTACTGAACTAATTGAACTGCACGAGTAAAGTTGATCGATTGTTCTAGTACGGAGCGATCCGCTCAGTGCATTAAGCAATTACAGCCTGTTTTTTTCTCTTCTTCTTGGTTTTGCACGACTTGTGGATTAGCCATTTTTTAGTATTCTTTATTTAAGTAAAAATCAGGGAAACAATCATTTTAAAACATCACGGGAGATAAAACGGATGGGAAAATTATCAGAAGGAGTTTATTCTACGTTAACAATTGTAGGAGTAGGAAGTATCGAATAAATTATAATATGTAGGTAACAAATGTAAAATTAAATATTGATATTATTATTACATATAAATGAAGCTAAATACTGAAGAGGAAATAATCTCCAACTAGCCTGTTTCTCTGATGACTTTTGCCGTTACAACGCTAGAGAGAGACCGGGCAGTGATTACGTATCTCGCGACAGGTTTTGCAACAGGCAATTGACAGCAATATTGCTGTCAAATGTCAATTCCTTGCTGTTCTCTAATACATAATTGACATTTGACAGCAATATTGCTGTCAATTGCCTGTTGCAAAACCTGTCGCGAGATACGTAATCACCCTGCGAGTCTGCTGACCATAGATAATATATGTTTTGCATTGTCATGACAGCGACTACGGTCCGCTTTGCATTCTACCAAACCATAAACAATGTCGTTTTACCCAAAGGGTAAAAGTAATAGGGTCCTGCTATTACTAAAACTCCGCTGTCCGTCTGTCTGTCACCAGGCTGTATCTCATGAACTGTGATAGCTAGACAGTTGAAATTTTCACAGATGTATTTCTGTTGTCGCTATTACAACAAATACTAGAAACAGAAATAAATAAATGTTTAAGGGGGCTCCCATACAACAAACGTTTTTTTTTTGCCATGTTTTGCTTGATATTAATAACGGCAACAGGTAGACGCTTGAATTATTCAAGCAATATTAATTTATTAGTAATTATAATATGTAACTTGTTAAACTTTCGCGATTTGTTAACATATTTTTAGTTTTGAAATTACAGGATTTTATCGCGTACCTTTTTTATTATTTTCCCGACGTTTCGAACCAATAACGCTGAAATGTGTTCGAAACGCGATAAAATCCTGTAATTTTAAAACTAAAAGTTATAATATGCACTTTAAAATTAAATATTTAATTTAATATAAAACAAATATTTAATCGCATACAACAAACGTGATTTTAATGGCATTTTTACTCGATATTAATAACAACAACAGCTAGATGTTTGTAATAAAAGCAAAAACTTCTAGACTGATTTTCTAAATTCTTTCACCATTAGAATGCTACATTCTCCATGAGTATCATAGACAATATTTTATCCTCGTATTCCCACGGGAACGGGAACTACGCGGATAAAACCGCGGAATGCGGCTAGTATAGTATATACCTCTAGATGATTTATTTATTAAGAAAAGGATCTCCAACAGGTTACATATCAAAAATTGCGCTTAAACATTTATAGGGGCACAGTCTGATATGTGGTGACTAATGATGTCTTCTCTCTCCAGGCGCGCATGGAGGTCGAGGACCTGTTCGCAGACCTGGCGGACGGCAGACGACTCCTGAAGCTGCTGGAGATCATCAGCGGCGAGCGGCTGCCCAGGCCCAACAGTGGGCGGATGCGCGTGCACAAGATCGAGAACGTTAATAAGAGTCTTAGCTTCTTGCATACTAAGGTGAGTGAACTTCTACAACCTTTCATTTAAGGATTGTTCCTTACTTAGATATTTGGTTTTTAAATCTACCATAAAATACACAAAATATACTGAACACGGTTGAGTATAATTACAACATAATCTAAATAAATAACTCAGCAGGTTAGCTCCTAAAAAGCCCTTATCAAAATTACTATTTATAAATATCACTACTTTCAAAGTTTGAAATTCATAATCCCTTCCACTCATGCCCGTGGAAGCAGTAAGAGCCTGCTAAGGGATATCTCCGTAAGATGGGCAGTAGCGTCTTTCCGTGTATCAACATCCCATACTGCGCTCAGCAACCCGCCTGCCAAGCGTGGTAAGTATGGCCAATACCCCTCATGTAGATAAATGAATCTGGATTGAATCATGAATCTTGTATGGAATCCCTTCGAAAGTACGTACGCTCTGTTACTGGAGAAGGTTCAAAAGGCGTTTCTTAAGTTTATGTACAAACGAATTTTTGGTTTTTATCCCTAGGTTTTTATCCTTAGGTTTGTACCCAACCAAGTTTCTGCTAGGCTGTCTTGGCTACAACTCCCTACCAACTAGTAGAGCGTACGACCAGACTGCAACACTGTGCAGTGTTTCGCGGAAAGATTGATGACCCTGATCTACATAATCTCTTATTTCTTCTCCATCTTCCAAATAATTATCTTCAGAGTAGAAGTCTTAGACATTTTTCTGTGCCCTATAGCCGAACCGTAGCCCGCGCCAATTCTCCTCTGCCTCGCACCCTCGCAGCCCTGAATAAACTTCTTGACCAGAACCCCGACTTTGATATTTTTGCTGATGTGTGGAAGAAGATTCTGTTGGTATAAAACTCTTCCGTTACTGACTGAGTGACTGACAGACAACGCACAGCCTAAACAACTGGACCTAGAGACTTGAAAGTTGGCACACATATGTATACCTTGAGTATCCTAGAGGTGCACTAAGGAGGGATTTTTCGAAATTCCCACGGGAACGGGAACTACGCGGGTGAAACTGCGGGGTGCGGCTAGTTATTATTATAATAGGCTACATATTGGCTTCATCCTCACTAATGTAACTTGTTATAACTACTGTGTAACATTATTTACCTAAAACATTATCTTTTATTCCCTTATCAAAAGCCTTATCATTTAATTTATCGCACCTTTTTGCTACCTTTTTGATTTGTTTGACGTTTCGTTGCCATATTTCGATAATTTACAAGAAGCAATTACACAGCGCAAACAACAAAAATGTAAGTATATATGACAATTCCAAACTATTATGTAGCCTCAAACTACTTATCAAAACTTGTTTACTAACCAGAAAGTATGATTTGGTTATATGGAACTGATGATGAAGACCACAGATGGTTATCCAAACTCTTGAGTATATCGCACCTCCAGTCGTAGACTGACTCAATTCAAAATTTGGGTGAATTAAGTTAAGTATACAGAACGACTCAAAAAAGTGCGCTCTATCGCCTAGTAAATCAGAAATAGAGTAAATCATAAATAAACTGTAATAGCTCTCTGTTTCATAAAGTTATTGTGTGATTTATCAAAAACTGTCAAGGACCGGAACACATTTTCTTCATTTCCCAAAAAACATGAATTTTGGATTGAGTCAGTCTACGACTGGAGGTGCGATATATATTTGTCATGGCCGATTTCGACCACAGCGACTGTATTTTACTGGACATATTCAACTATAAGGACTTATTTGAGGGTTATGAGGGTGAATGGGGGTGTAATTGTTCAACCCTTTGGTGCGCTCTCTGGTAGCTTGCATACCCAAGTTTGTTGCTGAAGGTGCGAGCGCACTTTGTACATGTTAATACCCCGTCGATGTAATTATAAGATATGGCCACTGGTGGTCGGGCCTTGAGCTCGTCACGCTTTTTATCGAGCTCCTCGCGACGCTCGATTTCAAACGTGTTGACCTGCTCGTGAATGAGACGTCGCGTCGCCATTCTGGCCGCTGCGCTGCTGATATCTATCTAATATGTAAAAATGATATTCGCTGCTTATGCTTATGATACCACTCCTTTCATGCCCGTGGATGCAGTAAGAGCCTGCTAAGGGATACTTTCGGAAGATGGGCAGCAGCGTCTTTCCGTGTATCAACATCCTATACTGCGCTCACCAACCCGCCTGCCAAGCGTGGTGAGTATGGCAACTACCCCTCATGGAGATCCATGAGGGAGGCCTGTGGTCAGTAGTGGACGTTAGGCTGGAATGATGATATGGAACTGATGAAGAAGACCACAGATGGTTGTCAAAACTCTTGAGTATTATAAATTTTACGGGTGACGACATCGAAAGATGGCTGAGATAATATATCTCTCCACTAATCATCATACTCACCTGCACATCATCATCATCATCATCATCATCATCATCATCACCATCATCATCATCATCATCATCGTCGTCGTCAGCATCAGGGTCATTGGAATGAAATTTAATGGAATAAAAACGGTTGGGTTTTCGTTTCACTTCATAATTTTTGCTAGCTTTTAAACCCAGTTCTGATGATGGGATCCATTTCATGGATTAAAGGGAAATGTTCTATTGTAATAAGCGCAAACACTGCAGTTTCAAAGATGTAAATGGACGTTATCGTTAAAATTTTTAATTCAATAAAGAAAGGTTTACAACTTTCTGTTTGTTTAATGTTGACACATGTTGTTGAAACATGTTGACCTGACACATCTCTTTAGCGCTCTAAATACCGATTTTATCACAGTTGAATTGCCCCAGAACAGAACTCCGTATCTTAAAAGCTCTTCCAAGCATTCATTACTTGCATTGTTCATGTTCAAAACAATCTAACAGCTCAATCCGCCTTTGCCAGAACATTGCGTGACCCTGTATATAACTAAATACGTTACGGGAAACCCTACAAGTTCGCAATGTGTGCCACTTTATAGATAGTATTAATACAGTAGTATTAATTGAAGACCTACATATAAAAATAATTTGACAACCGATATTAAACCCGTAGCTCAGTGTGTCTGCCATGAGTGGTCACTGTCAGATCGCCTGCCGTTACTGCAGTAGTAATAGTACGTTACTATGACATCTGTCAGATTTGAAACATATGCTACCAAATTCTAAGCAAATGAAGCCCAAACTACAGTCGCTGTAGTATAGTTTACTGCGTATTTTAGTACCAAACTATCCGCTAGAGGCGCTGTACAAGTTTGTGGTGACCTGTGTACCCAATCTTATAAGTTATAACAGAAGTACGAGAGCACTTTGGGCACGTTAATATCCCGTTAACGAAATTGCTAACTAATCCAGCAGTGGGTGGAGTCTGTGGATTATGTTGATGATTTACCGAGATTACCGTTTTTTTTTCTGCGCTGACTAATTGTATGTATGGTGTGTTCCACCAGGTGCGGCTGGAGTCGATCGGAGCCGAGGATATCGTGGACGGCAACCCGCGCCTCATTCTCGGCCTCATCTGGACCATCATCCTGCGCTTCCAGATCCAGGAGATCGAGATCGACGTGGTGAGGATCAACACCGCTTTTAATTTCACCCCTTCTTCTTAACCCCTTTCTATTTTACTGTATATTGTACTAACAAAATGGATGTTAATTCTGATAAATAAAATAATAATTGATTGATTAATTATGGACAACCGCCTCGGGACAAATGTCTGTACGATCTGCGGATATTTGTTCAGGGTGTTCTGGGTGTTTTTCTATATATAATAAAAATATCTATCTATGTAGTATAATGTATTAAGTATATCAGTCATCTAGTACCCATAACACAAGCTCTGCTTAGCTTGGGGCTAGGTGATGCTGTGTGATTTGTCCAGCATCATTTATTTATTAATAAACCCCCGACGCAAAAAGGGAGGGGTGTTATAAGTTTAACGTGTCTGTCTATCGGTCTGTGGTATCGTAGCTCCCAAACTGATGTACCTTTCGTTTACTTTTTTGTCATAGATAATTTGATCCCGAGTGTTCTTAGCCATGTTTCATGAAAATCTGTTCAGCCGTTTGAAGATCATCAGCTCTTTTTTCAAATATACCAAAGTGTGGTATCAAATGAAAGGGATCGCAAAACTGAGGGTAAAAATTAGGTTACCTCAGAGACTGTAAATTGTCGGGTAACTTGTTTCTAAACTTCTGCGATCACAACGAATATAAAGATTGTTAGAGATAAAGATAATTTATTCACACAAGACATGGTTGCATATATTGGTGGAACACAGTTATCTAGAGAGCGACAGATCTCGCCTGTCTACAGGCATGTGAATATTATTATTTATAAGTTGAAGTATCTACTGATAATTGAGTCTCATTTGTTTAAATTATATCTAAAATTGTACATATTTTGAAATGATTATTTATAAATACATATTTATCTACATTAATTTAAATGTCAACTTCATTTACAATCAGCAATAATTGCTGATTGTCAAAAATTTGTTGATTGTTTTAAAGTTTCGTAAGCCCGCAACTAGATGGCGCTGTTCTAAACTTTCCAAAATCCCCAGGACGAGGAGAACGTTTCCTCAGAGAAGAAGTCAGCCAAGGACGCCCTGCTGCTCTGGTGCCAGCGGAAGACCAGCGGCTACCATGGCGTGCACATCCACAACTTCACCGACTCCTGGCGGTCGGGACTCGGGTTCAACGCGCTTATTCACGCGCACAGGTATATGGACCCTCTCACTACCAGCATAGATAGATATAATTGTTTTGGAACTTCAATCACACACATACAAAGAACATTGAGCATGCTCTAGAAACTTGTGATAAGGTATCATCTAACTAAGCTAAATAACATTCCAAAATGCACAATATCTGTTAACAAAAGCGTAACATGTTCTCAAGTGTAATAGATTATAATAATAATTATATAAATTTGACGCGTTTTCTATATATAGTACTAGCTTTCGCCCGCGACTTCGTCCGCGTGGAAGTCATAAAACGTTAAATCCCCTTTTACACGCAGAGCCACTTTGATTCGAAAATATAAATCCCATTTATTCCCTATCCCGTAAGAATTTCGAAAAATCCCTTCTTAGTGCAACTCTAGGATATTCAAGGTACATATATGTGTGCCAAATTTCAAGTCTTTGGGTCCAGTGGTTTAGGCTGTGCGTTGATATATCAGTGAGTCAGTCAGGACTTTGAATTTGATATATATAGATGTAAAAAAAATAAGATGTGGTCAGGTTTTTTTATCGTGGCGCGCCATGCTTTAATCCCGACGTTTCCATAATGTATGTTGACCCTGACTCCTCTTCCAGGCCGGACCTGTTCCGCTGGGCGGAGGTCCCGGTCACCAACCACGTGGAGACCCTCAACCACGCCTTCGACATGGCGCAGAACCAGCTCGGAATCCCGCCGCTGCTGGACGCTGAAGGTAGGAGCTGTTCTGGATTTCTTAAAGAGTAACCCTTTTTAAGTGACGTCAATAAAAAGGAAAATAAGATACGATAAACTTTATTTCGTTATATCAACACATCATAAACAAACAAGAGATACAACAAAATTAAAAGGAAATTACAATAAAAAAAAATATACTACATTTGTACACTTTTTGTTTTATTATATATGTAGGTTACAAGTTCGACTTATTTATGTCATTACAGATTTTACCTATTATATAACTTTAAAAAATTCTCAGTGATGGGGGTTCTCAAGTCGTCTGTATTTTTTTTATCTTTGTTACCTTAGAACTCCGTCGTTTATGAACCATCTTGTTCTAAATTTTAAACTGTTTGACGGGAATTACCTTGTTTTATTATTTCCCGTCGTTTCGAGTGCCCTGCTGCCCACGTGGTCACGGGTGGAGGGCCAGTCCACACGTGACCAAAGGCCAAAATCCCAGTTTAAAATTATGTGTATCGAGCACAGACGTTGTCTTGAGCTACATATGCCTTGTTTGTTACCTTGCAGACGTAGTATTGGGCTACATATTCTTTGTTACCTTGCAGACGTTGTCTTGAGCTACATATGCCTTGTTACCTTGCAGACGTTGTCTTGAGCTACATATGCCTTGTTACCTTGCAGACGTTGTCTTGAACTACATATGCCTTGTTACCTTGCAGACGTTGTCTTGAGCTACATATGCCTTGTTACCTTGCAGACGTTGTCTTGAACTACATATGCCTTGTTACCTTGCAGACGCTGTC
This sequence comes from Pasiphila rectangulata, assembly GCA_963082625.1. Classification (NCBI taxonomy): domain Eukaryota; kingdom Metazoa; phylum Arthropoda; class Insecta; order Lepidoptera; family Geometridae; genus Pasiphila; species Pasiphila rectangulata. The sequence continues at coordinate 8,625,542 of OY720264.1, read as the reverse complement.
TTGAGCTACATATGCCTTGTTACCTTGCAGACGTTGTCTTGAACTACATACATATGCCTTGTTACCTTGCAGACGTTGTCTTGAGCTACACATGGTTTGTTACCTCGCAGACGTTGTCTTGAGCTACATATGCCTTGTTGTTACCTTGCAGACGTTGTCTTGAGCTACATATGCCTTGTTACCTTGCAGACGTAGTCTTGGTCTACATATGCCTTGTTACCTTGCAGACGTTGTCTTGAGCTACATATGCTTTGTTACCTTGCAGACGTTGTCTTGAGCTACATATGCTTTGTTACCTTGCAGACGTTGTATTGAGCTACATATACTTTGTTACCTTGCAGACGTTGTCTTGAACTACATATGCCTTGTTACCTTGCAGACGTTGTCTTGAGCTACATATGCTTTGTTACCTTGCAGACGTTGTCTTGAGCTACATATACTTTGTTACCTTGCAGACGTTGTCTTGAACTACATATGCCTTGTTACCTTGCAGACGTAGTCTTGGTCTACATTTGCCTTGTTACCTTGCAGACGTTGTCTTGAGCTACATATGCCTTGTTACCTTGCAGACGTGGACACCTCCCGTCCGGACGAGAAGTCGGTGATGACGTACGTAGCCAGCTACTACCACACCTTCGCTCGCATGAAGAACGAACAGAAGAGCGGCAAGAGAATCGCGAACGTAAGTCTTATTCCCATCATCTTAGACGTAGGATGTCCACTGCTGGACAAAGGCCTCCCTCATGGCCAAGTACTGATCATGAGGGGTTGTTGCCATACTCACCACGCTTGGGAGGCGGGTTGGCGAGCGCAGTACAGGATGTTGATACACGGAAAGACGTTGCTGCCTATCTTCCGGAGTTGACCAGACTTAGTTTAACTTGTTACTTAGATAAAGATACGTTTATTTTGTCACACAATTTACAATTAATCCATGTACAATATTAAGGTTTAAAAAATAAAATAAAAATGTGACAAAAATGGTCATTACTCAGCATATGCTGTGGCAGAACGGGTCCGTACCGCAGCGCTGGTCTTCCGTAGTGACCGAAGTGTGCGGATGGTGGCTACCGCGATACAAAAATTCAGTACGCTAAAAATACTTAGTTACTTTTATTTTATAAGAGTATTAAACGTATCTACCTCTCCTCCAGATTATCGGCCAGATGATGGACTGCGACGGGCGCAAGCAGGAGTACAGCCGCCTGGTCACCACGCTGCTGGAGTGGATCCGGCTGAAGATCCAGGAGCTGGACGGTCGCGAGCTGCCCAACTCGCTGGACGGCATCCAGCGGCTGCTGCTGGCCTTCAAGCAGTACCGCACGGTGGAGAAACCGCCCAAGTAAGTACTTCTACTGGTCCTTTGAAGCGGTTCCGTGTGGTCCTTTGAATAGATTCTGTGTGGTCCTTCGAGCCGGATCAATACTACAATGTTAGTCTTTCAACCCGAATCTGACTAGGAGGTTATTTCAAACGGTTCTGTGTGGACCTTCGAGGCGGATCTTGTTTGGTCCTTCGAGCCGGATTAATACTACTTCCAATGTTATAATAGTCTTCGTCATTGTCTTTAGTTTACTTTTTATGAATGCTTTTTATTTCATTTCTACAAAATAATTGCATGAAACTACGTTTTATTCTCAGATACAAGGAGCGGTCTGAGATCGAAGCCCTATACTTCGACATCAACACCATGCAGAAGAGCCTCACGGGCGAGGCCTGGAGCCCTCTGGAAGGCCAGCTGCCGCACGACCTGGAGCGAGCCTGGCAGAAGCTGGAACAGGTCAGTACCATAAAATTTGCCTTTAGGACCTGATATATTACGATGGTCCTTCGAGCCGGATCTTCTTCCCCTCAGAGATTTTTTTTACTATAGTAACTTTCGTGAATAAGTAATTATATTCATATTAATTAGGATGTGGGGTGCCGGCAGTAGAATTTTGCTCCTCTCATGCCCGTGGATGCAGTGAGAGTCTGGAAAATGGGCAGCAGCGTCACCGTGTATCAACATCCCAAGCTGCGCCTGCCAAGCGTTGTGATTATGGCAACTACCCCTCATAGAGATCCATGATATTGTCTGTGTTCAGTAGTGGTCGTTTCACGGCTGAAATGATGATGATGACGATGTTCCTTCGAGCCTGATCTTGGAATAAAGTTTTCGGAAGCGAACCAATTTAATTGTTTGCTTTATAAATCTATATGTGTTTATTTTTTTGTAAATAGACATTTCCATGTGGCCTTTGGATCCAATTGAATAACCCATTTAACTTTGAAATTAATATGGCGATGGTCCTTCGAGCCGGATCCAAAGAGAGCAAAAGTATCTGTGAAATAACTATTTAAGTTTTCTATCAACCACCCGGTTCCCATAACCCAAGTTCTGCTGACTTTGGGACTGGATGGTGCTTTCTGTACAATGTCCAGCGTTATCTCTCAATATTACTGTTACCCCGAATCATCCCATTGTTGGGCAAAGGCCTCCCTCCACTTCTTCCAGTCGCTTCGATTCCCAGCTAATGCTTCCCATGTATACGTGTAGTGTAGTGTAGTGTATAGTGAATACCGCCCGCTCTCTGCGCAGCAACAAGCTCGCACACCTCCTCGTCACGCCCGCGCACAGGCTGCGCAAGTCGGAGAGGTCCGTATACATCATGGGTCCCGCGGTCTACAACAGGCTGCCGGACGCTATTAAAAAGGACGCAACTTCCACCATGATGTTTAAAAATAGACTAAAGAAATGGCTCTTAGAGAGTTCTTTTTATTCCGTAGACGAGTTCTACGCATTGCCCATTATTTAATTAGATTTAGAATAATATATAAATATATGAATTACATGAATTATTAATTGAGATGAATAATTATATTAATCGAATTACCTATATTACTTTTATACATATACTTACTATAATTTAAGGTCGATATTATAAACTATATTGCTTACCTTATCTTTGTGACTTGTAACTTGGTGTTATTAATAAAAAATTGTATTGTATTGTATTGTATGGAACTGGTGAGTTCATCGCGCCATCGTCTGCGGGGCCACGCTGTCTTCTAGCTGTGTCAGAACATTATAAAGAGGAAATATTTGTTTATTGTGTTTTGTGTGTTTCTAACGAATAAACTCATAAACTACTGGGCCGATTTTCAAAATTCTTTCACCATTAGAATGCTACATTATCCCTGAGTAACATCTCACTAATATTATAAAGCCAAAGTTTGTTTGTATGGAGGTTTGTTATCTCTTCACGCAAAAACTAGCGTACGATGTTGACTAGGCTACTTTTTATCCGGGTACGACGCATGCGAAGCGGCGGGCACAAGCTAGTATATTCCCACGGGAACGGGAACTACGCGGTTGAAACCGGGGAGTGCGGGTACCATTTTATATAAGTAATGTTTGTTTTCAGGCTGAACACGCGAGGGAGATCGCTCTCCGCACAGAATTGCTCCGTCAACAGAGATTGGAACAACTTAACTACAAGTTCAACACTAAGGTAACTATTTACTAACTAGCCAGCAACGCCCACAGTTGGGAAAGGCCTCTTCTCTTATACCCCACTACTGGTAGTTATGTTTGTTGAAAATCTATATGATAGAAGATAAAGAAAGAATGCATTTATTTAACACAAAATTACAAAATGAACCTAGGTGTTACACAGATACTTGACCAAGAAATCATTTATAAAGTATACAGACAAATTCCTGTAGGGAAATTGCAGAAGATTGTTACGCCTACCCTCATGCCCGTGGATGCCGTAAGAGCCTTCTAAGGGATACCTCCAGAAGATAGGGAGCAACGTCTTCCCGTGTATCCAACCCGCCTGCCAAGCGTGGTGAGTATGGTGACTACCCCTCATGGATATCTATGAGGCATGTGTTCAGTAGTGGACGTTTTACGGCTGAGATGATAGACAAATTTGCTTTTGTGCTAAAAAGGCGTTCAGCTCGGCATAAATGTTGTGTGCGTTAATACAGCCCAACGCTTTTCAGTTGAAACCTGAGTTAAAGGCAAATTTTATGGTACCGACCTGTTCCACCAGAAAGCAGAGATACCGCTTCGAGTAACTCAGGTTTGCGGAAGCGTGTTTCTTCACAACATCCTGTTTGTTCCCAGTCGGTCCTCCGCAAGGGGTATCTCAAGGAGATGATACAAGTGCTCTCGGATCCGCGCTACGGATCCAACCTCGCGCAGGTGGACGCCACCGTCAAGAAACACGAGGCCATCTCCGCTGACATACTCGCCAGGTATGTATTGATAGACGAAATAGAGAAAAAAAGTTAATTTTTAATTTGTTTTAATGAATATTTTACGGCTTTTACCACGTACCTAACTTACTTCTCTCAGTTCTCGCCAACGCGTCTTAGAGCTAACACGCGTCGACTTCTAACAAAAAGTTTTTTACAAGTACCCTCATCATGGCTAAGTGTCACTGTTGCAATAAAATTATAAACAAGAAAACGGCAATTTTGGAGTGTAGCCGGTGCCAAAAGGTGGTCCATGCTACCACTGTTTGCTCTGGTCTCAGCGGCAAACAGCTAGCTGCCCTCAAAGCCACCGAAAACCTTGAATGGAATTGCAGCGACTGCAACATGAATTGCTCTCGAAGAAAATCAGTGGTAACGGTTGAAGACCTCGACGAAGAAGAAGAGGACGAGGCCGTAGCATCAGGGCCCTTCGACATGAAACTGATTATTCAGGAGCTAAGAAAAGAAGTGAGAAGTATTGTTACCCAGGAGATTCGGGCAGTGACCACATCATTACAATACTGCAGCGAAAAGGTAGATGAATTTGCGGAATCCATGGACGCCCTTACAAATAAGATTAAGGACATGGAAAGAAAAATTAGTCATATGGATAACCAAAACAGGTCCTGCCTCCTAAAAATAGAATATATGGAGCAACGAAACGTGGAACTGGAACAACATCTACTGAATGACCAGGTTGAAATATCAGGGATCCCAGATGCAATTGATATAGACTTGCCTGCCCTTGTAGGAACTGTAGTGGTGAAGCTTGGAGCTGAAAAAGAAGATATATATTCAGTAAAACGGCTTCCGTCCCGCAGAACTGGGTCAGGGCCAGTTCTTGTCAAAATCCGCCAAGAGTCGATCCGCCAGAAATTAATCACCGCAGCCCGCGACGCTACCATCTGTGCCAAGGACCTCATGCCGAACCTGTCAGGACCACCAGCAGAAGAGAAGATCCGTGTAAGAGAAGCTATAACCCCATATCTCAAAACCCTTTTGTGGCAGGCCAAACAGGAAATGAAAGGTGTATTCAAGTTCATTTGGATCAAAGAAGGAAAAGTGCTAGTGAGAAAAAATGAGAACGCTAAGATCTACAAACTAAGGTCTAAGAATGACATTCAAAACCTTCTGTCTACCTCTAATTAAGATATCTGCTTAAGCATCTCATTTTCCCTAACTCGCATTTAATACTTAAACAGTAACAAGAATGGATGTTATAGAAGATAATAATATTATAGAACTCAGTAACTGCCTAGATTATCTTAATTATAAAAACTTGATACCTTATAATCCCCTTAACCTTACATTTCTACATGTGAACGTCAGATCATTAATCAAAAATTTTTCTAAGATCGAGCAATTGATAACTACCTCACACTCTTCAATAGATTGCTTAGTAGTCACTGAAGCTAACATCTCAGAAAATATAAAATTACTGTATACACTCGAAGGCTATACTATGTACTCAGAGCTGCGGAGAGGGCGTAGAGGTGGCGGTATTATTGTCTACATTAAAAATAAATACAAATTTACACAAAATAAAACCAATGCATGTCATTGCGAATGCCTTGTGGGTACAATCACCTCTGTTTCTTACTCGGTGGCTCTGTGTACTGTGTATAGGCCACCTGGAACCGACAAATATCACTTTATCCTAGAACTGGACAAAATGCTTGACCGCCTTTCGTGCAAAACTGACCTAGTACTTTTAGGAGACACTAACATTAACTTGAAGCTTGAAAATCCTGTAAAAAAGTCATATATGGACGTCATGAGCAGCCACGGTCTCTCATGCGGTATCACTGACTACACAAGAATAGAAACTCTAAAAGATTTAATCACTAAAAGCTGTATTGACCATATATTTGTCCGATCTCGCATGAGAGACGTTTACACCGCTGCACTCTGTACCGTACTGGCGGATCATAGGCTCACTGCAGCTACGCTTACTTGTAACTTACAAGTACAGGATGATCCTACTTATGTTACTAAATTAGACAACAAAAAAATCTGTAGACTTTTGCAAAATATTGACTGGAACCCTACTTTAAACATGAATTGCCCTGACACTATTTACCAGTTTATAAACAGTAATTTTAACGATATATACAATAATTCTAAATATACACAAAAGGTTAGTAGTTCTAAACGTAATATGAATAAATGGGTGGATAAAACGATTGTAAATTTAACTAAAAAAAGAGACGAATTATACTTAAAATGGATAAAGGATACAAGTGACAAGGAAATAAGACTTCAATACAATAAAATAAGAAATAAAACAAATAAAATTATTTACAAAAGTAAAAATAGATACTATAAAAATGAAATAATAAACTGTAAAAATGATTCAAAAAAACTGTGGCAAATAATTAATAGTATTACCGGTAAAATAGTTAATTCCATTGACACAATAATTTTAAGAGCATTTAGTAAAAATTGCTCGGTGAAAGACATTACCAATAACTTTGCTAACCAGTTCCAGCACAACGTCAAATCAATTGTAACGAACTGCTCACATAATCTTCTGAGTAAATCTGATTACGAACGACCTATAGACAGGTCACTATTTCTTCCAAAAGCTACAGGCTCAGACGTTCTAAAAATTATCAAAAAAATTCACCCTCATAAGGCTCCAGGAGTCGATAACATTAGAGCTATCGATATTGTAAGGCTGTCTGATAAGATTGTCGATGTGATAGTACGACTGATAAATACTAGCATATCCACGGGACGGTACCCCAAAGAGCTAAAAACAGGAATTGTGCGACCTATTCATAAAGGTGGTAGCTTACAGGATTATAGAAAGTATCGCCCTATTACCATACTGCCAGTCTTGGACAAAATTATAGAAAAGTACATCTGCTGCAAAATTCAGAACTTTTACGCTAGTAATAATATTTTAGCGTCACAGCAATACGGATTTCAACCAAACAAAAGTACCGCACTGCTTTTATCTCGTTTCACTGATGATGTCAACTACTATCTTAACAACAAATACCATGTTGTCTTGCTATTTATCGACTATGGTAAGGCATTTGATACGTTGCGTCACGATTTGTTGTTGGAAAGGTTGAAGAGTAGTGGAGTCCGAGGTAATTTGTTGAAGTGGTGTGACGATTATCTGAAGAACCGCAGCTACCAAGTAAGAGTAGGAGATGAGTACAGTGACAGTGTCAAAATTACTGAAGGTACAGCCCAAGGATCCGTTCTTGGTCCACTGCATTATCTTACCTATGTAAACGATTTAAATAATTTAATTAAAAAATGTACTGTTTATCAATTTGCGGACGATACTTGTTTGATGGCAGCTGACAAAGATGTATTAATCGCTCAAGCACACATTCAAGACGACTTTAACGCAATATGCAAATGGTCACATGACTCTGGACTAGTGTTGAATGCTGACAAAACCAAGCTAATACATGTGCATTCCAGCCACAATATAAGCGCAGTTGCAGAAAACGTTAAAGTAGTAGCGCATACTCATAATTGTTTGCATAGTAAAGTACAATGTAACAGCACATGCCCTAGTATTGAGCAGGTATACGAGCATACTTACCTTGGCTTGTTGATTGACAACAGATTTAACTGGTCAAAACACATTGAAAAAATTTGTAGTAAGTTAAGAGCAGTCATGGCAAAATTCTATATAATAAAATGTAAAATTCCCTTTCACATACTGTTGCTGATGTATAAAGCCCTAGTAGAAAGCATATTGTCGTACGGTTTAACCAGCTATGGGCGCACCTATAAAACATACCTAGATCAGATTTACAACATACAACACAGAATTTTAAAATTGATAGTCCCCGCCAAAATCAAAATTAAATATAAAGACAACCCTACGGATCTTTTCGACTATTGTGGTATTATACCTATACATAAAAAAGTCCAGCTTAACCTACTAATCGAACAATACTTTCACACTGACATCCAAACTCCAATTAATCACTCAATTGCAACTAGAAGCATGACTAGAAAAATGTTAACAAAACCCAAATTTAATAACCTTTACGGCAAAAGAACTTCACAGTATCTAATTCCCCATCTCATTAATCAATTACCTACAGAAGTTAAAAATAAAATAAATCATAAAAATATAAAAACCATTCTCATAAAATATTTCCTGGGAAAAACTATTTAGCTAAAATGAAGCATCCTATGTATGGTAGACGCACGCACACACTTGCATTGCAGGCTGCGTCTGCTTTACCGACCGACGACGCCTTGCGCCTATGTTGCATTGCGTGCGATAAGCAGCTAACTTCGCGATGAATGAAGGCAATCTTATTTTAAGCAACATCCGGACCGTAGCGAAATACTTGTTTCTTGTGTGCGTCATCATGCGTACGGTCCTATGTATTTCGATTTATATACCTACCTAATAATATCTCATATTGAACCAGGTGAGAACTCTGTGTCTAGTTAAACCTAACATAGGCTTTAAGGCACTTCTAACCAAAATGTAATGTTGTTTTTTTTCAATGAATAAATGATTCTATTCTATTCTATTCTATACTATCGTCTGCAGGGTCTCATTCTGACCATCGCAAGGAAGAACTTTTGTTTCACGACTTTTCAGGATTCAGTGATTCAGGATTCCATCTAGTAAAATTATAAATAAAAATATAAAAAAAAATACGAATTCCCGAATTTTTTTTCTTCTAAAACTACTTGTTTTCATGGGCTGAAACTGCCCCCTTTCGGCTTACTACACATGTTATAATACACTATGTATAATATTCTGTGTGCCCTTATTTCTTCTTCTTAGGACTGAACGTTTCGAGGACCTGTCAGCCATGGCGGCCGAGCTGGTGAAGGAGCGCTACCACGGCGCCGAGGCCGTCTCCAGGACTGAGCAGGCGGTGCTGCAGCGCTGGCGGGAACTCCTGGAACTGCTGGAGAGGCACAGGTGATTAATATGGTCCTTCCAGCCAGATCACATTTTGGTCTTTCGAGTCGGATCACATTTTGGTCCTTCGAGCCGGATCACATTTTGGTCCTTCGAGCCGGATCACTATTTATATTTTTAGCTTTTAAGACGGATCATATATTTGATCCTTTATTGTGCTGTATTCGTTGTAGTCTTTTAAGAGGGGTCGATTATCTAGTTCACTGACCAGACAACATTGCATCTTTGACGGATCTTAGGTTATTAAAGTAGCATTCGAAGTTAAGGAACTTAGGAAAGGTTCTCGAGTGGAGGCCACGGTCCGGTAAGCGCAGCGTAGGATGTACTCCTACAAGATGGGCAGATGACTTGGTGAAGACCGCAGGTCGACGGTGGATGCAGGTCGCTTCCAACCGAAATACCTGGAAATCCATGAGGGAGGCCTATGTCCAGCAGTAGGCGTTGTAAGGCTGAAATGATGGGGAGTTAAAGCTTTGCTAATTGCAGTAAATATGTAATAATTGCCGTGGCTGGCAGTTGAATGTTGCCTCTCCTCTCTTGCCCGTGGATGCAGTAAGAGGGATGGAGTAATCAAGGGATACCTCCGGTAGATGGGCAGCAGTGTCTTTCCGTGTATCAACATCCCATACTGCGCTCGCCAACCCGCCTGCCAAGCGTGGCGAGTATGGCAACAATCCCCTCATAATACAAAATACAAAAATATTTATTTGGAACAAAAACTTTGGTACAACATGATGAGAAAAACGTTGACTGCTGCAAAAGTTTCAAAAAGAACTGAGTAGCAGAGTCAGCGCCCACCTCAGAAGTATTGGGTGTTCCTACTTAAGAGTAGATAATCTTGGAGGTGTATGAGGCTGTGATGATGATCACCCAAAAGGTTGAAGACTTATTGGACATGGTCTTGCAGGTCTTCGCTGGCGCGTCTGGCTCAGCTGATGGCGTTGATGAGGGAATCCGACGCTGTGGGCCAAACCCTGGTGGAGATGAAGGTATGCTTGAATCATCACTCACATATTTTAATTACGGTATCTTGATGGTAACGTGACGGTTATGTTATATGTTGTTTAGGTTTAATAAATAAATGATTAATTTTACACTTTGATGATAACGAGTTAGGTTCTGGGGGCAATTCTCGTGAATCGTGATTTTGCGTGATAGTCCGTCTTATCTCACTTGTCAGTGTCTACTGCTAGCTTGTCAAATCAGAATTATTTATTCACCAAAAGCATGTCAAATTAAATTCAAAGATATTAAATGTTACATCTGTCTAAATGCAGTTGTACCATATAACTAATGTGCGACTATTAATTTAATTTGTAGGTAATTTTACATAGAAATAATAATTTAAATAACAATATTCATCTCAATTTAAAACTAAAAAACTCATTTACCCTATAGAAACAATTGCTTAAGCAGGCAGTAGAATTTCACCCCGTCTCTCATGCCAGTGGATGCAGTAAGAGCCTGCTCTTCCTCCGGAAGATGAGCAGCAGCGTCTTTCCGTGTATCAACATCCTGTACTGCGTTAGCCAACCCGCCTGCCAAGCGTGGCGTGTATGGCAACTACCTCTCACGGAGATTCATGAGGGAGGCCTGTGTTCAGTAATGGACATTTTATGGCTGAGATGATGATGATGAGAGCGCCAGAGAGTTATCTTGTTCATTGTTTTAAATGTTTGATAAGATTATTAATTTCCTTGAAATGTTCTATGCAAGTGTGGTTTTAACACCATACAATTTTAACCTATCTTAAAAGTGAACCGTCTCCCTCCCCAGACCCAGTTCTCGTCGTCCGACGTGGGCCGCCACCTGGTGGACGTGGAGCGGCTGCTGCAGGCGCACGCGCTGCAGGAGCTGCAGCTGGGCGCGCTGGACGACAGCATCCGGCGCCTGGCGCGCGCCGGCGCCGCGCACGCGCAGCTGGCCGACAAGCTGAAGGAGCTGGAGGACGATTATAAGAGGTAACCTTGGTCCTTTGAGCTGGATTCTCCAGTCCTTCGAGCCGGATTGTTTGGTCCTTCTCTCATAGCTAGAGAAATTATTAGTGATCACTACACCACTACTAGTACCTGGTAGTCGTGGAGCTTCATGTCCAAGCGCATGCGCATGAGTTTCAACTGGGCGCGGTCAACAATTGCATCTGGTGCCCGTCGCGCGCCAGGGATGCGCACGCGCAGTTAAAAAAAGGAGCTGGAGGACGATTACAAGAGGTAGGGGTGGTCCTTCGCGTCAGATACTCTCCGGGTAATTTGGTGTTTCAAGCCGGATCGCATTTGAGATGCTTCGTATTGGATCAGATTTTCAAAAACTTCTAAAAATTATTGATCGCTAAGGCACCATTACCAGTAGTCACCTGGCAGAGGTGGACCGTCTCTTCCAAGCGCACGCGCTGCTAGCTGACGGCCTGAAGGAGCTGGAGGACGATTACAAGAGGTAAGGGGTGGTCCTCACAGTCTGATTATTTGGTCCCGAGCCGGATTGTTCGGTCCTTCGAGCTGGATCCAAAATGCATGGTCTTTCGAGCCGGATTTTATTCTGCTTGATAGTGGGGACTCTCGGAACACTAATGAAAGCCCAAACTAAACGGAATGCTTCATTTCAGTCTGGTGGAGGCTGCGAAAGACAGGAAGGCGAGATTGGAGGACGCACGGAATCTGTACCAGTTCTTAGAAGACCATGATGAAGAAGAAGGTAACAGTAGCATATATATAATTTTCATTTCAGGCAACTATGGATTGCCGTGGGGTGTCGGCAATAGAATGTTACCCTTCCCGTTCGTGTCCGTGGATGCAGTAATCTGAGGGATACCTCCGGAAGATAGGCAGAAGCGTCGTTTCGTGTCTAAGCGTGGCGAGTATGGCAACTAAGTATCCCTCTGGAGATCCATGAAGGAGGCCTGTGTTCATCAGTGGACGTTTTATGGCTGAAATGATGATTCTACCAATTACACAAAGTAACTAAAATGTACACATTTACATTAATATAAAAAATAATTGAAAAAACTAAAATATAATTTTATCAAATTAATAACAAGATAATGGAAACTTTAGCTTAAGGTGACATTAATTTTTAACCGACTTCAAAATGGAGGGCATCTGTGTTTGTCTGTATATTTGTTTATTGTATATGAATGTTCACCAAATTCGTCATCAATTTTTTTGTTAAAGTCTATCTGAGTTGGTACCTAATCACGACATTGAATTCGGTTGTTTTATTGAAAAATTAAAGAATTCATCTCACACAGAGCATATTGACATGTACTAAAAATATCTAACGTAACTACTCTCATGTTCACAGGATGGGTGACGGACAAGCAGCGGATCTGCCGAGCGGACGTGGCCGCTAAGGACCTGAGGGGCGTGCTAGCCCTCCGGCAGAAGCACACGGCGCTGCTGCACGAGCTGAGGGCCCGGGAACACGTGTCGCAACGGCACAAGGTCAAGGGACAGAGGTATACTCAGATCCAGATCCTTCCCCTCAATATCATCATCCCCTCAGCCGCAGAACGTCCATAGATGCATTAATGGTATTTTTTTAGCATATTTTTAAATAAGTCAAGAACTTAATAATTATGTAGGCTTAAAGGAAAACTTAAAACTGTTTATTAATGTACAGTTGAGATCAGAGAGGACCCGTAGGTTTTACATCAACTTTAGTAACTTCAAACCGTGGGACAAATATCTGCGAAACAATAACAAACGGGACACCGTGGCGGGAGTCGAACCCGTCTCTCGTATGAGTCTATTAGACCAATTGAGCCACGGAGGCAGTCGAAGTCTCAAAGATTAAGGTTAAGGGACAAAGGTACATACTCAGAGACACACGTTCCCCTTAACATCATCACCATCTCAGTCGTAGGAGCGTCCACTGCTGGGCATAGGCCTCCCTCATGGATCTCCTAGAACATGAGGGGGTGGTTGCCGCACTTGGCAGGCGCCCTGAGTGGTGAGTATGACAACATCCCCTTAGGATATCCATGAGGGAGGCCTTTATCAGTGGACGCGCTACGGCTGAGATGATGCAGATTGGACATGGTCGCTAAGGACCTGAGGGGCGTGCGAGCCCTCAAACAGAAGCCCTTCTGCACGAGCTGAGGGCGAGGGAACGCGTGTCTCGAGCCCGCCCCCCAAACTCCAACTATCTGTATTAAAACATATTTATCCGTGTATTTATCGCGTGAATTATCTTTTTTATTTCCCGACTTTTCGCCTGGAATGCACCGAGCATGGTCCCGGGAAGACTCGCTTTATCTGAGTATTTCGCGATTTGTTAACATATTATTATAGTTTGTTATTTTTATAGTGTTTAACCACCAAGTAGAACATTGTCAAAGAAATGAATAACCTTATCAAAAATTTTACGGTTCCGGTGGAATTCGAACCATTGTCCGTCAAATCGATACTTGACGCTTCCTTAGGCCGGAAGTGCTTTGACCGCTTAGCTACAGAACCCATGTCGGGACCCGCTGAAATTCTTGATAAGGCGATGTCGGTTTGAGCAACCGAAGAGCAACGATGCAACTTCAGACAATGAACACGAGAACTCTAGTAGTTATCTTTAGATATAGCCTTTAGCCTTCCTCGATAAATAGGCTATCTAACACTGAGAGTTTTTCATAGCAGACCAGTAAGTTCCTGAGATTAGCGCGTTCAGGCAAGCAAACTCTTCAGCTTTATATATTAGTATAGATATAAGTTGCGAAGTTGTCCACCGTACGTGTCTGAGTCCTCTCCCTCCGCAGCCTGCTGGACGCGCAGCACCCGCGGCGCGCCGAGGTGGCGGCGCGGCTGGGCTCGCTCGCCCAGCAGTGGGACACGCTGCGCGAGCTGGCCAACGCGCGGGACAAGCAGCTGTCTGACGCCGCGGAGGCGCATCAGGTCTGTCTTAGAATTAACTCATTCAGACGTGACTTTACGGAAATACATTTTCTAAATTCATTCATTTATTTCCAAAGTTTGCAATTACAAAACATAGACACGTCCACTTAATTAAAAAATATATATATTTAATCCTAAGTTAACAGGAAATAAGGCACATGAATGAATCAGTTTGCGCCCTGTTTTCAGCACTGTGATGAGAAGCGATTAGAAAACTATTACGTTTTTTTAGTTGTTTCGGAGTTGAAGTAAATTTCATTCCAAGCATTTTTGTCTTCTAGAATAATCAGATAAGCTTTCTTGTGAAGATTATATTTCATAACTTTTTTAAAACTTTTTGATAGAAAATTGTTGCATTTCTTTAGGAGCTTTATTGTATTCTGCTATATGGTTTATTGACTTAATAAAAATGAAGAATAAGGTCAGAATTAACCCATGTTGGGTTTCACGAAAAGAAGAATTAAAGATAAAATATGTTTATTTTGTCACTTATTACGAACAATTAACAAAATTATAAAATTATTCTTAGAACTAAGTCAAAGTGACAAAAAAGGTCACCATTCAGCTTGTGCTGTGGCAGAGTAAATCAAACCACAGCGCTGGTCTTCCATTGTCACCTTGTTTGTGATAGATGGCATATCCACTGAGCACACGCAGTAAAACACAATATTATATTTTTTTATTTTAGGAAAACTTACAGCTATTCTTAAGAACTAATACAGGTTAACAATATAACGTGAATTTATCACGTTAAGATTCTGATGGCTAATTAAAAGTTTCCGCAGATAGGCATCTGAAAAATTAAAAAGGAAAGAAAGGGTCAGTAGATGACAAACACCACCAAAAGAAAAAGCTAATAACATAAAGTAAAAAAGAAAGAAAAGGATTATTACAGCATTATTTATTTAATATGAATATTGTTACGCGCAGTTCTACGGAGACGCCAACGAGGCTGAGTCGTGGATGAAGGAGAAGCGCCCTCTAGTGGCGACGGCCGACTGCGGACGGGACGCGCACACCGCCGGGGCGCTGCTGCACAGACACAGGTAATATAATGGACACACACACACACACACACACACACACACACACTCTCTCACACTCACACACACATCCCATTTAGTTTATAATGTTTTTTATTTTTATTTTATTTTAAATATTTAGAAGCCATGTACGTCTAGGAGTTGGCGTTGCCACTGCCACTCAGTTGTAAAGCTTCGGTAGTGTCATCGTTTCATTAGAATTTAAGTGCCTTTGTAACATGTCTCAATAAATGATTTTTATCTTTATTTTATCTTTAAAAAAAATATTATGATGATGGTGATGACCAAGTCGACTAACGACGTCGCCGTACGCAAGCGACTAGTGAATTAGCAAATAATGTATAATGGTATACGACTCCTGTATTACGTATCTAGCGACAGGTTTGCAAGAGGCGCAAATCTCGTGATATTTATTCATTTATTTATTGAGAAAGGTACAGAATAACATAAAAGTAAAACTTATGTAACGATGCTAACCGCAAAAAGTATTAAACTGTGTCGCGGTGAGTAACGCCTTCCTTAAATAATGAACATTATGTATTATCTCTAGGTATAAACTACAATTTAATTTTAACTAACAAAGAATATATTGAATAGTTGGGAGAAGATAACAACATTATTAACACATATTTAACCGGGTATTTATCGCGCTTTTTACCTTTATTAGGGGACCGGGAAGACTCATCGTGGTCCCGGGACCACGATGAGTGCAATCCTGTCGAAACGTCGGGCAATAATAAAGGTAAATAGCGCGATAAATACCCGGTTAAATATGTGTTAATAATGTGTTGTGATCGCGAAAGTTTAAAAAAGATAGCAACATGTAAACAGGAAAATAAATTTATAATAATAAACTCTTGAGACAATTTTTTATATTCGCTATTTTAATTTTGTTGTCTTGTCATTTTATTTTATGGCTTTTTGTGTTTGGTTTTACACCATTCCGCCAGTGTCAAGTTAATTTATTAATTCTTATGTTAATTGGCTGGCCATGTAGGCGCAGCTAAAAACAGCTGTATATCTTAGTTAACAGGTTTTGTTGTGTATCCGTCACAAAGTTAATTCACTAATTGACGTTTGACAGCGGTGATTGCGAGATTTAGGCCTGTTGCAAACCTGTCGTGATACGTAATCAGCCTGCCGGTATACGGTACCGGACACATGAGAAGGAGAATATATACTTATTTATTTTTTTATTTTATCTACATTGCACCTATTTTGACAGGATTATCCTAATACAATAGTGTAGTCATCTTACTTAACAATTAAATTACAATAAGGAGGTACTCACTTTCATAAATATAAATATTCGATTAAATTCGTAAATATTGCATTAAATTAAATTAACAATTCATTTCACAAATACAAAAAACCATTCAATCACATTAAAATTGATACTCAATTCCATCCTTTGGGTCGACTTCGGTCACTTCCTAATTTGTATCTTTCCAATCAAACATTTAAAATCCCATATTAAAAAATAAATAAATCAATTACAATACACAATTGCATTAATATAAATAAATATACTCCGTATATATGTACATATATCACCAACATAGCCCAACGCATTAGCACGTTGAAGTGGCAATGGGCAGGCCATGTAGCTCGCAGAACAGATGGCCGATGGGGCCGCAAAGTTCTCGAATGGAGGCCACGGATCGGCAAGCGCAGCGTAGGACGTCCACCTACAAGATGGGCAGACGACTTGGTGAGAACTGCTGGTCGGCGGTGGATGCAGACGGCTTCCAACTGCAGTACTTGGAGATCAATGAGGGAGGCCTTTGTCCAGCAGTGGACGTCCTACGGCTGAAATGATGATGATGATGAAATAAATATACATACATATATGTTTACCCATGTGAAGTCCGAGAGGGTAGAAGAATCTATGCCATAGTTGTGTGTTAGCTAAGTTTGGTTCCCGGTAACATGTGTACTGGGTTCCCTAAAGGTATAGTTTTATGACCTTAATTTGAACTTGCTGTTGGATTTTTTGTTTAACTTAATAATGTGTGCTTGCTTTTAAACTCAGTTCTAATGTTGGGATCCATGGAAAATCGAGGGAAACATACCAGTAACTTTGCATATAGCGGCTTCAGTATTGTCAGTTGCTATAATTTAGATTTTATCATTGTAGTTGTTTTTTTTATGTTAAAAGAGTAAAGATTTATATTGAACCACGGTGCTGACTTACGGTGCTGGGATCAACACATGGTCCTTCGAGCCGGAAATAACGACTCAACGACCCACTACTATTATTAATTTACATTCGTCGATATCTCACTAATATTATAAAGCCGAAAGTTTCAAAAAACCTCTTCACGCCAAAACTAGCTTACGAATTGAGCTAAAATTTCGCACACGTATATTGACCAGGATTAACATAGAGAACTTTTTATCCGGGTACAAATGCGTGCAAAGCTGCGTGCAGAAGCTAGTGTCTGTAATGACGTGTCCGCCCACAGAGCGACGCACGACGAGATCCGCGCGCACGACGCCGAGCTGCAGGCGCTGCGTGCGCACGCGCAGCGCCTGGAGCGGGACGGCATCACCAGCCTGCAGGTGGGTCCTTTATCTTGCGGTCTTAGGCCTCATTTACGGAGAAGCGGGGCAGTTTTTTTTTCTCACACTTGGTTAGTTTGTATGGTGTATAAAAACTTATTTTATGAATATTACTTTAAAGGCGTTGGAGAGTGTGTTTACAGAGAAACGCGCTACGCGCCGCAAGCCCGTAAGTGAGGCCTTAAATTGTGAAATAACTTGTGTGGTTTGCATTCAGATACAAAAGTTATGTTTCTGACACACGGCGACGCAGAATTCAGTCTGTGATTTGGGTTGAAAGTAAATTGAGAAAATTACGCTCGAGCTTTAGCGAAAATCTATATTTAATCAGTTCCTAAACTAACATTACGCTCAAACCCAAGCAAGTTCTTCTTGAAATCGAAATTCAAACTAGTTTCTAATCAAATTACGGTTGAGTCTTACGAAATTCTTTTTAAAATCGATATGGTAACTACGGAAGACCAGCGCTGTGGTGCGACTCGTTCTGCCACTGCACATGCTGAGTATTGACCATTTTTGT
Source organism: Pasiphila rectangulata (assembly GCA_963082625.1). Classification (NCBI taxonomy): domain Eukaryota; kingdom Metazoa; phylum Arthropoda; class Insecta; order Lepidoptera; family Geometridae; genus Pasiphila; species Pasiphila rectangulata. The sequence continues at coordinate 8,607,380 of OY720264.1, read as the reverse complement.
CACTAGTTTTAAAGCAGAATTGATGATTTTTTTTTTTATTTGATTGTAAAAATGTGACAAACGTTTCTTTATCTCTATATGTATCAGTGTCTAAACTAATAATCTGTGTGACTCTAGCTGCCGACAGAAGTGGAAGCGACTCCAGCGCTCTCAGAAGAAGAGTTCGTGAATGAGTCCCGTCTGGTGCCCACCGAGGTGTGGGAGGAGGAACCGGTGGAGCGGCTGGAGCACAGGACGGTCACCGAGGAGCGGAGCGTGCCTCAGGTAACCGGCGCCATCTGTTACTGATACAGGGAACTACGTTAACGGAGAGTCAGCTTGAAGCCAGCGCTGTCAGAGGAGTGCCTCAGGTAACCGGCGCCATCTGTTACTGATACAGGGAACTACGTTAACGTAGAGTCAGCTTCAAGACAGCGCTGTCAGAGGACTGCCTCAGGTAACCAGCGCCATCTGTTATTGATGCAGGGAACTACGTTAACGTAGAGTTAGCTTAAAGCTAGCGCTGTCAGAGGAGTGCCTCAGGTAACCAGCGCCATCTGTTGTCAATATAGAAAACTACACATTAAAAATAATACGGAGGATAAAATTTTTCCATTATCTGCAGATATTTCGTTTCGGGTTTGGGTGGTCATGGTAAGATTTAAGTAAAAAAAGTAAGGCCTTTGCATCTATTATAGATGATTTATACAGCGTCAGTAACTGGTAATCATGCTGTACGGGACGCTGCAGTGCCTGTAACAAGTGCCTAAAATTAAGCATGTATGTACAAAAAAAAATATTTACGTATTCCATTGTTGCACCGTGCGCAAACGCAAACTAGTAAGTTAGCGAAAGAGAGCTCGTAACACTATCAATCATCTCGTACCGAGGTTTGGGAAGCGCCATCTATATGTTGAGACAGTAACTAATTGTCGAATTACGTTTTTATGTATGGGATTGGCGGTCCACTATTTATATGGTCCATGGTCTAATAAATCATAATATCATTTATCGTCGCAGATGAAGGCCATCTAAGAAAAATCTAGCAAAGATTTGATTGTTTGTTTGTACGCATTGAATAGGCACCGAAACTACTGGACCGATTTGAAAAATTCTTTCACCATCAGAATGCTACATTATCCCTGAGTAACATAGGCTATATTTTATTCCCGTTTTCCCACGGGAACGGGAACTACGCGGGTGAAACCGGATTGCGGCGTGTCATTTCATTCATTTGACAATTCAATTCAAATGACATGTGATTTCATTTATCGTCGCAGGTGAAGGCCCTCTACGCGTTCACCGGGCAGGGCATCTCCATCGCGAAGGGCGAGGTGATGTTCCTCATTAGCAAGACGAACCCCGACTGGTGGTCCATCCGCAAGGCCGACCGCAGCGACGGGTTCGTGCCCGCTAACTACGTGCGCGAGGTGGAGCCCCGGGTGGTGCCGGTGAGTCTTATAATAAACATTCATTTATTTATCTATGTTATATATTATTTAAGCCCGAAGACCTGTGGGCAAAGATCACCACTCAGTGGAGCCCCAACACGGTGAGGCGCCGCGGCAGACCGAAGAAGCGATGGCGTGACGAGTTAGACCAACATAACAGCGCATGGGTCGAATGACGGCGGATCGGGACGCATGGAGAGTTGGAGGGGAGGCCTTTGCTCAGCAGTGGGACACTTATGGCTAATTGTAATTGTAATATATTATTTATTATCATCATCATATCAGCCGTGGGACGTCCGCTGCTGGACAAAGGCCTCCTTCATTGATCTCCAGGTACTGCTGTTAGAAGCCGTCTGCATCCACCGCCGACCAGCAGTTCTCACCAGGTCGTCTGCACATCTTGTAGGTGGACATCTTTTGTTTTTAAAACCGATCGGACGAGAGGTGACGCGTGCGTGACGCTTGGAGATGTGCGAGTTAGTACTAGGACTGCTCTAGTGGCTAGTTACTAGGGCGACTGCCCTTCGTCGATCGTCCCCATCGTGTTGACTGTGGCGACTGAGGCTACACTGTAGCAGCTGTGGTGAAAATGTGTTACATCTGCCAGGCGTTCCGTGACGGCTTTATTTGTTATTAGTATTTTGTTTAAGGTGTGCCATAAAGTGTATATAAGTTGTGGTATTCGATCCCAGGTCCAAGTCCGCCGTCCGGAGAAGGTGCGCACCGTGCAGCGCGTGAAGAAGACGGTGCTGGTGAAGCAGGTGGTGGCGGTGCGGCGCGCGCCCGCCCGCCGCACGCCGCGGCCGGCGCGCGCGCCCAGCCAGCCGCCGCTCACCGTGCAGCAGAGGATGAACGACATACAGAAGGATTACGGTAAGAGCATGGGATTTAGAATAGCGCCATCTGTTGGTACTAGCTAGCGGCGTGCGGCGCCGTGAGATGTTACTAGTCAGGAGTGAAAACGCCTGCCTGAGATCAATGTTTGATTCCGACGTTTGTCACTAGATGGCGCTGTTTTTAACTACTGAGCTCTGCGAATGGTTTTGAAAAGTGTGTCTAGAATAGTGGTCAAATGCCTTCTAGACACAGCCGCTGAATGTGCAGCAGTGGATGAACGACATACAGAAAGGCTACGGCAGGTGATGAGAATAGCGCCATCTGTTGAGAGATGGTTTTAGCTGGTTGCGGGAGACGCGGCGCCCCGCTCGAAGTATGAATGTTTAGTTCCGACATTTGTCACTAGATGGCGTTGTTCTAAACAACCGAGACCCTTGGGTCTCTTCTCGTTGACTTGACTAGTAGAATTTAGATTTTCATACCCTGCCATCATGCCTATTCAAGCTGTTCTAACCCCTATCTTCTCCTCCAGAGGAGCTACTTTCCCTCTCCGACGCCCGCCGCGCCCAACTCGAAGACGCCATTAAGCTGTACAGCTTGTTCGCGGAATGCGACGACTTCGACAAGTGGATGAAAGACAAGGAGAAGATGCTGCGAACAGATGAGGACGAAAGTGTGCAGGAGGCTAAGAGGAAATACGAGGTACGTACAAGAGAGAATCCTACAAATATGTATATATTTTTATTAATAAAGGGCGCCTAACAGAACTAAAACACATTATTCTGTATTCTCACATTATGAACCTCAATTATTTTGACACTTGTGCTCTCCCAATTACAGAGTGTCACAACTTTTCTGTTTCTTTCTGCATACGTTTTTCTTGACTAAATTAAGCTAGTTTACAAAAATAACATTTAGTAGGTAGGCAAGAAAAATACCCACCTACCTACTTTTTAGGGGAAATATTAGCAATATTAATAATATAAAAATATTATAAAAACGAAAATCCTAGTCAACATCTTGTACGTATGCAAAATTTTCTGCTTTCTATGTAAGTACGCTAGTTTTTGCGTTAAGAGGTAATAAACCTCCATACAAACAAGCTTTCGGCTTTATCATATTAGTGAGATTTATTAACACATATTACGAGTAAAAGTTCTCGAGTGGAGGCCACGGACCGGCAAGCGCAGCGTAGGACGTCCACCTACAAGATGGCATGATGACCTGGTGAAGACCGCAGGTCGACGGTGGATGCAGATCGCTTCCAACCGCAATAACTAGAAATCCATGAGGGAGGCCTATACATAGCTGTGGACGTCCGACGGCTGAAATGATGAGTAAAAGAAAAAAGTAAATCACCTCCTAGAAATTCATCCATTTGTGAACCTTCCTCCTTCCTCCATCCTTTAGAAGTTCGTGACGGACCTCTCAGCGGCCTCGAAGCGCCTGGAGCACATCGACTTGGCGGCCGAGGAGCTGGTGACCAGCAAGCACGCCGCCGCCGGCAAGGCCAGCGCGCGCCGCCAGCAGCTGCGCCAGCAGTGGGACCGGCTGCTGCGGCTCAAGCAGCAGAAGGAGAAGAGTCTAGAGGGAGCTTCAAGGTAAGCCTGAATAGAGAACAGCGCCATCTCTTGGCACGGTTTGGTACAAGTTATGAGCCACCCTGTAGCAGCTGGAAAGGAAGCTTGGCAAATTTAGAATAGCGCCATCTAGTGTCGTAGTTTGAAGGAGACCATCAACGTAGTCAAGACACGTGACATTCTTTCTAGATACTCGGCCATCCATCACGACTCTTGGGTTATCTTTCTAGAAATCTAGACACTACCATCCATCTAGGAACGCGACCATCCATCCAGACACTTGACCGTCCTTCTAGGCACGCGACCATTCATCTAGCACTTTACTTAACGCCATCTAGCGACACACATCGGGACTACACATTGATTTCAAGCTGTAACCAAAGGCCTCTATCATCTCTCGGAACTGCGCGACCACACACTAACGCAAGAACGGAGACGTGGTGTGAGACTCTCTCCATTAAATTATTTATTTATTTATTATTGTTATCACATGCAGCATTACAGATACCTGACGAGCTCTGTGGCGCAGCGGGCGAAGGTCCGCCTGCGACGCATGGGGTTGCGGGTTCGATTCCCGCCTCGGGACAAATGTCTGTACGATCTGCAGATATTTGTTCAGGGTGTTCTGGGTGTTTTTCTATATATAATAAAAATATCTATCTATGTAGTAAATGTATTAAGTATATCAGTCATCTAGTACCCATAACACAAGCTCTGCTTAGCTTGGGGCTAGATGATGCTGTGTGATTTGTCCAGCATTATTTATTTATTTATTTAGATAATTATAATCCAAGGCGTGACATGGTTAATTAACTGTTGCGTTGAAATTAAACCATTAACATTGTGTGACGTCTCCAGCGTGGAGCTGTTCGGTCGCACATGCGACGAGGCGCTGGACTGGATGCACGAGAAGGAGCAGCAGCTAGCAGCGCCGCCCGCGCCCGCCGCCGACCTGCGCACCGTGCGCGCGCTGCAGCGCAGACATGCGCAGCTGGAGAGGGAGCTGGAACCGCTCAAGGAGAAAGTGCGATCCGTCAACCTCCTTGCTGACAGGTGAGTCTCATAGAGAGTTTGATCGCGCCATCTAGTTCTAGAGCTTGCTACTAAGCATTAACAGTGTTAAGTACACTGACAAGTTACTCATAGCGGAGCTGGTTTCGGTCGTTTAAAAAAGCGCCATCTAGTGACGCATTCTAAGAACTTCTTACCTTGTTGCGGTAGTTTTACTGTTGATATTCATATATTTATGGTGTACAATGAAGCATTTTCTATCTAGCTACCTAAAGAAGTTCCTAAAAGTCTCAATAGATGGAGCTATTATCTCTAAGGTGCTATAAAGAATATTTGCGATTATAGCACGCTCATCTCCCTAATAAAGAAACCGTGTAGAACACTGGGAGACAAGTGGTGAATCTGCTGGCTGACAGCTAAGGTACTAGTAACTTTGTGTAGTTACAAGAAATATGAAAAAACATCAATGCAGTTTGGTACTAAACAATGATCTTCCTGTGAAATTAGAACGAAAGGACGAACCACCCGCACAAAACAATACAGACACAAAATAGAACTAATATAAAAACATGGAGAGAAAGAAGTACAGAGAAAATGGGGGGGAAAGGTGCCTCGGTTTTGTGTGGCAAGGCTGGTTTCCAGTCAGTTTTAAATTAATTGTGTTGAGACGGGTAAAGGTAGTAACATCTATTGAGACAACTTTTCAAAAATATAGCGTGACATCTAGTTAGACATAGTTTGGAAACTAACCATAATTCGGTCTAGCTTTTCACGTTAGTAGTGTACGTAACTGTGAATTTAAGGTTTTTATAAGAAAAGCGACATCTATACTACAAAATTCGATATATACAAAACGTAACAATGTGACTGAACTAAAAGGTTCGTCCAAATAATAAACTCTGTTTGTTTTTCATGCAGTCTATTGACAAGATTCAAAAACTGGTATGTGCTGTTTCAAATACACACCACCTATCTATACAGCACATTCTTCCTATTATATTATGTTCTTTTAATCTTCTTTATTCTTCTTCTTAAGTTTTTTTGGCCGAATAGTATGTACCCTCGACTTTCAATCCGAAGGTCGTGGTTTCGATACCGACCAATGGATTTTTATTTGTTGAAAAGTGTATGTTCACTAAAATGCAGTGAAAATATTTAGTTTTAATACCGCTAATGCTGAGATGCATGAGCACCGCCCGCCCGCTAATTATGCACATGCAGGGAGAACTAGGTTGTTAGTGCAGCATGCATACCCAATTTGCCCAGGTTGGCTGCTGGAGCGAAAGTTTACTTTCGCTTATTGACTTTGACTTTGAAATATCGTTTGTTGTCGCACCGGATTTCGTTTGCGCCGACCACGTTCCGTCACTGGTTTGCTCCGCCCGTCGCGTTGAATGACGTAGGAGCCGAGCGCCGGCTCGGGATTGTTCGGGGCGTAGCGAGCGCATGGCGAGCCTACGACGGGAAGGCGCGGGGTCGAACCGCCACTTTGCTCCTGATCGTCAAACAGTCACATCAACATCTTATGTTGGGACTATGTCCGTGTAGGCTCAGTTCCTAAATTAAATTATAAGGTTGAGAGTATCATTTTATTATAGTAAATACCTACTGATTATTAAATTATGATAATTGTTGTAAATATATAATTATGTACCTACTTGTGTTGATTAAAAATACATGGTTCAAGATCTAACTCTTCTTTCTTTTACGTTCAACATTTTTAACCTCGGGTTTTGCCTTCCAGCGTGAAGTCCCAGTACCCGACGGAGCGCGCCAACGTGGAAACCCGCCAGGAACAGATCGACGAGATGTGGCGCCGCTGCTCCGTGCAGGCCGAGGAGAGGAGACGGCTGCTGCAAAGCGCTGTAGGGCTGCAGATATTCCAGAACACGAGCACACAGCTGGTGGAGTGGCTGCAGGTAACTAACTCCTGTAAAAAAACGTTTAACGGAGCTGGAGTTACGGATTCCGTCCCAAGCTGTTTTGTCCTCTAAGTACTCTGGTATTTTTTTAATATGCTGTAAAAGGCACAAACCGCAAGAACTGGCAGATGATAGCGCGGATGTAGACACCTGCAGACCGAGATGTAGCGTCGGTGCTTGCTTGGCGCAGGCGGAGGGATTTTGTTAAATCTAGCTGGCCCAGTGAACTTTGTACCGCGTCAGAATAAACGACCTACTTCTACATATACTGCATCCACGGGCATGAGTGGAGGGTTGACTACTGCCTCCCCACGGCCAGTCATATAGTAATATATGTTATTTGTTTTACAGAAAGTCCGGTCGCAGATGGCTCAGGAGGCGACGGCCAAGGACGTGGCGACGGCGGAAGCCCTGCTGAAGCAGCACCAGGAGCTGCAGGACGACATGAAGGCGCACGACGACGAGTGAGTCACGTGCATCCCACTTCTGATCTAAATTTTTGAACCCTAGTTCCAATATTTCATGGGTCTCACCATCAAATCAAATGATTTGGAATTCAATTTCAAATTAACACTGTCAATACTAACCTATAACTTTCTTTCTGCTGGTTTTTATATAATGTTTCTCAATGAATGGGGATTTGTGACCACGCCCTTTGTTTGCGTCGGACCTAAACGTAAAGATAAGCTGAGTAAAAGCTAAGGGTAGCTAGCTGAGGGGGTGATGACTCCGAAGAGATATAAATGAACGAACCCGTGGATCCCACTTCTGATTTAAACTTTAAAACCCTAGTTCCATTATTTAATGGGTCACACCATCAAATCAAATGATTTGGAATTCAATTTCAAATTAACACCGTCAATACTAACCTAACTATAACTTTCTTTCTGCTGGTTCTTATATATCGCACCTCCAGTCGTAGACTGACTCAATCCAAAATTCATGTTTTTTGGAAAATGAAGAAAACGTGTTTCGGTCCTTGACAGTTTTTGATAAATCACACTATAACTTTATGAAACAGAGAGCTATTACAGTTTATTTATGATTTACTCTGTTTCTGATTTACTAGGCGATAGAGCGCACTTTTTTGAGTCGCTCTGTATACTTAATTCACCCAAATTTTGAATTGAGTCAGTCTACGACTGGAGGTGCGATATGTTTCTCAATGAATGGGGATTTATGACCACGCTCTTTGTTTGGGTCGGACCCAAAAGTAAAGCTAAGCTAGAACGAACCCGTAGAGTGTTGAAATCGCACTGCTTTATTGTTTTCACAAGTTACACGACAATTTAATCTAGGTCAATGCAATCGATGCTAACATAACTAAAGTGGTATATACTCTAACATGTGTATGTAAGTGCTAGCTCGTACATCCTTCAATATAAATTATTATCGACTCGGTCAAAAAACCAACCCTTACACACATTCTACATCGTTTGGCTGAAGTATAAAAACATTGCTAAGGCCATGAATGGACGAGACCCGTAAAATAAATATCACTACAATTGTTTTTCTATATATAATAAAAATATCTATCTATGTAGTATAATGTATTAAGTATATCAGTGATCTAGTACACATAACACAAGCTCTGCTTAGCTTGGGGCTAGATGATGCTGTGTGATTTGTCCAGAATTATTTATTTATTTTATCAGGGCCAAATACCAACTTTACCGCTCTCGTGGTAGAGCCGATATCAGATTAATAAATAAGTAATGCTGGACAATTCACACAGCAACATCCAGCCCCAAGCTAAGCAGAGCTTGTGTTATGGGTACTAGATCACTGATATACTTAATATATTATACTGCATAGATATTTCTATTATAAATAGAAAAACATCCAGAACAACCTGAACAAATATCTGCAGATCACAAATACAAAAGATACAAAATATGTTTATTTCCAAAAACAGGTTATCAAACTTCTAATTACTAGGCACATATGATTAAGGAATATATTTGTAACTTAGAATGTAAATAGAAGATGGAAAAATAACCCTGTGGAGTCAAAGAGGCTGATACCTCGCTCTAACTAAGCTTAACACTTTATTTAGACGCGAGGGATCACTGCTTCGGCTATGGCTACAGAAAGTTAAAGGATGATGTTGATAATAAGAACATTTTTTTTATTAAAGTGTAATATTTAGGTAAAAATTTTAAGGAAATGGACAAATTGAATGGCTCATGACATTTAAATCCATTTAAATATCCATTATATATAAAATTACATTACAGTATGTTACCAAGTTTTAAACACAAATAGAATATACAAAAAATAAAATATAAAATTAATTCTACACAACAATGCAGACTATTTGTTAAGATGAAACTAAATCATGCCAAATGTTATATAAAAAATGGTAGAATAAAAATAAAAAATGTATCCTACAAAATAAACAGTACAATTTGTAATACCAATTGTAATGCTCATAAGACTAATAATAATACAGCCCATTTAGTTAACGTGATAAACATTTAATGTTGAGTCGATAGCAGAATCTCTGTTTACTTGTATTCTAGACTCTGTAAGTAATACCTTATTTTTCTCTTACATTCCTGGAAAGTAGTTTTAGATCATACAGACATTTGGCCTGAGGCGGGAACCCGCAACCTCTTGCGTCGCAGGCGGACCTTCGCCCGCTGCGCCGCAGAGGTCGATTGCATTAACATAATGTCGCTCCAGGTTCCGCGAGGTGATCGCGCTGGGCAGGCAGCTGCTGGCGAACGACCCCTCGCTGGCGGACGTGGCGCACAGGATCGACACTCTGGACGACGAGCAGAAGGCCTTACAGAAAGGTAACCGCATCTCTCACATCTGTTTGTAACCAACTTCAACGTACACATGTTTATAAAATTAAAAAAATAATGTAACTTTACTGAGTTGTGAATTGTTCACTCTCTGATTGTTCACTCACTGATTGTTCACTCACTGATTGTTTTTCAAGGGTTTTAATTTCCTTGAAATCTCTTTAATATTATAAAGCCGAAAGTTTGTTTGTGTGGACGTTTGTTACTTCTTCACGCAAAAACTCGTACGTATCGAGCTGAAATTGCAAAATTGCAAACGCACAAATGTTGACTAGCATTAACACATAGGCTACATTTTATCCGGGTACAACGCATACGAAGCGGCGGGCACAAGCTAGTGTTCTATAAATTACAAAATATCGAGCGATCAATTTACTTAACTATAAGAAACTACTTAACTATTCTCATGTAAGTGACTATCTTTTTGAGAATAAATATCTGTAAACCAATATCCACTGATGGACGTAGGCCTCCCTCATGGATCTCCTTGTGATCATGAGGGGGTAGTTGCCATACTCGCCACGCTTGGCAGGCGGGTTGGCGAGCGCAGTACAGGATGTTGGTACACGGAAAGACGCTGCTGCCCATATTCCGGAGCAGACTCTTAGCAGATTCTTACTGCATCCACGGGCAAGAGACGAGAGGCGACATATTCGCGTATTATCAGAAGTGAACAGATTCAATTATTTTATTCTATTAATTTATGATGTTATTTGTCCATGCGGCCGCGCTGAATAAAGCATTTTTTGATTATTTATTCTAATGCCGGCACCTCACGGCATGATGCAATAAATAAATATAAATAAATACACATTTTCCTGCAGATTGGGCCGACAAGGAGGACAGATTGAAGCAGCTCGTCCAACTGCAGAGCTTCAACCGCGAAGCGGACGCCATCGACGCCGCGTCCGGCGCGCACGAGGCGTATCTGGAGTACGCGCCTTTGGGGGTAAGGCCGCCTAACACAATGGAGATAGATACCTAAGCTATAACTTTAAGAGCTAACTCTTATATGCCGTTGCCAAGTTTGGTCTAACGAGCCATGTCAGGGCTCGTTTAAGAAATGTTTTGCAGGAAAGATTAATCATTTATTGTTTGTGATTCAAGCACAAATAGTCTATTTTAAACTTTCGCGATCACAACACATTATTACTATATTGGATTATCGGGTATTTATCGCGTAATTACCTTTATTTTATTCCCGACGTTTCGACCGGATCGCACCTGGTCGCGGTCGCGGGGAGACTGGCGTGCTGAAGTTAACCGCAGCAAAGCGAAGTTAACTTTTCAGACTACCCTCACTTGGTCTTCATAATTAGAAATTTGACATTTAAGGCCGGTTCACACTGGGACAGCACACTACACTTACTGTATCAGCACACTTTGGTTTATTCACACGCCGAGTACACTTGGCTATCACTGGATTCCATGAGGCAGAGAGTCTGAAGCCGTCTTCACGATTAAAATTAGGATATTTCTTAATTTCAATCGCTTCCCGAACCATTCTCTTGTAGTAGTGCCTCTCGTTGGAAATAATCATGGGATTGTGCAATCCGGTCGAAACGTCGGGAATAAAATAAAGGTAATTACGAGATAAATACCCGATAATCCAATATAGTATCAAGTACATATAGTTAGTTGGTAGGTTACATATGTATACATTTCGTTCTCTAGATTCTGCCACTAGGGCATACAAACATAACAAACGCAATTATTAAGATACATGGTTCACGGCCCGTATCGAACCCAAGAGGGGTCGCGTACAAGAACTAAGTCTACTCCTTAGTCCTCACGTAGGTCACTGCGTCTGTTTGAGAATAAATACATTCAATAACATATCATATCATTAATTGTAAAACAATTTTACAATCATATTTGATTTAAATTACATAAAAATTAGGTTTTAATACTACAAAATTAATAAATCCATGTATTCAATAATAAATAAATAAATAATGCTGGATAACATAAAATATATACACATAATAAATCACACAGCATCATCTAGCCCCAAGCTAAGCAGAGCTTGTGTTATGGGTACTAGATGACTGATATATGTACTTAATACATTATACTACATAGATAGATATTTTATTATATATAGAAAAACACCTAGAACACCCTGAATAAATATCTGCAGATCGTACAGACATTTGTCCCGAGGCGGGAATCGAACCCGCAACCCTTTGCGTCGCAGGCGGACCTTCGCCCGCTGCGCCACAGAGCTATAAGATAATCAATAAGAGACAGCTACTTCGACTTCTTTCAGTATTTTATGTATATTCCATCTAACCTCACCTAACTTATAATACTTTTTCGCTCCCCAGTCGTCGGTAGACTCGGCGTCAGCGCTTGTGAAGCGTCACGAGGAGTTGGAGGCGCGTCTGGGCGCTCAGGAGGAACGAGTGGCCGCCTTCTTGCAGCGGGCCAAGGCGCTCCACAGACACCCCGACCAAGCCCAGTGAGTTTACAGTAGACCGTGTAGCAGACCCCACAGTACCTCCACAATGTAGACCCTACATCGTACCGTACCAGGAAGAAAAAGTAAGGCCTTTGCATCTATTATAGATGATTTATACAGCGTCAGCAACTGGTAATCATGCTGTACGGGACGCTGCAGTGCCTGGGACATTGTTAGATGGATTAGGCTTGCCCAGCACCTATACCATCCTCTCAGCTTAGTCAGCTATTATTCAGAGGAAAGAACAGGTCAATACGTCTGAAGCTAACTAAGCCGCGGGTTTCCTCACGATGTTTCCTTCACCGTTAAAGCTCGTGTTAAGTGTGCACATACATTTTTCAAGAAAGAAAAATCCATTGGTGCACGGCCGGTATCGAACCTACGACCTTCGGATTGAAAGTCAGGGGTACATACATACATTTTGAGATCCCCTATCCGCCCCCCTGCAATCATAATAAGAATACTGTTTAGCATTTTCATATAACCTATATTAGTAAAAAAGTGTTATCCTTAACAATTTCAAATTTTGAAGTGGTTAGTATCAGTAGTTCTCGAGATATCCACTTGTGACGGACAGACAGACAGACAGACAGAGTGATTCTATAAGAGTTCCTTTTTACCATTTTGGTCCGGAACCCTAAAAGTTAGATAACTTATTTATTTATTTATTTATTCAAATTGCTGTATGGGCTTACAGATTAATCCAAGGCGCCCAGACACTATACTAACATAAATATACAATAGAAAAAAATACATAGCAAACCTTAATGAAAACGAATTAACAATAAATATTACATTGATGTCAAAAAATGTCAAGATACAAGAACAAAAAGATAGTAATTACAGCAGATACACAAATGTCTAATTAGATAATAAAATAGAATTAAAAAAACAATGTCAAGTCATAACAATTAGTCTAGCATCAGGTACAGTCAAGAAAAGAGTTTAGCAAACGGTATAACTTAATTAACTTATGAGACTAGGTAGAGTGTCAGAGGGGTTGCTTAAAATATTATAAACTTGTTTATTTAGCTACCTATAAAGCAGGATCATTTCCGGCTGTTTGTCCTACACACTTTACTACATATACCTAATGTTTCATGTAGGTGTTTTTGTGTAGTATGTAAAAGCAGCCGCAGACGATCTAACCTAAAAAATCCGACTTGCCCCCTCCTAGGTCAGACAAGCGTACTCCATCTCAACGCTTGCCTGTTGTCAATAAAAAAAAAGTAGCTGGGTACTTCCAAGTGCATGTATCATAGAGTCATTCCCATGAAAGAAGACCCGCGGCAAATTCACTAAGCTTGTTACCAGCGCTGCTATAAGTTAAGATAATTTATTTAAAAAATCATAAACCACACATTAAATTACAAAATAGGTAAGCATTTTAAACTTATTTAAATATCAGTTTTTGCCTGAACTTGCTATGTTCCGGTTTGAAGGGTGGGGCGGTGAAGTTACGGGCACATGAGACAATACAACTCTGTCTCAGGGTGACGGGCGCAATGCGAGCAGCGCTGGTCACGTGCTTAGTGGATTTCCCTCGGGAGTTCTTTCATGGTGATGACTCTGTATATATGATGTGATGACCCTGTATATAGATAGATAGATAGATAGAAAATTCTTTATTGCACACCTTAAAACATACAAGTACAAAATAAAAAAACCAAAGAAACACTGATCATGTGACAATCGGCGGTCTTATCGCTAAAGAGCGATCTCTACCAGACAACCTTGAATTATATATGATGTGATGATTCTGTATATATCTTATAATGTGTCTGTCCGCGCAGCATCGCCGGGCGGCGCGACGCGGTGCAGGCGCGCCGCAGCGGCGTGAGGCGCGCGGCGGCCGAGCGGCGGCGCGCGCTGCTCGCCAGCCTGGCGCACCAGCAGGTAACGCGTCCTATCTCTTCCAGCCGTAGCACGTCCACTGCTGGACAAAGCCCTCCCTCATGGAAAAATTGTGTTCGTGTCACGCACGACAGATGAGAAGCCTGCCTGCCGCCGCCGCATGCGTGAGAGAGAGGGAAGCTAGAGAGACTGGCGCCGTAACGCGTTACGTAACGAAGCGGTTTACCCTCCCATAAGATGTTATCACTTCATCCCTCATCAGAGGGGTTCGGCAGGGTGATTACGTATCTCGCGACAGGTTTTGCAACAGGCAATTGACAGCAATATTGCTGTCAAATGTCAATTCCTTGCACTTCTATAGTACAAAATTGACATTTAACAGCAATATTGCTGTCAATTGCCTGTTGCAAAACCTGTCGCGAGATACGTAATCACCCTGCGGGACTGTCACTCCAAAACACAGGTCACACCATAGCCTAGCTAGGAGAACTGCACTTCACGCACTGGATTGGAGATAAAAGAAATTTCACACAATGTTATTGTGAATTAAGAATTCAATCTGTTTTTATGAAATAAATGTTATGATTATGAAGAATACGCTGTTAGAATCTAACTCGTTTACATAGCCCTCACACTACCTATCTATACCTATTTTTCTATTAAGGTCCTGCTATAATTAATAATGAATTAATAATAACTAATAATTTATTTTGTATTTAAAGTGTAAAAACCCATACTAAGGTATCATTTATAGATAATGAAAAATGCAATCAAAATTTTGTCTCCGATGGGACTCGAACCCGTGACGTTCAGACGAACATCTTTAACGCAGGCTGCCTTTACCGTTCGGCCACGGAGCAATTTACCGTCGGGTCGAAAATTTTGATTGCCTTTATCGGTTTTGAACCGTGTGGCTCCGTGGCCGAACGGTGAAGGCAGCCTGCGTTAATGGTGTTCGTCTGAACGTTACGGGTTCGAACCCGTCGGAGACAAAATTTTGATTGCATTTTTCAATTCCATAACTAATAATATTTTGTATATTATATTTGTTATACATTATAAAAACATAAATACATTTTAAGGAAACGATGGTCACTTCAAAAGTTAAAGTAAAATGTGACGTGGTCGCCAACGCCCACCTCCAAGAACCAGCTCTGAATTATGCTTCAAAGCTTCAATTAAGTATTGTGTGCCCGTGGATGCAGTAAGAACCTGCTAAGGGATACGTCCGGAAGATGGGCAGCAACGTCTTTTACATAATTTACAATGTTTTCTATTCTGCAGTTCATATCAGCAACGGAAGAGCTGCAGACCTGGATCAGTGACAAGACCCTCACGGCGAAAGACCAGAGCTACAGAGACCTAGCCAACCTGGAGAGGAAGCTGCAAAAACACGAGGCCTTCGAACGGGAACTGCAGGCGAACGAAAAGCAACTTAGAAACGTGGAAAGCGTGAGTGGAATTTAGTTTTAACGCCATCTAGCGAGAACCTTTGGAACTACTCTGACGATATATAATGAGGCGTTTTCAGTAAAACATAAAAAGTGTTTTCTACTACACCAAACAGATGGAGCTGGTAAGCGGAGAAAACAAGTTTGTGATTGATTACAAATGTTGTCATTGTCAAATTGTGTTTCCTTCCATTAAATGAAAACTAACGCCATCTATAAAGTTTGAGGGAACTATTTTTGAAATTTTTACTTTTTAATTAAAACGCCTCATTTATTGAACGCAAAATTTAATAAAAAAAATAAATGAAAAGCTTTCATGAAAAATTCGTAGATTTAGAGACGAACTGCAAGAAAGTAAGTGGAATTTAGTTTTAACGCCATCTAGCGCAAACCTATCGAAAAACGTTAACTATAGGCTCTCTCAGCCGTAAATGAAAAGCTCATTATTTTTAGACGAATTGCGAGTGAATTTTGTTTTAACGCCATCTAGCGTAGATCATTGAAACTACACTGACGAGCTACAGAGACGTCAGAGCGTCAGTGGAGTTTAGTTTTAGCGTCATCTAGCGTAAAGTTGTAGAAATACTTAACGTAATAAGAAAGCTATTTCAAATTAAAAATAATCAATCTGATATATCTATTTCAATTCAATTTGTTTGTATGTTCGGGTCAAATCTCGCAAGGAATATAAACACACATCCAGACTTTCTATTGAGCTAAAATTTGGCATACGCCTTAGTTTTGATGACTTTACAATATCCGCCGTGGGGTGCCGGTAGTAGAATGATACCCTTCCTCTCATGCCCATGGATGCAGTAAGAGCCTGCTGAGGGATACCTCCGGAAGATGGGCAGCAGCGTCTATCCGTGTATCAACATCCCATACTGCGCTCACTAACCCGCCTGCCAAGCGTGGTGACTATGGCAACTACCCCTCATGGAGATCCATGAGGGAGGCCTGTGTTCATCAGTGGACGTTTTATGGCTGAAATGATGATGATGACAATATGCATGACTCAATTGTTTTGAAATGGCCGGCGCCACAAGATGGCAGATGATGTATTTTTTTTGTCAAACGCCGTAATATAGCTATCAATGAAACCGCTTTAGAAGCTTGTTTATAAAAAAATGTTTTTAAACATCCTACTAATATTATAAACGCGGAAGTTTGAAAGTTTGCTGAGAACAGACCAGAATGGAGAAAAAACTTACACGAAGGTCTTAAACACCACGACCAAACCTGGTTTGTCTCATTAGCCGAGAAACGAGCGAGACGGCATCCAATCCACCAGTTGGTGGATGCACACCCACGTCTGTCAAAACTGCGGTCGCGCAGTGAGCTCAAAGATAGGACTGTTTAGTCATTTAAAAAAATGCAACACCCAAACCAGAGGCATTACCTGAATCGTCTGTAATAGACGAAAAGGCCGATGAATGAATGAATGAATTAAAGTTTGCGATGGATATTTGTTACTTCTTCCGCAAAAAACCGGAAAGGGAAGAGTGAACAACTTAGTGAACGTAGAACACAGACGATGAACTAAAATTAAAGCACCTGTTAATATATAAAATAATCATCTAATATAATAGAAGAATAGAATATACATTTATTTGATTCACAAAAAACAGCACAGACAGAAAGCCATATACACATTTTGGTACATTCAGAAAACAAAAGAAGAAACGTACGTACAGTTACAGGAAAAACAATAAGAAATAAGAAAATTTTATTGTTAAATTGTGTATACATGAAGGTCTTAAATAAATTTAGGTATCAACAATTTTATCATATCTATGACATACAATAATAATTTTTCTTAATATTATCAAAATAACAAATGAATTCGATCAACTTTGTACCTATGTGGTTTACACCTATAATTGAAATGATACTAAGCTTGTTTCTTATTATTGTAAGATACTTAAGTTGTTAATTTTAGTGTTCATTTTGTTGGTGTGACTTTTTAAATAAATAAATAAATAAATAATAAATTTGCAATTTAATTCTATATTGCACAAAGTTATACACAAAGTTGGATTACAACATTTATGTAGGCCTATACTTCTGAATACCAAATTAGAACAAAAATCAACCTACATGACTAATTATCAAAAAATTCCGTTAAGTTATAATGAACTCTATTTACAAGCCACTTTTTTAATTCAATCTTGAACATATTTCCTTCAAGTTGTTTAATAATTAATGGTAAATGATTATAAACTTTAATAGCTGTGATATAAGTGCTTTTGTGGTACATTGAGTTATTGATTTAAAAGTTAACAGCTAAACAACATTTAAAGCCTAACCTACCTTAGATAATGTGCTACCAGTGCCACTGCCTGCTCTGCTGCGCACCAAAAAGGAGCAGTCTCAGGTTTGATGTCGCTCCGCCCTAGGCCCAGTGCGGAGCGACGCTGGTTCTCAGACTGTTCGTGTTGGGTGACATCACACATAAAGAACTACAATGGATAGATAGAAAAGATAGAAAATGCTTTATTGCACACCTTAAATATAAAAATAACAACATAAAGATAAACACTAAACACAAAGTGACAATTGTAAATAGTAGATTGTTAACCGAGGGTCGAAATAATCAATTCCCGAGGTATTTAGACTATAGTCCGGATATAGTCCGAGTAGGAATTGATTCTTTTCATCATCATCATTTCAGCCATAAAACATCCACTACTGAACTAAGGCCTCCCTCATGGATCTCCATAAGGGGTAGTTGCCATACTCACCACGCTTGGCAGGCGGGTTGGTGAGCGCAGTACGGGATGTTGATATACGGAAAGACGCTGCTGCCCATCTTCCGGAGGTGTCCCTTAGCAGGCTCTTACTGCATCCACGGGTAGGAGAGGAGGGGTATCATTCTACTGCCGGCACCCCACGGCTAATTCTTTTACTCGCGTTAAACACTCTACTTTTCATTTCGAATATGAGGAAAATAAAAGTAGTTGTTTATCTAAACTATTTATTGATAATATATAATAATATTAGTAGTACTTACCTAGTTAAAATTAATTGTCAAATTAGGACCTATTTTTTTTAATTCCGTCACAGATACATAACAGATTACTATCCCGCCAATTTATGTCGACTTTTGAAATTTTAAATATGGAACTCACCGCGTAATTGTTGCGTCTTATTCCGCTCAAAGAAGTTTGCGCTAAGTTCGCACTGGCTGTTTAGAAAGTCACATGTTACATAAAACTCTTCATAGCTGACAGCAGTTCTATTTTTAAAGTTCATTCCGGCCCTTAGGTTGGAAGTAATTTGTATGAGTTTTTCCCTCTCCATGGAGGGAAGCGGCATTTTCCACCCAATAATCAGATCAAAACAACACTACTTTCCGAGTATGAGAAATGAAAAATAATATCCCTCTCTTTCGTGTAGATCGGTCAATCGCTCCAGAAGTCAGACCCGGCGCGCGCCGCGGAGGTGTCGGAGCGTCTGGCAGGCCTGCAGGCGGCCTGGGAGGGCCTGGTGGCGGCCTCCAGGGACAAGGGCAGTAAGCTGCGGCAGGCTGCCGACCAGAGGAAGTACAAGAGGTGAGAACTTGTATACAGATTGTGTTATTTATAAAAGTAGATTTATAACTGACCTAAACATACACACACATCTCACACGCACACACACACACATACACATGAACACACATACACACACACACATACACACACACACACATACACACACACACACACACACACACACACACACCTACACACAACTGCTGCAATTTTTCTTCTCTTCTTTTTTATGTTGGTTGTTGTTAATTATTAGTGTCAGATAAAATAAGATAATTAATAGTTATAATAAGTCAACTAGTTCAGGAAAATTTGCAATGGAACTTTATAGGGAATAGAGTACTGTTATCCTGTAACAGTGAAAACTAACACAGGAAACAGAGCACTGCTTACTGTAAACCTCATTTATTATGCATTAAAAAAATATATATATATACTAGCCGCACCCCGCAGTTTTACCCGCGTAGTTCCCGTTCCCGTGGGAATTTCGAAAAATCCCTCCTTAGTGCACCTCGAGGATACTCAAGGTATATGTGTTCCAAAGTTCAAGTCTCTAGGTCCAGTGGTTTAGGCTGTGCGTTGTCTGTCAGTCACTCAGTGAGTAACGGAAGAGTTATATATATATATGTATATATGTACTATATATAGATATATATTTTGAGAAACATCCATGGGTGCTCGGCTGGTATCGAACCCACGACCTGCGAGAGTCATAACAGCCTTTCATCATCATTTCAGCCATAAAACGTCCACTGATGAACACAGGCCTCCCTCATGGATCTCCATGAGGGGTAGTAATATGCTTTTTCGTCAAACAATATCCTCATTATTTTAGGACAAACGCGGATATGAGAGAGAGCCGAACCAGGCATAGAGAGCGACTATATGTTCCACCATACAGGGTGCAATTAGTAAAGAAAAATGTATATCACCAAGCAATACAAATATATAATAAGCTACCTAATGACATAAAATCTGTACCTGTAAATTTATTCAAGCGAAAATGTAAAACTTGGTTAATTGATAAATGCTTCTATAACGTAAATGAATTCTTGAATTTTAAACCTTAATTAAAACAAATTTTGTGACGTTATGTGTAATTCATTAATTTTAAAGCTTAATATAATATGTATTTTTTATTTTTTTGACCTATTATTTTTAATGTAATGGTGATGTTATTTGACGATTGTTATAGTTATGCAGTTTAATTTATACATTATTAATTTTGTTATTTAAGTTAAACAATTTATTTAAATAGATATTTTGACAATTTATACTCCATATTAATTTTAAGACTCCTTTATAATATTTGCACGCTTGTATAAGGCAGAATGTATTGGATTTATTTACTATTTTAAGACCTTTTGTACCTACATTTCAGCAAATAAATTATTTCTATTCTATTCTATTCTAGTTGCCATACTCACCACGCTTGGCAGGCGGGTTGGTGAGCGCAGTACGGGATGTTGATATACGGAAAGACGCTGCTGCCAATCTTCCAGAGGTGTCCCTTAGCAGGCTCTTACTGCATCCACGGGTAGGAGAGGAGGGGTAACATTCTACTGCCGGCACCCCATGGCGCAGCAACGGAACAGCCTTTAACTTCTTTCAAAACTACATTCCTTCTCTAGGTCCGTGGAAGACGCGAAGGCCCGCCTGCTGGACCTGGAGCGCGCGCTCCGCAGCGAGGAAGTCGGGACCGACCTACGGAGCTGCAAGCGTCACTTGAACCAGCATCAGGTAAGGATGTCGCACTACTAGCCGCACTCCGCGTATTTTATATAATTGTAGGTTGCCTGGAAGAAATTGCTTTGAGCAATAAGGCCGCCAATTTGTACATATTTATCCAAATAATTTTATTTTTTGTATTTCTAAGTACAATAAAGTGTTAATTCATTCATTCCGCGGTTTCACCCACGCAGTTCCCGTTCCCGCGGGAATATACATATATAGCTATAGCTTCAGACGTGTTGACTTGTATGTATTCCCGACTTTCAAATTTCAAAGTCGTGGGTTCGATACCGGGCGTGCACCAATGGATTTTTCTTTCCTGAAAAATGTATGTGAAAAACCCGAGGATTGGTCAGCTTCAGAAGTGTTGACTTGCTCTTTACTCTGACCAATTGTTGACAAAGCAGAGGTGCTAAATGTTTTTAAATCTTTGACTTCTCTCATATTTTTATACATAAACCTTATTTTTTCCCTCCAAGGCCCTGGAAACAGAGCTGGCCCAATGGCAGCAGAAGGCCGAAGCCCTAACGGCCCAGGGCGCCGACCTGGTCTCCGGCGGCCATTTCGACGCGCCAGCCATACAGAAGGACAGTGGCGTCCTGTTGCAAGCACTCAGTCAGCTAGCAGCGCCCGCCGCCGAGCGCAGGCGGAAACTAGACACTAGTCTACAGTAAGTACAACTCTAGGCAGAATGTTGCTACTACTGTGGATGCAGTAAGAGCGGATGTGACGTGTGCATTACGGGCAGGACGCGACACAGTCATAAACGCATGTGTTTCCCTCAGGGTCCACAAGTTCGCCGCGGAGGTCGCGAATGAGCTGGACTGGCTGTCCTCGCGCTCCGCCCTCGCCTCGGAGGCGCCGGGCGACCTGCACGCCGCGCAGGCGGCCGTCAAGAAGCACTGCAAGCTGCAGGCCGAGCTGGCGGGGCGCAGGCCTATCGTGGAGCGGCTGCTGGGCCAGGGCAGGGAGATGCAGGAGGGACACCCTCAGAAGGAGAAGGTGGGTCCTCAGATCTGTCTAGGTCATTTGTATTTGGGGTGCTGGAATGTTGCCCCACCTCCCTTGTCCGTGGATGCAGTAAGAGGCTGGCGGGGCGCAGGCCTATCGTGGAGCGGCTGCTGGGCCAGGGCAGGCAGATGCAGGAGGGACACCCTCAGAAGGAGAAGGTGGGTCCTCAGATCTGTCTAGGTCATTTGTATTTGGGGTGCTGGAATGTTGACCCACCTCCCTTGTCCGCGGATGCAGTAAGAGGCTGGCGGGGCGCCGGACAATCGTGGAGATGCAAGAGGAAGAAGGTTGGTATTAACATTCGTCATTACAGATCACTTGGCTGATGGTTGCTGGAATTTTGCCCCACCACTCTTACATGTGTCTAGGTCATTTATACTTGGGGTGCTGGAATGTTACCCCACCTCCTAGGTTTCTGTGTATTTTTTGTTAAGCAACGAAATATACGTGTTTTTATCTTTATATTTAAGTCTTATAGAGTCCCTTGGAGGTGGGGACGCTACAGTGTCTAGGACATGTCTTGCTCACTCTAATTTTGTTTTGTTTTGTATCAAACGGAAAGAGGTTCTCAAGATACAGATTTTTCCTATATTTGGGAACCATTGATATATAAATTTTTTAATTTTGTTTCTTAAACAATAAACTTTTTTCTTACTCTTACATTTTTCTAGGTCTTCTATATAGAGCTTATTTTCGGGGATGCTGCAGTAATAGTGCCTTCTTTAAGCCAAACATACTTCCCTCTAATTACAAAATTATATCCAAGATTACAATATTACCAACGAATGTTAATATTCAATCGATCTGCTCACTTCCAGATCGCCGCGCTCTGCCAGGAGTTGGAGGAGGCCTACTCGGCCGTGTCGTCGTCGGCGGAGGCCCGCGCCGCAGCCCTGGAGTCTGCGCTGAAGGCCGCCCAGTTTGTGCACGACGCCGACGAGGTAAATTCATTTTTCATTTCAGCCGTAGGACGTCCACTGCTGGACATAGGCCTCCCTCATGGATTTCCAGTTATTGCGGTTGGAAGCGATCTGCATCCACCGACGACCTGCGGTCTTCACCAGGTCGTCAGCCCATCTTGTTGGATGTCCTACGCTTGCCGGTCCGTGGCCTCCACTCGAGAACTTTGCGGCCCCATCGGCCATCTGTTCTGCGAGCTACATGGCCTGCCGATTGCCACTTCAGCGTGCTAATCCCTCTGGTTGTCGGTGACCTGAGTTCTTCTACGTATGTATCTCCTCATTTCTGATTCGATCCCGTAGAGAAACCCCGAGCATAGCCCTCTCCATAGCTCGTCTGCGGCGAGGTAAATACAAACTACCTAAAAAGCTAGGTCTTTTAAGTAGCTTCTTTTATCAGGAGCTGCAGGTATCTGCTGTTATCTCGCTAATATTATAAAGCCGAAAGTTTGTTTGTATGGAGATTTGTTACCTCTTCACGCAAAACTAGCGTACGTATCGAGCTGAAATTTTGCAAACGTATAGATGTTGGCTAGGACTAACACATAGGCTACTTTTTATCCGGGTACAACGCATGCGAAGCGGCGGGCACAAGCTCGTAATAAATAAATAGTGTACGTATGTACCGTGGGGTGCCGGCAGTAGAATGTTACCTCTCCTCTCATGCATGTGTTTGCGTGTAATTGGTTTAACATATCAGACTGTATCCCTGTAAATGTTTAAGTGTAATTTTTGATATGTAAACTGTTGGCGATCCTTTTCTTAATAAATAAAATAAAATGAAATAAAATATACAAAATACAACATGTAAATCTTTCCTCTTAATTATATTGAGAGGTTCCCGTTCCTGTGGGAATACAGGGATAAAATATAGCCTATATTACTGAGGGATAATGTAGCGTTCTTATGGTGAAAGAACCGGTCCAGTAGTTTTTGAGTTTATTCGTTACAAACATACAAAATTCCCTCTATAGTCATAATTTATGGTATCCCAGAGGTTACGTCCGTGACGCCACCATCGGCCCTGGTGGAAGATCAGCGTTAGTTGTGCATACAACTAACATTATGCTGAACCAGGACCATTTTGTGACACTTATTAGGTAGTTGTCTCTTAGATTAAGATTAGGGTTTCACTGTATAAGTTAAGTGTTGCAAATAAATCATTTTTCATTTCATTCATTTCAAATCTCTCCTCGTTATGACTGACAATTTTATATAATTTAATTTTTCTTTTTGTTACTTTGTGTTTGTAAATTAACTACTATGAATTATTTTGATAATTTAAATTTAACTGTATTTGCATGCTGAAAAGCTGATCATGGCTGTACTTAAATAGCTCTAACTCACGCCAATTTGTAACCCATGTTCGGAAAATAAATGAAATTTGAATTTTGTATTTTTATAAAATTGAGATATTGTTTCGTCCGCAGGTTGACTCGTGGCTGCAAGACAAGGCCCTGGCGCTGCAGCAGGCCGACACGGGCCGCGACCGGCACCGCGCCACGCAGCTGCTGACCAGGCACAAGGTGTGTACCCAGATTCTGACGAGCTCTGTGGCGCAGCGGGCGAAGGTCCGCCTGCGACGCAAGGGGTTGCGGGCTCGATTCCCGCCTCGGGACAAATGTCTGTACGATCTGCAGATATTTGTTCAGGGTGTTCTGGGTGTTCTTCTATATATAATAAAAATATCTATCTATGTAGTATAATGTATTAAGTATATCAGTCATCTAGTACCCATAACACAAGCTCCGTTTAGCTTGGGGCTAGATGATGCTGTGTGAATTGTCCAGCATTATTTGCTTATGTTCTCCTTCCCCCCAGGCCGTGGAACTGGAGCTGGACACATACGCGGCCATAATCTCCGAGATGGGTCACGTGGCCGTGTCTCTGGACGGAGGCCCCACGGGGCCGCTGCAGGAGCGCCACGCCCTGCTGCGAGGGTCTCTGCAGAGGCTGCAGCGCAGGGCCCACAACAGACAGACGGCGCTGGTCGAGAGTGTGTGCAGGTGAGAATATGATCTTAGCAGCGGGACGTCCACTACCGAACAGTATAGGCTTTATGTTTGTTTATTGCTTATATAGTCATAAAAAAGTAAATTAATTAATCAGTACCTTGAAAGGATTATCAATTAGTGCAATATGCTAAGTTCTACAAAAGTGATTGAATGCTCTATGTGAACTGTACCCTTCAACTAGTGGGTCTACGAGAAATGAGTCTCCCTCGTGGCCCCACCTGTGGGTCAAATTAGTGGTTCCATGAGGAAACAGCGAACATAGGCCTCCCTCATGGATCTCCAATTACTGAACGAGGTTTCCATACCACGCTTGGGATGCGGGTTGTCGAGCGCACACGGAAAGACGCTTCTTCCCATCTTCCGTAGGTATCCCTAAGCTGATTCTTACTGCATCCACGGGCGAGAGGGGACGATCAACATTCTACTGCACCACCTCTTCTTCTATGGACCACATAGTAGAACCAGGGTTTCTTCTGGAGCTGGTCTGTTTACCGAGTTCCCAGCTTATTTAAACGTTTGATATCGGTGCAGCAAATTTAAGCCTGGTGACGTCATAAAGCCAGAAGCAAGAGGTCCGGTCGTATCTTTAGACGGAGACTCCACGGGTCCGCTTCAGGAGCGCCACGCTGCGAGGGTCTGCAGAGACTGCAGCGTAGGGCTCACAAAGGACAGACTGCTCTGGTCGAGAGTGTAGATAAGTGTGCTCTTAAAGTCATGCCGTTCTTCTAACATATCTGCAATATCCTTCGGGGATGCTCATTGAATGCTGCCAGAGTCCTTCGGTATTTTAAGGAGTTGGTGTGCCTAGGGTCAGGTTCAGGTCAGGTCAGTATCATGGGGGAAGGTCCATAATCAGAATCAGCTGATTGTAGTTCCTATATCTATCAGACAGACTGCACTTTCCTGAAGAGTCTGCAGATGTGTACTATACAACTTCAGGAAAGATCAAGTGATGATCATTGATATCATGATCCGGCCCCGTAGGGCGCCGGCAAATTGTTTCCCCTCTCTTGCCAGTGACTGCATTAAGGGATACCTCTGAAACTTGAGCAGCGGCGTCTTTCTGTGAATCAACATCCCGTACTGCGCTCGACAACGCCTGCCTAGCGTTAAGTCCAGCAGTTGATGTCATATGAAAAGCAAAGAAATATACCAGAACATTATCGAAGTCGCTAACATTACCGATAAAACGAGTAGCTTTGAAGTGGTGATTAGTCTAACGTGTCTTACGTCTTTACGTGTCTATTGTTCGTCCGTTTCAGACACGAGTACTTGGCAGAGAGCGCTGAGCTGGAGGGCTGGATCCAAGAACAGTTCGCAGCAGCGTCCAGCGAGGACTACGGACAGGACTATGAACATCTCTTGGTGAGTAATTATATATAAATGAAATGAATGAAAATGAACAACTCGATTACAAGGAAATTGAACAAATGTTGGAGAGTTTTTGCCCATAATTCTTGTTTTGGCTTTATATTTTATGTATCTATTGTCAATAACCTATATTATTTATATTATTATTATATATTTACGTTTACGTAATTAAGTATAAGTATAAATTTAAAAATAAAAATATCTGAACTATATTTATGTAAGTAATACATTTATGTATATATGTATACATGTGTAGAATATTTATAATTTTTTTAGGTTTAGTAAGTATCATCAAGTGGAAAGATAACATAAAAATAAATTATAATTAAAATATTTAGTAATTTAGACAACTTATTCTAGATTTTTGATTTAATAGCTATTTGTTTTTAATTGATGTAACTAAGTTAGTAATAATATGTATAATTATGGAGAAGCTACTGGCTCCTGAAACACAGTTTATAACTAGTTCAGGAGCCTATGGATCAAACTTGTATGCTACACTGTATTATGTCAATAAAATACCTCTTTTACTTTTACTTTACTTTTATATATGCGCCGATTTTCCTTCCTTACTCGTCTGACACACTCAAAGTGGATATTGCCCGATACAAGGGTTCTGCGTTTTGCGTTAGTTTTCGCCAGATAGAGCCCATTTCACGTATAGTTCGGTGCCAGCAGAATAGAGCAGGATACATGTTAATTAGCGGGAATGTTCACGTATGTACTTGTTATTGTTGGTGGAGGCACCAACTGTTCCGACCCTTTTTCGAGGGCCTTCGTCAGGGTGAGCACGGCTCTCACGAAAGAACGAAAAGATGTAGCTGCCTGTAATTGGGAGAACACTAGCTCATGATTTTTATTGCTTTTACTTTTGTAATTTTTTACTTGTGTATATTCTGTTGGTGGCTCAAATAAATAAGTCACGAAAGTTGCTATAGTTAAAAGAAGAATTAAAAAATGTAAAAGAGACTAAGCAGTTGTGTTTTTTTACCATCATAAGCATTCTAATCTCAACCTTACCCTACAGATCTTAAGGTCCAAGTTCGACGAGCTCCGCCACCGCGTCGAGAGCGGCGCGGAACGCTTCAACCAATGCGAGGAACTGGCCAAGAAGCTTCTAGCTTCGGAGAGCCCCTACATCGCCGACATCGAGAAGAGGCAGGAAGCTTTGGGGTGAGGCGGATATCTCTTATAAATAGCTATACATGCTACGGTGGATCGGAGTGGTCTACCGGAGCGTGTGCTGGAATATACCTCCACCACCGCGCGGAGTCACTCCACGCGGTGGCGGAGGTATATTCCAGCATACGCTCCGCTTCCTTTAGGGTGAGTCGAATATCTCTTACGCCGGCCATACACGTTACTCGGAGAGGTCTACTGGAGCGTGTGCTGGAATATACCTCCGCCACCGCGCGGAGTCTTTCCACGTAGTTGCTCCTATCTGTATTCATCATTATTTTCAGCTTGTATCGACTCACAGCTGGGGCGTAAGCCTCCTTTCCCGAACGCCAAACATATCTTATCTTTATTTGTATTAATGAACTGAATTTCCACGCCGTCCAGCTCGCGCTGGCAGCAGCTGGTGGACCAGATCGCGCGCCGCGCGTCGCGCCTGCACGCGGCTGGCGAGATCCACCGCTTCCACCGCGACGCGGGCGAGCTGGCGGCGCGCGCGCACGACAAGCGCCGCGCGCTCGCCGCGCCGCCGCCGCGCGACCTGCGCGCCGCGGTCAGCGCGCACCGCAACCACGCGGCCACGCAGAACGACCTGCTGGCGATCGATGCACAGATGCAGGTGATTACTCGTAAACTCATGCGTTTATATCCATAGTTTGCAATTACAAAATAGACACGTCAACTTACAATAGAAAAAAACGTATTTAATTTTATGTTAACAGGAAATTAGGGGCCATCTCCATGAGCGAGGGAATCGCGGCGATATTATCGTTGTGCCATGTTCTATAGCGCGGACTTGTCGCGATTCTCTCGCTCGTGGAGACGGCCCCTAAGGCACATGAATGAATCAGTTCGATTCCCTGTTTTAAGCACTGATAAGAAGCGATTAGAAAACACAGTTCTTTTTAATAGTTAGTTTTTTTAGTTGTTTCGGAGTTGAAATAAATTTTATAAGCATTTTTGTCTTCTAGATAAGCTTTATTGTGAAGATTACATTTAATAATTTTTTGAAATTTATTGATAGAAAATTGCTGCGTTTCTGTAGGAATTTAATTGTAGAACCCTCAAGACACATTGACCTTACGTAGCCTAACAATGGGCAACGCAAGTTTAACTTTATTTCTAGTATTTACATTGTGCAAATCACTTTTCTCGAGAAAACTTTTAATATTTTGTACCCACAAGCACAGAATTTCGTAAATATATTGATAGGCAACTGTCATTATATTAACTTTTCTCCTTGATACTTCTGTGGTCCTGGTATTTTCCATAAATTGTTGTGGGCCATAGTATTACCGACCCTGTAATTTGACAGTCCTTTTTCTAAAATGTATACTATGGTTGTTTATTGTTCCTAAATAAATAAATTAGTGATTTTTATGTGGAAAATTTTATGAAAAACTGCAAAAACAGTTCTGGCAGTTTCTGACTTCTATGACTCTCGCTTCTCTAAAAGGTATTTAGGAGAAATCAGCTCCCCATTAGTCACGGCATATTTAGAATGTAGATAGTTTAGAATATAAGAAACTACGAAGACGCAAAGGTAGTTGCTCAATAACGAACGACTCCACCGCTCCCTGGAGGTTTTGTGTCTTCGACCGCCGAACAGGAAGTCAAGCAGATGGCTCTCCTATCTCCGCAGGTGCTCCAAGAGGAAGGCACTCGGCTGCAGGCGCTCTGCCCGGGCGACAACGCTTCGCAGATAGCGCTGCAGCAGCAGGCGCTGCGGGAGGCCTGGGCGGCGCTGCAGGAGGCCTCCGAGGACACCAGCCGCGCGCTGGCGCAGCACCTGGAGCTGCAGACCTTCTTGACCGAGGTGAGATACCGGAGAGGAAGGCACGCGATCCCCGTGTGTCTCCCATGAGTTGTCACTGTCAGATCGCCTGCCGTTACTACAGCAGTAATAATAGTACCTTACTATGACATCTGTCAGATTTGTATTCACCGAATTCTATTCCATATACATATATGCAAATGAAGCCCAAACTACAGTCGCTGTAGTATAGTTTACTGCGTATTTTAGTACCGAACTATCCGCTAGAGGCGCTGTACAAGTTTTTATACATATTTTAACTGTAGCCGCTAGCGAGTATAGATTGTGAAAACTCATGGGAGACCTACTGGCCCTCTGCGGGAGGCCTGGGCGGCGCTGCAGGACGCCTCAGTAATATTTTTGATATCTGTATTCTTAGCAGACGCAAGTAATTGACACACACTTAACGTTACGACACCTCAGTAAAAAGCAGACCTTCTTGGTTGAGGTGAGATACAGATGCTTTTCACTGAGGTGTCGTAAACGTTTATTTTCAATTGCTTGCGTCTGCTGAAAATACAGATATAAAGATCTCCTCATCTAGCTACTGCCCGCTTCTTCGCATGCATTGTTCTCAGATAAAAAGTAGCCTATGTCAATCCGTAGCCTAGTTTTTGCGTGAAGAGGTAACAAACATCCATACATAACAAACTTTCGGCTTTATAATATTAGTGAGATATATCTGGTTGTGGAGATCTTTAAATGGCTTCATAAACTGTTTTACCTTGTTACCATTTATAAATAAATATCCTCAATATTACTGTTTTCGTATTTTTGACTGACAAGCCTCAATATTTAATTATTGTTTTACAATTCTTATAAGTAATGTTTCACACATGTTTTTGCTGTTTAACTGAAATTATGGATCCTGGAAATGGGCATTGTCTTTTCATGTCAATTGCATACGTAGTTCCTGAGATGCTCAGCTGTGATAGAAGGACTTTATAGGGAACCCTGAAAACTTGAAATAGAGGGTAGTGTAAATCAGTTTTAGTGTATCAATAACAGAAATATATATGTTTAAATACTGGTTTCTCCCCCAGGTCCGAGACCTATCCTCGTGGCTGTCCACTGCGCGCGGAGAGCTAGCTGGTGGCGTGCGCGCGCGCGAGCTGTCCGGTGCGACGGAGGCGCGCGCGCAGCACGACGCGCTGCGCGCCACGTGCGACGCGCGCGACCCCGCGCTGCACGCAGCCTTGAGGAGAGGAGAGGAGCTGATCGCGCAAGGACATCCGAGCGCGCAGGTAACAAGGATACTCCCACATACTTCTAACAGCCTGGTGCTTGAAGATGCGAGCGACGTACGCGACCACGCGCTGAGGAGAGGCGAGGAGTTGATCGCGCAAGGGTTTCCTAGCACAAAGGTAACGAAGATACTCCTTCATACTTCTAACAGCCTGGTACTTGAAGATGCGAGCGACGTACGCGACCACGCGCTGAGGAGAGGTGAGGAGCTAATCGCGCAAGGGTTTCCTAGCACAAAGGTAACGAAGATACTCCTTCATACTTCTAATTGCCTGGTACTTTGCACGCTAAATACCTCATGCTAAGGAACTGATCGCGCAGGGCATCCTAGCGCACAGGTAACAAGGATACTTCCTCGTACTTCTAATTAGCCTGGTACTTGAAACACTAAAATACCAAAAGGAATGAAGAAGGAGGAGTGTATCACATCTGAGTGATCGCTTAATTTTGCAGCCATTAATGGGTCCCACTATAGGAAAAAGGCATATTGGTGGCGATTCTGTTGTTGCACTAACAAGCTAAAGCTAATTAAATTGACGCAGACCCGGTTAAAATTTTCAAAGCAAAGCAAATAATAATAATAATAAAATGTTCTTTATTCAGATAATTAAAATCCATATTACATCACATTAAAATAAATAAAAAGTTAAAATTAAAACTAATAGCACTAGACAAAACATTATACAATTAATAACACGTAAATTCCAGCAAATTAAATACGATTATAACATAAAAATAAAGTAAAACAACATGCACACAGGGACATCAAAGTCAATCTCCGAAAATAATGTGTTCATAAAATTACTCTCTTCACAAACTTAAGCCACATAGGGGAGGTACAACGCGCCGCTACGGTTTGTAGGATGGTGTTAGTGCTGGCCCGGACTCTGCTCATCAGAGATGCAGTTTTCTTTCTTATGATAGCATGGAAACCATCAGTTCGACACTTTGCAAACATCTCTGAGGCACTACAAAAACGGGGCAGGCCCAGCAACATCCTAGAGGTATTATTACTGCACGCGTAGGCGTAGAAGCAAAGCTTCGGTTAATGCCGTTCTAAACGTGACCATAATTCTAACATTGAAGCGATTCCAGATCGTAGTTCATGATATTTTGCTAATTCTCACCCCGATTCTTTCCACAGGAGATTGAAGAGAAATGCTCCGCCTTAGTGGAAGAGCGCTCCAAGCTCCTCTCAGCGTGGGCAGCGCGCCAAGTCGCCCTGGATCAGCTTATAGACCTGCACTGCTTCTTGAGAGACGCCAAGCAGCTACACGCATTGTGCGCTTCGCAGGAGGCGGCTTTGAGTAAGTCGTTCATTCATTCATTCATTCAATGAGGCAGTCTCAAGATACGCCAAGAACAATGCTCTTTGCAATAGAAAGCGCTGGGTGAGTGTCATTGTTCATTCATTCAATGGGACAATCAGACATTTATTCATTATTTTTTAGGGTTCCGTACTTCAAAAGGAAAAAAACGGAAGCCTTTCGGATCACTTTGTTGTCCGTTTGTCTGTCTGTCAAGATCCTTTATCTCGAGAACGAGTAGAGGTATCGAGTTATCAATATTCTAAGTTCACCTGAAAAAAGATACGACCGTTTATGCCGCAAAAAACGCAATCAAAAAATCCTCAAAGGAATCAAAATTCATAGGGTACTTCCCGTAGACCTAGAACTATGAAATTTGGCAACGTCTTATACTGTAAATACCGAAAATACTCCAAAAACTACATTTGCCATGGAGTCATAAAAAAATCGTCTGTAAAAAAAGCACTAAATCAATAATGGAGGTTAAGCAACCAAACGCGCGGCCATAAATTGGATGGGTGACCGAATCTTTTTGTGCATTTTGAAAGTTGATAAAACCTATACCTCTACAATGACACGCTACGGAGTTGATACAACCTATACCTCTATAATGACACGCTACGGAGTTGATACAACCTATACCTCTATAATGACACGCTACGGAGTTGATACAACCTATACCTCTACAATGACACCCTACGGAGTTGATACAACCTATACCTCTACAATGACACGCTACGGAGTTGATACAACCTATACCTCTACAATGACACCCTACGGAGTTGATACAACCTATACCTCTACAATGACACCCTACGGAGTTGATACAACCTATACCTCTACAATGACACGCTACGGAGTTGATACAACCTATGCCTCTACAATGACACGCTACGGAGTTGATACAACCTATACCTCTACAATGACACCCTACGGAGTTGATATAACCTATACCTCTACAATGACACGCTACGGAGTTGATACAACCTATACCTCTACAATGACACCCTACGGAGTTGATACAACCTATACCTCTACAATGACACCCTACGGAGTTGATACAACCTATACCTCTACAATGACACGCTACGGAGTTGATATAACCTATACCTCTACAATGACACGCTACGGAGTTGATACAACCTATACCTCTACAATGACACCCTACGGAGTTGATACAACCTATACCTCTACAATGACACCCTACGGAGTTGATACAACCTATACCTCTACAATGACACGCTACGGAGTTGATATAACCTATACCTCTACAATGACACGCTACGGAGTTGATATAACCTATACCTCTACAATGACACCCTACGGAGTTGATACAACCTATACCTCTACAATGACACGCTACGGAGTTGATACAACCTATGCCTCTACAATGACACGCTACGGAGTTGATACAACCTATACCTCTACAATGACACCCTACGGAGTTGATATAACCTATACCTCTACAATGACACGCTACGGAGTTGATACAACCTATACCTCTACAATGACACCCTACGGAGTTGATACAACCTATACCTCTACAATGACACCCTACGGAGTTGATACAACCTATACCTCTACAATGACACGCTACGGAGTTGATATAACCTATACCTCTACAATGACACGCTACGGAGTTGATACAACCTATACCTCTACAATGACACCCTACGGAGTTGATACAACCTATACCTCTACAATGACACCCTACGGAGTTGATACAACCTATACCTCTACAATGACACGCTACGGAGTTGATATAACCTATACCTCTACAATGACACGCTACGGAGTTGATATAACCTATACCTCTACAATGACACCCTACGGAGTTGATATAACCTATACCTCTACAATGACACGCTACGGAGTTGATACAACCTATACCTCTACAATGACACCTTACGGAGTTGATACAACCTATACCTCTACAATGACACGCTACGGAGTCGATACAACCTATACCTCTACAATGACACGCTACGGAGTCGATACAACCTATACCTCTACAATGACACGCTACGGAGTTGATACAACCTATACCTCTACAATGACACGCTACGGAGTTGATACAACCTATACCTCTACAATGACACGCTACGGAGTTGATACAACCTATACCTCTACAATGACACCCTACGGAGTTGATACAACAACCATAGCGTTTCTTTGTTGATATATGAATTTGTAAACGAAGCATTGCTGGAAATTATGTTACCTAAGCAAAAAATAAAAATACTCTTGAGTGTTAACAAGTGAATATTATAAAAGTATTAAATAAATTTTTTAATTAAAACAAATTATGAGAATCACTGACAGTTCGCAGAGATATAGAGGTAGATAAGCAGGTAATACAAACATATTTAACTTAAAATTGTCGCCTAACCGAAAGCCTAAAACCACGTGCAATAAAAAGTTTATAACAAGAGCCCCTGTATGTTCATTACTGAGAAATAAATAATTATTCTATTCTATCATAAACATTGCATATCTATCATAATACCCATCATTACTATATTGGATTAACGGGTATTTATCGCGTAATTACCTTTATTACTATCCCGACGTTACGACCGGATTGCACCTGGCCGTGAGGGTCGCACACGCCAGTCTTCCCGCGACCCCGACCAGGTACAATCCGGGATAATAATAAAGGTAATTACGCGATAAATACCCGTTAAACTTATATAGTAATAATGTGTTGTAATCGCGAAAGTTTAAATATACTGTTCGGGTAAACCGAACACTCTGCAAATAAGCATTCTGCTGCGCTTGCATTGGCATACGTATTCGCCGCGATTCACCCGCTTTGAGTTAGTTCGCGTTCAACCATCACCATCGCGAGTTCATACCATTTTACCACTTACCAATAAGGAAAGGAACAATATAGTGAAGTCCGTACCATCGACCAGTGACTTCTATTTCACTTTCAAATGATTCGTGAGTTACACTATTCATTATTATGTTAACGGGTTTTCTACTCACGTTAATTATTTGTTGAA
This sequence comes from Pasiphila rectangulata, assembly GCA_963082625.1. NCBI lineage: Eukaryota > Metazoa > Arthropoda > Insecta > Lepidoptera > Geometridae > Pasiphila > Pasiphila rectangulata. The sequence continues at coordinate 8,572,861 of OY720264.1, read as the reverse complement.
TATAGGTATCCAACGTGTTCAGTTCCTCCCAGGGGAACTTTCGTCAGGGAATGGAGCTTCTTTACGCGGTACCAGTGCAACGCGAGCGCGTGAGAGGGAAGGAGACGGTACCGCGTAAAGAAGCTCCATTCCCTGACGAAAGTTCCCCTGGGAGAAACTTAACACGTTGGATACCTATATTCAACAAATAATTAACGTGAGTAGAAAACCCGTTAACATAATAATGAACAGTGACTTCTACTTAACCAAAAAATCATTTTCTTCCAAAAGATAAATTATTTTCAAATACTATAATACCCATCTACGCGTTTCAATGATAATTTTCATTACAGGCACGGAGATCTCTCCGACGAGCAGCGTTGAAGAGGTTGACAACCAACTGAAGAAGCATGAAGCGTTCGAGAAGTTGCTGGCAACACAGGTACACTTTGAATCGCAGTCTAGAGACAAATAAACAGAACATAATTAGTATCAGTATCAATAGGTTATGGATTTTTCACATTAAGTTACTTCTAAATGTTGTTCTTTTATATCTTATTTTACAGGTTTAACCTAATACAATAGAGTAGCCTTTCACATTAATTAATCTAAAATAATATAAAAATAGTTATTAACAAATAAATTCAGATAATAACAATAATACAACAAAAATAAAAAATAAATGTCTTACAGGTAAATCACATATATTTATATATTTAAGTATATTTGTCGACACTAACATGTTGCATTAGTTCTAGGATTTATTTGTTTATTTACAGAAATAAACATTTTTTTTTTCATTTTATGTACTAAACGGCAGAAACGCCCTTGTATCTAACCATTGTTTGATTTCAGGACGAGAAGCTGGATACCTTGAACTCTCACGGAGACAAGCTCCTGCAGCAGAACCACGTGGAAAGCCAGCTGATCGCAGACGAGCTGGCGAACATCAACGATAGGCGGAAGAAGGTACGTTCACATCTTTGACCTCATCTCCACATCTTTCAGGCTCAGCTTTGTGAGGAAATTGACAATTTGAGTTTTTATAAACTTTGTCTGCGAAATTTTGTATAAGTTAAGTTTGATGTTAAGTTATGTGTACAGGGTGTGGCGTAAATAGTGGTCCACCGTTAAGGATTCGATTTACCAGATAATTTACTATAACCTACTACAATTTTAAGCTGGAAATGCAGACGCTGTGGCCCAGGAAGCAGGGCTGTGCTTAGATTCTAATTTACATGTATTTTTCTAGGGGGCGAAGCTGTCTGTCTGTCTGTGCATAACACGATTACAATCGAACGGGTTGACCGATTTACAACTTTTTGTTTTGTTAGCACTCTGTCTTAATGAGAGAAGGGTACTGATTGATTTTGGTGACTAGGGTCACAAGGACCGGAGTTTGTGACCTCAAAAGGTCACCAAAGGTCAAAAATGGCGTTTTTCGGAAACCTTTGCCCCCTTTTTTGGTACCCCGTACCAATTTTTGTTATAACATTCCAACTATGAACCCAAAATTTTGTATGGATGAATGTATGTCAAAGTCATTAAGTGTTTATTCAATGGAGCTAAAGCTTCATAAAACAGTCAATTTACATGAAAAGACCAAGAGGCATTTGAATTGAATAAATTATATTTCCAAGTGAGGGAAAGAAGCAAAGAAAAAGCCTCACTCACGTCCATTCATTGTTAATATTTTAACTTGATGTTTGTTACCTCTTTCTTCTTCATCAAACAGACCAGACAGAATTTTAGTTCCCACGGTCTCTACAGATTTTGCACAACGTTTTGGTGATTTTATACGTTGTTTTATATACAAAAGGGTTATCAAACACTGTTGCAAAGACCTACAATCGTCCAATATTTCTCAGGCTAAATTTATCGTGAGGAAATGGTTGTTGACGTTATCGTATGATGAGACTGAGAGACTTTTAGAAAAAATATGTTAAATCATTGTTCTTTGTATTTTGTTTTCATTTTCTTATCTTTTTCGAAGTTGCTGCAATTTTATTTACTTTTTTTTATATACTGCCTAATTTGAAATGTTTGCTTGTCATTGGAGGTTTTTTTTTTAGAAATAACGTATTCTGGTTCCCACGATACAGGCCCAGCCTAGTGTGGGAATCACTATTAATATTATTTTTTGTAAACCCCTCAATAAATTTCTTTTTTATTTATTATTTATTCTTTACGCAAAAACTACCTTACGGATTGAGCTGGAACTTTGCACACGTATAGATGTCGACCAGGACTAACTTTTCATCCGGGTACAACTCGCGCGAAGCTGCGCGCAGCAGCTAGTTATTCATATACATGTGTAATCGAGTACTTATCGCGAGGGCTTAATTTCCCTTCAGTCTTCTCGGAACTGTGCCTGGTGCAATCCAGTCGAAACGCCGGGAAATAATAGGTAATTTGCGATATAAATACCTTATACATATACATCCCACGCAACTTCGCCTGGGCAACTCCTTCGCAAATAATGCATTATTTGACGAGCTCTGTGGCGCAGCGGGCGAAGGTCCGCCTGCGACGCAAGGGGTTGCTGGTTCGATTCCCGCCTCGGGACAAATGTCTGTACGATCTGCAGATATTTGTTCAGGGTGTTATGGGTGTTTTTATATATATAGACATAGACATAGACATTCATTTATTTACTAAAGAGCACACAATACATTTTAAAACACAACGAAAACATTTACATTTAACATTTATACATAGTTTTTACTTAAAAAGAAAAACAGCAATTAGTAAAATAAATAAATAGGACCAATAGAATAAAAATTAAATAATGTGTGCCACAGTAGCAAATTGGTCCCGGCTCAGCATTATGCCCACTGTATTAGCAGCGGACGCTGGTATTCTGCCGAAACCACCTCTTCCTATATCGGAAGACCTCGTAAGAACAAAATAAAAATGTTAAGCTTATTTATTATTAAGTTTAATATAATAGGTACATTTATTGTCTCCCATGGACACCAGCTCTTAAGAGCTCGGGCAATAGAAGACATCAAAGAATATGATAAAATAATAAAAAAATATTATTATTCCAATTAACAGCCAAATATTCGATTAATATATGCGAAATTGGATTACTTTAACGTTACAAATAAATAAAGTATGAATATTATAATAGTAAAATTAAAAATTTATAGGTCTAATGAAAACCATATATTTCAATTGAAATAAATAAAAAACACAATCACAAACACAAAAAAAAAAATATATAATAATAAATATAATAAAAATATCTATCTATGTAGTATAATGTATTAGGTATATCAGTCATCTAGTACCCATAACACAAGCTCTGCTTAGCTTGGGGCTAGATGATGCTGTGTGATTTGTCCAGCATATTTATTTATTTATTATTTATTTTAATCGAGTACTTATCGCGAGGGCTTAATTTCCCTTCCGTCTTCCCGGAACTGTGCCTGGTGCAATCCAGTCGAAACGCCGGGAAATAATAGGTAATTTGCGATATAAATACCTTATACATATACCATCCCGCGCAACTTCGCCTGGGCAACTCCTTCGCAAATAATGCATTATTTTAGAACAAATTTGTTTGACGAACGAATTCGTCGACCAACTATAGTACTCATTACAAAGTTTCTGGCGCCATCTTGTTGCTTATAAAAAAAAAGAGATACATACGCAATTAAAAGTAGCAGTTCCCTACCTCTATGTACCTTATTTATCCTATAAAGGTGATGAAGTATCAGCTATGTACGCTATTGGATTTTAAAAGAACATCCAAAACCAATATCGTATAATAATAATATATAATATCGTATATATAATAAGTCTTTGGCACTAAAAAAGAGTAATAGTCACGTCTGCCGCCAAAAGACTATAATAGAGATTGAAAAACAATTAAAACAATTTTAATTATAAAAATCGATTATAGAGCAAAAATGCTCTATTATGGCGTCGTTAACACTACTAAAGACCGTGTACTGTTGCAGTGATTTGTGGAAACACAATGTCGTTAAATGCTTGTATTGTTGGATATTCACTCACTGCTATCATCACTGCTATAACGCAATATATAGAGGTATAACGGTAATCAGGGAAACCTTATAGAGCAAATTAGATACATAAAGGTGAATTCAAAAACTACTTTAGAGTAATATTGCTCTGTACTGGCTATATTTGAAGATTTTATAACTCCTGTCTATAATGGCTCTATAAAATGGCGAAGTAAACCTTTACATCGACAGGTAATATGATAATTTGACTCTATAGCTTACAGAGCAAAAACGTTTTACAAACGCTTCTATAGAACCCGTAGGTATCGCTAAAAACCTTATACGACGTTTACTCAACCTTTTTGTGATATAAACCTAAGTTATAGGTCCAAAATGTTACTTGGGATGTTCGTCCGAACGTTACGGGTTCGAGTTCCGTCGGAGACAAAATTTTGTTTGCCTTTTTCATTGCTATAAAAGATACCTTAGTGTGGGTTTACACCTTAAAAATCCAAAAAATAACTCTGTTATTTAGTCTAGCGGCTAAAAGCATTTATTTTAAGCTAGTGCTAATGTCCACACCCCCGCAGCTGTACGGCGAGGCGGCGCGGCGGCGCGCGCGGCTGGCGCGCACGCGCGCGCGCGCGCAGTTTGCGCGGGACGCGGGCGAAGCGCGCCAGTGGGCGCTCGACAAACTAAATACGCTCAACAAGGAGCACGCGCATGGTGAGTTGTTTATCCCCATTTTCATACCCAGTGTCTTGTAAATGGTAAAGTTATTATTATTTGTACATTTTTTTTTAAATTAGGCGTTTTCTCTTTATTTGTTTTTTAGAAGGGTAAAAACGGGACCGTATTACTAAGACTCCGCTGTCCGTCTGTCTGTTTGTCTGTCTGTCACCAGGCTGTATCTAATGAACCGTGATAGCTAGACAGTTGAAATTTTCACAGATGATGTATTTCTGTTGCCGCTATAACAACAAATACTAAAAATAGAATAAAATAAATATTTAAGTGGGGCTCCCATACAACAAACGTGTTTTTTTGCAGTTATTTGCTTTGAAATATTCACAGAATATTAAGATGTACATTAATTTTAAAAATACTTGATTAAATTTAAATAATGGTACTGAACCCTTCGTGCGCAAGCCCGGCTCGCATTTGGCCGATTTTTTTTATAAAGTGTTCCCTTAGTTTGTTTTTTCTAAATTCTACTTTAGATATTTCTGTTTACATACATAGCTAGTAGTGCCACAGACGAACACAGCGGTCTAACTTGACAAATATTAGTAGAAAATATATGTTTCATATTACTTGTATTTGCATTTAATCAAATAAGGTAAAATGTAAAAGTCATATGTTTAAACTTAATAAAGAATAATTTAGCTTAATTTATTTATTATGAAGGAACGTGTTTGATTATATTAATTAGGAGGACGCTGACACTTTCCCCAAACTTTGCAGCTTCAACATTTCATTTTGTTCCTATGCCATGTTTTAAGTTCCCAAATAAACGTTTTTGATTTTAACACCCCTTTTTTGTGTCGGGGCCTTACAAAACAATAACGCACTTCTCCTTTCCATCAAGGTGAAGTGACGAACCTAGAAGACAAGATCAAGAAGCTGCAAAAGCACCAGGCGTTCACCGCGGAGCTGGCGGCCAACCGCGCGCGCCTCGCCGAGGTGGCCGCGCTGGCCGAGCAGCTGCGGCCTGATGAGGAGGTGGACCGCCAGCTGCAGGAGCTGAAGGACGACTGGGTGCAGCTGGAACAGGCCACGGAGACCAGAGGTGAGAGTTACAGAAGACATTGTAGAGCAGTCAAGATGATTTCTGGTCCTGGTCTAAGTATTAGACATTCAACCATTATTTCGACACTCGTCTTGACCATCATTCTCCAGTCAGTTTGATCCTGAACAGAGGTGACCTGATCGTGCCGCGACATCTATCGCCATAACGTAGTAACTGAGAGCTAGCTCGCTGAATGAGAGGTACCAGTGCGCGCCACTAGATGCCGCTAGTAACCATTTAAATGTCTTAGACCTCGCTAAGTGAAGACTCTTCTCCTTGAGTCTGTGACGTAGATAGTAGATACGCCGAGGTTGCGCGCTGCGGCCTGATGAGGAGGTGGTACGGTAGCTCCAGGAGCTGAAGAACGACTGGGTGCAGCTGGAACAGGCCACGGAGACCAGAGGTAAGAGTTCAAGATGACATTGTAGCAAGTCAAGATGATTTCCGGTCCTGGTCTAAGTATTAGACACTCAACCATTATTTCGACACTCGTCTTGACCATCATTCTCCAGTCAGTTTGATCCTGAACAGAGGTGACCTTATCGTGCCGCGACATCTATCGCCATAACGTAGTAACTGAGAGCTAGCTCGCTGAATGACAGGTACCAGTGCGCGCCACTAGATGCCGCTAGTAACCATTTAAATGTCTTAGACCTCGCTAAGTGAAGACTCTTCTCCCTGAGTCTGTGACGTAGATAGTCCGAGGTGGCCGCGCTGGCCGAGCAGCTGCGGCCTGATGTGGAGGTGGACTGGCAGCTCCAGGAGCTGAAGGACGACTGGGTGCAGCTGGAACAGGCCACGGAGTTATGGAAGACATAGAGCAGTCAAGATGATTTCCGGTCCTGCTCCAAACATTAGACATTATTCTAGACACTTGGCTATCCTTCTAGAATTTAGATCATCATTCTAGACACTCGACCGTCGTTCTAGATACTTGACCATCATTCTCCAGTCAGTTTGATCCTGAACAGACGTAGATCCGCGCTGAGCTCACCTACCTTAGCTTGGAGCGACATCTATCGTCATAATGTAGCAAGAGCTTTCTCATTAAGCTGACTAAGGACCCTCCGACCGCACTGAATAAAGTATTTTGTAGTTTGAGTTTAGGAAAACATTAATAATGTCATCTTGCAATATCCAAAGTATCCAGTATCCTTGCGAACATTAAATTAAGCCTAACATTAAGACAGAAACTGTAACAATGAATAGAAGTGAAAGAGTGAGGTTTCTCGTTCGCTTCTTTCCCTCACTTGGAAAAAGTTATCTAAAGCGAACGAATACAATTATGTGGTCTATTCAATTTAAATGTGTCTTGTTCTTCCTTTGACCTAAATTGACTATTTGTGAAGCTTTTTGCTCTATTTAATAAAAACTTATTGACTTTGACTTTGGCTTCATAGAAATTGGAGGTATGATTACTAATCACTGATGTTCCTTCCAGGTCGCGGGCTGGAGGAGGCCCAGGACATCCTGGAGTTCAACCAGCATCTGGACAAGATCGAGGCCTGGATCAGAGACAAGGAGATGATGGTGAGTGCAAGGAACCTCTTACTTTGTTTTATTATGTTGTGTGTTTTATACGTGTTCTGTGTGTTCTTTTTGCCTTTCTTTATGTGCGTGTGTGTTAAGGAAATACATGGTGGTTATTAAACATGTTTTATCAAAATCGGTTAAGAAGTTTACAAAATATAGGGGGTGAAAGAGGGATGAAAAATCGAATGTTTCCAAATATATTCGAGTTTGGTGTCAAATGAAATTTTGTAATCTTGTTACACATGTCAACTCTGGATATATTGTATTATGTGTGTGTCAAATATAGACTGTCAACAATTTGTCACCGCCGCATACTCTCCTACTTTGGCCATATAGCGAGGCGAGGCGATGAGAGTCTCGCAAGGTTGATCATCGTTGGAAACGTCGAAGGAAGGATATCACGTGGGAGATCCCTAACTCGCTGGATTGACCAGCTCCAGGAGATGAAAGCCAGAGGCGGGGAGCTGTACACACTTTCACGCAGACATCCAATGATCACAATCTTCAGACATAAAGAGCCGACTAGAGAGAGAGAGTGTATCAAATAAACATTAGTTCATTTAGATGTGTTTCCTCTAGAATAGATGTGTAGATGCGTTTCCTTCCAGGTGCAAGCGGGGGAGCTGGGTCGCGACTACGAGCACTGCTCCGCGCTGGCGCGCCGCCTGGACGACGCGGGCTCCGACATGCAGGTGGACGACACCCGGCTCAGGACCATCACGGCCCTGGCGGACAAGCTGCTGCAGCAGGTACTGTCACATCATATCAAACGACTACGAGCACTGCGCCGCCTGGACGACGCGGGCTCCGACATGCAGGTGGACGACACCCGGCTCAGGACCATCACGGCCCTGGCGGACAAGCTGCTGCAGCAGGTACTGTCACATCATATCAAACGACTACGAGCACTGCGCCGCCTGGACGACGCGGGCTCCGACATGCAGGTGGACGACACCCGGCTCAGGACCATCACGGCCCTGGCGGACAAGCTGCTGCAGCAGGTACTGTCACATCATATCAAACGACTACGAGCACTGCGCCGCCTGGACGACGCGGGCTCCGACATGCAGGTGGACGACACCCGGCTCAGGACCATCACGGCCCTGGCGGACAAGCTGCTGCAGCAGGTACTGTCACATCATATCAAACGACTACGAGCACTGCGCCGCCTGGACGACGCGGGCTCCGACATGCAGGTGGACGACACCCGGCTCAGGACCATCACGGCCCTGGCGGACAAGCTGCTGCAGCAGGTACTGTCACATCATATCAAACGACTACGAGCACTGCGCCGCCTGGACGACGCGGGCTCCGACATGCAGGTGGACGACACCCGGCTCAGGACCATCACGGCCCTGGCGGACAAGCTGCTGCAGCAGGTACTGTCACATCATATCAAACGGGACTACGCCCCTGCCGTCACACAGTGGAAACTAGTACGGAGGGAAGTCGACAGGACTATTCAACGGTCCTGTAATTTACTACTAGCTTTTATAGCGTATAAATAATGTATGTATGTGTATAAAAAAAAGCGTGTGCGTCTCGGCACGTACGACAGAAGTGATAACTTAGGCTAGCGCTGCGGGTTAGAGGGAGAGAGGAGGAGCCTGCCGGCCGCTACCTCATGCGCGAGAGGGAGGGAAGCCAGACAGACTGGCGCCGTAACGCGTTACGTAACGAAGCGGTTTACCCTCCCGTAAGAAGTTAATACTGCAAAATATTCCATTAGAGATAACCTAGATATAGGTAATCTCTAATAGACCCAGTAACACTAACATACTGGATATTTGTTGTTAATTTAGAATCTAAATGAACAACGGAAATCTTTTATAAAATCTAAAATTTAGATGTCACGCCTGAATCAATTAATTTCTTGAAAGCCAACACTTCCACCCAGGGCCCGACCGCGCAAGCCGCCTCGGTCTCTTCCCGCCGCGACGCAGTCCTCGCCAAGTGGAAGGCGCTCACCGGAGCCCTGCAGGCCTACAGGGAACGGCTGGCCGCCGCCCTGGAGATACACTCCTTCAACAGGTAAACTGGACTTACTAACTAGATAAGCTATCGCGCATCTCTAGTATTTTTTTTCGTATGACTAAATGACGAGGCAAGCTGAAGGCCCACCATAGGTAAAGTGGTAACCCCTACCTATTACAACTGCAATACCGCGGTGATCACGTTCACTAAGCACGTGACCAACGCTGCATTGCGTTGCGCCCGTCACCCTGACACATAGAGTTGTAAGGTCTCATGTGCCCGTAATTTCATGTTACACAGCATACCATCATCTCCAATAACTATTACTACACTATAATTAAGATATTTTTATATGTATGTTAGTCTTTAAAGTATACATATGTTTTTATTTGTGTCGTAGTTTTAAGTACATATTGTACTTAACTATTTTTATAGCCTGGAATAAAGTTTATATTATTATTATTAACTATCCGCACTTCGCGGTTTCGCCCGCGTAGTTCACGTAGCAAAACGGGGGTGAACTATAGCCATGTTACTCAGGGATAATGTAGCACTATAATGGTGCAAGAATTTCGAAAATCGCTCCAGTAGTTTTTGAGTTTATTCGTAACAAACAAACCAAATACAACATTATTATTATTATAAGCCTTTATTGTCCCACTGCAGGGCAAAGGCCTCCCTTCCATTTCTGCCCGTCGCTGGCTAGTTGAGGCCACTCCTCCACGTATGCGTCCAGGCGTCTCTCCGTGTGCGCCTGCGCCTTCCACGCGCTCGTCGCCCATTGGGGACCCACGTTGTATTAGTTTTTGCCCATAGTTCTTCCGGCATACGACAAACGTGTCCAGCCCAGTCCCATTTTAATTTGGTAGACTTTAAAGCAAATACAACATTATTATTATTACTAGCCATTTTCGTCCCACTGCAGGGCAAAGGCCTCCCTATCCCCCTTCCATTTATCCCGATCCTGTGCTATGGAGGACCAGCCTTGTAAAAACAAGTCAAGTTCGTCGCGCCATCTCAGTCTGGGTCTGCCGCGTCGCCTCCTTCCAGCGTTGGGGACCCACTCCGTTATTATGAAAGCCATTCGTCATAGGTCATTCGGCATACGACAGACGTGGCCAGCCCAGTCCCACTTTAGCCTGGCAGCTTTCTGAGTGACATCTGTTATTTGAGTTTTGGCGCGCAGTATGGTGTTGCGAATTCGGTCAGTAACTTTAACACCGAGAATACTGCGCTCCATAGCTCCGTTGGCAAACCTCGAGTGTCGATCTTAAATACAACATGCAACCACAAAATACAAATCTTCCATACTATGAACACCTTCCTCCAGGGACGTGGAGGACACGGAGGAGCGCATCTCGAAGAAGGCAGCCCTGTTCAGCTCCACCGAGAAGGGGCGGGAGCTCAGCGCCGCGCACGAGCTGCGCAAGCGCCACCTGGCGCGGCTGGCGGAGGCCGGCGCCGTGCGGGACAGGATACAGGCGCTGGAGGCCGAGGGGAAGGTGCTCGCGCACAAGTAAGTACAGCTCCACCGAGAAGGGGCGGGAGCTCAGCGCCGCGCACGAGCTGCGCAAGCGGCGCGGCTGGCGGAGGCCGGCGCCGTGCGGGACAGGATCCAGGCGCTGGAGGCCGAGGGGAAGGTGCTCGCGCACAAGTAAGCTCACTAGTATTCATTTAAAAATGATAAAATGTTAAGAACAACGCCATCTAGCGAGACTGACGGAGGCCAGCGCGGTCAGAGACAAGGTCTGTAGCGTTAGAGGCTTAAGGAAAAATGTGAGTGCATATGTTCGTTGGCTATTGTAATAGACTAGGATGTAAAATAATTGTTGAAAATAGCGCCATCTAGCGACAGTGGCAAAGGTCGGTGAGGCTCAAGATACAGGCGCTGGAGGCTAAAGGAAAGGTGCTTGCGCACAAGTAAGTTCATCATCATTATCAGCTTATATTCGTCCACTGCTGGAGATCCAGCGTCTTCCAGCGACCGTTTGCAACTAGCGGCAGTGAGCCATTCAATGTAAATACATAATACATAAATGTTAAAATGAAATAAAGTTGTCGTGGCGCCATCTAGTAAAAAGTCTAAGAAGCAGGTTGTTCCCGCCTTATTGGCAGTATCAAAGGGCGACCAACTTGCTACATAAAGCACCTCTGACGCGTAGCATCCGCACGCTTAATCTGATTGCCGAGAGAATCGATCTTTTTTACTGTTCCTGGAGCGAATTCCAAAAAGCTTTGTTATATTATTTTATGTTATATTTAATTAATGCTGACTTTTAAGATTTTTATTTTGTTATTTTTATTGTTTTTCTAAAATTTTTAATAATTTTCTAATTTTAATATTAAATAAGAACACTAGACTAAAATATAAGGTAGGTACTCTATCGAATTGGGTGTACCCGTTAGGATAGATGTACATGTTAATAAATAAATAAATAATAAAAAAACAAACAATAGTCTAGTGATTTTGCACGAAGGTTAAGTGTTTGTAGCGCCATCTAGTAAAAAAATGAAGTAACTGTTGACAGTAGCTCCATCCAGTGATTCTGCATGAAGGCTGAATACATGAACTACCACTAGAAGACCTTACTGATTGTATTCTTTAGGTATTCTGGCAAAATAAACGATTGAATACAATTGAGTAACATCCGTTCTAATCTGAACCTTATCCCCACAGACACAAGGAGCACGCGGAGCACATCGACAGCCGCCTGTCTGCACTGCGCGAGGGCTGGCGGCGGCTGGAGGAGCTGGCCGCGGCGCGCACGGCTGCGCTGGACGAGGCCATCAGCCAGCACAGCCTCGCCGACACCTTCAAGGTACGGAGCACATCGACAGCCGCCTGTCTGCACTGCGCGAGGGCTGGCGGCGGCTGGAGGAGCTGGCCGCGGCGCGCACGGCTGCGCTGGACGAGGCCATCAGCCAGCACAGCCTCGCCGACACCTTCAAGGTACGGAGCACATCGACAGCCGCCTGTCTGCACTGCGCGAGGGCTGGCGGCGGCTGGAGGAGCTGGCCGCGGCGCGCACGGCTGCGCTGGACGAGGCCATCAGCCAGCACAGCCTCGCCGACACCTTCAAGGTACGGAGCACATCGACAGCCGCCTGTCTGCACTGCGCGAGGGCTGGCGGCGGCTGGAGGAGCTGGCCGCGGCGCGCACGGCTGCGCTGGACGAGGCCATCAGCCAGCACAGCCTCGCCGACACCTTCAAGGTACGGAGCACATCGACAGCCGCCTGTCTGCACTGCGCGAGGGCTGGCGGCGGCTGGAGGAGCTGGCCGCGGCGCGCACGGCTGCGCTGGACGAGGCCATCAGCCAGCACAGCCTCGCCGACACCTTCAAGGTACGGAGACCATGGACAGCCGCCTGTCTGCACTGCGCGAGGGCTGGCGGCGGCTGGAGGAGCTGGCCGCGGCGCGCACGGCTGCGCTGGACGAGGCCATCAGCCAGCACAGCCTCGCCGACACCTTCAAGGTACGGAGACCATGGACAGCCGCCTGTCTGCACTGCGCGAGGGCTGGCGGCGGCTGGAGGAGCTGGCCGCGGCGCGCACGGCTGCGCTGGACGAGGCCATCAGCCAGCACAGCCTCGCCGACACCTTCAAGGTACGGAGACCATGGACAGCCGCCTGTCTGCACTGCGCGAGGGCTGGCGGCGGCTGGAGGAGCTGGCCGCGGCGCGCACGGCTGCGCTGGACGAGGCCATCAGCCAGCACAGCCTCGCCGACACCTTCAAGGTACGGAGACCATGGACAGCCGCCTGTCTGCACTGCGCGAGGGCTGGCGGCGGCTGGAGGAGCTGGCCGCGGCGCGCACGGCTGCGCTGGACGAGGCCATCAGCCAGCACAGCCTCGCCGACACCTTCAAGGTACGGAGCACATCGACAGCCGCCTGTCTGCACTGCGCGAGGGCTGGCGGCGGCTGGAGGAGCTGGCCGCGGCGCGCACGGCTGCGCTGGACGAGGCCATCAGCCAGCACAGCCTCGCCGACACCTTCAAGGTACGGAGCACATCGACAGCCGCCTGTCTGCACTGCGCGAGGGCTGGCGGCGGCTGGAGGAGCTGGCCGCGGCGCGCACGGCTGCGCTGGACGAGGCCATCAGCCAGCACAGCCTCGCCGACACCTTCAAGGTACGGAGCACATCGACAGCCGCCTGTCTGCACTGCGCGAGGGCTGGCGGCGGCTGGAGGAGCTGGCCGCGGCGCGCACGGCTGCGCTGGACGAGGCCATCAGCCAGCACAGCCTCGCCGACACCTTCAAGGTACGGAGCACATCGACAGCCGCCTGTCTGCACTGCGCGAGGGCTGGCGGCGGCTGGAGGAGCTGGCCGCGGCGCGCACGGCTGCGCTGGACGAGGCCATCAGCCAGCACAGCCTCGCCGACACCTTCAAGGTACGGAGACCATGAACAGCGTGGAGTAGTGGCTAGACCCAGTCAAGGTACCCAAGTAGGGCGTGCAGCTACGTGTTCGTCACGCCAGTTCATAGAACTGTAGCGTTCCGTGGATCCTTCAGATTCTCTGCGTCTAAATGTTGGAACTGTCTTCATCCTCCTAGTCGTGCCCTGAAAACAGTTGGCACCTTTAGAATGCATGTAAAGAATGAACTTTTAGTTTCACAGAAAGAAAGTGCCATCACATAGTGTACCCCCCTCTGAGCATAACTTATACTCACCAATATTGCATGCACACTGCACTTTTCACTTAATTGGACGCGTTCACTTTGTTTTTATTGATTTTTGAAATAACTTATGTTAGTTTGGTTTAAGTATTTCTCACTTTTTTCACTAGGTATGCTGACAACAAATGTCAAACTTGTTTATGTACGCGAAAAACGCGCGGACGAAATGCGTTCGGATACGAGTTTCGTTCAGAAACACGGAATTGATGTGAAGTGACTTGACAACCATTCCGTCACAGTCAACCCAGTTTTGGTTGCCAGTTAGCCGTCCGTTTGAAGTTTATTTATTTTTTTAGTTTATTGTTGAGCTGATCCCGTGTTGAATGGGCTTTCCATTTGTTGGGGTTTTCTCCTCGTTGAGGGATACTCCAGTTATAGTTAAGTTGTAGGTAATAATATAGTTTACACCAAACCACTTGTTATAGTTTTAGATTTATTAAACACGTTAGATTAGGTAAGTTTAATAATCTGAGCCGCACGTAATGTTAAGTATGTATTTACATACTATTACACTAGTACGCCGATGTGCTGGCTATTTAGCCAGCACATCGGCGCGTGGCGAAGGTTTCGTTACGACTGTTAAAGACAGTTTACTGATCCATAAAGTAAAACTGCTGTATGAGCGATATTGGCTCGTACATACTCCCGAGGGAAGAAGAAAGTACTTAGTTAATGCGTACTCAGATCACTAAACGTAAAAAGCAACTACAACAATAAGCAGAGTTAAAAGTTAAGTCATAATTAGGTAAGAATATTAATGTAATAAGGATATTAATGTAATAAATATCATAATCTAAATCCTGATCTAACTGTTGGTGCCGGCTGAGGGATGTTCTTTAAATGTCCGCCTCTTATTGTAGCGTACGGTGCAATTTCCTCAAGTTCTATCTCTTCTGTTCTCTCTCGAGTCTTTGTAGAGGTTTTAGTACTCGTAGTACGGGCCTTTTTCTTTGTACAGTTTGTACACGCAGTAAGGTGTTGTCCATATCGCCATACTATGATTGTGACTACAATTCCTCCCACCAGCAAAGTGCTTATCGTGTAGTTACTTATGTCGTGGACTGATAAGTCGTTAGGCAGGCTCTCTCGTCCTTTCTGTTGAATTATCTGGTTGTCTAATGATCTATGTTCATCAGATAAATCCAGTTGTGGCAGTACGATATTTGTCACTTTAGACGTTCCCTTCATATCGTTCGGTGAATCGATTTTGGGAATTTCTAATGAAATACCTTCTTTAGTTTTACTGCTAAAAACGTTGTGTGAATAAATTGTAGAGTCTTTGTGCTGTATCACACAATCCTGACCTAGGGCAAGCAATCCCGCCGTCGTAAGCATTGTTGTTGTTACTTGATTCTTGCATACTATACGGGTCGGGCACTCTGTTATGCAGTTATAGAGCCATATGTTAGGTCTCTGTAATTTTATCCATTGGTCAGAGCATTGGTGCTTAATCCAATCACAGGTGATGTTTTGATAAACATGTTGACTCATTATTTTAGCTTCACAGGATGCCGTTGGTCCATGTAAGTTGCTTATCGGCGTGTAGGTGTGGCAGATGTAGTTGTCCGCCTCCATCGTAGTACATAGTTGAAGATCTGAAGAAAGCATCGTTTTATATTGTTGGAATTCTGTGTGTAATTCTTTCGCAGCTCCGACGAAATTGGTTCCGTTGTCGGAATAAATATGTTTTGGTGTACCCCTTCTAGCACACATTCGTTTCAGTGCTGCGATGAATGTCTGTGTGGACAAGTCAGAGACAAGTTCGATGTGTACTGCTTTAGTACACATACATATGAAGATGGCTATATAGCCTTTGCAGGTCTTGATTCCGCGACCTTTGTTTATTTTCACATCCACGTGACCTGTGAAGTCAACGCCAGTATGGGAAAACGGTCTTGATGGTGTGATCCTTTCCTTTGGAAGGTTGCCCATTAGCTGCTCAGTTTGAGTTGTGGTGTAACGGCGGCATCGGACGCATCGTCGGAGCGTTTTCTTGACGACTCGATTACCGCTGATAATCCAATAGTTGTTTCTAGTGTAAGCTAACGTTAGTCTAGCCCCACCATGTAGAGTTCGCTGATGCGCCTTTTCAATAATTAATTCAGTCAATCGCCCCTCCGCTGGGATAAGGATGGGGTGCTTGATCTCCTTTGGTAGATGTGAATGTGTTAGACGCCCTCCGACTCGTAGAAATCCATCCGAGTCAAGATATGGATTTAATTTCAAAATATTGCTCTTGTTGGGAAGTTTTCCGCTATCTCTTAATGATTTTATTTCCTTTTCAAAGCAATATTCTTGTACTGATGTTATAATCATGCCGGTTGCGTTATTTATTTCATTCGAGTTCAATTCATTGCACTTACTCGAGCACATTTTGTGTTGTGATGCGTTTGCAAAACGTATGACCCAGGCAAGAATTCTCGTAATGCGATCTAGGTCACTGTGCCGTTCAAGTAATGAGAAAATTAGTTCGTTTTTGTTCGGCATGGGTTCCGTCGTGAAACAGTTTTTAACTAAGCCCTCATTTGTAATGTAAGTTTCAGATGACAGGACTTGTTCGTTTTGTTTCTTGAGCCAATGAGGTCCTTCCCACCACAAAGAAAAGTTGACAAGTTTTGATGGCGAAAGTCCTCTTGTTGCACAATCGGCGGGGTTTTCGTTACTCTTTACGTAACCCCATTTTGTTGCAGGAACGATGTTCGTTATTTCTTTCACTCGGTTAGTTACGTATTTTTCATATTTGTTTGGCTTTCCTTGCAGCCATGCTAAGACCACCTTAGAGTCTGTCCAACAGGATACTTTTAGGTTGTAATCTGTCAAAACTTTAGTTATTTTTTCTAGGAGCTTGGCTAGCAAAACTGCGGCACATAGTTCCAGCTTCGGGATCGTTAGTTTGTTTTTGATCGGTGCCACCTTAGTTTTCGCAGCAAGTAGGGTGATGACGTACGCGCCTATCGGTGACGTAGTCCGGCTGTAAATGACACATCCGTACGCTTGTTCGCTCGCGTCACAGAAAGCTTGTAATTCGATGGATTCATTGTTTTCGTTACGTATCCATCTGGGCAAACTGATGTTGTTTATGTTTGATAAATCAGCTTTAATTTTTGTCCATGCGCTAGCTATATCACGAGGTACAGATTGATCCCATCCAATGTTCTGATAAGCATCTCTCCATAGTTTTTGGAAGATAAGCTTAGTTTGAATTGTCATCGGAGCTAGCCATCCCAGTGGATCGTAAATCTTGCTGATTTCCGACAGCAGTCTGCGTTTTGTATAAATTTCTTCTTCAGTGATGCTTGGCGTTTCGCTTTTGAAATAAAACGTGTCGCTTACGCCGTTCCATGCGAGTCCTAGTGTCTTACTGAACTCTTGTTGTTTGAAGTTGAAGTTTGTTTGGCTCTTTTCTTTCTCGTGTAGTTCCTTGAGAATAGATGGCTCGTTAGTGGCCCATTTTCGTAAAATGAAGCCACCCTTCTGTAGCAGCTCGTAGAGTTCCTTTTGTAGTTGTGTTGTTGTTTCGATACTATGGTGACCCGAAATGATGTCATCCATGTAACATTCATGACGAATTGTCTTTTGTGCTAAAGGGAAAGCGTTGCCTTCGTCTTGAGCTAGTTGTTGGAGTGTACGCATCGCAATGAATGGTGCAGCTTTGGTGCCATAGGTCAGCGTACAGAGCTGCATCTCCTTGAGTGGTTCCCTTGCGGACTCCCTCCAGATGATTTTCTGGAGACATTGTTGACTTTGATGGATTATAAGCTGCCGGAACATTTTTTCAATATCAGCCGTTAGCACGTATTTGTAGACTCTCCATTTAATGATGAGAGATAAAATATCCTTCTGTAAATTAGGCCCCTTTTCCATCAAGTCGTTTAAGCTGTAGCCTGAGTCTGTTTTCATAGATGCATTAAAAACAGCTCGGAGTTTAGTTGATGTTGAGCTATCTCGTAAGACGCCGTGGTGAGGTAGGTAAACCTGTACTTTGCTTTCGGGCTTCGTCACAGGTTTCATGTGACCTAACTCGATGTACTCTCGAATAAACTTTTTATATAGTTGAGCAAAGTGTTCTTGTCTCGCCATTTTCTTTTCTAAACGAAGAAATTGAGCGATAGCTTGAGGCTTTGAATTGCCAAGGTTTGTTTCATAACCTTCTTGCATTGGCATTTTCACTACGTATCGCCCGCTGCTGAGTCTTTCTGTTGTTTGTGTATAAAATGTTTCACAATATTTGTCAGTTGTAGAAGATTCGGGTTCCGTTGGGACCTCTTCCACTTCCCAAAACCTTGACAGGTTATCTAGTTCCGTTAGAGTTACTAGACAGTTAAATTGCTTAGTAGCACCGCACAATATCCAACCCAGCTTGGTTTGTTGTGCTACCGGCGAGTTGTTATTATGTTTTAAAACTCCGTCCATAATGACATCAGAGTATATATCTGCTCCCAACAGAAGATCAATGGGCCCAGATATGTTGAAGTTCGGATCAGCTAGCTTAATGTTATTCAGATGTGTCCAGTTCTCCGTGTTAATTGTTGAGTTAGGCAGATTGCTAATTAGTTTTCGCATTACTAATGCTTCAGTTTGGAATTGATAATCCGAGTGTATAGATTTACATTCTAATTTGATCATTCCTTTGCTAGTACCCATTATAGTGCCGACCCCCGAGACAGAAGCGTTCATCTTATTGCGGGGTAGGTTCAGTCGTTGAGCTGCATTTTCTGTGATCAAGGTCACTTGGGAGCCTTGATCCAGTAATGCTCGTAGGATGACGTAGTCTCCTTCTTTGTTTCTGACATTCAGTTGAAGAGTTGTCAAAAGTATCTCTTGATCACCATTGATGTGGTTGGATGAGCGCTCAGCCGCTGTTGAGGTGGATGGCCGTGGTTTTTGGGTTTTAAAATTAACATCATGTAGAAGCGAATGATGATTATAATGACATACTTGGCATCGCTTCGTTGAAGTACACTTATTTTCGCCGTGACTGTAAAGGCAATTTTTGCATAAATGTAAATTCCTTGTCACTTCAATTCGCTTAGCGACATTCATGTCAATAAATGTAGGACACAGCCTCAGTACGTGATCTTTTTTGCAGAGAGGACAGTTCCGCAATGTGGAATGGTAGGTTTTTGCCCATTTATTAGCGTTATTAGAGTTCGTTGATTTATGCCCGTTATAATTTTTTCTGATTGTTTGAATAGTTTTGTTTTTGATCACCCTTTTTGGTACGGGCTGTTTCCAATGTCATGAACTTCAACTCCAGGAACTCCATAAATTCCTCTAAGTCTGGTAGCTCCCGCGAATGCTTCATGTTTTGAATATAGTCACCGTAGGTGGCATCATCTAGTTTTGATGATAATAGATGAACGATAAGCGGTCCCCATATAGGGATATTTATTCCCATGTTCTCCAGTGCATTTAAACACTCTTTCGTGGTGTCATGCAGCTTCATCAGGTTAGATGAATCCGGTTTATCGATAATTGATTGATTGAGAAGGGTATCTATATATGAGGTGAATAGAAGTCGCTTGTTGTCAAAGCGATGCTGAATGATATCCAGGCATGCATCATAGTTCTCGGAACTAACGGGAAGGTGTTTTATCAAACGCTCCGCTTCACCCTTCAATTTCGATTTAAGAAACTTCATCTTCTGAGTTTTGTTCAGCGTTGGATTGTTATGGATCATCTCAAAGAATAAGTCTCTAAAAGGGACCCAGTTATTGTAGGCTCCGTTGAACTCCGGTAATTCCATCCGTGGGGTTGTTTTTTCATAGTGAGATGTTTCAAACATTTTTCTGTTTAGATTTTCCTTGAGGTCATCGTAGATGTGTTCCCAGTATTCGTACTTTTCTTCATACTCCTTATCACTTCCTTGTAATAAGTAGCTGAGTTCCCAATGGATCTTGTCAATAGATGCCCACTTTGTTTGTATGATGTTTAAGTGATCTTGTAGTTGCCACTTTTCTTTCGTTTCATATGGATTTATTTTGGATACTGCACGTTCCAAAGCGTTAAAGTTAAACATTTGATTACGATAGAGCACTGATATTTGCTTATCCGTATCTTCTACCGTAGGCTGGTTTACTTTAGACGTACCAAATTTTGGTGTACCATGATTTTCTGGCACTTTCAGCTTCGATGCTTCCGAAGATCCAGGCACAGTCTTTAATAACTCGCTTTGTAATTGAGTCATAGATTCCATTGTTTCGTCGAACATGGTTCTTGTTATTTGATAAATGTGTTCTTTGTAGTAGTCATGGTCGGCTTTCGCTAACTCATACTTTTTCAGGATCTCGTGATTTGAGAGAAACTCGTCCCAGTGGGATCGCAAGGCTTCAATACGCTTTTTGAGGTAGTCTAGCGATTTTCTACTCAATGGATCCTTTTTATAGTTGGATTGAAGAGATTTGATTCTCTCGTAAGAATTTTGTTGCTTGTTAATAAGTTCAAGAAAGTAATTTTCTTCCGCCATTGTTAACAGCTAGTGGTTGGTTTTTGTGTACTCACAGTAGGTTCACAGTTAAGTAGATTAGTAGCAGTAGACGTTATCTCCGCACGTATTTTAATAGTTCAGCAGTAACAGCAGAAGACGTTATCTCCGCTGCGCTAGCTCGTTATGCAATTTTCTGTCGTTCAGTGTAGCTTTCCCGCTTTACGCTATTTGCACCTTCTCAATGCTGCTGGTGAGACCCGCTGGTGGGAGGCCAACAGCACCGAATTGCTAACGTAACCGAAAAACACCACACAAAACACTTTCCAAAAATAATTGCTTCTTCTTGTCGAAGGCTCGAAGGACCAAAAGGATGTTGGGGTTTTCTCCTCGTTGAGGGATACTCCAGTTATAGTTAAGTTGTAGGTAATAATATAGTTTACACCAAACCACTTGTTATAGTTTTAGATTTATTAAACACGTTAGATTAGGTAAGTTTAATAATCTGAGCCGCACGTAATGTTAAGTATGTATTTACATACTATTACACTAGTACGGCGCGTGGCGAAGGTTTCGTTACGACTGTTAAAGACAGTTTACTGATCCATAAAGTAAAACTGCTGTATGAGCGATATTGGCTCGTACACCATTATATTTTATAGTTTAGTTATTAAGTAGTTAATTAGATTTTTAACTAGCCATTTTATTTTACTTTGTCTTCTTTTTTTGTATGTGTGACACTCACCAAAGGTCCTACCTGAAAACCAGCGTTAATCCTTATATTTAAGGATTAACATTATGCTGAGGTAGGACCTTTTGGTCCACAAAAATTTTTACATTTTTTAGTTGTGTTAGAATTAATTTATCATATTAGTATTAATTTTACGTACCTACTTAAGCCTATTGTTGACTGTGGATCAATAAATGATTTTCTTCTTCTTCTTCTAGACTGGGAGGAACCAGCGCGGTTACGACAAAATACAAAGACTAAACAGACAGCTTTTCAGACCGAAAATTCTTTTTCGGCGACGAGCTCTGTGGCGCACCGGGCGAAGGTCCGCCTGCGACGCAAGGGGTTGCGGGTTCGATTCCCGCCTCGGGACAAATGTCTGTACGATCTGCAGATATTTGTTCAGGGTGTTCTGTGTGTTTTTCTATATATAATAAAAATATCTATCTATGTAGTATAATGTAATAAGTATATCAGTCATCTAGTACCCATAACACAAGCTCTGCTTAGCTTGGGGTTAGATGATGCTGTGTGATTTGTCCAGAATTATTTATTTATTTACAGCTAAAAGGAAATCTAGGAATTAGTAGGTGAAAACTATTGACATCTAGGAAAAGAACTGAGAACTAGGTTAAGTTAAGTTAGTTATTAAGTTTTAATACTGTATTTAATTTTAGTTTTGGTGCACAATAAACATAATATATTAATTCACTCATTCAATCTTCTGATATTACTAGATTAGGACAAGATGTGGCTTTTTCATACTACTAAATGATGAGACAGGCCAAAGGGCCCCCTAATGTTAAGCGGTAACCTCTACCAGTTGCTAAACAACTGCAATGCCGCGGTGATCACTAAAATTAAAATATAATAATGTTAATATACTAAGCACGTGACCATCGCTGCATTGCATTGCGCCCGTCACCCTGAGACCCTGCTTGGCGGCAGAAATAGGTATCGTGGTAGTACTTCCCCGGATGAACTCTTCACAAAAGTTCTACTACAGGTCGCGCGGTGGTTTAAGATCGCTCAATGAATCTAGTGGGGGCAATTGGCGCATGTGTCTAATCGCGCACGAATCGAGACGCGTGAACGCAACGCGAGAGGTGACCTTGAGACATTGAGAGCGACTGATCTACCAATGACGTGACGCCGTCAGCGCACACCCGCCCCCCTCACTGCGCACACCCGCCCCCCTCACTCCGCACACCAGCCCCCCTCACTGCGCACACCCGCCCCCTCACTACGCACACCCGCCCCCTCACTGCGCACATCTGCCCCCTCTCTGCGCACACCCGCCCCCCCTCACTACACACACCCGCCCCCCCTCACTGCGCACACCCGCCCCCCTCACTACGCACACCCGCCCCCTCACTGCGCACATCCGCCCCCTCACTGCGCACACCCGCCCCCCCTTACTGCGCACACCCGCCCCCCTCACTGCGCACACCCGCCCCCCTCACTACGCACACCCGCCCCCCTCACTACGCACACCCGCCCCCTCACTGCGCACATCCGCCCCCTCACTGCGCACACCCGCCCCCCCTTACTGCGCACACCCGCCCCCCTCACTCCGCACACCCGTCCCCTCTCTCCGCACACCCGCCCCCCTCACCCCCACATCACCAAATAGACCTTACAATTTAATACTGCGCATACCCCTTCTACTTTTGCCGAGCGACCTTTAACTATCGCGCGACCTGTACTAAATACTTTGCTGTGGGCAGTATGCAACATGCTGTTTAACTGTCGCTTGCTCTGCTCGCCAGGAGCTGGACGAGTGGGTGTCGGAGGCGGTGAAGCGCATGGAGGAAGGCGAGGAAGCCGAGAGCGTCACTGACGCAGAGGCCTTGCTGGAGGTCCACCACGAGAGGAAGGTATGTAGGATCCATGTGCTTGCTGACTAGTTCCATGCCATAATGTTGGAATGCCTTAGTGTGAGAGCACTTAGGCATTCACACATTATTTCTATCCATCGTCCATGCCATAATGGAAGAATGCCTTAGTGTGAGAGCACTAAGGCATTCACACATTATTTCTAGCCATAGTCCATGCCATAATGTCAGAATGCCTTAGTGTGAGAGCACTAAGGCATTCACACATTATTTCTAGCCATCGTCCATGCCATAATGTCAGAATGCCTTAGTGTGAGAGCACTAAGGCATTCACACATTATTTCTAGCCATCGTCCATGCCATAATGTCAGAATGCCTTAGTGTGAGAGCACTAAGGCATTCACACAATATTTCTAGCCATCGTCCATGTCATAATGTCAGAATGCCTTAGTGTGAGAGCACTAAGGCATTCTGACATTATGGCATGGACGGTGGCTAGAAATAATGTGTTCAGCTTTGTTTTAATTCAAATAATTGTATTTAAATTTAATTAATGTTACCTGACCAATACATATTGACTTTAAATTTTTATTGACATGTTTATTTTGTGTTCTTTTTCGATTTTATTTGTAGGGATAATTTTTGACCAATGTATGTTATTTTTTGTTATATTGATTGATTGGTGTAAGTGGTGTAAGCTGTTCTAATCAAATGTATAAATAAATTAATGATGTCCGGATAAAATAAATAAAATAAAAAAGCCTTTATTCTAAAATCGTAAAGGCATTAAGGCCACGGTATTTCAAATCAGATAATTTTTTATTCAATTTTCAACGATCATATTATATCCCTGAATTTAAATTATCGTGGCTGGACATCATTTAATACATATAAAAACGCCAGCAAGATGATAATAAGTTAGGTACGTGGTGTAAGCCGTATTATATTTATTAAATGATCGTATATCCTTTATTATTTAGACTTCCATCTTGTTTATTCATATCCATGTCATTGATATGATGTGTCACTGCCCAGGCGGAGATCGCGGGGCGGCAGAAGGCGATCGCGGCGCTGGCGCAGGCGGCGGCGCAGGCGCAGCCGGGCCTGCACGCGCGCGCGGCGCAGCTAGGCGCCACGCTCGACACGGCTTGGCTGCAGCGCAAGCAGTACCTGACACAGGTGAGCACTACCCAGGCGGAGATCGCGGCGCTGGCGCAGGCGGCGGCGCAGGCGCAGCCGGGCCTGCACGCGCGCGCGGCGCAGCTAGGCGCCACGCTCGACACGGCTTGGCTGCAGCGCAAGCAGTACCTGACACAGGTGAGCACTGCCCAGGCGGAGATCGCGGCGCTGGCGCAGGCGGCGGCGCAGGCGCAACCGGGCCTGCACGCGCGCGCGGCGCAGCTAGGCGCCACGCTCGACACGGCTTGGCTGCAGCGCAAGCAGTACCTGACACAGGTGAGCACTGACTGTTTAATTATTCTTATTTTTGTGGGTTTCCTTTTGCTTTTAATAATTTAAAATTTTTCGGTTAATGTGAAACTTAAGGGCATGTTAAAAGATGGGTTGTAATAGGGCCGTCCTGTAAAAACTTGAACTTTAAATGAAAGTCTTCAAACTAGTTATAAGATAAAGATAAAAAAAAATATTTTGTCACAGAAATTTATTTATTTATTTATTTATGGAAACACAATTGAACTTACAGACTAAAAATCCAAAACATTCAAAAGTTAATTTATAATTAATTAAGGCTAAAAAAAACAAAAACAATTCAATAAATTCTGTTAAATAATATCAGTAAAAAATGATAATGTCAAACACAAATTAAATGATATGGTTAAAATAGTCATACACTTTCATAAATATGTCAATATAAAAACAGTAGAATGGAATAAGATCAAAAGTACATAATTGTCAAAAGGTGATTAAAATGATTAATAACATGTATTCAAAAATAAATATGTCAATCTAGAGAGTATGAAATAACACAATATTATATTTTTAAAACTAATTAAGTTTAGAAAGAATAATACGGTGACAAAAAAGGTCACTACTCAGCATGGGCTGTGGCAGAGCAGGTCGTACCACAGCGCTGGTCTTCCGTAGTTACGATCCATCGTTTGCGATTGGTGGCAACCGCAGCACACTAATTAACATAAAATGACATATCTAATAAATGACATATCTAATAAATGACATAACTAATTAAAATAAATGAGTTTTACACTTTTCTTGCATTAAAGTAATAAAATGTTACAGAGAGTAAATGATTCGCATTTTGTATAAATTCAAATCAAAATCTGTGAAGTCAATAAGTGTTTGTTCAATAGAGCAAAACGCTACTTAGAATAGACAGTTAACAAAATAAGAACAAAACACATTTAAATTGAACAAAGCACATAATTGAATTCGTTCGGAAACGGTTACGGAAAGCAAAGCCTCGTAACTGTTTACTTTGGTATGGAATAAAATACTTAGGCTTGAAAGTATCTTGTCTCTCACGCGCTAGAATTAAATCAATTCTTTTCACGATAAAATGTTAAAAATGATGTGCATTTGACAAGACAAAACATATATAATAAATCGACATAAAACGGGATAAAACACAATAATTTCGGTGTTATGGTGTATTACGCAGTAAAAGATTTCTGTGCACTTTTACTGAAATAGATCAGCTAATTTATAATAATTATCCGCCGTGGGGTGCCGGCAGTAGAATGATACCCCTCCTCTCATGACCATGGATGCAGTAAGAGCCTGCTAAGGGATACCTCCGGAAGATGGGCAGCAGCGTCTATCCGTGTATCAACATCCCATACTGCGCTCACCAACCCGCCTGCCAAGCGTGGTGAGAATGGCAACTACCCCTCATGGAGATCCATGAGGGAGGCCTGTGTTCATCAGTAGATGTTTTATGGCTGAAATGATGATAATAATTTCGATGCCCCTAAATACCTACGGAACCCTTGGTGGGCGAGTCTAGCGTAGTTGTTTTAGCAGTTTTCGAACAAGAAACCTCTTTCACTTCTATTTATTATTCACAAATATTTCGATGCGTAATATTGTTTTCATCAATTAAAAGAAATGATGTTTGAATACACTAGGTGCTCACGCGACACGCGATATAACAATATTTTTTGCAGTTGGTTTTGTAGATTATTAAAGCACGGTAGTTTTCATATCTACAGGGTGTATTTTAATATGTGTACTCCTAAAACAACTAACCCAAAAGGGCGGTTTCAGCCCATGAAAACAAGTAGTTTTGGAAGGGAATAAAATCGAGTATTCGTTTTTTTTAAATATTTTTTTACTAGATGGTGTATTATGAAAATGATCCTGAGGTCATCATTGAATTGAATTTTGTAGTAGAAATTTAAATATTGTCATCCTGTCGTGACTTCCTAACGTGGTTTCTTCCACCAACTAATTTCAGTATACACATTTATTGCTTGTTGGTTGCTCGTTTTCTGGTCACTGCAGATGGTAGTACTGAAAATCAGTGTTTGCTCTATGAGTAAACATAAGCTGAGTTGCTATCTTTTTGCCTTACTGCAACACATACATTCAGTATTTTTGTCTTATTTTTGGGTAAAGGTTTATAATTGTATTATTGTTTTTAACATTTGTTTATTTTGGTTTTGCTTTCTAATTGTTTGTCTGTTTTAATCGTTCTCAAATTGTTTAATTGCATTGTAAGAAAATGTGTATCAACCTTTTTGTAAAAATTGTATGTGTGTGCTACTTCAGCACACACATACAATTTTTACAAAAAGGTTGATACACAATAAAGAATTTATCTATCTATCTATCTATCACCAGGCTCATCAGCTCCAACTCCTGAAGGAGCAGGCTCGGCAGACGGAGGACTGGCTCGCTTCCAAGGAGGCTTTCCTCAACAACGACGACCTGGGAGAGAACCTGGACGGTAAGTCCGTGGGCTGTCCACTGCGCGACGAGCCTCGGCACAGTGTTACGACGTCACGAGCACTGCTAAACTCCAACTCGCTTTAACTAAGTATTGCTACATGTAAATAATTTGTGTCTATTATTTTTGTATTATCTAACTGAAGGACAAAAAACTGAAGGTAAAACGTCCACTACTGAACACAGGCCTCACGGATCCCCATGAGGGGTAGTTGCCATAGTCACCACGCTTGGCAGGCGGGTTGGCGAGCGCACTACACAATGTTGATACCCGGAAAGAGGCTGCTGCCCATATTCCGGTGGTATCCCAGGCCTGTCCCGCCTGCCAAGCGTGGCGAGTATGGCAACAATCCACTCATCATCTTGGAGATGAGGGCGGCCTATACCCAGCAGGTGACGTTGACAGCAGTCTTACGACTGTAGTTATGATGACATGAGAATTGAAAATGATTAAATGGCCTTCCCCCCAGCCGTGGAGGCTCTCATCCGCAAGCACGCGGAGTTCTCCAAGCTCCTCGACGGCCAGCTCGGCCGGGTGCAGGAGCTGGAGGCGTTCGCCGGCTCCGTGCAGGAGGGCCACTACAGCCAGGCCTACATCCAGGACCGGACGCGCGGGATACTGGCGAGGAGGGACAAGCTACAGGTATATGCACTACAGCCAGGCCTACATCCAGGACCGGACGCGCGGGATACTGGCGAGGAGGGACAAGCTACAGGTATATGCACTACAGCCAGGCCTACATCCAGGACCGGACGCGCGGGATACTGGCGAGGAGGGACAAGCTACAGGTATATGCACTACAGCCAGGCCTACATCCAGGACCGGACGCGCGGGATACTGGCGAGGAGGGACAAGCTACAGGTATATGCACTACAGCCAGGCCTACATCCAGGACCGGACGCGCGGGATACTGGCGAGGAGGGACAAGCTACAGGTATATGCACTACAGCCAGGCCTACATCCAGGACCGGACGCGCGGGATACTGGCGAGGAGGGACAAGCTACAGGTATATGCACTACAGCCAGGCCTACATCCAGGACCGGACGCGCGGGATACTGGCGAGGAGGGACAAGCTACAGGTATATGCACTACAGCCAGGCCTACATCCAGGACCGGACGCGCGGGATACTGGCGAGGAGGGACAAGCTACAGGTATATGCACTACAGCCAGGCCTACATCCAGGACCGGACGCGCGGGATACTGGCGAGGAGGGACAAGCTACAGGTATATGCACTACAGCCAGGCCTACATCCAGGACCGGACGCGCGGGATACTGGCGAGGAGGGATAAGCTACAGGTATAGTGTATAGCAGGGCGGCGTGTGCACGCCGTCACACGTTTGTGAGCTACGGTGCAATCCATTTACTTACACACTTGGGTTAGTGAAACATACCGACATACTCACACACACACACACACACACACACACACACACACACACACACACACACACACACACACACACACACACACACACACAATAATATTAAATGATTTGAATTGAACACAAAGGAGGACAAGCATTATGCCTTATATATTTTATATTATTCACAAAAATGACAATGATCATAGTAGAAATCGAAGCCTCCTTATAAGTATTAACACCTGTTTTTGGAGGCTCTTCCTAATGCTGTGTAAATTGTCCAACAATATTTATATATTTTTTTTTTTACATTAAACGATATCAAAATACATTTAAAAGTTATCCTACATACACAAAGATACGAATGAAATAAATAGGTAAATAAATTAATAAAAAAAAATATTCTAAATTTATATTTTACAATTAACTCATATGAGGAATTAGCAAAAAACTTACTAACTAACAGTGCATGTGTTCAGATGACGTTCTCATTAAAACTTACTAACTAACAGTGCATGTGTTCGGATGACGTTCACATTAAAACTTACTAACTAACAGTGCATGTGTTCAGATGACGTTCACATTAAAACTTACTAACTAACAGTGCATGTGTTCGGATGACGTTCACATTAAAACTTACTAACTAACAGTGCATGTGTTCGGATGACGTTCACATTAAAACTTACTAACTAACAGTGCATGTGTTCAGATGACGTTCACATTAAAACTTACTAACTAACAGTGCGTGTGTTCAGATGACGTTCACATTAAAACTTACTAACTAACAGTGCATGTGTTCGGATGACGTTCACATTAAAACTTACTAACTAACAGTGCATGTGTTCGGATGACGTTCACATTAAAACTTACTAACTAACAGTGCATGTGTTCAGATGACGTTCACATTAAAACTTACTAACTAACAGTGCATGTGTTCAGATGACGTTCACATTAAAACTTACTAACTAACAGTGCATGTGTTCAGATGACGTTCACATTAAAACTTACTAACTAACAGTGCGTGTGTTCAGATGACGTTCACATTAAAACTTACTAACTAACAGTGCATGTGTTCGGATGACGATCACATTAAAACTTACTAACTAACAGTGCATGTGTTCAGATGACGTTCACATTAAAACTTACTAACTAACAGTGCATGTGTTCAGATGACGTTCACATTAAAACTTACTAACTAACAGTGCATGTGTTCAGATGACGTTCACATTAAAACTTACTAACTAACAGTGCGTGTGTTCAGATGACGTTCACATTAAAACTTACTAACTAACAGTGCATGTGTTCAGATGACGTTCACATTAAAACTTACTAACTAACAGTGCATGTGTTCAGATGACGTTCACATTAAAACTTACTAACTAACAGTGCATGTGTTCAGATGACGTTCACATTAAAACTTACTAACTAACAGTGCATGTGTTCAGATGACGTTCACATTAAAACTTTCCTATAAAATTTTTTTATGAACCTTGTTATGCTCAACTTATCCTCTCGTGCCCAGGAGTCGTGCGCGCACCGAGGCCTGATGCTGCAGCAGTCGCGGCAGCTGCACCAGTTCCTCAGAGACCTGTTCCACGAGAGAGAGTGGATCGCGGCCAAGATGCAGCTCGCGACGGACCAGAACTACAGGTTGGTGCAGTGGCGACATCTGTTGGTACAGTGGCGACATCTGTTGGTACAGTGGCGACATCTGTTGGTACAGTGGCGACATCTGTTGGTACAGTGGCGACATCTGTTGGTACAGTGGCGACATCTGTTGGTACAGTGGCGACATCTGTTGGTACAGTGGCGACATCTGTTGCAACGTGTGGCGACTACGTCGACGTGTCTATTGTAATCACAAACTATGGAAATAAATGAATGAACTTCTAAACTACTACGCAGCCAAGATGCAGCTCGCTACTGACCAGAACTAGACGGTAATAAGTGTTTGTGCAATAGAGCAGAACGCTA
Organism: Pasiphila rectangulata; assembly: GCA_963082625.1. NCBI lineage: Eukaryota > Metazoa > Arthropoda > Insecta > Lepidoptera > Geometridae > Pasiphila > Pasiphila rectangulata. The sequence goes on along the minus strand of OY720264.1, from coordinate 8,542,690 downwards.
CATAGAATAGTCAATTTACATAAAAACAAGACACTTTTAAATTGAATAAAGCACTTAATTGTATTCGTTCGCTTCAGATAACTTTTTCCAAGTGAGGGAAAGAAGCGAACAAGAAACCTGACTCTTTCACTTAGGAGTTTCATGATTTTATTTTGATGAAGCGTTCTATTCTTTTCTTTCAACAATGCATAATTTCCTTCAAGCCTTTTCGTCTGCCATTTTATTCAAAATTCTATAATTTATTTCCATAGTTTGCAATTACAAAACATAGACACGTCCAGTTACAATGAAAAAAAACATTTAATCTTATGTTAACGGGAAATAAGGCATGTGAATGAATCTGTTGGTTCCCTGTTTTAAGCATTGATAAGAAGCGATTAGAAAACGCAGTTCTTTTTAATAGTCAGTTTTTTAGTTGTTTCGAAGTTGGAGCAAATTTAATTCCAATCTTTATTGTCTTCTAGATAATCAGATAGTTTGTAGTAAGCTTTGTTGTGAAGATTACATTTTATAATTTTTTTAAACTTATTAATAGAAAATTGCCGCATTTCTATAGGAATTTTCTTGTAGAAGCGTGTACACAGCCCTCTGAAAGATACATTGATCTTACGTAGCCTAATAGCGGGCTATATTTATTTCTAGTATTTACATTGTGCAAATCACTTTTCTTAGGAAAATTATTAATATTTTTGTGGGAACTGACATTATATTAATTTCTTTAAATTTATGACGAGCTCTGTGGCGCAGCGGGCGAAGGTTCGCCTGCGATGCAAGAGGTTACGGGTTCGCAGGTTCGGGCACGAAATCTATACGATCTGCAGATATTTGTTCAGGGTGTTCTGGATGTTTTTCTATATTATAATAAAAATATATGTATTTATGTAGTATAAATATATTCAGTCTTATATAAAATTCAAAGTCCTGACTGACTCACTGACTGACTGACTGTCTGACTGATATATCAACGCACAGCCTAAACCACTGGACCTAAAGACTTGAAATTTGGCACACATATACCTTGAGTATCCTAGAGCTGCACTAAGAAGGGATATTTCGAAATTCCCAGGGGATATGGAATAAATGGGAATTAAATTTTCGAATCAAAGTGGCTCTGCGTGAAAAAGGGGATTTTACGTATGATTTCCACGCGGACGAAGTCGCGGGCTAAAGCTGGTTCAGTTGTATTATACTGCAGTCATAAGGTTTGTTAACTCATATTATTCGCCTCCAGGGACCTGTCCAACCTGCAGAGTAAGATTCAAAAGCACGCTGCGTTTGAGTCGGAGCTGGTCGCCAACAAAGGAAGGATTGATGACGTGGCCAATACCGGAGAGACGCTTATAGGTACGTACCAACCACTAAAAGAACTATCTCACTAATATTATAAAGCCGAAAGTTTGTATCGATGTATCTTCATTCCAGCCGTAAAAAGTCCACTACTGAACAGGCCTCCCTCATGGATCTCCATGAGGGGCAGTTGCCATACTCACCACGCTTGGCAGGCGGGTTGGCGAGCGCAGTACGGGATGTTGATACACGGATAGACGCTGCTGCCCATCTTCCGTAGGTATCCCTTAGCAGGCTCTTACTGCATCCACGGGCATGAGAGGAGGGGTAACATTCTACTGCCGGCACCCCACGGCATTTTCACGGCAGTATTGTATCGATGTATGTTTGGTTATTATTATTTATCTTATCTTATTATTTAAGTAAATTGTAATATTAGTTTAAGTAGCATATTGTAAGTTACCTTATTACTTGTGTACACAACCTCACCTCTATCTAGCCTCAAAGGTTTGCTGTAATAGAACTCTTTTTAGGGTTAAGCTCGCCTTTGTACATGACCATTACATAGTATTTTTTAAGTTATTTTTAAGACTAAGCCAAAATATAGGTAAAATATTACCATTATAAATGCAATAAAATGCAATGAAAATATCTAGTACTATGCATATGCACCGCCCTCCCGCCCGCTCGGCGTTGCGGGCGGGAGGTCGGTGCATATGCATAATACTAGATATTTTCATTGCATTTTATTGCATTAGTGGAATTACAAATCAGCATTAGAGGAATTACAACTAGATATTTTCATTGCATTTTATTGTCATGGATTTCCGCAAAGTAACGCCTGATTCTATTAATTATATTATAAATGCAATGTAAGTCTATGACTCGAGCGTGTTGTTTGTATTGCAGAAGCCGGCCACTACGCGTCACAAGAGATCGCGACCGCAGTGGAGGAGCTCGAAAACCAATGGAGGGAGCTGCAGGTAAACTATACCAAGGGGTTGCGGGTTCGATTCCCGCCTCGGAACAAATGTCTGTATGATCTGCAGATATTTGTTGAGGGTGTTCTGGGTGTTTTTCTATATACATATATATAATAAAACATATCTATCTATGTAGTATAATGTATTAAGTATGTCAGTCATCTAGTACCCATAACACAAGCTCTGCTTAGCTTGGGGCTAGATGATGCTGTGTGAATTGTCCAGCATTATTATTATGATACCTGCTGGTATGCCGAAACGTCGTACGCAGAATATAATACACTTAGCATGCTATTTAGAAAAGGCTTCTATTGGCTCAGCATGCTATGGAAACTGTTTCTAAATAGCACGCTAAGTGTCCCATCATACCAGTCGTAGGACATCCACTGCTGGACGAAGGCCTCCCTCATTGATCCAAGTACTGCGGTTGGAAGTCTGCGTCCACCGCCGACCAGCGGTTCTCACCAAGTCGTCTGTATTTTCAGATGCGCGACTTTGACATAAATATACCGAAATCGCTGAAGTAATCGAAAGAAACATATTGTCGAATAGAGATATAAAGTGTTAAAAGACCAGGCTATAAGAAATCATTCACCATTTCAGCTTTAAAACATCCACTACTGAACACAGGAACTCATGGATCTCTATGAGGGATTATTGCCATACTCGTACGGCAGGCGGGTGGGAGAGCGCAGTACGGGATGTTGATACACAGAAAGCAGGCTCTTACTCCATCCACGGGCATGAGAGGAGGAGTAGCATTCTACTGACGGCATCCCACGCCAGTATAAACTATAACAGAGGTCTCCAAACTTTGAAGCCTTGGGGCCATACTATTTTTTCGGTATGTTGCAAGGGCCATAACGATTTTAATTTTTCTGCCCACCTAAGAAAACATAGGCTTTTATCACAGATTACAGAAACTAACAGATACATCACTCCAATACAAAAGCGAAAATACCTACGCTATAATAGCCTACAAAATCGATTGCTTTGCTCACCCGCCTCACCTACTTGCAAGTAATCTGTGACGCGGCATCGAATGAGTGGCTAGGGCTGCTTCTACGATGAGATTTTTATAATGAAACGAATGTGGTGAAAAAAACAGCTATTTTTATTGGTTGCTCAAATATGATTTAGTTTTTTAAAATGATGTTTGTTTGCTTGTTTTAATTACTATTTATGAGTTTCCATCTCGTCCAGACGGCGTGCAGCGTGCGCCGCGAGCGGCTGGCGGAGGCGCACCAGGCGCGGGTGTTCCTCAGGACGCTCGACGACTTCACCGCCTGGCTGGACGACGTGGAGGCGCAGCTGCTGAGCGAAGACCACGGTAAGAGGCCGTATATTAAGGCCTTTGCATCTATTACGAATAAACTATAAACGAATGTCTATGTCTATTATAGATGATTTATGCAGCGTCAGCAACTGCTAAACATGCTGTACGGGACGCTGCAGTGCCTGGGACATAGTTAGATGGATTAGGCTTGCCCAGCACCTATACCATCCTCTCAGCCTAGTCAGCTGTTAGTCAGAGGAAAACACAGGTCAATACGTCTGAAGCTAACTAAGCCGCGGGTTTCCTCACGATGTTTCCTTCGCCGTTAAGCACGTGTTGAATGTGAACTTACACTTTTCAAGTAAGAAAAATCCATTGGTTCAAGGCCGGTATCGAACCCACGACTTTCGGATTGAAAGTCGGTGGTACATACCATTCGGCCAACACGGCTTACTAGGCTGTACCTCCACGTTAAACCATGTGGAACCTTCAAATTCAAACTCAACTTAATTTATTGCGATAATGGGTTATATACAGATGTCAGTAATATAAATAGTCCTTCCATAATCAACTTTACAGCATGCAATCAATATATATAAAACTCTTCCGTTACTGACTGAGTGACTGACAGACAACGCACAGCCTAAACCACTGGACCTAGAGACTTGAAATTTGACACACATACATATACCTTGAGTATCCTAGAGGTGCACTAAGGAGGGATTTTTCGAAATTTTCACGGGAACGGGAACTACGCGGGTGAAACTGCGGGGTGCGGCTAGTATTCAATAAATTGTTTAAAATTAAAGTAATAAAATATTATATAAGCAAATAAATTCATTAACAGCACACACAAACAAATAAGTTGATACAGTATTACAAAATATGGCAATTACGAGCTTCTTAATGTTTAAATTCCAGTGATTAACAACACAAAAGAATAAGTTTCAGTTTAACATTTGCATGACGAATAGTCCGGTCGAGTGTGTGGGACTTTACAATAAGCATAGAAACGTGTGTAAAACCATACATAAGGCAGAAACAAAACTCTTTTAACTTAATCCAAAAAGAACCGCGTTACAATGTATCAAAATATCGCGTGACGTCACACGCTGGCACGCGCCGGCGCGCCTTGGTACAGGGTAGTGACGTCACGAGCCCCCACTCTTAAATTCAACTCGCTTTAAGTATTGTTTTATTAATTTGAAAAATAAAAAGTACTTGTCTATTATTTTTGTGTTAACTGACGGACTAAATAATTTTTTTTTATTTACATGCCTATTCAATATTAGTGGCAGAAACTGCCAGTTTTATAAACCTGTTCAGTTCATTTCAGCATGGTCCCGGGAAGACTCTACTGACTCAGTCTTCCCGGGACCATGCTTGGTGCAATCTAAGCGAAACGTCGGGAAATAATAAAGGTAATTTACGCGATAAATACCCGGTTATATGTATGTTAATAATGTGTTGTGATCGCGAAAGCTTCAAAAGGCTTTTATTTAATTTCGAAATGAATATGTGAATGAATGAAATAATTAATTTATTCATTCATTAGAAATGCAACCTACGTTTAATCAGTTGTATCTAAATTCTCTTAAAACAGCACAAAATAACTCACGTTTTTGATTTCACTCCGATGGGCAGCGTAAAGAACAAACCTTATCCCCAGTGTGTCTCCCATGAGTTGTCACTGTGAGATCGCCTGCCGTTACTACAGTAGTAATAGTACGTTACTATGACATCTGTCAGATTTGTAACTCATGGCACCGAATTCTAAGCAAATGAAGCCCAAACTACAGTCGCTGTAGTATAGTTTACTGCGTATTTTAGTACCAAACTATCCGCTAGAGGCGCTGTACAAGTTTTCGTATTTTTTTAACTACAGCCGCGAACGAGTATAGTTTGTGAAAACTCATGGTAGACCTACTGAACAATACCTTATGTTGTTACAAGGGGTCATATATAAACTACGATTTTTTACTCCCAGAAATACAATATAAGTCCGCAGCAAATGGGACAAGTTGTGACAAAGAGCCCCCCTAACTTGTGACATTTATGAGACCCCTATCTCAAGCTCTTTACCCTCAAATCTCAAAATACCTAATACTCCATCTATAAACCATGATTTTTGACCCCCTAAAATACAATATACCTAAGTCCGCAGCAAATACGACATGTTGTGACATGGAGGGAGCCCCCCCCCACTTGTCACATTTATGAGCCTCCCCGTACCAAGCTCTATTCACTAAAATCTCAAACCCCATCCCTGTCTCGATTCCAGGCAAGGACCTAGCCTCTGTCAGCGCCCTGCTGAAGCGCCACACTCGCCTGGAGCAGCAGGTGGCGAGCCAGGCCGACGCCTGCACCAGCCTCGCCGACACGGCGCGCGCCCTGCCGCCCGCGCACTTCATGAGGGACGACATACTGCATCGGCAGGAGGCTCAGAGCATCAGGTGACGTACAAATATAAACGTGACACCACGTGACACTATGTGATACCATGTGACACTAAATGACACCTTGTGACATTATGTGATACCACGAAACTCTACATGACACCTTAAGACACTACATGTCATAAATATTAATATGTGCTACTACACATGACACTAAATGTCATAGTGACACACTACGTAATACTATATGACACCATGTAACACCACTTTTACATGATGTAGAAGCGTATGATACACTGCAAGACAATTTGAAGCACAAAATTATACCATTTAGACCTTATCAATCGCTTCTAAAGCGTCTAGACGCTATGAGGCACTCCATAACTCTATATTACGCATATGCCACACTCGCCTCAAACAAAAAGTCAAAAGCTAAAAGACACCGCGCACGCTCTCGTTCTAAGCTCTAGGCTTGTAAAAAGACACGAGCGATCACTGCTTCGGCACAGTAAAAACTACAGAAAAAACTACATGTAGGTCGAATAAACGAAATTAAAACAATAGAGATCGTCATACAAATAAATCTCAAAAGATAGAAATACAGCTAAGAAAATTCTAAGTCCTGACTGACTCACTGAGTGACTGACTGATATATCAACGCACAGCCTAAACCACTGGACCTAAAGACCTGAAATTTGGCACACATATACCTTGAACGTCGGGAAACGTCGGGAAATAATAAAGGTAATTTACGCGATAAATACCCGGTTATATGTATGTTAATAACATATACCTTGAGTCTCCTAGAGGTGCACTAAGAAGGGATTTTTCGAAATTCCCACGGGATAGGGAAGAAATGGGATTTATATTTTCGAATCAAAGTGGCTCTGCGTGAAAAAGGGGATTTTATGTTAAAAGCTAGTAAGTTATATAAATTGTGAGTTTATATGTATAACTTCATGCGTTGTTACAGATACCGTCAACTGCAAGAGCCGATGCAGATCCGGCGAGACAACTTAGAAGACGCGGCGCTGCTGCATCGCTGGGAGAGGGACGCCGATGAGGAGTTCAAATGGTGAGTATGACCTTTGCATCTATTATAGATGATTTATACTGCGTCAGCAACTGGTAATCATGTTGTACGGGACGATACATTATTCAGTGCGGCCGCATGGACCTTATTGACGCGTCACAAATTACAAAATAATACTACAATTAAAAACAGAAATACAAAATCATAATAGAAAAGAAATAATTACAAAAGTAGGTACAATAAAAAAACAAAGAAATAATCATTAGACAAAATGAAAATTCATTCCTTATGAGCTACGAATTCGTCGTAGCTATAAAAGGTTTGCTCAATAAGTAATAATAATATATTACGTCATGTGTTCTCCCAAACTTCAACTCGCTTTTAAGATAAGATAATTTATTCAAAAAAATCATAAACCACACAATAAATTACAAAATAGGTAAGTAGAAAAAATAAATGGTCTGAAAGTAGAAACTTTAAGTATAGCTCTTTGAGCTCTCTCTATCGGAAGTAATAAAGTTTTTCCTACTCCTCCCCAGATAGTAATACAATATGTTATAATAGATTGGCAAAGGGCAAAGTAAATTTGTCTTATTAATTTCTGTATCTATACAACGCAACTTTTTAAATACGAATATCAACTTACGAACTCTATTACTTAACATATGTACATATCTATGTATGGTCTGAAAGAAAGAGTATCATCTAATAAGATACCCAGGTATTTTATTTTATTTGTCAAGTTGATAGCGGGGCACATACATGTCATTTCAGAAGAGGAATTGCAATAATGAGTGAATAATTTCAAATGTGCTCCAGTTGACGTTGGATTGCGAATCGAGAACTTGATATAGTTCGTTTTTGTTGCATTCAGTGTCAGTAAGTTGTATTGAAGCCATTTAGACACAATGTTAAAGCCATTCTGCGCCAGCTCGTAGACTTCTTTTTCAGAATCAGCGGAAAAAATTAAGGCTGTGTCATCAGCATATGATATGATAGTGCCTTGTTGTAGATTAAGCTTGCAAAGATCATTTATGTAAATCAAGAACAGAGTAGGGCCTAAAATACTTCCTTGGGGAACCCCAAAGGACGTATTTTGCAAATCATCACTGAGAACATTTCCAGTTTTAGCCATTGGGTGCGTCCTTCCAGATAACTTGAGAAGAGTTTCAACTGTGTGCCTCTGATTCCTATAGCCTCAAGCTTGCGCAAAAGGATAGGGCATGAAACAGTATCAAAAGCCTTCGCCAAATCCAGGAAAATGCCCACGGTGTGCTTACTTTTATCCAATTCTTGTGCTTTACCTGAGTATTGTTTAATTAATTGTAAAAGTAAAATATACGCGTCTATTATTTTGATGGATTAAATAGAACTTTCATTGTCACACTCTGTCAACAAGCCTGTTGTTCGTCGCAGGCTGAAAGAGCGCGAGGCGGCGGCGAGGCAGGCGGAGCCGGGCGCCACGCTGCAGGACGCGCACGCGCAGCTGAAGAAGCACCGCGCGCTGGAGGCGGACCTCATTGCCAGGTAACATTGGTCGAAACTCTCCTTTAGAAGTTTATTTATATGGAACTTGTTAACGTTGTTGTAAAGTTTCGATTAATCACAGAAAAAACATCAATTAGATTTTCTGAATTAGACAAATTTTAACTCTTAAGGTCAATCAATTAATCGTTTGTTTATTAAAACCTTAACAACATATAACATATTTACCGTAATTATCGTGATAGTTATAAGTTACGGCAAGGCAAGGCAGAGGCCTTGGAGAGTCAACTACATGCACATATAAAAATACATTACAAAGGTTGTACATACATACATATAAAGACATGAGTATATGAAGGTGATATGTTACAAATTCATAATTTTACAGAAATGAGCTTTAAAGTTTTCATTTTTATTTTGAAACTATTTCGTGACTGTTTTATTGTATAGAAATCAATTCTGGTATATCTGACAGATACATTAGTAATTTTCAAGGATGTGGTAATAATTAAAATAACATTATTATTTAAAAGGTTTTATTTAAGAAAAAGTGAACATAACACCTTTTTCGTATGCAAACTGAGGAACATAACACCTTCATTCATATTAAATTATACAAAAATAATTAAAACTGAGCTGAATGCACACGCTGAACATAGCCATTACTGCTACAAATCCTTAGTTAAATCTAACTAAGGATGGATTCGTAGAAGTAACGGTATTCAGGCTTAACGAACTTCAGCTGTTCTCTTAAATTTGCTTTTTTTTCTTGTGAAATCGTTCCATACTTTATTCCCACCCGTTGAACTTCAAACTGCTCTGGTCTGGAATTTCTTTTCATTATATTCACCTTTTTAAAGGGTGTCATCTCATCATAGGATTCTTTGAAAGAATAAAAGCCGTATTCTTCCACACGAATCCACCGAATCCCATCTCTGAAGGAAACTTTTTCCTTGTTAACATCTTTTTTCCTATTAATCAACTGTAGCTTTTCTTGGATTTCATCAATTTTTCGAAAGTGCTCCGACATATCAATGACAACATTGTTTCGTGACGCTTTACATATTATTTCTCGGTATTGCTCTGGCACGTATACATTGTCATTTTTACGCAGTTTTTTTTCGATCCTTCCAAAATCTCTATCTGAATCGAGAAATGTGTGGCCGACCTCAGGAAACTTGTGATCGATTACCTTGAAATAGCCCTTTAAGATCATGTATTGGTACAAACCAATCATCGTGAAGTTTTTATTTTGGCCTGCGCATGAATCTGACCATATTATTAGATGGTCCTTGTTACGGCAGGAATTGTCTACCTCCACAAATCTTAATAAGGCGCTTGCAATTTCGTAACTGCCACGATCTGCCACATCCTCAGTCCAGGTGCAACAAACAGCCTTTTCTTTACGAGGTCCTTCCACAACATGAATGCCCAGATTATAAAACCACATCTGCCTTAAATAAAATGCCTTATTGGTAGTTATTTTTGGTAGAGGCATCGTTTGCTGTAAATCAACTGTAATATACAGCTCCTCAGTGCCTTGAGCTGGTTTTTTTCTATCGGTAGCCATTGCTTGAACAGCATTGTGATAGTTTATTATATGTTCCTCAGTTGACCCTCCTGCATCGCATGTAGAGCACGTATCGCTCTTGGGATATCCAAATGATAAATTAAATTTAGTCACAAATATTTTGTTATACGAGCTTTTCGTGATTTTGAAGTGGTCAGACAGTTGCTCTTCTTAACACTCTTCCAAATATAGTTGATGCATTTTTGTAACATTTAAGAGTGGTGACAAATATTGTTTATGCATGTTTTTGTTGCGAGAATAGTGCGATTGCTCGGCAGGAAAGCTTGAAATATGTTGCTCAATACGCTTTTTAACATCCTCGCCCATTTTGTGAGGTCTGTTTTTGTGTGTCCCTCTACGATCGGCAGGTGGAGCAGCTACACCAGACATTATTCGGCTTATAATGACGTCAACCTTTTTCCTCCCAATTTTATACAACCCACACAGACCCAATTTACATACCTCTGTTGTTGCACCATTGTAAGTGACAAAATACTTGTATGATGCCGACTTATGTTTTCTAGCATTATTTCGCTGCCTTTTTACCTCTTGCCTAATGATGCTCTTAAAAATTAAGGCATTTTTGCTGTTCACATCAAGTGTATAGAAAGCTTCCAGTATTTTTTTTCTATCTTCAATACTGATTTTTTCAGAGCAGCCTAGTCTGCATTTCTCGTGACATAATATTCCCTCATTTATAGTTTTTTTTGGCACTATTATATTTTTGTATGATAAGTATTCTTGTCCTCTTTCTCGCGCTATGGCAGCGGACTTGCTTTTCCAAGTTTCGGGATTATTAGGTCGTCTCTTTGAACGGTTCTCCTTGAGCGGAAACACTTTACGCTTTCTAGGCAGATTTTGTGATATCTCATTAAAATGTTCTTCGTTTGGATGCCGATTGTTAGGATGATCATCATGCTGGTTGTTAGGTTGATCATCAATAGAGTTCGTGGCTACTGTATGAACAAACAAGTCTGTATCGATATTAGAACTTGTATCATCTGTAGAATATCTTTCTAGAGGGACGTAAACTTCACTACTGCCCGAAGAAAAATCCGGTAAAATATCTTCATCAGTAGGGTAGTTAGAGAAATTTACATTCTCAAGACGTGTGTAATGGCTTCTTTTCGGCAGAAAGTCACTTGAAGTCTCACCATCTGAAGGTTCTATTATATCGGGACTACCATAATTGTGCTCCATCGAGGCCTCAGCATGGAGGGATAATGAAGAATTATGCCGGTGAGGCTGCACCAAAGACATCACATGTATTGAATCTGAAATAAGACATGCAGTATTCAAGCATCGAAAAAGCTTGCTTTCACCCTTAGTGCCAAGGCGGACATTTTACTGATGCTAAGAAGCTCTATGCAGGGTGTACAAAAAGTACGAACGAAAGTTTAAAGGGTGGTTCAGATTCGACCATAGAACAAAGGACTTTTTTTTTCTTTTCTTAGAAAATCTACGACAATGATTTTCTTATGTTATAGACTAGACAATGGACTATTGCATGTGCCTATTTGCCATTTATAAATACAAATAAAAAGGCCTACCTACCTACATACGTACATACGTCTACTTCCTTTAATTCTCTTTTTTTTTTTTTTTTTTTTTTTTTTTTTTTTTTTATTAATAGGTCCACCAAACTGGTTGTTGCACAATTGAACTTAAATATAAACACAACAAAAAAAAAAAAAAAAACAGGTGCAAAACCTTCTAGAGGTAGACACAGCATGCAATAAAAATATTATCTAAGTACTTAAAACAAAAAGAAAACAATACAAACTATCAACTATAATTACAAAAGTGTACCTTTTGCAAGCAATGATTTTTTGACAGAACTGACTGATGCACCAAAAATGTCAAATATACTACGATTGTTATTGTAATTCATAGACATACGGCGAATTGGTGAATAATGGCCGTAGTTAGTGCGACAAGCCTTAGTGAAAAAGGACTTTCTAATATCGACGCGACTGTTTTGACGTGGTATTGAGAAGTTCAGCATATGTAGCAAGTCAGGGCAGTCAATGATACCTCGAACAATCTTAAGGAGAAAAATTGCGTCCGCCACTTCTCTTCTCAGGTAAAGAAGACTAATGTTGTAATACTCTAGCCTTGAGTGATAGGAAGTTAGTATACGACACCGATTATCTGCGTAGGTGAGATGGTAGAGAAATCGTTTTTGAATCCTTTCTATTCGGTTACTATGAACATCATAAAAAGGACTCCAAACTGGACTGCAATATTCCAAAAGTGAGCGAACATAACAGTTAAATACCAACATAGATAATTGAGAGTCCTTAAACATTTTGGTGGTTCGCGTAACAAAACCAGCTAAACGAGAACCTCTGAGGCAAATATTGTTAATATGTTCTCGGAAATCAAGCTTACGATCCATTATAACCCCCAAGTCGCGAATGCTAGAGACTTCTTCGATAGTTGAACCATCAATTAGGTATGAGGCAAAAGTTGGAGACTTTTTACGACTAAATTTCAAGTGAAAGCATTTAGATGCATTAAGCATCATTTTGTTTTGATTGCACCAGCTATTTACTACACAAACATCGTTTTGGAGTGCAGTAATATCCTGATCTGAATGAATCACCCTATACAGCTTCAAATCGTCTGCGAACATTTTGTATTTGGAGGTAATACTATTGCAGAGATCATTGATAAACACCAAAAAGAAAAGGGGTCCGAGATGAGAACCCTGGGGTACTCCTGACGGAACATGCCTAGGACTTGATTTAAAGCCACGGATTATAACAATTTGTGATCGGTTGCGTATATATGATTCACACCATCTTAAAAGTGATCCACAGATACCTGCGTGGGCAAGTTTTTGAACAACTCCGCGCCAACAACTGATTACGCCGGCGCAGCCGCCGCGGCCGTTGACCCGCAACAGCGCTGAGCGCTTTCGTATCTGAACCACCCTTAAAGTTTTGTTCCCAGTACCAAGTACATATAAAAATTATTATTTTTATTTGCTGTAACGTGTAGTTAATTAGGTAAGTACCTATTACAAAAACATAAACACGTAGGTAATGTAAGGTTACTTACCATAATTTTGGTTTTCGAGATTAGAATTCACTTCACTTTCTGCGTATACATCAGTTTCTCTACAGTTTATAGCTGCTTCCACAAGTCTTTTTGCCCTTGACATTTTCAGTTACTTTTAAGTCTTAACTCAAATGCTTACTCGGAATATTTGAAAAACAAAAAAGCAATGTACAAATTTTAAACTGACGCTCTCGCTAGCAAGCAAATCAAAAGAAACACAGAACGAACACTGTAAAAAATGAATGAAGGAAGTATGTACATGACATAGCTCTTTCATTCACTCATTAAAGCTTGCGCGCGGTTGAGCGCATCATCAGTTCGTGAATGAAAGTGTTATGTTTGTACATAACACCTTCATTCATGACAAGAATTAAATACTTTTACTATTTTGACACTGATAGTAATGCTAAGTGCCCATGACACTATCATTCATTATGATTCTACACAGTAACAGGACATAGCACCTTCATTAACGCTTTATCCTTTAATCTATCTTAAAAAATGCATAGTTTCTTTGAGACAACTATGTAGAATGACAAAACACCTTCATTCAGCTAAAAAAATGCAAAAACAAAAAAATGTTACATAGCACCTTCATTCACTCACGTTATATATTATATATAATACTACAGATACAACAAAATAGATAGACTGAAATCTCTTGTTGCCCAGACTCTTAAGAGACGGGTGTCTGAGGGGATCACTCTGAACACACAAACAGACACGCGCACACACACACACACACACACACCACAACACACATTAATCCATTATGCTTCGGTAGTGTTATCGTTTCATTAGAATTTAAGTGCCTTTGTAACATGACTCAATAAATGATTTCTTTCTTCTCTCTTTAAAAAAATAAAATAAAAGATACAATTTATAAAATACACTATAGCACCTAAATAGACTTATAATTAGCACAACGCTCGGGGCTAGATGACGCTGTGTGAATTGTCTAGCATTATTTATTTCGAGACGCACCTGGCCTAACGTATGAATACAGAATGCTCCGTCCCACAGAGAGGGCGCCGTGGGCGCGGTGTGCGCGCGCGCCGGCCAGCTGGCGGCGCGCGGACACTTCGCGCGCGCGCAGCTGGAGACTCGCGCGCGCGCGCTGGCGGCGGCGCGCGCGCAGCTGGCGGAGCACTGCGCGGCCAGGGCGCGCGCGCTGCAGGACAGATGCGATCTACTGCAGGTAACATGTCTCACTTCGCGCGCGCGCAGCTGGAGACTCGCGCGCGCGCGCTGGCGGCGGCGCGCGCGCAGCTGGCGGAGCACTGCGCGGCCAGGGCGCGCGCGCTGCAGGACAGAGGCGATCTACTGCAGGTAACATGACTCACTTCGCGCGCGCGCAGCTGGAGACTCGCGCGCGCGCGCTGGCGGCGGCGCGCGCGCAGCTGGCGGAGCACTGCGCGGCCAGGGCGCGCGCGCTGCAGGACAGATGCGATCTACTGCAGGTAACATGACTCACTTCGCGCGCGCGCAGCTGGAGACTCGCGCGCGCGCGCTGGCGGCGGCGCGCGCGCAGCTGGCGGAGCACTGCGCGGCCAGGGCGCGCGCGCTGCAGGACAGATGCGATCTACTGCAGGTAACATGTCTCACTTCGCGCGCGCGCAGCTGGAGACTCGCGCGCGCGCGCTGGCGGCGGCGCGCGCGCAGCTGGCGGAGCACTGCGCGGCCAGGGCGCGCGCGCTGCAGGACAGATGCGATCTACTGCAGGTAACATGTCTCACTTCGCGCGCGCGCAGCTGGAGACTCGCGCGCGCGCGCTGGCGGTGGCGCGCGCGCAGCTGGCGGAGCACTGCGCGGCCAGGGCGCGCGCGCTGCAGGACAGAGGCGATCTACTGCAGGTAACATGACTCACTTCGCGCGCGCGCAGCTGGAGACTCGCGCGCGCGCGCTGGCGGCGGCGCGCGCGCAGCTGGCGGAGCACTGCGCGGCCAGGGCGCGCGCGCTGCAGGACAGATGCGATCTACTGCAGGTAACATGTCTCACTGTCTTTATGCCGTCATACATGTCCTGATGCCGGGGAGTGCGGGAGAAGTCTGCGATATGTCTACGATACCTTCGGAGGATGCAGTAAGGATAGTAGGTTGATGTTTCCTGCGCTTTAGACCACTGAAAGTTTCCTTGCATCTAATGTAAATGGCATTCGTTGCAGCTCATCTCCGAGATGGCGGAGGTGGAGGCGTACCTGCTGGAGCGGCGCGCGCAGCTGGTCTCCGGCGACGTGGGGCGAGACGAGGAGTCTGCGCTGGCGCTGGCGCGCGCGCTGGACGCGCAGCAACGGGACCTGGCCGCACAGGACAAGAGGATCGCTGCTTTGGTTGTGAGTAAACATGTACAATCAAATCATTTATTTAATGCACCCCGCCGTGGGGTGCCGGCTGTAGCACTCTACATACCCCTCCTCTCATGCCCGTGGATGCAGTAAGAGCCTGCTAAGGGATACCTCCGGAAGATGGGCACAGCGTCTATCCGTGTATCAACATCCCATACTGCGCTCACCAACCCGCCTGCCAAGCGTGGTGAGTATGGCAACTACCCCTCATGAAGATCATGAGGGAGGCCTGTGTTCAGTAGTGGACGTTTTATGGCTGAAAGGACGGTGATGAAGGCCGAAAGGATGATGATGATTTATTGAAATCTTGTTATTTTTATAGTGTTTAACCACACTTAGGTAGAACATTTTAAAGAAATGATAACCTCATCAAAATTTTTACGGTTCCGGTGGGATTCGAACCCACGTCCGTCAAATCGATACTTGAAGCTTTCGAAAGCCGGAAGTGCTTTGACCACTAAGCTACAGAACCCATGTACCGCTGAAATTATTGATAAGGTGATATAGCCCACCGGAACCGTTACATTTTTGATAAGATTATTCATATTAAAGCCTTTTACAACAAATTACATATTTAAAGAGAAAGATAAAAATACGTTTATTTTGTCACCACAAACAATATAAAAAGATATATAAATTGAGAATAATGCTAAACAAAAAAGGCCACCACTCTGCGTATGCCGTGACGTAATGCATTATGCCACAGCGCTGGTCTTCCGTGGTTGCACTTACACTAGCGCAAAGCGGCTGCTATTTGCGGAACCTCATTTTAATAGAAAAATCTTAAAAAACAACATAAAAATATACAACACTACTTTAAAACATATTTTTTAAAAGAGGAACCAATATAAAGCAATGTACGCAATTTCATAAACTAATGACTAAATGAGACCTAGAACGGCTGCCAGTTTGATCAGTTAAATTTAATTGATATTGTAATAGATGTTTTTTAAAAGATTTTTTGAATGAATGAACAAAAATGCAGTTAATTAAGGGCGGTGGAATGTTATTCCAACATTTCGTGGCAGCATATCTAAAGCTTCCACGAAATGCAGCCGTTCTATGTCTTGGACAAATAAGGCGGATGGCAAAACGGATAAGTCTGGATGAAACCGCAATTATCAACGCCCTACCTCCCGCGCTAGTTATAAACTGTGTTACGGCGAGGTAACCGCTTGTTTGGTTTTGGCTTCGCTAGCGACCAGCGATTTATGGTTCCGCTAAAAAAAATATTATTGGAAAACTATAGTGTTTATATCGACTTTTTGTTTGTTTTGGAGCCTTCTGAGTGAAGTTGACAATGACAATAATAAATAAAATTTACGTCGAGAAAACGTTCAAGAAAAAATAATTTAATTTGATTAAATTAAAAAAAGATATATATTCATAAAAATGCATTTTAGAATTACGATTAGAATAATATTTTGTTTGAAGACACCTACTTATTTTGTTATTTTTAGTGAGGTTATACTACAAACTATGTATAAACAGCAGAAAATGTAGATGGATGATGATAAATTTTGAATTACAAACAACAATATTATTAAATAAAAATAAAATCTCATTATCAGCTGAAGTAATTTTTACTGTGTCACAGGAACGCGCGACCATGGACGACCAGAATCTGAAGGAGCGAGTGGAAGCCCTGAAGAGCCTCTACGAAGAGATGAAACTGCTCTCAGCCAAGCGGCAGCAAAGGCTTCAGCAGAGCTTGAAGTATTTCAAGTAAGTTCTCTATCATACCGTGAAGCAGTTATAATCTGTCTAGGGATCGGAGGACGGGCAGCAGCGTCCTTCCGTGTATCAACAACCCGCCTGCCAAGCGTGGTGAGTAAGAGTCTTCCCACATTAGTCGACGCGGAATCGGCTTAAGCTGATATAAAATTTTTATTGAAGTGATCGCTAGCTCGCCATATAAAGGAATTTTGCCTGTAGTTAGTTCCTACAGTGGGAGTGGAGATAATAGAAGTAAATCGGGTTAATTTAGAAGGGGTGTTGATAGAGATTTTACTAAGCAATTCAGGACAACATTAATAATAATAATAATATCTTTATTATCAGGCAACAATAGAAAAGTACACACATCTTAAATAACTTATTCTACGGCCCATAGATATTGAAAATAATTTATCTTTTGGAAGAAAAGGGTTTTTTGGTATAAGTAAAAGTCACTGGTCTATGGTACGGACTTTACTATATTGCTCCTTTTCTTATTGGTAAGTGGTAAAATGGTATGAACTCGCGACGGTGATGGTTGAACGCGAACTAACTCAAAGCGGGTGAATCGCGGCGAATACGTATGCCAATGCAAGCGCAGCAGAATGCGTATTTGCTGAGTGTTCGGTTTACCCGAACATACTCCCGACGACAAGATGAGGATGTTGTGAATGATGGTGATAGTTCTTACATCTTATTCTATTGTCTTATAAACGTAGTAACATTTCAAGTTATCTTATGGTTTTGTAAAAGCAAGTATAAAAGCACAATAGTTGAAACATAAAATAGGTGTATAAAGGTAAAATATAAGTGAATATTATTATAAAACATGGTAAATTTGAATGGTAAACAAATAAACTTATGATTAATATACACTAAACTACTGTCTCTTCTTCTTCAAAACAGTGATTGTTCTGTCCAATGTCATTTTGAGCCCGCCTATTGGCTCTATCAGGCCAGCGATTGGCGTAACTTTTGAGCGGTAAACTTTCCTTAGTTAAACGATTAGCACTTAACACTTTTAGGCCCTCTGGGTGCCTATTCGACGCACTAGCACTAATCATTTGCATGATCATGTTACCGTAAGACAGCTGAGGGGAAGCGGAGTCGTCGCGACCAACCAAGAATGTATTCTCAAGGGCGATGACTTCACACTTTACACCCTTCGTCACCAATCAATTCAGGTTAATATAACACCAGATATTTATATTCCTGAACTAGACCAGATCAACCATAATAAGGTGCACTCAAAGAGTAAAATCTTAAACTTAAATCCAATTATAGACAAAAATGGTTTATTGAGAGTTGGAGGAAGATTAAGAAATGCGCAGATAGATGATGAGATGAAACATCCAATTATACTACCGCACAACCACATCGCAACCACTTTGTTCATCAAACAAGCTCATGAGTTGACTTTCCATGGGGGAGCACGATTGACTTTGGCGAATTTAAGGCGCAAATATTGGATAATCAGCGGCTACATGGCGACTAAAAAGTTCATAAGGCAGTGCGTGACGTGTAAACGACAAGACCCTGTTAAGCAATACCAGCTTATGGGAGATCTCCCGAGTTCTAGGGTAAATCCTGAAAAAGTGTTTTACCATTGTGGTGTGGACTACACAGGGTTCGTAGAAATAAAAGCGAACAAAGGACGAGGCGTCAAAACCACAAAGGGATACATAGCGATTTTCGTATGTATGGTGACCAAAGCCGTACACATCGAGCTTGTATCGGATATGAGCAGCTCAGCATTTTTAGCGGCGCTCCATAGAATGGCTGCCCGTCGCGGAGCCCCAGGACATGTCTACAGCGACAATGGGACAAACTTCGTAGGATCAGACAGGCTGCTACAAGAGGCGCTGAACCAGCTTCTTCTGAGCGGCATGAAGGAGATCACTGAAATGGGGATAGAATGGCATTTCAATGTGCCAAGTTGGCCAAGTGCGGGAGGACTATGGGAAAGGTCGGTCCGAAGCCTCAAACATCATCTGAAGCGAGTTGTCGGACAACAAAAGCTTACCTTCGAGGAGTACAGCACGGTGCTAGCCAGGATAGAAGCGTGCCTCAATTCTCGTCCTCTCTGCGCCCTAACTGAGAACCCAGACGATCTCGATTTTCTAACACCAGCACATTTTTTGTCAGGACGCCCAGGTATGACAGTAATGGAAACTGAACAAGATGCCAGAACCAGGTGGCACTTGACTTCGAAGATATTCCAAGACTTGTGGAAAAGATGGAAGATGGAATACCTGACTCAGCTTTCTGCAAGGAATAAATGGAAGGATACCCAGAACAACATCACCATCGGGGACCTTGTGACCATACGTGATGACAACATACCAGCTGGGAGATGGGCAATGGGCCGTGTCGTCGACACGCACCCGGGCGATGACGGTCTAGTCCGGGCCGTCACTCTAAAAACCAAAAACGGCTTGCTAAAAAGGCCTGTCGTTAAATTATCGGTCCTACCGGTAAACCAAAATAACCATAAATTACCAGAAACCAAACCAGAGTCTAGAAGGAAAAGACGCCGACCCGACTTCTTCACAATAGCAACGGCATTAATTTGTTTCATGGCATTATTAGCGCCAGCGCACGGAAACTACAGTGTGAAACAATTACCAAACAACCAAACGCTATATTTTGATCCCATTTCTAAAGTACAGCTTATCAGAGACAAATGGACAGTGATTGTTTACCATGATATGGAACCCTATTGGTCAGGAATAAAAGCCTATCAAAAAACATCAAACTATTTAGATAAGCTATGCGCCACCATTGAAAACCAATCCCATTGTAATATTATCCGGCTCGAAGGACCATGAAAATAATTTATCTTTTGGAAGAAAAGGGTTTTTTGGTATAAGTAAAAGTCACTGGTCTATGGTACGGACTTTACTATATTGCTCCTTTTCTTATTGGTAAGTGGTAAAATGGTATGAACTCGCGACGGTGATGGTTGAACGCGAACTAACTCAAAGCGGGTGAATCGCGGCGAATACGTATGCCAATGCAAGCGCAGCAGAATGCGTATTTGCTGAGTGTTCGGTTTACCCGAACAGATATATACCTTAAATCTAACATGTATATATATATATATATGTATATAGTATAAACTTATTGCTAACACACGTTTAGGACGGCGACGTATGACGCATGCTTGTCTCATACCGACGATTCACGGTGTCTGCTTGCAGGCGTCTGATGAACCGTCGGAATTTAACTCCCTTTGGCCAGAACTCTTAACTAACTAACCCGTCTCCGCCAGGTTCGTGCAGGAGTGCGAGGAGGTGCAGGAGTGGGTGTCGGAGCAGATGGGCGTGGCCGCCAGCGAGGAGTACGGCCTGGACGTGGAGCACGTGGACGCGCTGCAGCAGGCCTTCGACAACTTCCTGCAGCAGCTGCAAGGTAGACCCTGCACCAGCGCGCCGCCCGAGCGGGCGGTCAGCTGACGACTGTTCTCTCTTAAGGCCTTGTCAAACGGAGAGCGTAATTAGCGCGCGTCAAGGCGCTAAAGCGTCCTGGCCTAGCGTCGCGTTGTGTTGTACTGAACACGCTATAACCTGTCAAACAGCGCCTGCGCGCTACCAGTACGCGCCGCTCTAGCGCCGCGTCATGACGTCGCGTTGTATATTATTACAGAATATTAGTTAGCGCCGGGTGTGTTCTTTGTAAATTATTAGTGAAAATGACTGAAAAGTTAATAGAATGTGTTAGAAAATACCCGTCTTTGTATAACTCAAGGAACAGTGCAATCAATCAATCAAGACATCGTGACCAAGCAGTAGTACCTATTCGTTATCGTGAGGGACGACTACTGAATAGCGTCGAAGCTGTCACACACAAAGTGTACGACGTTAAGGCCAGGACGCTTTAGCGCCTTGACGCGCGCTAATTACGCTCTCTGTTTGACAAGGCCTTTAATGCATCTGGAGCGGGCCCGTATCTATTGTCACGGGCCAATGCTAGATATAGTATTATTGTTAGTCTATCAGACAGGCTAATCCAAACTAAAATGTATAAACGCTGGATGGAATTGACATCCTGAGTTAGACCTACCTACAATTAGGTAGTTTAATATCTAATTTTATTGTCTATTTTAAATTGAGTTTGTAAGACTTTTATATGGATCTTGTGTCTGAAATAAAGATAAATTATTATTATTATAGTTACACATTTGATCGGTACCTGTTTATATTGCAGGGTTAACTCTACCTCCAGCGGTTTGTCGACTTGTTCTTCCAATAGTGCATTTTTAAGTTTTAAATTGAAAAGTGTTAGGACCCTCGATAACTCTTAATTCTTTTGTTAAGCTCTTTTGTGTAAGCCCTCTATTTTATAACTACAATAAAGAATAAAGAACAAAATAGAGTTCAACCAATCAATCATTGGGGGGTTCAATTATACATTTTTCATATATTTTTGACAGCGAACGAGGGTCGCATCGAGGCTGTCTGCGAGTCTGGCAACGTGCTTCTGGAAGAGAACACGCCGGAGGGAGACAAGGTCAAGCAGAGGATCGACGACATCCGCGGCCTGTGGGAGGACCTGAAGGAGCTGGCGCTGGCGAGGCAGGAGGTGAGCCCTAGGAGATACTAGAAGTCTGGCTACGTGCTCCTGGAAGAGAACACGCCGGAGGGAGACAAGGTCAAGCAGAGGATCGACGACATCCGCGGCCTGTGGGAGGACCTGAAGGAGCTGGCGCTGGCGAGGCAGGAGGTGAGCCCTAGGAGATACTAGAAGTAGATTTTGTGGTTAAAAATCAAATCATTTATTCTTTCATATTAAATAGCGGGAATGTTCACGTACTTGTTATTGTTGGTGGAGGCACCAACTGTTTCGGCCCTTATCAAGGGCCTTCGTCCAAGACACGGTTTCCAAGCGGGTGGCAGAGCCCACCCTCTGTCTCTGTTGAAATTAGGTAGCCGACTAATTTCGATCGCCTCACGGATCTTACGAGGAACAAAATACTTTTCCCTCGACAAGACCCGGGCTTTATCGAACCGGATGTAATGGCTCGACCCAGAGTCCAAAGCGTGCTCCGCCACTGCGGAATTGTTGGTGTCCAGATTCTACATAGCGCGTATGTGTTCCACCAACAATAACAAGTACGTGAACATTCCCGCTATTTAATATGAATGTAATAAGTCACGAAAGTTACTATAGTAAAATCATTTATTCATTAAAACCAATATATTACATATTTACAGCAATTATGGGTTTGACGACTTCGGTCTAAAATGAAAAAGTACATATATTAATGCCAACCATCACAAAATAAATATGTCAACATGAAAGGATGTCAAAGTATAAAAATAACCAAATGAAAAAATACGTAGTAGAAAACGACCACATGGAAAAATTATCAAGTATAATAATGACAAGGAATAAAAATGTCAAGGATTAAGTTTTATAAGTAAAAAAATACTACATACTTAGAAATATCATATTTTTTACATCTGTCGAACGTGACAAAATGAAAGCAAATGTCAAAAATCACCAAATATCATCTTTGGAAGATATGTAAAGCCAAGAAAAGAGTAACTTCAAACGGCGATATCTCGAGTACACCTCATCCGAGAATTTTCGTTTTGGGCTCAAATGAAAGACCTCGATGAGATCTACTTTTTTGATTTGAGCCCTAAACGAAAATTCTAGGATAAGTAGTTGTTGAGATATGGCCGTTTGAAGTTTGACAGCTGTCATCAAAAAGTAGATCCTATCCATATTACCTCTTTACCAGAATATACATTTGTTGCTTTTTTAACATTTTATTGTTGGCATTTTTATACCTCAACATTATCATACGAGTGGACATTTATTATACTTCGACATTTTTACACAAACACCAAAATATACTTTGGCACTTTTCACACTCTCACATCAGTGAACTCAAAAAAGTTTGTTTCAATTGTTCTTTTAAAAATATTATGTTTTGCGAAAAATAGGTCAATCTTACTGGAGTAACTGTTGTTGTATAAATGCTTAGCTCTCAGCAGGAACGTATTTTTTCTGTACTTGGTGGTACAGGCCGGGACATGAAACTTTAAGTTATTACGTCGCGAGGGTCGATTCGGTGGGACTGACAGTCCTATATGAGATAAGAGTGGAGGTGACTCTACTTGGTTTAGGATGATGTTATGTAAGAGTGAAAGGTCAGCTGTTTCTCTTCTTAACTGAAGGGGCAATAGATGGTGGTGTCTGCAGCTATCTTCATAATCTCTAATAAATATCTTATGTCTAAAGTTGATAAACTTTAAAAAAATTCGCTGTGGTTTTTCCAATTGGGTTGAGTACTTATTGTAACAAGGGTTCCATACTTGTGAGGCGTATTCAAGGTGGCTACGGACCAGTGAACAATATAGAATTTTAAGACTCTTGAAAGACTTAAATCCTTGGTCACTCGGAAAAGAAAACCCAGCATCTTCATCGCCTTCGAGGTAATTTTGTCTACATGCTGGTCAAATAATAATTTTGAATCTATAAGCACTCCGAGATCTGCTACAGTGTTTGTCCTAATTAGATTCTGGCCATTAATGGTGTACTCGAACGGCTTAACATTAGGCGATCTACTAAATGAGATGCAGAGACATTTCTGCACATTGAGGTCAAGTTTGTTGACTGTGCAGTAAGAATGAAGGCGGTGAAGGTCGCTTTGTAGAAGTAAGTAGTCAGTTGGGTTATCCATTTTTCTATATATCTTCATGTCATCTACGAATAGTAGAAAATCGGAGTGGTTGAAACACGAGCCGATATCGTTGATGAAGATATTAAAAAGTAATGGGCCCAGAATGGACCCTTGGGGGACGCCAGAGGGGATAGACGAAACCCTAGATGTATAGCCATTAAGTACGACCGTCTGACAACGACCCCGGACATAGGAAGCGAACCATCGTAAGAGATTGCCTCTTATACCGGCTTTGCAGAGCTTATCGAGTAGAATGGAGTGATCGATCCTATCGAAGGCCTTAGTATAGTCGGTATAAACGGTGTCTACCTGACCCCCCGGCTCAACGCAATCCGTGACAGAATTAATGAAACTGATGAGGTTGGTTGTGGTAGTTTATGGCTGAAATAATGCCAATGGTCTTCCTAAAATATAAACCTTAATAATATATCTTTGTCTCTATCCGCCAGGCTCTAGCCGGCGCCCGCCAGGTGCACGAGTTCGACCGCCTCGCCGAGGAGACCTGCGCGCGCCTCACGGAGAAGGACCTGGCGCTGCTGGGCGCGCCCGTGCCCGGCGCGCGCCACGCCATGCACGCGCACGCGCGCGCGCTCGCCGCCCTGCGCGCCGACCTGGAGGCGGCCTCCAGCACGCACGCGCAATTGCGGCAGGAGGCGGACAGGTGAGCCCAGTACTTGAGATGGCGCTGCTGGGCGCGCGCCACGTTTGGTGCAGCGCTTTAAAACTAGATGGCGCTGCAAGGATTTCGACCGAGCCAGGGGTTACTGTGTATATCTTAGTTACTACGCTAATCTAGAGGGCGTAAGGCGTGATGTATGTTACTAGTTAACTGTTTAGTTCAACGCTTTGTAGTTACATAGGCGCTGCGGGAAATGGCCACAGGAACGCAGCAATAACTTTCAAGTTATTTTTATTAACAAGTAGTACAAGCTTGTTTTTAAGAAGTTTTCTTTTAAACTTGACTCGTTTTGATTGTGCAATGTCTGTATGTTTGTACGTCCGTCCAGGCTGGGCGCGGCGTTCCCGGACGCGGCGCGGCACGTGGCGGCCAAGCTGGCGGAGGTGGCGGCGGCGCTGGCGGCGCTGGCGGCGCGCGCGCAGGCCGGCGAGCGCCAGCTGGAGCTGGCCGACCAGCTGCAGGCCTACTTCGACAAGAGCCAGGAGCTGCTGTAAGTGTGCACTTTCCTATGGAGTTCTGTTAAAACTAGGTGGCACTGCGGTTGTAAAGACGTATCTTAGTTCAGTGTTTTGTAGCTAAATGGCGCACGGCGCTGCGAATGAACTGAGCCAGGAGTTGTTGATGTAAGCTGTACTATTGTCTTTTTTTAACTTTCGCGATCACAACACATTATTAACATACATATAACCGGGTATTTATCCGGTTATTAGGTCCCGGGAAGTCTTCCCGGGACCATGCTTGGTGCAATCCAAGCGAAACGTCGGGAAATAATAAAGGTAATTTACGCGATAAATACCCGGTTATATGTATGTTATTATTGAGCTGTACTATTGTCTTTATATGATTTACCAGTAACTTGTTTATTTGTTAGTTCAGCGGTTTAAAGTAAGATGGCGCTGCGTGAGTCACAGGCAGACGAATAGTTTACTACTGTAAGATTTTACACTCTTGAACGTCCAATGCTGGACATAAGCCTCCCTCAGGGGAGAGATGAGGGGTTGTTGCCATACTCACCACGCTTGGCAGGCGGGTTGGCGAGCGCAGTGCGGGTATGTTGATGCACGGAAAGACGCTGCTGCCCATAGGTTATATATTGTTGTTGAAATAGGTAATTTGACGTATTGCAGCGCGTGGACGAACGAGACGGTGGCGCGCGTGACGGCGGCGGAGCTGGGCGGCGACGTGGCGGCGGCGGAGCGGCTGGTCGCGCGACACCGCGACATCAAGGCGGAGATCGACGCCAAGGAAGACGACTTTAAGACGCTGTACGCGGACGGTATGTAGCTTGTTTACTTCTGTTACTACTGTTTGCCTTTAAAATGTTGTATAACCTACTTCAAATAATTCTTTAATTCGTCAACAAAAAAACCGATTTCAATGAGATAAATTGCATTGCTTTAAAATATTATTACTATACTAGCTTTTGCCCGCGACTTCGTCCGCGTGGAAATCCCCTTTTTCACGCAGAGCCATTTTAATATAAATCCCATTTTATCCCTATCCCGTGGGAATTTAGAAAAATCCCTTCCTAGTGCACCTCTAGGATACTTAAGGTATATGTGTGCCAAATTTCAAGTCTTTAGAGGTCCAGTGGTTTACGCTGTACGTTGATATATCAGTCAGTCAGTGAGTCAGTCAGGACTTTGTCTAGTACACATATTAAAGTAACGTAGTTTTTGAGAAAACTCGCACTTCCCCAGGCGAGAAGCTCGTGAAGGAGGGCCACGTGATGTCCGGCGAGATCGACGAGCGCATGGCGGCGCTGCGCGCGCGCAAGGCGCTGCTGCACGCCGCCTGGGACAGCCGCGCGCGCATCTACGCGCAGCACCTGGACGCGCTGGTGTTCAAGCGGGATGCGGACGCGCTGGACGCCTGGATCACCAACCGGTCAGTTGCGTACATTACAGATTCCAAGGTGTCGAGCCTGAATCCGTCGACGACTTCTGTGGCTAAGGACACCAAGAACTATAGCATTGTCTTTATAGTTTGTTATTTTTATAGTGTTTAACCACCCTTGGTAGAACATGTTCAAAGAAATTAATAAATATTAAACATAATTAATAGAATCAGGCGTTACTTTGCGGAAATCCATATGAAAATAAAATGCAATTAAAATATCTAGTTTTAATTCCGCTAATGCTGAGATGCATATGCACTCCCTCCCGCTAATTATGCACATGCAGGGGGAACCAGGCTGTTAGTGCAACATGCATACCCAAACCCACACGACGACACGTGTTTCGCGTCTCCGCGAGGCATCTTCAGGTGAAACGCCGACCAGTCATATGCATCTCAGCATTAGCGGAATTAAAACTAGATATTTTAATTGCATTTTATTTAAATATCAAACATATTACGGTTCCGGTGGGATTCGAACCCGCGTCCGTCAAATCGATACTTGACGCTTCCTAAAGCCGGAAGTGCTATGACCGTTGTCTTTATATCTACAATTCAGCCGTAAAACGTCCACTACTAAACACAGACCTCCTTCATAGATCTCTGTGAGGGGTAGTTACCATCTCACCACGCTTGGCAGGCGGGTTGGCGTGCGCAGTACGGGATGTTGATACACGGAAAGATGCTGCTGCCCATCTTCCAGAGGGATCCCTTAGCAGGCTCTTACTGCATCCACGGGCCGGGACCCCACGGCAACCATCCCGGTGGGTTGACGGTATTCAGGAGAGCGTGGGTCGCTTCTGGCCAAGACCAGCTTACGACAGACGCTAATATGGCAAAAGCAGCCTGTGCCCAGCAAAGAATTGAAAAATGATGTTGATGATGATGATGATGGCTGTTGTAACACAGTCGATACGTCGGGGATAAAAAAGATGACTTGATTTCAGGCAACACGACCCATATCACAAAATACAAAAGCAAAAGTGCCAATGACATCTGAATAACTTTATTAATAATTTCATTTTTAATTTGATACATTCGACATCATACCTCTTTCAATGTTATTAATTAGGTATAGATAGATAGATAAACAGTTTATTTGGAACTTCAATCACACACACACACAGTACAGAGATAAAAACTTATGAGAGCAAATAACATAATAACTAAACAACTAAAACGGTAACGTAAACTAAATGATTAACTGGCTAAGTAGTGCATGTGTGTGTTGCAGCATGTCTAAAAGGTCACAGCTCAGCGTATAATTTTGCTTGTATATTTATAAGGTATATTTATCTAGGTATATTTTAAATTTAAATTTTGCTACGCCCTTACAGGGTAAATGTACGTACCTATAGCATCCTAGAGCTAAGCTAATCAATTTGTACATTATGCAATAAATAAATGAATATGAATATGAAAACGTAATACAAGCAATAATTGTATGTTTAAAAAGTAATAAAGGTATTGCGCGATAAATTCCTGTGTTTTTGATACTAATTAATATAACCGTGACTACAACGAGCGAGTTAGCTTTTTCTGTACGTCTACCATGAGTTTTCACAGCATACTCGATAGCGACTGTAGTTGAAAGAAAATTACAGCGCTTCTAGCGGATAGTTTGGTACTAAAATACGCAGTAAACTATACTACAGCGACTGTAGTTTGGTCTTCATTTGCTTAGTATTTGGTACCATGAGTTACAAATCTAACAGATGACATAGTAACGTACTATTACTACTGTAGCAACGGCAGGCGATCTAACAGCGACAACTCATGGGAGACAGACTGTTCGCTTCTTTTCCTAACTCGTGTGAAGTGAACCGATTCAAATAGATGCTTTATTCTATTATTTTTTATTGTTTTATCTTGTAATTTATGTTATGACGCATCAATTAGGTCCATGCGGCCGCTAGAATCAAGTATTTTTTGATTTGATTTAAAATGTTTGTTTATTCGACGACCTCTGTGGCGCAGCGGGTGAAGGTCCGTCTGCTACGCAAGAGGTTGCGGGTTCGAATCCTGCCTCGGATCAAATGTCCGTACGATCTGCAGATATTTGTTCAGGGTGTTCTGGATGTTTTTCTATATGTATATAATAAAAAATATCTATCTATGCAGTATAATGTATTAAGTATATTAGTCATCTAGTACCCATAGCACAAGATCTGCTTAGCTTGGGGCTAGGTGATGCTGTGTGAATTGTCCAGCATTATTTATTTATTTATTTATTATATTCCCTCGCAGAGTACCACTCGTCCGCGACGGCGAATACGGCAGCAGCGTCTCGCAAGTGGAACAGCTGATCAACAAGCACCGGGACCTGGAGGAGACTATCGACGCGCAGCGGGAGAGGTTCAACGCGCTGAAGAGAATCACCCTGGTACGTAGAGAATCACCCGACACCTTAGATAATCACCCTGGTTTGTAGATAATCAGTCTGTCTGTCTATCTGTCACCAGGACCTCATGAACCGTGATAGCTATGCAGTTGAAATTTTCACAGATGATGTATTTCTGTGGCCGCTATAACAACAAATACTAAAAACATAATGAAATAATATTTAAGGGGCTCCCATACAACACACGTGTTTTTTGCCGTGTTGCTCGATATTAATAAGGGCACAGGTAAAGTATTTACAGAATATTTTAGAGTTTGGAGTCAGCTGAAGCAAGTAGTTTTTAAGTACCTACTTTGTTTCGTCATGCACCATGACGGTTTTATTACAATATAAATTTTAAAGATACGACATAATATATAATATGTATTTCTTTAATATATTAAATTAGTTTTCTACGTCATCGTTACTCAGATCTTTAAGCCAAAGATGAAATTTTCAAAGAAATATATAACCTTACCAAAAATTTGGTTTTGGTTCTGTAGCTTAGCGGTCAAAGCACTTCCGGCTTTAGGAAGCGTCAAGTATCGATTTGACGGACGTGGGTTCGAATCCCACCGGAACCGTAAAATTTTTGAAAAGGTTATTCATTTCTTTGAAAATGTTCTACCTAAGTGTGGTTAAACACTACAAAAATAACAAAACTAACTTAACCTCAATTTGATATTATTTTAATAATAGTTTTTGCCATCGCCAGGTCGAGCAAGCGTTCAAAGCGCAGCAGGACGAGGAAGAAAACGCCCGGAGGGACAGCGCCTCGCGCCTGGCGCAGGAGCGGGCGCAGCTCTACAAGAAGAGAGAGATGGAGAGGATCACTGAGGAGCGGAGGAAGGAGGGAGAAACCAATAGAGAGGTGAGATTAGATTTGAGCTTCATGAGGCGTAGTTACTATACTCAGATTGATACGTGTAGATCATGTGGATAATGTTGCTTCAAAGCTGAACAAATTTGTGTTTGCCCTGCGACGCATTCGAGATATTTCTTCCCTTGACGCGGCCCTTAAGGCCTATCACGGATATGTGGGAGCTATTACTATATATATTACTTTGGGGAAACTCAATTGACATCAATAGAGCTTTTATAGTGCAAAAAAGTGTATTAGATCAATGTGTAGAGCTTACAAATTAGACTCCTGCAGACCTCTATTCAAAAAACTGGGAATATTGCCACTAAACTGCCTCTACATTAAACAATCGATTTTATTTGTAAAGTCTCACCCTACATTCTTTATAACAAATCAAGACGTCAAAAGGTCACAAAAAAATCATGAGGGTCGAGAACAACAACTAATAAGTTATAATAAGCAACAATTCAAAGAGCTACCCATCATGATTCTCAAAGTAGAACTACACAGATGGTTACTTGACTGCTGTTTTTACACACTTAGTGAATACTTTGATCACTGTGACAAATTGAATAACGTCCAACTGTCCACCCTGGGAAAGTGATTAACCTAATATTCTAAAAGTGGCAGAAACTGTATTATTTTGACTTAATTTTAAAACATGACATTGAAATGTATATATTTAATAATATTTAATTTAAAGTTATTTTTGTATAAGATTAATGATTATAATAATAAAATTAAGTGTTTGCATGCCATCTTCGAAGTGGTAAAACATATTGATTCTTATAATTAGTTCCTAAGACCCTATGTATAACGTATGTTTTGCAAATAAAGTTTATATTATGATTACGTACGCTAGTTTTTGCGTGAAGCGGTAACAAACCTCCATACAAACAAAGGACAATGCCAGATCCTGCCCCACCCTTTCATAATTTACAAAAAATGTAAATCAATCAAAATTATGCAATAAAATTAGGACCCTCGGTTACTTAACTGTTATTGTTACACTTGCTTATATGTTACACTTGCGGATAAAAGGTTAAAGATAAAAGGTATTTAAAAACCCAAGTCCTATTTCCTGTTTTTATGGCGGCCATCTGCGTTACTTAGTACGCATACACGCGGAACAAAACGATTAATTTAATAAGAAAAAAATTACATCTATTAATATATTATGTACAGATTTTAATATGTATTTGGTTGAAATATACACAATTAATGAAAATATTGTGTTATTATATATTATTATGAATGTATATTCTAATCATTATTTCGCATTTGAGCGTTAGTGACCTAAATGTAACAATTGTTCTTATATTTGAACAGAAACCGCAAGTTCTAAAGGCATTTAAACATGTTTTTAATTATCACTAATAAAGCAGCAATAGAATGCTACATTTAGCTTGCATGTAAACCAACTTTTATTTGATGGGTCAAAGCTCTATAAAGTTTCTAGCATTGTCCTTTTCGGCTTTATAATATTAATGAGATTTTTGATATTAAGGTAATAATAATACATTGTCTTCATCCGCAGACGAGCTTACCTGCGCCCGCGCCGGCGTCGTCGGAGGAGACCCTGTCGCCCGCGCCGCAGTTCGAGCGCCTGCCCAAGGGCGAGGCGGCTCTGGTCAAACGCGCCGAAAGCATGAGCGTAAGTCTACCAAAAAAAGTAAGGCCTTTGCATCTATTATAGATGATTTATGAAGCGTCAGCAACTGGTAATCATGCTGTACTGGACGCTGCAGTGCCTGGGACGTTGTTAGATGGATTAGATGACCTATACCATCCTCTCAGCTTAGTCAACTATCATTCAGAGGAAAGAACAGGTCAATACGTCTGAAGCTAACTGAGCCGCGGGTTTCCTCACGATGTTTCCTTCACCGTTAAGCACGTGTTAAATGTGAACTTACACTTTTCAAGAAAGAAAAATCCATTGGTTCACGGCCGGTATCGAACCCACGACCTTCGATTAAAAGTCGGGGGTACATACCACTTGGCCAACACGGCCTCCACAAGTCTGTCAACACCCATATTAAATAGCGGTACGTACGTACTTGTTATTGTTGGTGGAGGCACCAACTGTTTCGACCCTTATCGAGGGCCTTCGTCAGGGTGAACTCGGCTCGCGACCCGCCACCTCCGCGACCCGTCGTGCACTGCGCGCCGAGGCTCTCTCAGCGCGCGTCTTCGGACGGGGCAGGCAGGCGGGTGGGGGGCGTGTTATTTTATATTGGCTGCAGTTTTAAGTATTTCGCATCTTGTAGTTGACTAATGTTGTCTGAAACAAGATGAATCAAGAATCAAAAAATACTTTATTCAGTGCGGCCGCATGGACCTTATTGACGCGTCACAAATTATAAAATAAAACAACACAAATAAATAGAATAAAGCACATTATTGAATTTGTTCACTTCAGATGACACGTGAGTTAGGAAAATAAGCGAACAGAAGAACCTAACTCGGTCGTTATAGTCATCATTTAACAATTTTGTTTTGTCTTATATTACGTTTGACGGAGTTGGAGCAGATTCCTTCCCAAGTGGTTTTGTCCTCTAGGTAATCTGATATTTTATAATAAGCTTTATTGCACAGATTGCGTTTGATAATGTTTTTGAATTTATTCAATGATAACTTCTGCAACTCACTTGGCAGTTTGTTGTAGAAGCGTATACATTGCCCTTTAAAAGATATTTTCACCTTATGGAGCCTAGTAGTGGGCACAGCGATTCTTATTTCTTGTATTTACATTGTGATTGTCGCTGTTTTTCTTAAACGAAGCAATATTTAGCGATAAGACCGCCAATTGTCACTTTGTGTTTAGTGTTTATCTTTATGTTGTTATTTTTATATTTAAGGTGTGCAATAAAGCATTTTCTATCTATCTATCTATCTATTTTTATGGGTGTACAACAGGTTCTCATAAATATATTGACAAGCTACTGTCATTATATTTATTTCTTTAAATTTAGCGCGAAGTGATTCTCTGGGACCCGTATTGTAGATAGAACGAATAGTTTATAGATGTTTATTGTTGTTATTAGGTGGTGAAGAGTCCCAAGCGCGCTCCGTCGTTCACGACACGGCGCCGCACGCAGAGCTTCCGTCGCCACCGCCGCGGCGACCTAGCCGACCTGCCGCCCGTCGAGATCGAAGGTAGCACCGTCATTTAATAAGTATATTAATAAAAATAAAAAATGCAGTCAAAATTTTGTCTGCGACGGACTCGAATCCTTACGGGTTCGAGTCCGTCGCATCGTTCCGACCAGTCGCTACTCGGTGCTACAAAACCGATTGAAGGCTCGAGCAGACCGGATGCGTATGCGTAGACGTGCACGTACCACTTGAGTTGTAATGTATGGAACTGTATGAGGACGCGCACGTGTACGTTACGCAAGCGGTGTATCCTGTCTCATACAGTTCCATACATTACAACTCAGTGGTACGTGCACGTCTACGCGTACGCGTCCGGTCTGCTCGAGTCTTGAAGGCAGTCAAGATTTTCGACCTGACGGTTAGTTAGTTATTATCGTTACTTATTATTTAGGTTAGTTATTATCGTTCTAAAATTAAAACGGAACAATAGACCCAATTTTACGCTGATTTAAACTAAAAGAAGTCATTTCCCTGGTTATAATGACTAGTATGCTACTAGTACGTGTATATCAGAATGTTTCCTTAATTACTTTTGTACTGATCTGACCAGAAAGATAATCAGTGTTGCAACAGCCATGGTAATGAACCATAGGTATGATATCTTTTTCCAACCTTCCTCCCTCAGGTTATCTGGAGCGCAAGCAGGAGAGCGGCACTGGCGGCAAGCGCGCCACCGTCCGCTCCTGGCGTACATACTACTCCGTGCTGTGTGGACAGCTTCTGTGCTTCTTCAAGGATGAAGACGACTTCGCCAGCGCTAAGGCCGCCGCGCCGCCCGTGGCCATACTTCTGGTAAGTAGTGTGTTGCTGCGGGATCCGAACCGGTTACTCGCTGGATATAGCCGTCAGATGTTACAATATAAGGAAAAAACTAAAATAATATCAAAAAGTCGGGCTAAGAGTGTGTTTCTACAAAATGATATTGGAAAGTTTAGCTACGGTCGGGACTCGAACCGGCATCCTTTTGTTTATACTAGTCAGATGCTATATCAAAACAAAAAAAAACAAAAATTATTTTGAAGTCGCGACTTGATTCCCTCATAAAAGTAAAATACAAAAAAAAAATAGCACAGCGTAGCACTCAAGCATCTTGCTTAAGGCTACTTAAGCTGAAATAGGTCCTTTTTTTTCAACCATTTAACACTCTATACATATTTATTCATTTATTTTCTTTTTGTTTAGCTTAGTTAGTTTGTAAGGGTTTTGTTTTTTTTTTTCTTTTAAGAATAAGAATATTTATTTCAACATAAATAAAAACATTTGTTAAGGTACCTAAATAACTTAATAATAAAGTACTTATCTGATAAACTACTAAAATTAAAACAAAATTACCTGCTTACGCAAAATGAAGGTACCTATACAGATTAAAAAACTTTATCTTCCGTGCTAGTTCATAACTTTTGTAAGATACATATGTTTGTGTTTTTTGGTATGAAATAAATAAATTTTAATCTTAGTACCCATAACACAAGCTCTGCTTAGCTTGGGGGCTGAGGCTAGATGCTGTGTGAATATTCCAGCATTATCATTGATTTGATCCCCCCCCAGGCCCGCTGCAGCCCCGCGAGTGACTACCGCAAGCGCGCGCACGTGTTCCGCCTGAGCTGCAGCGACGGCGCGGAGTACCTGTGCGCGGTGCCGACGCCGGCGCTGCTGCGCGACTGGGTGGCCAAGATCTCCTTCCACGCGGCGCTGCCGCCGGCGCTGCAGCTGACGCCGTACAGCGCGGAGAGTCCTACTGCGGAGCTGAGGAGGAGATTGACGCAGTGAGTGTGTTAACAACAAAAATATATCTAAAAATTGAGCTGGGATCAGGACTCGAACCAGCATCGTACTGTATAGAGTCAGTAGATGCTGATGCAATTATAAAAAAAAAAAAAAAAAGTATTTCAAAACTTAGAGTTACGGTCGGGGCTCGAACCAGCATCCTACTGTATCGAGTCAGTAGATGCTTATAGAAATATAAAAAAAAGCAAAAAGATGTATAAAATTGTTGCTACGATCGGTACTAGAACCAGCATCTAGCTGTCTACAACCAAATAAAGCAGTGTTGAAACAAGAAACAAAAACATAAAAATAAATATAAAAATATCGAACAATGTAGTTAAGGAGTCTCGGAAATTCTAGTGTCACTAAATAACCTAAAAATCCAAATGTACATAAAATTTTCCTCGCAATAAAATGATTTTCTGAGACGAACGAATTAATTTATGAGCTTTCAATCATGAACACAAGAAATTCAGAAATTCATAAAATATTTCCATAATTTGCAATTACTGACACGTCAACTTGCAATAAAAAAAGCATATTTTATCTAATGCTAACAAGAAACTCCAATTCCTCTCCCAGGAACGCGTCCTCCTCATCATCGGAATCCAACACGCCGGAGCCGCGGCGCGCGCGCACGCAGGTGGAGATACTCCAGGAGCACAGGAACAGTCAGCAGAGCGAGAGGAACAGTCAGCAGAGCGAGAGGAACAGTCAGCTAAGCCAGAGGAACAGTGTTAGGAGCGCCACGCCGGAAGTTAGCAAGAATATCGGTGAGCACACTTATTTGATCGTCCAGCCGTGGGACTGCATGTCCACTGCTGGGCATAGGCCTCCCTCGTGGACCTCCAAGTATTGCGGCTGGCAGCGGCCTGCAGACTGTCGCCTTCAGCATTTATACGTCCGCTGATTCGTACCTTTAAATAAGTAATGCTGGACAATTCACACAGCATCATCTAGCCCCAAGCTAAGCATAGCTTGTGTTATGGGTACCAGATGACTGATATACTTGATACATAGATATTTTCTTTTGAGCCGACGATCGTGTAAAGTGTTTGTGTAGTGAATGTCTGAGCTAATTGTTTGTGTACGTAGATCCAGATTGATGACGCAAGGTCAGGATTCGTCCTTCAAAATGCGGCGTCACGGTTCCTTCTGTGTTGCAGTAAACCCAAATTTGCACTCACGAATATGTAAATCCCCAATAATGCGTGAAGCGCTGGATTTTCCAACTATAATATTCCAATAAACGAAGGGGTGGCCTAATCACGGATTCTCAAGATAAAAAAAGATACAAAAAGACAAATTATGTCTTCCAAACAAAAACAGCAAATTTTTCAAGATGTCTCAGTAGCTGTCAAAATGCAAAATCAAACAATCACTGTCAGTGTCTTTACGTTTTGGCTTGTCATCTCTGCATCATTCGGGCCCAAACAATTATATATGAGGTAGAAAAACATCCAGAACACCCTGAAGAAATATCTGCAGATCGTATAGACATTTTTCCCGAGGCGGAAATCGAACTCGAACCTCTTGCGTCGCAGGCGGACCTTCGCCCGCTGCGCCACAGAGGTCGTCTTTAGACTATTCTAGAAGCAAGAAGAATTTTTCGCGGTGGTCAATGACCCTGTCAAGAATCAGCTGACTTTTAGGTTGTCATTATCGCATAATCAGCTGTTGAAGTTAAAACTTTCGTGGTCTTTTCTTGAATGAAAATCACTGAAACGTGAAAAGTCGTAGAACAAAAGTTCTTCCTTGGGATGGTCAGAATTACGGCTATATGCTACATTATGTTATATATAATACACCTTGTATAATAAAAATACCTATGTATGTAATGTATCAGTCATCTATTACCCATAACACAAGCTCTGCTTAGCTCGGGGCTAGAGCTGTGTGAATTATCCAGCATTATTTATTAAGTATCCCACGGTTCTTACTGCATCCACAGACAATGAGATGAGGGGATGCCATGATGCAATATTTTACCGTCGGCAAAATTTCTCAACCACTTATCTCACCTAGATAAGTTAGTTGATTAAAGTGAAATAATCCGTATATCTCGTTACGCGACCTAAGCCTTGTGAAATTTCCTAATAGCTAATTCCCTCTAAATAGTCTCAAAACACTTACATGATACAGAAATTATTCAATTTCTTTCCAAGTTCATGATTTAAGGAGCAAAGACTTACGTACGCCATGTGTACTCTGAACACTTAAAGAGAAGTATGACTATTATGCATAATGTAACAAATTTTACATACGATATCCCATTTCTTATAAAAAAAATGTAAGGCCTTTGCATCTATTATAGATGATTTATACAGCGTCAGCAACTGATAATCATGCTGTACGGGACGCTGCAGTGCCTGGGACATTGTTAGATGGATTAGGCTTGCCCAGCACCTATACCATCCTCTCAGCTTAGTCAACTATTATTCAGAGGAAAGAACAGGTCAATACGTCTGAAGCTAACTAAGCCGCGGGTTTCCTCACGATGTTTCCTTCACCGTTAAAGCACGTGTTAAGTGTGCACATACATTTTTCAAGAAAGAAAAATCCATTGGTGCACTGCCTGTATCGAACCCACGACCTTCGGATTGAAAGTCGGGGGTACAACATACCACTCGGCCAACACGGCTTTTTATAATGGACCAATAATAACAATAGGGAATAATGGAACAATAGGGACTACGCCAAATTAACGTGTGCATTCTTTGTATAGAATCAGTGGTGCTGCCATCTCCGCCGCCGCGTCTACCGCCCCAGGACGATGACGCTGACGTAGTACTCAGGTAAACATTTGATACTAGCTGACTCTGTTATCTGTATTAATAACCATTTTAACGGTTCCGAGTCTCAAGGGGAGAAACCCTAAGAGCAATGCAACACGAGCGCTGCGTCAACGAAGCTATCTCCGACGTCGCACCAACAGAATCAGCAGCTATTGTGATGAGTTGGCGGCGATACGGCATTCCAACAGTACAGTCAAGGCAAGGGGGGCTAGTGGGACCGATTTACCACGTAGATCTAGTAAGTAGCGAGGCGAACTTCGGACAACTTAAATGGTTCGCCAGGATTTGGTATAAATAACGGCGCGCTGAGGAGGGGGCTGAGAAGGGGTTTTCGAGAGGGGACGAGGGGGCACACTGAAAGACAGCGCGCCCGTCGGAAACCGTACTGGTCTTCCGACAGGTTGGGACCTACTCGCGAGAGATGAGTGCATAGTCGGGCGGCAATTATTCTTTCGAACCATTTGCCGGCCTCGTCCAGCAGGCAAATGGGACGGTACGCAGAGGGAGAGTCCGCGGCTCTGCATTCCTTCTTCAAGAAGACCAAACTAGCCTCTTTCCACCCTGTGGGGAACACACCAGAATGGAGGCAGCTGTCAAACAACCGCCTCATTCTGTCCCCCAGCCCCGCGGATAGATCTGGAGTCCCGTCGGGCCCGGGCGCTGTGTTACGGGCCCTGAGGCGCTTAACGACTCGGTCCAACTCCTGTTCAGATACCCCCAAGTCGCCAGACCAATCAGGGTCTGGCGACGAGGGGGATGACCCTACAACTACCGTACAACTAACCTTTTTTTTTGGTGACGGGGTGGAAATCTGCTAGGTCAGATACCATGCTGCGTAAGGGCACAGCATGGTTATGTGAGGTTGTCTCCTGACGACTCACTAAAACCACCCCGATGACCTACCTCTGTGTACTAGGGGCTCCGGTTCCTCGTAAAGAACACTCCGGAGCCCCTAAAGCACCTTGCCTGAGCACGTCCCGGGGGCGTCCACAACTAACGCCCCCTACGTCTCGCGGAACTAACGATGGTGCATTGCCATATCATGCACCATCGCCCTCCCTGGGTCCGTCTGGGATAGTCCAAACTCTCACTCTGACTATCCTACGGACCCAGATGGTCCCCTATAGGGGATTCCGCAGCCCCATGACGCCGTAGCCTCACGGGGCAGGCGGTACAACTATCCTACAACTACGTAGTTGTAGGGTAGTTGTTGGGTAGTTGTGTGTTGTAGGGTAGTTGCAGTAAGTAGTTGCAGTGGTAAGTGCGGGTCGAAATTCGCCGGGACAGCTAGTCTTTCATAAATTGACTATTCCATGTAGCGTTTAGTTCTGTTGAATAAACACTTATTGACTGTGACTTTGATTGATTAACAGAAGCACAGCCGACAGCTCCTGGGGCCGGTCGCGGTTCTCCAACGGGAGAGACATCAATTCGGAATTCATCAGTTCCCAGCAGCAAGGTAAGAATAAAAACTAACTAATGTGTCTTTTGCCTGAAATGAACGTATTTTTTTGTCAGCCTATATTATCCCACTGCTGGGCAAAGGCCTCCCTCAAATACCTCCACACGTCCCTATCAAGAGCTATTATATATTTTTTTTAATGTTATAGTCGGCAAAACTTAGCGTGCTCGCTGCGACAGTGTCATTAAAATCCCGCCCATAAAGTTCTGGATTTGGTTACGGCATAAATGACTCATTGCCATAGGGTGCCGGCAGGAGAGTGTTACCCCTCCTCTCATGCCCGTGTATGTCGTAAGAGCCTGCTGAGGGATACCTCCGGAAGATGGGCAGCAGCGTCTTTCCGTGCACATCCCGCGTAACCAACATTGTCCTCTTGTTTTCAACATCTATACAAATACAAAGATACATTTTTTTTATTTTCTTTAACAAGTTTACAAAATTTACAACAGTATTTGAGACCTCCTTTTAAATATGAAATACATGTCTAAGGAGGCATCACTCTTCCATAACATACTCCATACATATTTCTAAAATTACTAAAACATAAAAACGTGTAAGTCAAAAGTTAAAACAAACAAATAAAATTACCGAACAGAATTTTGAGGGTAGACATGACAAATCATATGTCATATGTCGCAGCCATCAAGCTAAGCTTTACAAACTATATTGTCTCTATTACGCCTTGTGTCGTTTGCATGAATGTGACGTCAGTTTGGGCAATGTGTGTCATGTTCGTAATGGTTTTATGTCACTGGGTAACTTGTTAAATCTTTAAATTGTTTTTTTTTAATAATTTTTAGTCTTTATTTAATTTATTTATGTACACGATCAACGAATGTTTATTTCTATCTACACATTTTAGAATTTGTCGATACTATAAATTTGTTAAGTCCCGATATACATGAGACTACGAATTTTCTTGGACGATGTGATTGTTACCCGATAACATTCTTTATTTTATTCATTTGTGTTGTTTTATTTTGCGAATTGACGCGTCAAAGGGCGTGATCGCATTCGAGTTTGGGTTCATGAAAAATGAGCGTGTTACCAACAAAAAAAGTTACATCAAATGATTCATTGCCCATAACACATCCTGTATCACCGAATTTCACTTGAAGCTGCTCAAGGGCCGCCGCTTCCGTCCTCCGGCCCGCCGAAGGTGCCCGAGCGCGCGCCGAGCCTACCCGACCGCGGCCCGAACCTACCCGAACGCATGTCGACCATATCCGAGCGCGCGCCGGCGATCCCCGAGCGCAACCCGAACCTACCCGAGCGAAACCCGAACCTACCCGAGCGAAACCCGAACCTACCCGAGCGTAACCCGAACCTACACGAGCGGAGCGTAGAGCGCGCGTCGAGTCAGGAGAAGGTTATGGGCCTGGTGAACAGTTACCAACAGAAGATGGGCCAGAGCAGAGATGTTAATAGGAACGCATCCTCCTGGTACGAGAGAGGGAACAATAACTATCAGAATGTGGAGACTACGGTCTACACGACGAGCGAGGCCGGTTAGTTCAGTAGTATAGACTAGTGTCTGCACTTATTCGGTGTGAACTAAATGTAAACGAACTTCTTAAAATTTTACTTGCTTACACAGTACCCGGCGATAAATATTGCTCATCGACCTGTTACTTTTGTTATAAGTCAAAATAAAAATAAAAAACGTAAATCAAAAACATTTTTTTGGAAACATAAAACATGGCATTATAACATGAGTTCAACCGCTGTGTCTGTCTGTCTGTAGCACTTTTTTATTTTATTATTTATTTATTTGTTTTAGAAGATTTTACAAGGTTTTTGTAGTATTGCATCTAAAAACCTTTATAGGTTTGTCTAGGTACTCACATTCGTCGTAATTCTAGTCAGTTAACAATATCATTCATGATCAGTAATAACAAACAATGTTTTTGCATTCACATGGAGCATACCCCAACCCTCACTAAAATTAAGTACAATTCAAGACAGTGTAGGTGGGGTACTTAATTGAGTGGACCGGTTTTGAATGCAGTTTTTTTTATTTAAAAGCAGGTTTGCCCAGCACCTATACCATCCTCTCAGCTTAATCAGATGTTAGTCAGAGGAAAGAACAGGTCAATACGTCTGAAGCTAAGCCGCGGGTTTCCTCGCGGTGTTCCTTCACCATTAAAGCTCGTGTTAAGTGTGCACATGCATTTTTCAAGAAAGGAAAATCCATTGGTGCACCGCCAGTATCGAACCCACGCCCTTCGGATTGAAAGGCGGGGGTACATACCACTCGGCCAATACGACACTTTAAAACTAAATTAGGTAACCTTCGAGATTATGTAAGGAGTCGAGGGTTTTTTTATATTTTTTTATTTTATAATCTTGTTATACAAAGAATAAATACCGGACTGGTAGTATTATATCGTGCAACAGAGATAACGCTCTACGAAGCCGAAATTAGTCGATTTCCAAAGGGCGATGTGCAAAATTTCTCGCCGGGTACTGTAACTAGCATTATTTTTTTGACAGAAATAATTACCACTTACACATAGTAGTTTTTGTATCCACTGTAGTTAAGCATGGGTTTTTGCAAGGTATTATAAGCCTAGTTAATTTTAGCAGTAGTTTGCATATGGTGTTGGAGTATTACTAACAAATTGTTGTTAAGAGTCCGTAAAACTTGGCTTTATCGCTGCGATAGCTGTCATCAAAATTCCGCCCCTTGATGGGCAGAATTCTGAGGTGATGATGATGATTCTCCAAGTCGATTTAGGCTACGTAGAAATAGTTTCTGCTAAATTATATCACGCTGGTGCGCATTCTTTTGTAAATTGACTATTCTATGTAGCTTTTTGACTTTTTTGACGCTTAATGACTTTGACATCGCCGTAAGATGACTGGCGAAACCATTTTTGGCTTGAAACGTACGCGTACCTGTGTTTGTAGACACATGCTTGTAGACTCATGGTAGCATGAGTTGTCACTGTTAGATCGCCTGCCGTTACTACAGCAGTAATAGTACGTTACTATGACATCTGTCAGATTTGTAACTCATGGCACCGAATGCTAAGCAAATGAAGCCCACACTAAAGTCGCTGTAGTATAGTTTACTGCGTATTTTAGTACCAAACTATCCGCTAGAGGCGCTGTACAAGTTTTCACACATTTTTTAACTACAGTCGCTAGCGAGTATAGATTGTGAAAACTCATGGTAGACCTACAGAGGTTTAAATGATCTGAGCGACGTCGTACTTTATAGAGGGTGGGGCGAATAGTGTTGTGCGATACCGATGATTCATCGTAACATTACCGTCATATTTTCAACACCGTCCCAGCCCTATTCGAGTCACTTGGCATATGTCACAGCTATCAAGCTGAGTTTTACGAACCATATATAGAGCCTGTAGGTTCTATATATCACATTATTAGTTATGTAATGTAGAATTGTTAATATTTAAGTATATAACATGCACCTTCTTCTTTTACATCAATATTATTTATAATTCTGTTTATATAAGAACATAGCGAGTAAGTTTATTTACGCTTAGATGATCATTTTCTTTATACAATTTACATAATATTATCTTGTATACTATTCGTATTTATACTTAGTTTTCTTGGTGTGTCATTTTGGTTAACTTTCTTTTTATTGTATTTAAGCCGGAAATACACTAATATATTATGTTGTGTCGTTTCGCGTATAAAGCATGTTGGCGTTATTCCATAGCTCCCTTAACGATGGTTAAATTATACAGCTCTTAATTGACTGTATTCCAAGTGATTAAGGGGATTAGTATAAATAAAAAATAAATAATTATGCTGGACAATTCACGCAGCGTCATCTAGCCCCAAGCTAAGTAGAGCTTGTATTATGGGTACTAGATGACTAATATACTTACGTTAAACTACATAGATATTTTTTTTAATATAAATAGAAAAACATCCAGATCACCCTGAACAAATATCTGCAGATCTTACAGACATTTGAGTATAAATACAACACACTGACGAGCTCTGTGGCGCAGCGGGCGAAGGTCCGCCTGCGACGCAAGGGGTTGCGGGTTCGATTGCGGGTTCGCCTCGGGACAAATGTCTGTACGATCTGCAGATATTTGTTCAGGGTGTTCTGGGTGTTTTTCTATATATAATAAAAATATCTATGTAGTATAATGTATTAAGTATATCAGTCATCTAGTACACATAACACCAGCTCTGCTTAGCTTGGGGCTAGATGATGCTGTGTGATTTGTTCAGCATTATTTATTTATTTACTGTACAATGACAAAACGACATAAATATTAAATATTAAATATATATTCCCTGACCCGCTTTAAATGTAAAATGAAATGTCTAGAGCTGCTCCTTTCCCTTAACTATCAAGAGACGGAAAACCTTCTTATGGTTGATAAATGATATTTTACTTTTAACATTATATGTTATAGAACCGCAACATTTATGTATTTTCACACATCATATATGTATACATACATACACACACACACACACACACACACACACACAACAGCACA
Source organism: Pasiphila rectangulata (assembly GCA_963082625.1). Taxonomy (NCBI): domain Eukaryota; kingdom Metazoa; phylum Arthropoda; class Insecta; order Lepidoptera; family Geometridae; genus Pasiphila; species Pasiphila rectangulata. The sequence goes on along the minus strand of OY720264.1, from coordinate 8,499,356 downwards.
GTTATTTGTCTATATAAAAGTTTATATAAATATGTATGTATATAAAGTTTAGAAACACAAATGTCATTTCTTATTTAATTCTATTTTTTCTGTATTTAATGTTAAGGAGGAGAGCGTTGGTATCTGCGACACAGTTTCGTACTTCTGCAGGTACCATCGTCTTAAATCACTTGTGTCATAAAATACATGTTTACAAATAAATAAATAAATGAAATGAAATGAAATGAAATGACACAACATACCATAATAGCGTATTTCGGTTATTATATTTGCACTCTAAGATACTTTTTATTAGGGTAGAGGTCGCGCAAAACTTTATGACCTTTGTGAACGTTGCGGCAAATGCAAACTGGCGCATGTTGACATGTTCATTCAATGTTGCCAACTAGATTATAAATAAACTTGCAACAGTTAAATTTTATATAAAAAATTGCCTTGTAATAAAGGTGGATTTGTTTTAAAAGTTCAAATTTGACCTTCATTGAATATATTAATTTATTTTTAAATAAGTTAGTTTTAATAATTGAAAAATTAATAGTAAAATGTGTGGCTAGATAAAACGAAAATACGCCAAAAATCGCGCTGGCAACCCTAGTTTCACAGACTGAGCCCCTCTCGCACCTAGGGTTACCATATCTCAGGATTTTTCGACTTTTCTCAGGATTGCGGCCGGATTTTGCATATCTCGTGATATCTCAGAATTTTCAATAAAACACAGCTTACATTTTATAGATCTCTTTAATTAAAAGTTAAACCAACTAAAAATAATCTTTTAGTAACAATTGAACAGTTAAAATCAAGTATTTATCAAAGTAAAACAAACTAAAAATTATCTTGAGCTAGATCCGCAGTGTATAAAACGATAATAATACGTTTATGAGAGAAAATTCTCAAACTGTATAAAATCTCAGGACTTTCCACGGAAATCAGGGCCTCTTCTCCGGTCTTTTGATTTTTTATCTGGTAACCCTACTCGCACCCTTCTTGTATTTCATTACCCTCAACGCCCTCAAACTGTGTAATGCGCAGCCGTTGAAGCTAACTTCACAGGGCTCATAAAGCTTTGCGCGACCCCTACCTATTTTTTTATATGCATTTTGTATATAATTTATTGTTACACTGCACGCATGCAGGAACAAGTCACCTGCTTTATGTACTTCACCGCGTCAAAGGTTTTTCTTTATATTACATAAACCTATTTTTAACTAGATTTAGTGCTGAACTGTTTGTATGTTATGCAGCTTTGCTTTTTTGGTTTCAAGTGTTACGGGTTGCTTGTTTGAATAGTTTGTTGTTATATAGTCGTAGCTGTGGGGTGCCAGCAGTATGTTGCTTTCTCTCTCGCTCGTAGGAGATCAACAATCATTTATATGTGCTTCTATATTTATATGTCTTTGTAACTCTCCTAGTTGTATATGTGTTCTGTAAACGCTTTATGGTATATTGGTTCACAAAAAAATATCGGTCAATAATACTATGGCCGACTTGCATCTGTCAAAATCACCCATGAGGCGTTTTATTATAAATAATAGAAGCGGATATGTCACGCCTGAATCAAATAGTTAATTTTACATTTCATTTAGTTACATTATACAGTTCATTTATTTACATTATACAAATCATTTGTTTATAATTATACAATTCATTTAGTTACATTATACAAGTCATTTTTATATATACAAATCTTATGTATCATAGTAAACTGTAATAAATTCTATAGTTATGGTGAAATTCATTTTATGCTAAATACTTTTAACCTTCGCCACCAGACATTATGGCATAACAACACTTGTATCCTGTTGTTAATGTAAACCTTATGTCTTGCAGCATACGGTTCTAACAGCGGCGGCAGCGCGCGCCCTGCTTCGGTCGCCGGCGGATCCCCCGCGATGGACAGACCCGCTTCTAGGTATGTGTTCTCTTCAAACAAAGTCTTACAATCAAATTCTAGATTAGTACCATGTTTCTGGAAAATAAACAATTTCATTTCGCACACGTGACGTAAATACTGGATTTGGTTCGTTTCATGATTTTTATTTTATTAAGTGTTCCGGACCAGTGTGGTAAAAAGGAACCCTTATGGTGTGACTTTGTCTGTCTGTCTGTCACAGATGGATCTTGAGAATTACTAATGCTTGCAAATATAAAAAAATATAGACATATTCTCCATATTTTTTGATATATCGATATGACTATGACGAGCTCTGTGGCGCAGTGGACGAAGGTCCGCCTGCGACGCAAGAGGTTGCGGGTTCGATTCCCGCCTCGGGACAAATGTCTGTACGATCTACAGATTTCAGGGTTTTCTGGATGTTTTTCTATATATAATGAAAATATCTATCTATGTAGTTTATTGTATTAAGTCAGTCACCGAGTACCCATAACACAAGCTCTGCTTGGCTTGGGGCTAGAATCGCTAGATGATGCTGTGTGAATTGTCCAGCATTATTTATTTATTTATTATTTTCTTAATACCTAATTTTATCAAGCCGGTAACACCCTTTGTTAGGTAAAGATAATCTTCTTTTTCATGTGCCTTATTTCCTGTTAATTTAAGTTTAAATATTTTTTTTATGATGGCATTGGAAGTGTCTATGTTTTGTAGTAACAAACTATGGAAATAAAGTGAATTAATTTCTTCCTATACGCCACTCCGGGCAGCAGCATCTATCCGCTGCCAAGCGTGGCGAGTATGGCGACTCCTCTCATGATCTCGGAGATCCAAAAGCAGCCTATGTCCAGCAATAAACTAAAAAAAAAGCTGTCCTATGGCTGACATGATGAGCAGGTTTTTAGTATTTTTTAAACTTTCGCGATCACGACACATTATTAACAGATATTTAACCGGGTATTTATCGCGTTATGTACCTTATTATTGCCCGACGTTTCGACAGGATTGCCATCCCGGTCCCATTTCCCGTCGTGGTCTCGAGAAGACTAGGTCTTCCCTGCACCACGATGGGTGCAATCCTGGCTGCTTTGATCCATCTTCCGCGTGTTTTAGTTTTATTTAAGTACCCATTTGCCATAACTTTATTTTTATTGTATACAGATCGTCTGGCGAATCGGAGCTCTCTGTGAGCAGCGTCACAAAGGACAAGAAGGACAAGAAAGGAGTCTTCGGGGGTCTGTTCAGCCGTAAGAAGAGGCCGCAGAGTCACATGTAATGTTTTTATGTCATAGGCGTTTGAACTGTCAACCTGACATGTCTAATTGGGTTTATGGAAAAAAAAAGTAATGAATGGAAAGATGATATGATACGAGATAAAACAATAAAGAGTTTTTTGCACCGACATAATAAGGTATTCGTGTCGATGCTGTTTTCCACTTCCTAAAACTAAGTATAGAGTATAGAGATATGACGTTTCTGAATTTAGAACTGTCAGCGTTACATTGGGTGTAATTATTCCGTTTTAATTTTACAACAACACTTACCGAATATCTATACGTTATTTCAGTCCGTTTGCGTCAATTTAATTAGCTTTAGCTGGTTAGTATCGTTGTAACGACAGAATCGCTACCACTATTTACATAAAAATCGGTAATTTTATTTTCAAAAACCCAATTTTCTTTCAAAATGATAGGTCAATTAAACTGTCAAATTGACAGTCTTGTGAACTGTCAAACTGACAGTTCTTAGTTGTATTTATCCTTTGTCTTTTCGTCATAATACCGTCGTAACTTGTTACTACGTAAGGAGTAATCAATTAATTTTACGAAGTGCCTTTTCTATTGTAATCGTTTATTTTTCTACGTATCTTTTAATAATTATGCTTTTTTATGCATGCAGTTGAATCACTGTCACAAAATATGAAATTGGGACCAATTTTTATTGTTGTAGTTGATATTGTTGAACATTCCGTTTTTGATTTAAATCTGAAATAATTTTTAAAATCATTGTGCCTTAAGTTGACTTTCTGTTTTTTAAATCATTGTTGTAATAAGTTGTAAGAGTATTTTTTATTATTATCCTATCATGTTCCGTAAACTTATACATATAACGTTCATACATATGTACGTCATATTAGCGATATGTTAAACAAACATTTTGTAAAATGTTCTTATTATTTCATGACCACCTAACTTATTTTAGCTTTGCTATTGATATATTTGCATTTGGTCCGAGTTGTCTGTGTGACTATCTATTTATGATTAAACGAACTTATCAAGTGAAGTTCGATCAATATTATATAAGTCACGTCATTCGAAGATTATAATTATTATATCCTGTACTCGTTTTAACCACAATGTTGATTTTACATAATATATTTTATTGTTGTTACACAAGTGGTGGTTTGAAAGACGTACCTGTTGTTTATAAATAATTATTATTATTTATAATCAAATGGTATTTTCATGTTAGTTATCGGCCAATAATAATTAATAATAGGATTTGAGTTAAGTGATTTATTCGTGTCAAATAATAGTGTAAGCTTCCAACATATTATGAAATATAATTTTTGAGTAATAAAAATGTGTTATTATTTGAATATATTTGCGCCGTAGGGCGGCGGCAGTAGAATTTTACCCCTCCTCTCATGCCCGTGGATGCAGTAAGCGTTTTTTCGTCTATCAACATCCCGTACTGCGCTCGCCAACCCGCCTGTCAAGCGTGGTGAGTATGGCAACTACCCCTCATGGAGATCCATGAGGAGGCCTCCCTCATGGTGTTCGGTAGTGGACGTTTTACGGCTGAAGTGATAATGACGATTTGTTTAAATAGAGATAATTAATTTTAAATTTGTACAAAATTTGTTATACAAACTATTTAGATACCTAATTATACAAACCATTATAAAGTAAGAATTGTAAGTTAACAAATAATAGATACAATTTTGATATAGGCAGACTATTTCTATTAATTACCTACAACATACTAGTAACGTTTTGAAAATAATCAATTGATTTTAAAGTTATCAAACCATTTTCAAGTGGTCCCAGTTGAGATTAGTCTTCTTATTCTTTACGTAGTATGATAGATCTTGGAATAAGTTCTCGGAAATCTTCGGCTTGCCTACGTCCTTTTCGACTTAGTACGTAATAATATTGATAGTTCATTTGCTATTATACAAACCATTTTCAAGTTATAACTTCCTAATAATATAAAACGGAATGTATAATCATCTAAATATATCGAAGCTCAATAATATTATAAAGCCGAAAGTTTGTTTGGATATATGTATGGATATTTGTTACCTCTTCAAGCAAAAACTAGGCTACGGATGCTGCGGAGCTGAAATTTGGCACACGTATAGATATTGACCAGGATTAACACATAGGCTACTTTTTATCCGGGTACAACGCATGCAAAGCTGGAGGCACAAGCTAGTATTAAATATATAACAGTTAATATCTTCAGGAATGCGTTTGATAGGGTCAATTACGACTTACAGCTGGCCAAATTAAGCGCGATAGGCTTCTTCACTCCCCGTCTTCTCCGCTTTATTGCCGATTACCCTCGCGATCGCCAGCAGTTTGATAAACTTTGTATGTATGAGTCGCGACCCTATCACACGCGGTCCGGGTGAGTCAGGGCTCTATACTGGGCCCTCTTTTGTTTTTGATCATGGTTAACGATCTTCCAACGACTATATAAGATGCAAGATATCATCAGATGCTCTACGCGGACGACTTAAAGATTTACTTTGAGGTAAAGTCTGAGGCTGATTGTTTGGCGCTGCAGTCATGATATCAACGCTGTATACGATTGGAGTACTCAAAATGGATGGAATTCAATGCCGAGAAATGTTACGTGATGAGTTTTGGTCGAAAAAAGCTGCCAATTAGCTTTGCTTATATTATTAATAACGTAGTTATTAGCTTGCAAAATTTAATTAGGAACCTGGGTGTCACCTTAAACCAAAAGTTCACCTTCCACGACCACGTCAGTCTGTTGGCCAAGGAGTCTTTCAGACGCACAATCAGTAGTTATACAAAAAACGACCTCTGGTTGTTAGAAGATGTTAATATTGACCTGAAAACATCTAATAGCATGCAACAGCAGTACTTAAATCTGATGTATTAGTATGGTCTTGTGTGTAGGATCAATGATTATACTCGAATAGAATCACGAAATTACTTAATAACGAAATCTTGTTTCGACTATTATATATATTTCTTAGATCATCATTAACATCACTAGTCTCCAAAATTACATCAATAACTTAGACGAATCATGCTGCAAATTTGGTTTAGTAATCAGTATTTCCAAAACCCAAGTGCTCAAACAACCAACACGGGGTGAAACAGCCGACCCGACGCCAGTATCTCTTACCGGGAAACCTCTCGAAGAAGTGTCATCCTTCCGCTACCTGGGGTCTGAACAACCGATTATACATGATAGTACCGAGACTGATAAATAGCATTCCAAAAACTATAATATCATTTCATTTATTCAGTTTTGCGATACATGGGTATAAAAATATGACAATAACCTTCGACCTTATAAGAGATAAAATATCAAAAACAAACATTATAAATATATAATACTTAAAGAAACAACATAAATAAAATAATAACATAACAACGCTAAAATTCTAAATTTATTATACCTAATAGATTCTTTTTGCTTTATAATTTCAATATTAAAAAAAAATATATTAATTAAACTACTAATTAGACATCTACATAATAAAATAAATAAATAAATAATGCTGGACAAATCACAGAGCATCATCTAGCCCCAAGCTAAGCAGAACTTGTGTTATGGGTACTAGATGACTGATATACTTAATACATTATACCTACTACATAGATAGATATTTATATTATATATAGAAAAACACCCAGAACACCCTGAACAAATATCTGCAGATCGTACAGACATTTGTCCCGAGGCGGGAATCGAACCCGCAACCTCTTGCGTCGCAGGCGGACCAGTAGGTTTACCATGAGTTTTCACAATCTATATTCGCTAGCGACTGTAGTTAACAAAATGTATGAAAACTTGTACAGCGCCTCTAGCGGATAGTTTGGTACTAAAATACGCAGCAAACTATACTACAGCGACTGTAGTTTGGGCTTCATTTGCTTAGAATTTGGTACCATGAGTTACAAATCTGACAGATGTCATAGTAACGTACTATTACTACTGTAGTAACGTCAGGCGATCTAACAGTGACAACTCATGGTGGACTCACAGGCCCGCTGCGCCACAGAGCTCGTCAAAAATACTAATAGCAGAACTAATACTACTACTACTACTAATAGTAGAATTCTTGCAATATCAAACAGTAAAATAATATGTACCAGCAAAGTTCTTAACTTGTTCCGGTGCACCCTGCCGGGAACACAATACCACCTGACCAGTGACAACTTTGTTAATGTTCGTTATCGCTCGGTGGTCGGTCGGCCCGGCGCGCTCGCTTCGAGCACCCGGTGACGAAAACTGCTGACATCGGACCTAGCATGATTCGAAGGTAGGTTGAAGTCGGCGATTAGTTCTGAATTCTTAATTTTTCACGTATGAAATTTTGCAAATTATTATCGGGATGAATTCTTCTTTATGAAAAGTCTTAATGTTACCAATTCTTAAGGTTCTATGCAAATTCATATTGAACTAATGTTTCCGCCAATTAGATTGCTAGCTAGCTACCTACCTAAATACGTTTAGTATACTGTTTGAAATCGATATATTTGGTCTATAAATATTTGTCTTTCTTTATCTATTATTTTAAGTGTTCTATAACTTATTGTAAACTTGCCCTATTAGAAAATAAGTGGGTACAGTACATGCCTTTTTTAGCAACTATATATGGATATGTACGTACCTGCATTTACCTACGCATTTATTTTATTAACACGTTAAGTGCGTAATGAGGCCTAAATCACCCCACATGCAACTTCCCTGTGGTGCGGCAAGGAAAAACGTGAACTTCACTGTCGTGCGACGGGCATAACTTCGGTTTGGTCCAGTGAAAAAAAATGATAAATATATATTTGAGATGTGCTAATGGTCCAGGACTCGGTGGTATACCTATCTTGGTACCGGATGTCTTAGGCCTCGTACCGCACTGAATTAATATAATTTTAATGCAGTGCGGAACGAGGCTAAAACGTCCCATACTCCCCCTGACCTCGTACCGCACCCTACGCGAGCTCCCCGCGACCAGTGTTGTGCGTCGCGTCGATAAGAGATCACGTCCGTATTTTCAACGCCAACCATGTCCTCCAAACGATGTCGGAAGGAGTTAAATTTGAAAAACCCAAAAACAGAGCCAATATATAATTCTTAATATTTTTTTAAGTAAGAATTATAATTATCTTGACCATTTGTCTTCGTATTAGAAACCTGTCTGTAACCACATAAATTGTGATTATTTTTGTACTAGCGTTTTAAAGTATAGGAAGAAATTTTTTAAATATTTTTGCTCTTTATGGCGCCTTGAAACGATTTTCGATTATTTTTACAAGCTTTTATTTAGCTTGCCCTGTATGTAACTATGTTTGTTCGCGGAATTTGCAACTCTTGAATTTGCAAATTTTGAAGCAGATATCTTCAACCGATTGAGCTGTAATTTTGTATACAAGTTAACTTTGGATGACAATCAATGCATGGTCAGCTATGTGACGTCACTCTGAATCTAACATGGCGGAACATCCAAGATGGCGGACTAGTTATTCTTAATGCACTCTTACAACATGGGTATCATATGATAGGCCTTGCTGAGAGTTACTTGAAAACTTATATGACATAACTCTCAATCCAACATGAGTCATGAGATGAACAGATAGCAAAACAACTGTCCAGTGATAACTAAAAAGTAAAAAATAAATTTAAAGTAGCAAAAACTTTTTAACAAACAAACTTTTATATAAACGTACTCACTAAAAATAATAAAATAAACATTTTCCATTAAAGTTTACTGTCAACTTAAAACGTCTTTACATAATATATGTAATAAAAAAGCTTGTCGCGAGATTTAAGCAGGTAAGTACTCGTATTTACATTGTTTGAAAAAAATAATTAAATCAATTAGATCAAGTTACAGGCACACAGGTTAATCTCGCGACAAGCTTTTTTATTACATTATATAGTGTAAAGACGTTTTAAGTTGACATTAAACTTTAATGGAAAATGTTTATTTTATTATTTTTAGTGGGTACGTTTAAATAAAAGCTTGTTTGTTAAAAAGTTTTTTTTACTTTAAATTTATTATAAGATTAAAACAAAACGAATCTAATGATCGAAATCGGTCCAGTCGTTGAGGAGTTTATAAGTGGCTTTTAGTAGATATCTTCAATAGACAGTTTAAATTAAACACGTCGATATTATTTTTCCCATCACTAATCTCAGCGAAAATTTGCCCTATATCAGTGCGTTATGAGGTGAATAAGATCCCATATTTTGTTTTGCCTATAATTCCTAAACTAGCTAGCAAATCCCGGGGCGACGGTAGATTAGGGTTCATCAATTCACTATCTATATTAATAAAGACAAACATTCTCATTTATCTTTGATTTCGCGCCAGAAAATGGATTTTAGTCTGTTAAGAGAGGTGGGGTCTTATAGACCGCTTGTCGCCCCAACGTCTGGTCACGGTCCAGGCCGATAACACCTCGTGCCGCAGGAACGGAAAGTATGCAAAAATTGATGCCGCAGCGAACGTGTTAAACGAGGAGCATTCGAAACAAACCCACTACAGTAGGGTTTACAGAGTGTTAATTTAAGTAAAATGTATTTTGTTTTTTGTGGAATATTATAGTAAAAGTAAATAAACACAAACAAGTTTAGATTGCCGTTGAATATTCCATGAAAAAAGAATTATGTCAAAAAACAATTATAAACTCATTGTTTAATAGGCCTAAGTCCAGTAGTGAACGTCCTATGGCTGAAATGATGATTATTATATCCATATGGACCATAGCTGCTGATATTAGGGTATAATAAATAAAATAAATAAAAAAGCTTTATTTCCTTATACCTAACATATGTACATAGTAGAATATTAGGTACGAGTAAAATAGTGTAAAAATCACTGAGCGAAAAAGGGACAACTACTTTAGTATCTATTCATTTTGAATTACGAGGATTACTCGTAGTATTATAACTTATTAAAATTATTATGTTATGTGTTACGTAGTATTAAAGCTTATTCCGACAACATTCGATTTTTCAAGAAAATCATTTTCATATGGTTGAATGAGATTCCAAAATGAATAGTTCACCTCACGTTAGTTTTGAAAGTGAAATAGTATCTTTTGCGCTTCTAATATCTATCCTGCTATATCTTGCTGCAAAGACAGTAATCTAACTGTCAGCGACAGTCCTCACCGCCATGCTCATGAAAAGGTCTGGTACCGCGGGGTTATAATTTGACCCGAACCTCCTAACGGTCTCAATATTAGGTACCAAGAATATCTGCTGCAAGCCAGCCCTGACCTGAGCGGCTTGGACGAAGTCCCTGTTGAGATTAGTAGTCTTCTTATTCTTTACGTAGTATGATAGGTCTTGGAATAGGTTCTCGGAAATCTTTGGTTTGTCTATGTCCTTTTCAAATTCGTAGGATCTTTTCGAACGAATTCTTTTAGTTTTTTTGTTATCGTTTTGTTTGGAGTGCGATTGTTCAACATCTGTTTGAAATCTTTTTGAACGAATCCGTTTGGTCTCGCTTTGTTCGAAGTCTGATTGTTCAAAATCGTTTTGTCTTTGTACAAATCGTTTGGAACGAAACAGCTTGGAAATTCTGACAAGATGTGCTTTTGGTGTTTTTGATTTGGTGTCTCTAATCTTTTCAATAAATTGTTTGAGTTTCTTCGTCTGGTTTTCATCTTTCACAAAATGAACACCTTTCTTATTCTTTGCATATTTACTTAAATCCTGATAAGGGTCTTCTGGCAAACGCAGCTTCTTAGCATCTCGCTTGGTGATCTTGTGTAAACTATTACTGACATCAAAATCTCCGTTTCTATCGTAATTTGTGTTATCGCTTTCCCATATTTTATGTTTTACGAAATATTTTACTAAGGTCAACGTTGGGTCATCCGCCATGTTTATTTTTCCCGCTTCTAAACTTTTCGCGGTTTTATCGGCAGCCATTTTCCCTTCTTTATTTGAAATTACTTGATCCGCTCTGCTACTTTTTCCTGCGTCTACAGTTTTCGCTTCATCGGCCATTTTTGTTTTATTATTTAGTGATTTGACTTCCGTTTCCGGGATTGAGCGTTTTTTGACTCGCGAGTTGTAGTAGGGATAGTAGGGTCGTTCTTCAGTTGCTATCAGAAGTTCCTGTTCGCTGGTTGCCCGCTGCGTTTGTGCAGGCCTTATTATTGCCTCTCTACGGTTGGAGGGAGATGGTTGGTCTCCCACTGGTAGATCTGTAAATAATAATGGCAAAAGTCATAGCTTACAGACTTGATGATACCGAGTTGTATGCACCTCCCACTTTTAATCGGAAGGTCGTGGCAGGCCGCACTTATGGATTTCTCTTTCTTCTTCTGTGGGGTGCCGGCAGTAGAATCCCCTCCAGGCTCCCTTGTCAGGCTCGAGGCATGAGATGCCCGTGGATGCAAGAGCCTGCTAAGGGATACCTCCGGAAGATGGGCAGTCGTCGTTCCGTGTATCAACATTCCGTACTACAGTGATTTATACACTAAAGAGTTTATCTATCTTAATGTTGGCTATGTTAACCAACGCTGGTCTTCCGACTGAACCGTTTAGTGACGTCACAGAAGGCAATGTTAGTAGAAGTCTTACTTGCAGCAGGTATGGCACAGCGGACTTCGACCGGGACATCTGACTTCTGCTTCAGACAGGTTATGAACCTCTGAACCAGTTCGGGGGGGAAGGTAGGCATGGGAGGGCGAGGCAGCGTTGCTGTTGTGGTGGAAGTAGCTGAAAAGAACAGTGAGTACTGGGTTAGAAGGTAGCTTCGCTTCTGCTTTCGCTCACTGGGAAAAAAGTTTTCGACCTTGATAAGTACACATTTATTGCTTGTTGGTTGCTCGTTTTCTGGTCACTGCAGTTGGTAGTACTGATAGCTGATACTACTGATAAGCTGAGTTGCTATCTTTTTTCCTTACTACAACACACACAGATTTTCAGTATATTTGTCTTGTTTTTTGGGCAAAGGTTTATAATTGTATTATTGTTTTTAACATTTGTTTATTTTGGTTTTGTTTTCTAATTGTTTGTATTCTAATCGTTATCTAACTGTTTTATTGGAATGAAACAGTTAGATAACGCCTGGTGACAGACAGACAGACGGACAGCGGAGTCTTAGTAATAGGGTTCCGTTTTAACCCTTTGTGTACGGAACCCTAAATAGGCAGCTGGTCCCAACTGGCTTCAAACAGCACAATCCAGAGAGGTTTGGCTATCCTAGGGGGAGGCCTGAATTAGTGTCACCTGATAACTCTTAAATTAAATATTTCGGTTACCTAGCTTCTTTAGTAGGGTATAAAAATCTTGTTAATTTTTTTCAAGTTTATTTAGCCATTATTCTTATTTTAAGATATTGTTGTTATTTTTATCTTTGGTGAAGACTATCTTCAGCAAATTAGTTAAACCTTAGTGGTTTTAGATGCTGTTTAATAACATTGTAACTTCTTGTAACTATAAATATATTAAAAAAAAAAAAGTTAAAGAAGAAGAATAAAAAATATTTATTGCCTGAACAATCCTTACTCTAAGAATAAGTTGTTACACATAATTAATAATAATACAACGATTTAACATGCACAGTTAATTATTTGTACTTACGGACATCATCATCGTCTTGGTAGAGGGAAGGTTTAGGCCGGTAGCCGGTGTACCGCGCCAGGCGATCCAGGAACCAGGCTAGTTTCAGGATGTACTCGTTCTCCTGCTTATCTAGTTCCCGGGGGTCGTCCTGCAAATAAATAATAATGCTGGACCATTCACACAGCGTCGTCTAGCCCCAAGCTAAGCAGAGCTTGTGTTATGGGTATGACCTAAACCAGACAAGCGGATACTGCGCTCGAAAACACAAATAGCCGACGTAGCTCACAAAGCAGGCCAGCTCTAGTGGGACTGAGCAGGACACTTGAGCCGTATGCCTCAACAACTATGGGCTAAAACCACCATTGATTGGGTTCCCCAACAAAGAAAACCGCGTGGTAGACCCAGGTGGCGATGGCGGGGTGAGCTTGACTCCTCTAGGATAGACTGGCTTCAACAAACTCAAGACAGGGATAAGTGGAAGGAGGGAAGAGAGGCGTTTGCTTTGCAGTGGGAAACATCAGGCTTATAAATAAATAAATATAATAATTTATACCATTATCCTACCTTCATATGTTTCCTTGAATACGCCAAATCCTTCAGTTCCTCCACAGCTTTGATAGCGAGTTCAGACAGCCGCCTCACATGCTCGCTGGCTTCGCTCGCTTCGCGGCACATCGTAGTATTGTACGCAGTCGCGTTGTACGCGAGTTCTAACGCCGGCCGCCACGCGGTCGAGTTGAAACCAGTCGAGTTGAAACCAGACGAGTTAAAACAGAGTTCGGTTGAGTTGAAAGCTGGGAGAGGTACAGTTTCATTCTGGAATTTTAAGACGTATACAGTACTTTTGAAGGTGATAAGTAGGTATGGTGTTCAGGTTTATACAGACTGCCCAAAACTGAATAAACAGGCTGCATTATAATATGTGTTCTAACCCGAAAGGGGAGTTTCAGCCCATGAAAACAAGTAGGTTTGGAAGGACAAAAATTGGGAATTCGTATTTTTTAAATATTTTTGTTAAATAACAGTTTTATTGTTTCTAGTTTGTGTGATGAGGAAATGATTATCAGGTCATAATCGGATTTTTTTACATTATATATTAAAAAAAAAATACTTTGCCTTTGCCCTGCAGTGGGACAGTGGAGGCTAAATAATAATAATAATATATTAAAAAATAATAAAGCCTATTTGTGGTTATAAGTTATAAGCTCTGCTTAGCTTGAGGCTAGGTGATGCTGTGTGATTAGTTCAGCATTTTTTTTAAGTATTTTTATTTGTACCTATACGGTACTTTGCGGAGGTTAATATGAACCTGTCAAGAATCAGCTGGCGTTTCATTGGTCATTATCGTATAGTCAGCTGTTTCAACGCTGTCTATACGATAATGACAACAATAAATTTTTAACTTCAGATAAACATTTCGACCCAACATTTCGTGGTCTTTTCTTGAATTAAAATCTCTGATTTATGAAAAGTCGTAGAACAAAAGTTGTTCCTTGGGATGGTCAGAATCACCCCCTTCCGGCTTAGTACACATCTTATAATACACCCTGTATAATAAAAGGTTGACATAAAAGTGTAACTCTAAAAATTAAAATATTCAGTTTAAAAAAACATGTTGTATTAAAATAGTCTTTGCTACATGCTAATCTCGTAATATTTGTTGAGATGAGAATATAATAGATTATAATACGCTTTATTGAAACAACATAAAACAAACATACAACTGATAAATTGACTGGTGTGTTTATTTATAAAGTAAGACAATTTAACCATTTTCTACTCTTAAATACAATAAAATAAAAAATAACTTTTTTCAACTTATTATTTTAATTCTTTTTTGCACACAATACGATGATTCTACAAAAGGAGGACAATGTAAGGCCTTTGCATCTATTTTAGATGATTTATACAGCGTCAGCTACTGGTAATCATGATGTACGGGACGCTGCAGTGCCGGGGTCATCAGCACCTATACTATCCTCTCAACTTAGTCAACTATTAGTCAGAGGAAAGAACATGTCAATACGTCCGAAGCTAACTAAGCCGCGGGTTTCCTCACGATGTTTCTCTCAATATATTGTGACATCTTACTGTAGTTAATTATTATTTGTATTTTTATGGACTTGTTTTGTAGCATGCCACTCTTTTAATTTGTGCGCCTGCGAAACATGTTGTTACAAATTACTTATTTTGTCATCCTAGCTCACAGATGTTTACGCAAATAAATGATCTTTATCTTTATTTTTTTATTAAATAAAATAAATAAAAATCATTTATTTAGCACAACATGGGTCCATACCTCTAATAATACTTATGAGAATATAATATATTAAAATATAATAGTTAATATAAATATTTAACTTAGACATAATGTTTATGGAGTAATTAATAATGACTTAATTTTTTTTCTTTTTTTTTAATCATTTTATCAGTTAGTTTTAAGTTATTAAACTGTGTGTTTTTTCGTACCGTTAAGGGTTAGATCTGGAAATTCTTTACCGGTGGCCCTAAATACAATGCATTCACACTTCTTAATGTGCGGAGACCATGTGAAGCAGCATAGACGATACAGACCTTTAGCATTTGGTCGATGGATCTAGCTGTTGGGCTGAGCAGCACCATGTCGTCCGCATAACTGATGTTGTTAACAGAAACACCATCCACACGACAGCCGACACGCATGCTGCTAAGCTCAACAATGATTTCGTTCACATAAAGGTTGAAGAGCGAGGGAGAGATTGTTCCCCCCTGTCTTACCCCGCACTCCAACCCATACGCGTTTGATAGAGCATTGGACCATTCAATAACATTATTTTGGTGACCATACCAAAGACGAAACACATTTAGCAAGTCCGTCGGCATACTCCTGTTCCTAAACTTTCTCCAGAGAACATCGTACGAGACGATATCAAATGCCTTGGAAAGGTCGAGAAAACAAGCGTATACCGGCGTCCTGCGGCTTGTATACTGAACAGTATGCTTGAGTATTAATATTGCGATTTCAGTTTATAGTCGGCGTCTACAACCCGAACTGTGCGTCGTGTAATTTTAGATGCTTTTTTAAAATAGAGTCAAGCAGTCCAGTACCTTAGCTATTGTAGTGGCTAGTGAAATTGGACGGTAATTCCCCTTGTCCGATATCTCTCCTGTCCTGTTCTTCACAATCGGTACTACTATTGTTTTCATAAGGTATAAGAGGAGACCGGGCAAGTGCCACTTGCCACTAGTGGTATTGGTTATTGGACATTAATACTAATTAATATATGTGTATTATATTCGTATTTTATGTATGTATGTGTTAGTGCCATCAAGCAGTACCAGAATATCTTTGATATTCTGCAATCTCCGCAGTGACTTATGTATTCATACCATTGTTACTGCTCTGCAGTTCATCAGTCGCCGTGAGAATGTCTCCAGGGAACGCTGGAGACCTTCGAGGTAGATCCCTCCATCATTTATGGGGCCCTGGAACTCTAGTTAGTAAGTATCGATGACAAAACACCTTGATACGGGGTCACCTCTAAGTTTAAAACTCATGTTAGTAAGTATTGATGACAAAACACCTTGGTACGGGGTCACCTCTAAGTTTAAAACTCCTGTTAGTAAGTATCGATGACAAAACACCTTGATACGGGGTCACCTCTAAGTTTAAAACTCATGTTAGTAAGTATTGATGACAAAACACCTTGGTACGGGGTCACCTCTAAGTTTAAAACTCATGTTAGTAAGTATCGATGACAAAACACCTTGATACGGGGTCACCTCTAAGTTTAAAACTCATGTTAGTAAGTATTGATGACAAAACACCTTGGTACGGGGTCACCTCTAAGTTTAAAACTCATGTTAGTAAGTATCGATGACAAAACACCTTGATACGGGGTCACCTCTAAGTTTAAAACTCATGTTAGTAAGTATCGAAGTCATGAATCGCTCCGAAATCATACGACGAACGGCGAATGCCGTGACTTGTGTTCTATGACAAGATGTGTCAAGTTATGCCTAGCACGATGTTTGCATTGAAATTATTTCAATTTATTGGCACCACAAAATACCACAAATACAAACTTTAAAGTGCTACAACAATGCTACAGCATTAAAGTGCCGATACATACTGTTGGAACTTTGTGTTGATTTAAATACTAAGTGAAATAAAATAAGTTACGCATTTTTAGTAATTTAATGAATTAGGTTTTCAAAATGTGTACCACCGTTTTCAGCACAAACATTTAATCTTAAACGTATTTCATTATTTAAGTTAACAAAAGTGTTCTTTATTTCTTCTGAAGCCATTCGAATTCTTAGTAACGACTCTTCTCTAGTGTTCACTGGTGTTGAGTATACCTTATCTTTCCGAGTTCCCCATAGAAAGAAATCCAATGGTGTTAAGTCGGGTGACCGGGCGGGCCAGGCTAGAACCTCGCTCTCACGGCCAATCCACCTGTCAGGGTATTGTTGGTTTAGCCAATTACGAACAACTAGGCCGAAGCGGGCCGGGCATACGTCGTGCTGGAACCACATAGTTCTTCGGGTTTCCAAATCGACATCTTCTAGCAAATCGTGTAATTCATTATTTAAAAATAATACATAACTGTCGGAAGTCAGTCTATTTGAAAATATGACGGGACCTATTAATTTATTTCCAATAATACACATCACAAGTTTACGGAAAACTTGTGTCAGAGGCGGCTCTAGCCCTTGTGGCGCCAGTGTGCCACCAGTAGCCTGGCGCCCCCTAGTAGGAGCGGGGTCAAGATGGAATACTTACAGTTATATTTTCATACGAAAATTCGGGTGCAAATAGTGCAATTTTAAATAATGTCAAGAAGCTTTTTAGGTAGGAAGGGGTTACCCTGCTCTCCCATCGAGTATTTGAGAGTGGTTTTAGACTTAAAGTTGGCACTTCTTTAGCAAGTATTTGCCAACGTAACATAAATAAATAACATATAACATAAATAGTAACATAAATTCCTTGCACAATTGAAAATAAATTTACTATTTCTAATGAACCTTTAGCAGCGTATTCACTACCAAATTTAGGCCGTGTGTCGCACATGGTACATAAAATGCGCGCGGGTTTATATCTGAAATTCGTTTTTAAAGATCTATATTTTTCTCTTTCATGTTTGCACCATTATCGTGCTCTTGACCACGCATATCTTGTATGCCAATTTAGTTTGAGATTAAAAAATCTAACAAAAGTTGAGTTAAACCCTGGCCAGTAGTGTCTGTAATAGGAAAAAACCCAGAAAGTGTTCTTTTGCCTTGTTGGTGCTTGCATTTAAAAGAACGTACCGTACGACAACCGATATTTGTTCTTCGTGTGCAATATCTGGAGTGCAATCTAAAATAATTGAAAAATATTTGGATTGTGTCAATTGCAAAACAATAGCTTTTTTTACTCTTTCTCCTAATAATTGTATTATTCCATTCTGAATATTATGACCAAGATAATGAGTTTTGAATAAGGGCAATGTGTTCCGCAAGCACATTATCAAAATTAGATATATTCAACCAGCTTTAAAAAGTTACCATTACCAGAATCGTATTTTTTTTCAGATCTTCCCCGAAAAGCCAGACATTGCCTAGCTAAAAAATGAATACTTAATGTTAATTATTCGTTCGAGTACTGCAACCCAACGTTTTTTTCCCGTTCATCCGGCACGCGCCTTTGGTAGTGATGCGACACTACGCCAATATAATCATTAACCTATAATCTGTTGTGTCACATTAGATGGCACTCGGCGCCCCCTTAGACCCGGCGCCCGTGTGCACCGCACACCCTGCACTATAGGTAAAGCCGCCTCTGCTTGTGTTGGTATGAGTTTTCTCTCTTCGCATGGGGATTTTCTTCTAACCACATAATGCTGATTATGGGATAGTTTTTCGTAAACTTTCGCGATCACAATTCATTATAATATAATAACATAAACACGGGAATTTATCGCGTAATACCTTTTGATTATTCCCGACGTTTCGACTGTGTTTCAACAATCGTGGTCCCGGGTTGACTGATTATGGGAATGAAATACTCTCTCTCTCGTAAACAACGACTCATCTGACCATAATATTTTATTCAGAAATCCAGGATCTTCCACCAATTTCTGGTTCATCCTTTGGCAAAAGGCAACTCTAGCTAGCCCATCATTGTTTTTAATCCTTGTACTTTCCTAAAATGAAAAGGATGCAGACCGTACCTTTTCCATAGCTATTATACGACTTCAAAATTAACATTTACTATTCTTGCTACAGCTCTTGATGATAACGTTGGATCTTCCGTAATCAAATTCATTATTCGATTCTCTGCTTGTAAGTCTAGATTTATCGCCCTTTCCCTGTGAATCTTTCCAAGCCCTTTTTCCCGAAACTGTCTGTGGATATTCACAAGAGTCGAATGGTGAGGTATACGACGATCTGGGTATCTTCTTTGGTATTCGGCGACTGCCTGTAGCGAGTTGCCATCACAAAATCCGCTAAATGAGCCGGAGGATAATGCGGTATAACAAATATTTGTCTTTTTATTTTATGGCCTTTTGTGTTTGGTTTAACACAATTCCGCCAGTGTCAAATTAATTTATAAATTCGTAAGTTATTTGGCCAGCCATGTTGGCGGCCATTCAGCAAGTGTCTAGCAAATATTTATTACAGTAAATAAAATTTTCAATCTGATTTTATCTTGCGCGACAATTGGTAATAATTTGAAGTATGTCATTTTAGTGACAATCAATTTCAAACTATCAGCCAGTTATCAGAAAAAGCACTCTTGCAATTTAGAACAGAACAAATCTAAAGTCTAATCTTAGCGATAAGAGAACAGCTACTATACGATTACATTATGTAATATAATAATTATATAATAAAAGATATCATAATTATGCGGATTAATGCACTATGCTGTACTTTAGATGCATGTTACATCCTTTTATCACAATGAAAATATTTTCAGTACCTAGTGAAACCTTTCTGTAGATAGATACTAAACTTCAAACCATGAAACTGGCTAACAACCATGCACTTACTTAGTGCGTCTGCGTGTAAAAGTAGTACCTACGTAGTTAGGTGGCTTTTAGGGTGTGTTAGACTGGAGATTTTTTAACTTGTGATTTGTTTAAATAATTAATATCTCCTTAAGTATGGGTTTTTGGACTATATGTTACATAATTATATATACTCTAATTAGGCTCTAGAATCGTTGGCTTAAATCTTTCGGGTTATTATCGGGCACGGTGTATATAGAAAAACATTAAAAACACCCTGAACAAACATCTGCACATAGTACAGGCATTAAATCAAAATAAATAAGTGTTTATTCAATAGAGCAAAACGCTACTTAGAACACATTTGTCCCGAGGCGGGAATCGAACCAGCAACCTCTTGCTTCGCAGGTGGACCTGTATTGAACTTTATTAGGTCATTTCATCATCATCATTTCAGCCGTAAAACGTCCACTACTGAACACAGGCCTCTCTCATGGATCTCCATGAGGGTAGTTGCCATACTCCACCATATTGCCACGCTTAGGAGGCGGATCGGCGAGCGCAGTACGGGATCTTGATACACGAAAAGACACTGCTGCCCATCTTCCGGAAATTTCCCTAGCAGGCTCTTACTGCATCCAAGGGCATGAGAGGAGAGGTAACATTCTACTGCCGGCACCCCACGACATTAGTTTTATTAGGTAGGTATATTGATATATGTAGGTAATTAATTATTTTTAACACCTTATTCTCGACGTAAGACTCGTAACCGTAGCCATGAGCGTAAGATTCGCCAGGCGTATCATGATGTTTGCTATTGCTATCAAATCTATTACTAAAGAGCACTTGGTCCTTCTCCTCGTAATCTCTGTTCACTCCTTTAAGTTTCTCCAAACGGTCGTTCTTTTGAAACAAGAATTTTCGCGCCTCTTCCAAATCTACAGTCCAAGATGTCACATCCAACGCCAAAAATAAAATACCGAACGAAAACCGCGCGAAACGCATTTTTGCTCACAAACAATTTTCGGCAACTGCTCTCGATTCTACCACGAAGCAACTGGCGTTTGCTTTATTGGCAACCGCATGTATGTATTCTACCAACGATTTAATAAAAAAAATGTTAATGAATTTCGCCGATTTTATCGAAATAATGTGTGTTAAACATGGAATGTACAAAACAACTGCAGTTGGGAAACATTGAACAAAAGGATGGTAAGTATTAGCGTTTTTACGCAATTAACTGTTTCCCGCGTTCGGCGAGGCCGATTGAGTAAGTACCAATGTTGCCAACTTGGGTTTAGAAGAAGAGGCTAAAATGTAATCAGTAAAGATTAATACTTATAATATCCACTTATTGTTATACTTCATCATCATCTTCCAAAGTAATGAGCTAGCTCTTCCGACCTGGAGCCCCAGGCCGCCGATTACCAAAATATTTAACTTCTAATCTGCTACAGTAACAAAGGACTGATGGCTCCTGTAGTCCAGCTCTATAACCAGTTTAGATTAATAATATAATTTTACTTAAGTATTTTATAGTGTCTTTTGTTTTAATGATGATCTCATTATAATTTAGTTACCATAAATATAATAGACTAGGTGTCCTGGCGAACTTCGTATCGCACCTACTACAACCACTGCTTACAACTACCCTATAGCCTTCCTCGATAAATGGGCTATCTAATACTGAAAGAATTTTTCAAATCGGACCAGTAGTTCCTGAGATTAGCGCGTCCAAGCAAACAGACAAACAAACTCTTCAGCTTTATAATAATATTTAGTATAGATATATACGAGTATATTTAGTTACTATTAGTATAAATTTAAGGAGTGTTGTGTTCGCTTTTAATTGGCATTATGTAAGAACTGATCATTGTAATTTTATTGTTGAATGTGTTCATAATATACTGTTGGCGTCCCTGTTTATAAATAAATAAATCATCATTATTAGGTTCATTGAAGTCTGTTTTATAATGTAAGATTAAATATTTTCTGTTAACAAAGCTATGATTTGTACTAATCTGCAATCATCACCATCATCATCATTTCAGCCATAGGACGTCCATTGTTGGACACGGGCCTCCCTCATGGACCTTCAGGTATTGCGGCTGAAAGCGCCCTGCATCCACTGTCGACCTGCATACCTTACCAGGTAATCTGCCCGTCTTCTTGGTGGACGCCCTTCGCTGCGCTCGCCGGTCCGTGGCCTCCACTAGAGAACGATTCGGCCCCGTCGGCTAGGAGCTGTAGCCTGCCCATTGCCACTTCAACGTGTTAACCCGTTTGGCTAAGTTCTGACCCGAGTTCTTCTACGTATTGTGAAAAGTATGAAAAACCACGTCTCGGTTCCTTATGACGTTTTATGGCTGAAATGATGATGATGATGATGTAATATTATGACAACCACCTGAGTGCTCGAAGACATAAGTAGGTATACAATCTGCAATGCCCAACTATTAAATATATTATATCACCGATATCACCATATCAAGAATTTCAGTGGTACCCGACACGGGTTCCGTAGCGTCCGTATCGTTGTAAAATAAAAATTTTACTATACGCAAATTACTGAAACAAGCTGTTTCCATTCGCAAGAGATCCCATCACTCCAGGCCAACGATCCAAGCGTCACATTTAGTAAGATATACCTATGAAGAGCTAGATTCATCTAAAACAAACTGAAATGGCAACACTACGTGGTAACTTAGAAAACATTATGATCGAATAAGAATAACTGTAGCAATATAACGTTAATGAGGTGTTGCTTGTCCGTTTGTTTGTAACTTTCGTAAATACGCTAAGCTAAAACGATAAAAAAAATATGAATGTAGGAGGGTCCCATTGAGGAGTAGGAGGGTTCCTACATTAGTAGGCTGATAGTACTAATGTAGGAGGGTTCCTACATTAGTACGCTAATAGTACTAATGTAGGAGGGTTCCTACATTAGTAGGTTGATAGTACTAATGTAGGAGGGTTCCTACATTAGTAGGCTAATAGTACTAATGTAGGAGGGTTCCTACATTAGTAGGCTAATAGTACTAATGTAGGAGGGTCCCTACATTAGTAGGTTGATAGTACTGATGTAGGAGGGTGCCTACATTAGTAGGTTGATAGTACTAATGTAGGAGGGTTCCTACATTAGTAGGCCAATAGTGCTGATGTAGGAGGGTTCCTACATAAGTAGGCTAATAGTACTAATGTAGGAGGGTTCCTACATTAGTAGGCTAATAGTACTGATGTAGGAGGGTTCCTACATTATTAGGCCAATAGTGCTGATGTAGGAGGGTCCCTACATTAGTAGGTTGATAGTACTGATGTAGGAGGGTGCCTACATTAGTAGGTTGATAGTACTAATGTAGGAGGGTTCCTACATTAGTAGGCTAATAGTGCTGATGTAGGAGGGTTCCTACATTAGTAGGCTAATAGTACTGATGTAGGAGGGTCCCTACATTAGTAGGCTAATAGTACTGATGTAGGAGGGTTCCTACATTAGTAGGCTAATAGTACTAATGTAGGAGGGTTTCTACATTAGTAGGCTGTTTATATAGATACAAGAACAGGTAAAACCTCTGAAGCTGACTAAGATGGGATCCTCACGATGTTTTTCTTTAAATATTTTTTTTCTTCAGTTAAATGTCCATACAAGATAAACATCGATTGGTGCACGGCTGGTATCGAACCCTCGACCTTGCGTTTGAAAGTCGGGGGGTTTCAAATGTAGCCGAGCTACAAAAAAATTACCTGAGGCTTTTTTTAACAAGTGTAAATATAATAATTAATTAATTATTATTTTTTTTTTTTTTAATCTAACAACAGTGTCATCATCATCATTTCAGCCGTAAAACGTCCACTACTAAACTAAGGCCTCCCTCATAGATCTCCATGAGGGGTAGTTGCCATACTCACCACGCTTGGCAGGCGGGTTGGTGAGCGCAGTACGGTATGTTGATATACGGAAAGACGCTGCTGCCCATCTTCCGGAGGTGTCCCTTAGCAGGCTCTTACAGCATCCACGGGTAGGAGAGGAAGGGTAACATTCTACTGCCGGCACCCCACGACTAACAACAGTGTACTATAGTGCAGTGATGAAGCATTTTATTTTACCTAGTAATGTTTACATTTTTACATAATTCTATGCGCTTACGTATTTTTTGCTTTATTTTATTTTATATTGTTTTTGGCCGGGAGAATGTACGGAGAACGGATAGGTAATGTCAACGAACTAGGTCAAACAGTTAAGCATTTTGTTAACGCACACATACAATAATGTTGTACTTTAATTACTACATTTACAGATGTATTAATTACTTAATAAAAACTTCAGTGTAGAACGAGCACTCGCGGGTTTCGTTCTTGTCTATCCCGCTACAAGCCCCTACAAGATTAATTGATATGTATATGACGTCAACGTTTTAAATTGAATTATAAATGTTTACGTATGATTTTAAGTAAACAACTTATATTAAAAGATAATACATACAATAAAATACAAAATACTATATTGCAAACCTTAAAAAATACAGAAAAATAGATATATTACTAAAACTAGAACAATTTTTACTTAGATATAGCCTTTGGATTTTTCGCGTGCCGGCAGAAGCATGTTGCTCCTCCTCTCTTACCCGTGGATTAAGTAAGAATCTGCCAAGTGTTACCTCTGGAAGATGGGCAGCAGCGTCTAAGTTTTGTTGTCACGTTATTCCCGGCAATTATACCAATTTCTCTCATTCTCCATAAGAACCTTCTGTAGACTACTAGCTTCTGCCCACAGCTTCGCACGCTTTGTAGCCGCATAAAAAGTAGGTAGCTTATGTGTTAACTGGTCTTCATCTATGCAAAGTGTATTAAATCATGTGTACTAAGCCGAAAGGGGATGATTATGACCATCCCAAGGAACAACTTATTTTCTACGACTTTTCAGGATTCTCGAAGGTACGAAGTTTCAGATAAATCCGCTTGGCAGTTTTTGCGTGAAGAGGTAACAAACATACATCTATACAAACAAACTTTCGGCTTTTAAATATTTATTTATTTATTAAAGGGCATCCAACAAGAAAATCACATAACATGAGTTAATAATAGGTTCTAAAAATAATGTTGATATTAGTGTGATAGGGGATTATTCCAAAAAAATATATAAATTCTAGTCAATTATTTGGTTGTCAAACTGGTTTGTCCAATGCATCACCTTATAAACCTCTATATATCATAAACAACTAAACATAAAAAAAACAAAGAGATAATTAGCCACGAACGCTAAGATAAATAGCCAATGATTAAAATCATTAGATGTGCCCAAAAACTGTAACATTAGAAAGATTGCCGCGGGTTGTCGGCAGTAGAATGTTACCCCTCCTCTCATGCCCATGGATGCAGTAAGAGCCTGCTAAGGGATACCTCCGGAAGATAGGCCGCAGCGTTTTTCTGCGTAATATCCCATACTGCGCTCACCAACCCGCCTGCCAAGCGTGGTAAGTATAGCAACTACCCCTCATGGAGATCCATGAGGGAGGCCTGTGTTCATCAGTGGACGTTTTACGGCTGAAATAATGATAGAGATAGATAGATAAACAGTTTATTTGGAACTTCTTGTCTTTACATGCGTGTTATAACAATAATGCCGACACACACTGGTCTCGCCAAGAAACCAAACTGTTTCCATTAACAAATCATACCGCACGAGCTTTCTTGAACTAATCCATTTGTATTGGTTTAGCTTATTTAATAACAATTCCAATGACATAACTTTCATGTATAGCTCCCATAGAATAAAACAGAGTTATCGTAATTTTATTCAAACGGGCCGTGACCGCGCGGCAGCCATCTTATTTGACTGACAGACGCGCGCCATATTGTGTAATATCTGCACGACAGCTGACTGGATAACACGCAACACTGTGTTCAGAGGTACGCTGATTCCAAATAAGCGTGCTCACTATTTCGCGTGGAAATCAAAGGCGCGTTCTCGTCACGGTGAGGGCGTATCAAACGATTTAAATATCTTTGTAAATACACATACTTTAATCTTCGACCGTAACCTCAAGAACCGTAACCTGTTTTGGGGTCATACCGTAGTGTTGTCAGCACAGAAAATTTCCCCAATTTTAGGATACCTAAATCTATACTTTTTATACAAATATTATATTGTATACCATATAGCGCGCAGCACAGATGGCCGATGGGGCAGCAAAGTTCTCGAGTAGAGGCCTCGGACCGGCAAGCGGACAGTCGGACAGACGGACAACAATGTGATCCTATAAGGGTTCCCTTTTTTTGGTTTTGAGGTACGAAAAGGGAGAATCAGTGCATTGTGTAATATCTTCATCATCATTTCAGCCATTAAACATACACTAATGAACAAAGGCCTCCCTCGTGGGCCTCCATGAGGGGTAGTTGCCATACTCACCACGCTTGGTAAGCAGGTTGGCGAGCGCAGTACGGGATGTTCACACGAAAAGACGCTGCTGCCCATCTTTCAGAGGGATCCCTTAGCAGGCTCTTACTGCATCCACGGGCATGAGAGGAGGGGCAACATTCTACTGCTGTTGAACACTCCTATATACATATTAGATACACATAATTAAGGAAAACTCGTTCCGAAACTTGTCACTCCAGTATATCTCAGGATTTCCCCTGAGACGGACGTGTGACGTGACCATAAGCATGAAATAAAGCTTATTCATAAGAACAGTTTGAAGAGAATTGGACCCGATTCTAAATTTAAATTTTTGTGTGTGATTCTTGTCATTTTCGTGTGTGATTCTTGCTATTTTTGTGTGTGATTCTTGCTATTTTCGTGTGTGATTGTTGTTATTGATGAAGGCATTTGCTTGATTACTAGTCGTTGCTGAAGACTGATTTGAGGGGGAAGTGCGATAATGTTTTGGATAATCACTATTTTACTATTCGGTAAGTTTTTAGTTAGTTAAACTATAATAAAGAGAACCATAGTGTTTAGACAAACCTTGTATAGGCTTGTTGATGTTTGTGAAATTTATAAGTCAATAAATAAATATCTATCTATCTATCTAAATAAAATAAAATGATGATGAATTGACTCGAGCCTGACTGCGCAAATCCATTTTGGGATTTAAATATACAACAAATATATATATTGTAACAAATCCACTAACCAACATCTAGATAAGACAATTATACCTAATAAATAAAAATGACGAAACCCGCGGCTCATAAATACCAGTTGCTGGCGTGTATAAATCATCTATAGTTAAATGTAACAAGCCTTAGTTTTTTTTATCCTAAATGCTTTATCTATGCCCGCTAAAATTATTTTATCGCCAACTGACATTGTATTTAAAATAAAATTTAAAAATCGGCAAAGTGTGAGAGTTGGACTCGCGCACGAAGAGTTCCGTACCATTAGTCTGTGAAAATGTGGAGCGCCTACCTGTTGCCGTTATTAAGATCGAGCAAAAACGGCATTCAAATTACGTTTGTTGTATGGGAGCCCCCTTAAATATTTTATGTATTTTCATTAAATCATTTATTTTTAAAATTAATATAGGTTATGATAAACAAAGAAAAATATCTAGTTTTAATTCCGCTAATGCTGAGATGCATATGCATCTCATGATATGATAAACAAAGAAAAATATGGATTTCCGCAAAGTAACGCCTGATTCTATTAATTAATATAGGTACTTAGAACTAAATATTCTGTGAATATTTCAAGCGTCCATCTGTTGCCGTTATTAATATCGAGCAAACGGCAAAAAATCACGTTTGTTGTATGGGAGCCCCCTTAAATATGTATTTTATTCTGTATTTAGTATTTGTTGTTATAGCGGCAACAGAAACACATCATCTGTGAAAATTTTAACTGTCTAGCCACCACGGTTTATGAGATACAGTCTGGAAACAGACAGACAGACAGAAGGACAGCGGAGTCTTAGTAATACGGTCCCGAATCCCGGTCCTTTACGTACGGAACCCTAAAAACTTGTAATTGTTAAGGCATATTATAATTTATGACATAAATTATTTTTTTTATTGACAAGTTTGTACAAAAATAATGATTTAGGTAGGTACTGTTGATAATAATGTTCCTCTCGCTCAAAAAGACCGTCATTGTGGCGTACCAGAGCGAAGAAAAAATAGCATTTCTTCCTCCAGCAGGGCTAGCATGGCCGGAGATATTTTATCCACGGGGAGAGGACAAAATACTATTCCCCTCTGTCAATTTTGTCCACTCTCCGAGCATGGCGACATGGGTGGATAAACTATTCACGGTGAACAAACCAGGGGATACGCTTGTCCACGTCTAATGTCAAAAAGTGATATAATTCTCTTTCCCCCTGTTGCCGTGCTTTGGCAGGTGGATAAAATAATTTTATCCCTTGTCAGTGGAAATAACCGGTGGACAAAAGTTTTATCCCCAGCCCATGCTAGCCCTGCAGGAAAGAAAGTTTTAATTTTTAATTTTTGTCTGTCCATTGACAATGAGCCTATTAAAACGAAATAGTCTTTAGTCATAAGTAGAATAAACTTATTACTATTTCATAGAAAAAAAAAACATTTTTTTAATGGAACTAAAATCGGCGATCTCTTTGGTAGAATGCATGCTGTGCATTGCAAACGTCACGGTGGATGGAGATCCGATCAAGTGGCGGAAGCCTATATCGAGAAAAGGATCGCCAACAGCTCAAATATCAAAAATTATACTATAACATGTATACATAGTATAATTTTTGATATGTGAACTGTTGGTGATCCTTTTCTTAATAAATAAAAATGGTTTTTATTTAGATAGATAAAGCTTTTACTTGTTTCAACTCATTCCTACATACAACATTAACACAGCAATATTAACACACAAATTAAAACAAAATGTGTAACACTGACAATTTCGCCATTAAAAAGCTATCGAAATAGCGCGATCTAGGATTTGACTAAATTTAACGGCATTATCTATTGCATTATAACACCCTTTGCTACCATCTTACGAAATATTTTATCCAACATATTGCTTATTACACATTACAGTCAGCTATAAGCATTTTGCTTAGTGGCATCTTATTGTTTAACAAACACATGCATAACCAGTTTAAAAGACTTTGAACATCATTTTAAGTTTTTATTGAGTTTTTTGTAAGATGTCCTAAACGCTTGCTTACCTATTATATGAGTCCCAAAGATTTAATTCGTACGATTTAAATCGTTGCCTACCTAAGTTATTAGCGGAGTAAAGGTAGGTACGGTGAATTCTGGATTTTCCAGTTGTATGTATGACAGGTCGACGATATTGTAAACGACAGGGAATAAATTGAATGCGGGAAGCGCTCCCCAACAGTGTTATGCTAAAGTAAAAGAGGTATTATATCACAGAACAATTTATATCGAATGAATTCGTACTTTTGACGTTGACATAAGTGTGTTCTTCAATATTATAAAATACCTCCTCCAATAACAACATTTTTAATTTATTTTTAAAGGAAGCAATGGAAGCTGCTTTTCGAATTTGTTCTGGCAGTCTGTTGTACATAGAAGGGCCTAAAATGTAAGCAGATTTTACTGATTTTGTCAATTTGTGCGGCGGAGTGACGAGACGATAAAAAAACTTAAGGAAGGATATTGTTTTTCGCGCATATCTTGTATGTTTGTTTATACATTTCTTTATTATCACGTATTTTCCAAACGGCTGGCTCGATTTCGACAATTAAGTGGCGTTAGATTCGTCTCAAAAACCCAAGTGGTTTACCCAACATAGGTTTACTCAAATAAAATCAAAATGGTGGATTTTTGGCGCCAAATTGTTGGTAGTTAATTTTTTTTTACCAAACGCATTTATTGAGTGAATTAAAATAAATGGACATTGTTAGATGGATTAGGCTTGCCCAGCACGTATACCATCCTCTCAGCTTAGTCAACTGTTAGTCGGAGGAAAGAACAGGTCAATACCTACGTCTGGAAGCTAACTAAGCCGCGGGTTTCCTCACGATGTTTCCCTCACTGTTAAAGCATGTGAATGTCCTGAATGTAAGTAATGTCTCAGGCACTGCAGCGTCATTACATCATATTTACCAGTTGCTGACGCTGTATAAATCATCTTTAGTAGATGCAAAGGCCTTACCTTACTTTACTATAAAGGAAATTACAAAAATATACATATGCCATGACATGTCATATGTATTATTTTGTTAAAATGTAATATATTTATATAATATACATTGTATTAAAATTAAATAATAAATAATTAGAACCATTTTAATTCAATCATCCTTCTAACTTTGGAATCAATGCATTTAAATATTGATTATAAATTTTGGCTTTAATTCGTCCAAGTGTGTGTTGGAGCTTGACGTTTTTTGCAGTTTTTTGTTTTCTTTTGCATTATCTTGTTATTTAACTACGTCGTCGTATGACGTAATAACATGGCCGCTGTTTCATAGTGTTCAAAAATAGACTAAAGATCCTGAAAACTTTTAATTTAATTATTGAATTCATTTAGTTATTTTATGAACGAAAACTAACATGTCCGGCTGGTTTTTGCCTAAGCTATTTATTAAAAAACGGAAGGTGGGCAGCAGCGTCTTTTCGCGTATCAACATCTCGTACTGCGCTCGCCTACCCGCCTGCCAAGCGTGGTGAGTATGGCAACTACCCCTCATGGCAATCTATGAGGGAGGCCTGTGTTCAGTAGTTCGTTTTACAACTGAAATGCAATGATGGTAGCTACAGGGAAGTTCATATTATATTCGTCCGTGCGTCATAAGTTTTTCTAGAAATCACCTTGAATGGGGGAATTTGGTTTTCGCATAAATTGCCTGAGAACATATTTTAATAATGATTACTCGTGAGCCAGATGCAACCAGAGAAGTAGGCCCATATAGGAACTTTGTGGACTCCTGATGGAGGAGGGCGGCCGAGAAAGCGTTGGCGGGACCACAGATAATATAATACACTGCGGGACGATCTCGTCTCCTTCGACAGAAATTTGTGAGAGTCAGAAATTGGAGTAGTTTGAGGAAGACCTTTAACCAACAGTGGGACAAAACAGGTTAAAAAAAAAACATTCGTACCTACCTCAGAAACACAAATGTAATAAAAAAATCTAGTTAATTACACCATCGGGACAAATGTCTGTACGATCTGCAGATATTTGTTCAGGCTGTTCTGGATGTTTTTCTATATATTATAATAAAATATCTATCGATGTAGTAGGTATAATGTATATGTTATGTATTATGTTTTTCACGCAAATATTCATCTTAATTTGATGGCTTTGTTCTGGGTGTTCTGGATGTTTTTCTATGTATAATAAAAAAACATAGCTATGTGGTATAATGTATAAAGTATATCAGTCATCTAGTACCCATAACACAAGCTCTGCTTAGCTTGGGGCTAGATGATGCTGTGTGATTTGTCCAGCATTATTTATTTTGTTTATGTACCTACACAATTTAACAATACAATTTTCTTATTTCTTATCAACATCCCGTACTGCAGTTACACTATTGTAACTCGAAGACGGCTTGACCGTTTTCAAAGCTTCTTGGTCACTCTTGACATTATGTTTTTCAGTTGGAGCCCCTACATGGACTGCTGTGCCAAAGGACATTGCGTATTCATGCAGGTTAGTATCAAAGAATTTAATCCTGAGATGTGCCCTGACACCATAACTGTGGCATTGTCTTCATATGTGTGTTAAGGACGCATTTACGAAACGCGTCAAAATATTAGGAAAATAGGACTAGTTCCGGTTCCGGACGAGCTCTGTGGCGCAGCGGGCGAAGGTCCGCCTGCGACGCAAGGGGTTGCGGGTTCGATTCCCGCCTCGGGACAAATGTCTGTACGATCTGCAGATATTTGTTCAGGGTGTTCTGGGTGTTTTTCTATATATAATAAAAATATCTATCTATGTAGTATAATGTATTAAGTATATCAGTCATCTAGTACCCATAACACAAGCTCTGCTTACCTTGGGGCTAGATGATGCTGTGTGATTTGTCCAGCATTATTATTTATTATTATTTATTTTCTGGTTTATCCGACGAAGTTTGACATATTTTTAGCATACCAAATGAACTAGAAAACCAGTGTCCAGAATATGGGTTTTTTTTCCTTCAAAATAATGTACTTTTAATTAAAAAAATATAGTTTTCCGTAGCCTCTTCTCGCAAAAACTATGAAAATAGGCCCACTTTCGGTGCATAGATCTCAATAACTCGAAGATTTCAAATAATACAAAATATACTACGATAATAAAGAAACATTAAACCATAATTCGTGGGAAAAAAATCCAAAAATATGCACATAAACCACAAAAATAAATCATCAATATTCCACCATAATTCTAAAATTTTGCTAATTCACGTAAAGCGTATTGTCTAAGAAATAAGGTTGAATATCTTTTGTCTTTGTTGATGTTTGGTGTATAAAGTAACGATCATTTTGAATGAATGGTCAGTATGCAATACAAGGGCGTCAAATCGTAAATTCGTCCTTAATAATAAACTCGACGCACGCACACTGGTTTTGCCCATAAACCAAACTGGTTTTGTTACCATTTACTGTATAATCCTGTTGTACGTACCTACTTTAATAAAAAAATAACACACACCACGTCCGGATAACACTGTTTGATTACAAATGAGCGAGCTATCGCTAGCTATAATAGCTAGATTAGGCTTCCCCAGCATCTATACCATCCTCTCAGCTTAGTCAGCTATTATTCAGAGGAAAGAACAGGTCAATACGTCTGAAGCTAACTAAGCCGCGGGTTTCCTCACGATGTTTCCTTCACCGTTAAAGCTCGTGTTAAGTGTGCACATACATTTTTCAAGAAAGAAAAAAATCCATTGGTACACAGCCGGTATCGAACCCACGACCTTCGGATTGAAAGTTGGGGGTACATACCCCTCGGCCAACAAGAATATATAATATTATTGAGCGGCGGTTGCGGTAGTGGGATGAGTATGCCTTTAGACGTCGGCGTCGGTTCTTCATCATTACTGCTGTCTTCGGAGTTTTGTGTAAGAGAACAAAATACACTAGTATGATCTCTACTAGGCTCCAATGTTCCAATCTTCAATCTTCTCTTTGTTGCAGCCTCACGGAGTTCGCTTGCGGTGACGGCGCATGCGTGAGCGCCGAACTGGTGTGCGATGGCCGGTCTGACTGCGCAGACAGCAGCGACGAGACCTGCCAGCCAGGCGTGTGAGTACAACTCACTCAATCAAATCATCATTCATAATCATAACTTCAGCCGTAAAACGTACACAACTGAACACATGCCTTCATGGATCACCATGAGGGGTAGTTGCCATTCTCATTACGCTTGGCAGGCGGGTTGGCGAGCGCAGTACGCGATGTTGATAATAATAATAATTATAATAATATTTTTTTTATTCATCATCAACAAAGAATGTACAATAATTCAGTTCAGGGTTGAAAATGCCTTTTAAGTATCGTAGATAACACTTGTATTAGACATTTTCGCTCTTCCACATTGAACACTTCCACACTAATTACCTACATAATATTTAATTTATTATATTATAATATTTATATATATATTTTTCTTTTAAATACATTTTTATAAACAAAATCAGAGAGTGATTGTCAAGATACAAATTTACAATATAAATAGAGGGTAGGTGTTGTGTTTGTGATAAACGGAATGACGCTGCTGCCCATCTTTCTGAAGTTACCCTAAGCAGACTGTTATTGCATCCATGGGTATGAGAGAAGGGTTGAGGGGTATGGCAACTACCCTTCATGGAGATCCATGATAGAGGCCTGTGTTCAGTAGCGGACATTTTTCCGCTAAAATGATGATGAATAAATTATTTGCATAAAATGTGGTATGCACAAGGTCCGCCTGCGACGCCAGAGGTTGCGGGTTCGATCTGCAGACATTTGTTCTGGATGTTTTTCTTTATACATATAATAAATTAAACATATAATTTCTATGTAGTATAATGTATCAAGTACAGTAATACCCCGTTTTACGCGACCTCGTTATGCGCGGTTTCACTGTAACGCGAATTTCAAATTTCAATAAAAAATGCTCTCAAAAATTGATTCAAGTTTGGACGTATTGCAGTGTATAGACAATAATGATGACCGTGTCTTGACAGTGTGTCAAACAATTAAAAACAGTGTTGGGTGTTATGAACGTATTTTACAAGAACGTAAAAAAACGCTACCCAAAAGACAATAGATGTATTTTTCCGTAAAAAATAATTAATAGTATGTATGTATTGCATAAAGTGTTCTTAGAATTAAAGTGATAGATTAAAATGATTCGTATTTTTTGTATTGAGTTTTGACTATGTTTAGTCATAAACCTCGATATAGGTCCGCGAATTTCAGTTAACGCGATTCTTTCCGGAACGTATCCCTCGCGTAAAGCGGGGTATTACTGTACTGTATATCAGTCATCTAGTACCCAAAACACAAGCTCTGCTTAGCCTGGGGCTAGATGATGCTGTGCGAATTTTCCAGCATTATTATTTATTCTTATTATTTGACAATGGATGAGACTTGCACAGGACCGTTTAAGTTAGCGTGCTGAAGAGGCATATACCTAGCAGAGGCTGTCAACGGGCTGATATAATGATGATGATTATTATTTTGTTTCAGATCTCCTCCACTATTTACTGAACCTGTTTTGAATCGTGCTAAACGCCAATCTACCTGCCGGTAATTAACTGTTCTAATATTTCCAGTTTAATTAGAAAAGTAATTATATTGTAAACATTATTCTTATGAAAGCTGCCGACGGTCCAGAGTCCTTCTCCGGTATTTCTAGGAGTTGGTTTGGCTAGGGTCGGGGCAGTATCTCGTGGGACAATGCACAATACACCCCAATGCGGGCAGTCAGTGCAGATTTGGTAACTCCCCTAGAATTGGAATTATTCTTATAACATAATGGTGTCGATTCTGTTGTAGGTACACATCCTTAAACTAATTATAACTTCAGAATTATAATTATAGATATGAGGTTTCACAATTTAGAGCTGTCGGCATAAAATTACATATGTTCCGTTTTCTGTACACTTCTACTGGTCCCTATAAGTACATTGTCTTATTATGGGTTAAACTAATTATAATTATAGAATAATAATTTACAGTACATGCAGTGACACTCGTAATTGTAAGTGCACTAGATATTTTAATGTTAAGCTTGTTACCTTGTTTGTATTGTGTTACTTACGTTAGGAGTCCTTAATAAATAAATAAATGACGTATCATAATTTAGAGCTGTCGGCATAAAATTATATCTATTTGTTCCGTTTTTTCAGAACGGCAGTAATCGAATAGCTACGTTAATTTGGTCGGTATTACGTCAATTTAATTAGCTTTAGCTAGTTAGTGCAACGACAGAATCGCCACCAATGCCTTAAAAATTAAGGTGGATTTTTCAAACGTAGTAAGGCCCTAAATCTCTTATAGATGACTTATGCAGCGTCAGTAACATAATACATGCTGTACTGTATAATACGTGTGGATTAGGCTTGCTTAGCACCTATACCAACCAGCTTAGTCGGCGATTGGTCAGAGAAAGAACAGGTTCCTTCAACGATAAACGTGTTAAAAATGCACATAAATTGTTCAAGAAGGCAAAATTCTTTGGTGCTCGGACGGTATCGGACCCACGACGTTCCGATCTAAGATCTGTCGGTATTCCTTCCGATCGAAAGACAGGAGTTCATATCACTCGGCCAACACGGCTTTTTGTTAAAACGTAGTATTCAGTAGGTCTAGCATGTTAAATAGCGGGAATGTTCACGTACTTGTTATTGTTAGGCACCAACTGTTTCGACCCTTATCGAGGGCCTTCGTCAGGGTGAACTCGGTTCGCCTCCCTCCTCCTCACCTCCCCACCTCCGCGTCCCGTCGTGCACTTAGTGTTTACAAAAAAATTGTATCATTTCAGCAAGAACCAGTGGAAATGTCGTGATGGCAGCTGCATCTCGTTTGACGGCAAGTGTGACGGTCTGGTGGACTGCCCTGACAGCAGCGATGAGACCCACGCCCTCTGCCGGAAGAATCAGTAAGTTGAGGTGGTTCACTGTTTGCCATTGTTCGTTGTTCGTTGTGGGCCGTTGTCAATTGGTTACCTACGGTCCATTGTTTAAGATTAGATCATTGTTTGTCGCCAGTAAAGAGTCTGTTATGTTTCCTAAATCAAGCTTTGACTTTTATTTATTTATGTGTGAATATGCCTTTATCTTATATAGAATAAGTCATTTTAATAGTAATTGTTTCACACGTCGTTGTGGCCGCGGGAAGACGTTATACTCGTAATTTAATTTTTTCAAATTATCTTTTTCCAGATGCCAGTCTAACTGGTTTCGGTGTACTTACGGCGCTTGCGTGGACGGGACCGCACCCTGCAACGGTCTCCAGGAGTGCGCAGACGGCTCCGACGAGCTGCTGCCAAGGTGCCGCAACGAGACGTCTGAAGTCAGGTAACATAGTAGTCATCATCTTAGCCCTAAGATATTCAATGTTTGCTGAAAATAGGCACTCCATTTAATGGTTTTCCACACGACGATCACGAGGGGTTGTTGCTATACTCACCACGCGTGGCAGGTGGAGGGTTGGAGAGCGTGGTACAGGATGTTCATAAATCACGGAACGACGTTGCTGCCAATCTGCAGAATCTTATTCCATCTTCGTCTCCGAAATACAAAGACCTGATCTACACTGGCCTGTACTGTTGTGGGATACTCCAGATGCTAATCCAACTGGTTCCGGTGTGGCGCATG
Source organism: Pasiphila rectangulata (assembly GCA_963082625.1). Taxonomy (NCBI): domain Eukaryota; kingdom Metazoa; phylum Arthropoda; class Insecta; order Lepidoptera; family Geometridae; genus Pasiphila; species Pasiphila rectangulata. The sequence continues at coordinate 8,462,964 of OY720264.1, read as the reverse complement.
TGAGGAAGCCATAGCGCCTTGGAACGGGCTGCGATGTGATGCTACCAAGTGCCGCAACGCGACGTCCGAAGTCAAGTTACTACTGTCTACTAATTCTGATGGGAGAAATCAGATCTGCACACAGTGTATTTTGTAAGAGTTCAGGACACTTCTCAAACATTATAGGCATGAATAAAGCGTTTTTGGTATTCTTTTTAACGTGTTGAAAATTTCACGGTTGGCGATTAGGTACGAAAGAAAGTTATATGGTATTAAGACCTATCTAATTATCGTCGCACCAACCAACTCATCATCAAAATCAGGCACATTGAAGTCCGTTTTTTATGTTGATAAATTTAAAAAATATTATTGTATAGGTCCCATGCTATGTCAACTTGTTTAAGCTCTGAGGATGACGAAGGTGTGAATTTTTATGTATTTTAACATTTTTATTATTTATTATACTTCCAGAGGACAATTCAAATGCGCCGATGGTAGTCTGATACCGGCGTCCAATCACTGCGATGGAACCGCGGACTGCGCAGACGGCTCCGACGAGACAGTACGCGCGTGCGCAGGCAAGAAGTGCCCTTCTTACCTGTTCCAGTGTGCGTACGGTGCGTGCGTCGATAGCGGAGCTGATTGTAATAAGGTAATTACTTTTCGCTCTAAAACAGGCCTTTCCACTTCGAGATATGGTGGTTCATTAATTACTAGCAAGCCTTGCTTTGCTGGAGTTGATTGTAATTTTTTGATATTTTGTAAAATTTCAGTCTCATGTAAAATTTTGTTTATTTCGCAGGTATTATTCCTAAACAAGTTATTATGTAATTTCAGTTGCAAGAATGCGCTGATGGGTCTGACGAATCTGAAGAGCTGTGTGGAACAACTAATACTGCCACTATCAGGTAAGCTACTATCATCATCATCATCCAGAGCCCGATTTTAACCACTGCAGTGGGTGATATTTGGCCGGTGGTGGCTCTGCCATCGCTCGCCCGACTATTCTATGCCAAATCCTTGGTCATTATTCAGTAGCGGCCTTGCTCCACCTGTCACAGCCACTATACTGCTTGGCCACGCATTAAGTAAGAAGATTGGTCTAGTGCATTGCACGACCTTCATAGGCAGGTGGTATAATAGCTGGCTAAGTCGCAGGAGGTCGAGGATTTAATTCTCACCTCGGGACAAATGTTTATTAGTTCTCTGTAGATATTTGTCTCGGGTCTGGATGTTTTCCATATATGATAAGTATTTATTTCCAAAAATATTTAATTAAGTAATTTATCAACCACCAAGAAAGTAGAGATTTGATTTCTTTGGGGCTAGATGGTGCTGTGTGAATACTTTGTCCCCGACGGGGATGGAGCCCACAACTTCCTGCATCAGCCAGTTATTAAACCAACATTGCCACGGAGGTCATAACTAAACATAGTTACAAAGTGCTTGATCTTTCCAGGCCAGCGTCAGGCAACTGCGTCCTCCCTCCTTACCCCGAGCACGGAAGTTACACCACTAACGTCGCCGGCGCCCGGCCTGGTCTCGGCTATAAGTACATCACCCTAGAGGTGACCTGTCAGCGAGGGTATGGAGTCACCGGCAGCAGTTCTGTCAGCTGTCAGGATGGAGTTTGGCGGGAGACGGTGCCTAAATGCGTCCGTGAGTATAAAACATTGTTTACTTTAAAATCAAGAAACTTATTATAGTACAAATTATATTTTTTCACTTTATCAAGAACGTTTAACATGAACGCATATATGACAGAGATCATAGCAATTTAGTTTAAATTAAACCTAAGTAAAGTTTCTATCATTTAGAAAGGGAATTTTCTCACTTAGGCCACGCGAGCATGTGATTAGGTTTTAAAAATCTAACCTACCGTTACTTTTCCTGTTTAATCCACCCCGGTAAAACACAGAAAGCATCAAAACGCTGACAGAACCGCGGTTAACAGCTAATATAAAATAATTAGATAATTTATTTTATTTCCCAACAGGACAATGCCGCCTCGACCCTCACCAGTCAGTAGAATACCGTTGCCTGGTCTCTGGTGACATCACAGGCTCCCGAGCTTGTAACACCTACGAGCCTGTAGGAACCACTGTCTCACCAACTTGCAGAAAACCCAACTACTACTCTCCGACCACCCTCGCATTCATGCACTGTATCGACGGCTACTGGGATTATACGGCCCGCTGTACACCAGGTTTGCAAAAAACTGGGACTAATATCACAATACTTATTAAGGATACTGTTGAAGTACATAAAGGAGTATTTGAGTATATGATTCCGTTGAATTATAGTGGTTCATTGTTTAACCACTCAGTGATTGGTTCGACGTTGAACCAGTCGGGACAATCATCCAGTGGGGGTAATCAATTGAGTGGTACTTATCATTTGAGTGAAGCGTTCCTTGATGCGTTGTTTTACAGTAATCGGAGTACGCACAATGGTCAATATGTTCCTATTACAGATAATAGCAGTGAAAAAGTTGACGACAAAGATTTTGATGTCGATATAGATGTAAGATATACGAATGGCGTGGGTAATAATATATATAAACAAAAGTATGCTTCCAACAACAAAACACTACAGATTAATATATCTAATAGCAACGTTTTTATCAATACCAAGAGTAAGGATATGCTTAGAGGCTAAATGGAAATATTTACCATGATTACCTGAAGGTCGTTGAAAGGTACAAGAACAGGCCAAAAGTAAAAAAACCGCAAACAGACCGTCAAATTATATTTGTAAAATGTGTGTTGATGACAGGATTTACAACTTATCAATTTTCTGGGTATATTATCCATCATCATCATCATTTCAGCCCGTTTGCACCCACTGCTGGGTATAAGCCTCCTCTTTAATGTGCTTTTGTTTACGGTCCCTTGCGATTCTCGTCCACTGACTCCCAACAGAACTAATAATGTCATTGGACCATTGAGCGGGCGTCTGCCTCTAGGTCGTACCGTGTCTCTTAGCCACCATTCTGTTAGGGCCTTAGTCCACCTTCCATCGTCCCTTCTCACCAAGTGCCCCGCCCATCTCCATTTTAACCTAGCTGTCCTAATACGTCCACGACCTTTGTTCGGTATATTATTAATCACAATAAATACATTTTCCACATTCTAATTCAACTTCGCCATTTGCCGGGAAAACTGTTAGACAGGGTTTGTCTGACCATAGATAATATAAGTTTTGCATTATCATGACAAACTACGTTGCGCCTGGAGTTTTATAAAGTACTTTTTGCAAGAGAGAAATGAATAATTATTACATTCTATTCTAGAAAACCATAAACACTTTCTAATTTTACTACTATGTTGCTATCGATGAAATCACTTTGGTGGATTTAAGACGGTCTTTGAAGAGATCAAAGCCGAGATCATCGGCGGGTTCTGATAATATACCAGCTTACATTGTGAGGGACTGTAGAGCAGTGCTAGATCAAACACTCTTGCACCTCTACAATCTCTCGCTGAAACAATGTCGATATCACTCGCGATGGAAATTTTCTAAAGTTTCCAAATTCCCGTGTATTTAGGTACTGGAACGCCAGTACCTACTTAAATGAAGTCCAAGCACGGGAATTGAAATGTTCAGGCCCATAGCGATCTCACCGGTGTTTGGGAAAGTCTTTGAATCTGCTGTTGACTCAGAGCTCCGTCGTCAAATAGATTCCCAACTTATTGATTGTCAATATGGTTTCAGGGCCGCAAGATCTACGACAACCAATCACATAAATTTTACTGACTATGTTATGGCTAAGATGGACTTAAGATTGCAGGTTGACGCCACTTATTTCGATTTCAGGAAGGCGTTTGACCTTGTGGATAATGACATCCTGCTGTCGAAATTAGCAGTAGTCAGTTTTTCATATAATCTTCTATCGTTTTACGCTAGCTACCTTAGAAACCGTGTTCAGTTTGTAAGTATGGGGTTTCCAAAACATACTACACTCGATTGGGCGTTAGTTAGGGTAGTACATTGAGCCCAAATTATTCCTAATAATGATTACGGTCTCCCTAAAATTATTAAAGAATTTCAATGCCTCATGTTTGCTGACGATCTAAAGTTATTTACTGTGGTCGGAGATGACATCGAATGTTGTTCTCTCCAAATGGATATTGACCGTGTAGCTGACTGGAGTTTTGCTAATTCTTTGCCATTTAACGTCTCAAAATGTAAGGCCATGACATTCTCTCGCAAATGTTGTACCAACGTCCATAATTACTACCTTAAGGGCTCTCCAATTGAAAGAGTGAATTCGATTCGTGATCTAGGTCTGACACTTGATCCCAGGCTTGACTTTAATTCTCATTTGACCGCAATTTGTAAGCAGGCATGCAAAACGCTTGGGTTTGTAATGAATGTCACATAGGAATTCAGGGATGTACATATGTGCTGCGATAATGCTTTAAAAAGCATATGTGCGCAGCCGTCTAGAATTCGGATCAGTCGTCTGGGATCCACATGAGGAAAAGTACAATCTCATGCTAGAAAGAGTACAGCGAAAATTCGCACGATACATACACAGAAGAGTATATGGTTACTACCCATACCTATACCCTTCTCTGTACGTATACGGTATGGTCAGATTGGACACGCTGCTACTCAGTGGAGATTGTTACTAAGAACTTATTATATTAGGCTTTTTCGAGGCAAATTATACAATCCAGTTACTCTAGATCTAATTGGATTGTCGGTACTACGGCGTAACATGGCCGGCACTATGGGAGCGGCAGGTCCGCGGCGCAGGCTCTCGTTGTTCGCGCTGCTTCTGGGTAACAGCTGCCATTAAAACAAGGAATAAGAACACCTGGGGGACAATTCTCACGGTACAGGGTCGTCCTAAAGCGCCATCTTACTGCATTTAACATCACATGCGACGGTTAAGAAGAGCTGGCGCAACAAAGGCCGGAATGGTGCAGCATTGTATAAAGGGCGGTCTCAAATTTTGAAGAACGTCGACTAGAAGGTCTCGACGCTAAAAGCCTTATTAGAAGGAGCCCAAAATGCTATAAACGTTTTTGAAACATACATTATTAACAGATATTATTTTAATTATCAAGTATTTCAGTAACTTAACCAAAGACAGTTGGATTTAATCTAGCTACGAGTTAATCATAATTATTCCAGTAAAATTTTATTTTAATTTCACATTAATAGAAGCGGTGCTATATTATACAATTTTAGGTATTACTGCGTAATGCATTTTCCTATATTGACATATGTCAAAAATATTTACATTTAAGTAGAAATGATTAACATTGAAAAGTTGAAAACTAAAATTGCCATAAACTAATTACTATTATGAAACGATATTTTATATCATAGATTAGTTAGATAAATCAAAAATATATTTAATACAGATGACCTTAATCACCTGTGCCAAATGATTTATTTCTCCTTTTTAGGGTTCCGGACCAAAATGGTAAAAAGGAACCCTTATAGAATCACTCTGTCTGTCTGTCTGTCTGTCTGTCTGTCTGTCACACATGGATATCTCGAGAACTACTGATGCTATCGACTTGAAATTTAAAATGGTAAAAGACAACACTTTTTTACTAATATAGCATATTTAAAAATGTTAAAAAATATTCTTATTTTGATTGCAGGGGGGCGGATAGGGGATCTCAAAAATTTTAAGTGAAGTTACTAGGCCGTGTGGGGTATCATATGAAAGGTATTCATTTGCAAATTAATAAACAGTTTTTAGTTTTTCTATAAGACGTATTGTTTTTGAGTTATTTACAAAAATGTTGAAAAATTGACCGTTCCCCCCCCCTTATCTCCGAAGTTTGCAGAGATAAACCCGTGATACTTTTATAGCTAATAGAAGTGTATGTAAACTTTATAGGAAAATTATAGCGAACACTCTAATTTGCATAGTTTTTTAGACAATGGGGGTAGAAGGGCCGTTTTCAAAATTTTTGGAAAGTTACTAGGTAATGTGGGGTATCATATGAAAGGTATTCATTTGCAAATTAATAAACAGCTTTTAGTTTTCCTTTAAATTGTATAGTTTTTGAGTTATTTACAAAAATGTTGAAAAAAATAGCGTTCCCCCCCCCCTTATCTCCGAAGTTTGCGAAGATAAACCTCTGAAACTATTATTGCTATTAGAAATATATGTAAAGATTAGAGGAAATTTATTACAATCTCTCTACATAGCATACTTTTTTAGAAATCATCGAAAGTGTAAAAAATCTACATAAGTTCCGCTATCAGACAAGAGATGGCGCTGTCAAGGTTCTCCTACAAATTTAAAACCGCCTTTGTCATATATTATATTGTATGCTCCTCTCCTGCCCGTGGATGCAGTAAGAATCTGCTAAGGGATATCTCCGGAAGATGGGCAGCAGCGTCTTTCCGTGCAAGAACATCCCGAACTGCGCTCACCAACCCGCCTGCCAAGCGTGGTGAGTATGGCAACAACCCCTTATGCACTTGAATCTCTAAGTCAATGAGGGAGGCCTATGTCCAGCAGTGGATATCTTACGGCTGTAATGATGATGATGATATTGTATGATGGCACGGAACCCTCGGTGCGCGAGTCCAACTCGGTCTTGCCCGGTTTTATTTGAATTTATACCTTAACTCACCTAGGTGAGTTAGCCCAGGTAATTCAAGTGGGACTTCTTATAATTGTTAATTAAGACGCCATGAGTTTTTATTCAAACGTAACTTAGTTTTAATGTTAACAGGATGGATGTTTTATATATTTTTTATAATAAAAAATAAAAGAAAACCCGTTGTTTTATTTATGAATCCTCCATCCTTTTAGCATTAATGTAATTTAAATGGAAATGATTAAAATAAAATTAAACAGGACTAAATTAATCAATTCACCATTTTTTGGCTACACATGAGAAAATATTATTAACTAGCCGCACTACGAAGTTCCATCCACGTAGTTCCTGTTCTCGAGGAATACGAGGACAAAATATAGCCTTTGTTACTTAGTAGCTTTCTATTGGTGAAAGAATGTTAAAAATCTGTCTAGTAGTTTCTAATATTACATAAAGCTATTCTATTAGTGCCGTTCTAAAATTAAAACGGAACAAAATGTACTCAATTTTACGCTAAAAACTCTTAGTTTAGAAACGTCATATCTTTAATCGTAATTCGTTTTAGGAAGCGTAAAACAGAATCGACACCATCGATGGATTAAAATAAGATAAGACTTAAAATTACATCACACAGATAACCTTTAGTACTATATATATGTATATAATTATATGTACATTACTTACGGTTATCTGTGTGATGTAATTTTATGTCTGTATTTATATATAGAGGTACATTGCAGGAAACGTCAGGAATACTGAAAGTAATTTACGTGATAAATTCCCGGTATATATTGAAAATTCGCATAGCTTATAGAATAAACTTTTTTAGACTACTTAATACCAAAACTCGTAGCCAATATTAAATTAATAAACTAGGACGGAATATTCTTGACAAGAAATGATTATATTATTATGTGTTGATTAAGTTTTATTAAATACATGATATCAAACCATTATAACATGGTTCACTGTGTACCGCTACAGGTTTGCAAGTAATCTCTAATCATTTCAGCCGTAAATCGTCCATTACTGAACACAGACCTCCCTCATAAAATTAGGTTAGGTCTAGGTTTTGGATCTCCGAAACGTCTAGACTGATTTTGACGAAACTTTCACTGGCTGTTAGTTGATGTATATATTGTAAGTAAATTAATAACATTTAATAAAAATAATATGGGTTCCATAAAATTGCCGTGAGGTACCGGCAGTAGAATGTTGCCTATCCTCTCTTGCCCGTAAGTAAGAATCTGCCAGGAGAAAGCTCTAGAAGATGGGCAGTAGCATTTTTCCGCGTATCAACATGTCTTACTGCGCCTGCCAACCCGCCTGAAAATGACGAGTATGACAACAATGCCCTCATGATTTTAGAGATTAATGAGGGAGGCCATGTCCAGCAGTGGACGTTGACATCAGTCCTCCAGCTGAGATTATAATCAAGGGTTCCGCTTAAAAAATAAGACGAAAGCAAAGATGCGGGCAGCTGTTAGTACTTTTTAGGTTTCCGGACCAAAATAGTAAAAAGGAACACTTATGGTATCACTTTGTCTGTCTGTCTGTCACAAATTGATATCTCGAGAACTACTGATGCTATCGACTTGAAATTAAAAATGGTTAAAGATATCCCTACACTTTTTTACTAATACAGCCGTGTAAGCCGTATCGTTTCCGAGTTATTTACAAAAACACGGCATCTCTCGCTCTTGCCCGGTTTTATTTACACTTTCGCGACCACAACACATTATTACTATATTGTATAATCGGGTATTTATCGCGTAATTACCTTTATTTTAATCTTGACGTTTCTACAGGATATCTCCTGGTCGTAGTCGCGGGGAGAACTTCAGGATTAAAGTAAAGGTTACGCGATAAATGCCCGATTATCCAATATAGTAATAATATGTAAATAATATGCTTAAACGTTTGTCCAGAAATCCATTTTGCGACCGTTAGAGAACCGAAAGGGGATTTTTGGACAAAAAGTACAATAATCCATTCCATGGGGATCGTCGCAGGTGTATCAATATAAATATTCCTTTCTTGAATTGAAATTATTGTAGCGTGCCATCATTTAATTAATACATTAGATATCAACCAAATGTTGTTGTGTGTTGTTTAAAAAACCTCGAAGTGTCCTATACCTATTCTTTGCCTTGGTTAGGAGTATCTTGGAATATGGAAGTTCGGTATGGTCTCCAAATTACAAAGTCCATATTAACTCAATAGAACGAGTCCAAAGAAAATGCCTTAGATTACTTGTCTACCGGCACCAACCCGGGCGGTCTAGGTTGTGTTATGAAGACAGGTTAAAAATATATAATATTCAATCACTAGAGATTCGTCGTATATATTACGATTTAATATATCTGTACAAGATCCTCCATTCTTTATTAGACTCGTCTGAATTACTTTCAAACATTTCATTTAACACAAAATTTAGTGCACGTAGAGCCAGTCGTAGCAATTTGTTTGCCTTACTTACATATAATAATAATATTTCGTTTTACAACCCGCTATCAAGAATGTGTAGGACTTACAACGAACTAGCAAAAGAAAACCCTAATTTGGACATATTTTGTTACAGTTTATATAAATATATTACAACTGTTATCGGGATGCATGGAGAGTTGGAGGGGAGGCCTTTGCCCAGCAGTGGGACACTTATGGCTAATTGTAATTGTAATTACAACTGTTAAAGACATCCTCCATTTTAACAGCTACAATTCTCCAGTAGTAGTGTTGTAACGACGATAGGATGAATAAATAATTATAAGGTAGCTATAGTACAATATTAATTATTATTGGAAGGCCAATAATATATAGGTTTATTGGCCTTCCAATAATAATTAATATTGTTTGCATTTTTTGTCTTCTTGTTTTAAAATTAAGCTTCACTTAACATAAATTATATTGTAAGTTTTTTGTGCACACATGAGTTGCGATTCAAGCCAGATCATTTTCAGTGTTTTTATTATTATTTTTGTATTGCTTGTTTTGTGTTTTGTGTACCTAAATAAATAAATAAATACGCCGTTTACTACGTACCTAACTTATTATCAACTTTCTGACGTTCCGAAGACCATTTAAAGCGACCATTTGGCCCTCGGAGATGGTCACGAACAGTGCTCATGAAAAAGGGCTTCTACGAGTAAATGATCTACGAAACGTAAGCAAGAGGAGAAAAAGTTAGGTACGTGGTAAAAGCCGTAATATATTCAGTATTTCTTTCTTTATACAAAAATTCTCTCTATAGAATGTGGCACAGTGACTCCTGAGGGCATAGACCTGGTGGTGGGCGGTCTTCCAGCCAAGAAGGGCGAGCTGCCGTGGCACGTGGGTATCTACAAGAAGACATTCAACCCATACATGCAGGTGTGCGGTGGTTCACTGATCAGCACCAACATTGTTTTATCAGGTGAGTGTGGTTCACTGTGTATCAACATCGCGTAACTCGCCAACCCGCTGCCAAGCGGAGTATGGCAACAATCCTTCTTGGTCGGTATTAGTGATCCATGAGGCTTTTGTCCAGAAGTGGACATCCTACGTGTGGTGTGATGTGAGTCAAGAGTGTTTAAGCTTCAGTCACCTTTATGCATTGACTTTAGAAAAATAGCCCTCTCCCTCTTATGAAGACGACATCAATAAGGTTCCTGTCCATTGTATAAAGTATTTTTTGAGTTTGAGATGCCTTGTAACGAGGCGGAACACGTGTCGAATCCTTCTTGGTTAGTGGATTTGTTAATTGTTACAATTACAATACCGCAGTGATCACGTTCACCAAGCACGTGACCAACGCATTGCGCCCGTCACTTTGAGACATAGTTGTAAGGTCTCATGTCCCCGTCATTCCACCGGCCCCCTTAACCTATAAACCGGAACACAGCAATGCAGACATTACTGCTTTGCGGGAGAAATAGTTACCTATGGCGGTAGTACTACCCCGGATAAACTCTTCACAAGAAGTTCTAATACTCTAATAGATTTCATTGTAATGGATTACCAATCCAACAAAGTCACATCTGAATCAATCAATGTCTTGATGCTTTCAGCCGCACATTGCTTCTACACGGAGATAGACAAGAAGCTACCAGCTGAGCAGTTCGCTGTGGCCGTCGGCAAGATCTACCGACCCTGGAATGACAAGATGGACAATGCGCAGAAATCTGATGTGAGTTCAGCATCACAGCAGACTGACGTCCTGGACAAAGGCATCCCTAATCATCATCATGCTTGGGGTTTCTCTACGCGATCGAATCAGAAATTAGGAGATACGTAGAAGAACTCGTGTTACCGACATAGCTAAACGGATTAGGACGTTGAAGTGGCAATAGGCAGGCCATGTAGCTCGAAGAACAGATGGCCGATGGGGCTGAAAGGTTCTCCAGCGGAGGTTACGTACCGGTAAGCGCAGCGTAGGACCTCCACCTACAAGGAAAGGTTGAAATGATGATGATTCATCATCATCAATCGTGGACTGGTCAGTCCACCCGTGACCACGCGGGCAGCACGGCACTTGAAACGTCGGGAAATAATAAAACAAGGTAACTACGCAATAAAGTCCCGTGAAACAGTTTAAAATTATGTCTATTGATCGCGAAAGTTTACAAAGTACAGTGTGTCTACCATGAGTGATCACTGATAGATCGCCTGCCGTTACTACAGTAGTAATAGTACGTTACTATGACATCTGTCAGATTTTTAACACATGCTACCATTCGAAGCAAATGAAGTCCAAACTACAGTCGCTGCAGTATAGTTTACTGCGTATTTTTGCACCAAACTATCCGCTGGAGGCGCTGTACAAGTTTTCGTACATTTTTTAAACTACGCTAGCGAGTATAGAGTGTGAAAACTCATGTTTGATCTTCCGAAATGATGATACATACAAACATTCAGCGGAAACGCGCAGTTGCACTTAGAAATTCGTTCGCTTCGCTCGCTCGTTCGTATATATCGTATTGTTCCCAGGTAAAAGAGATACACCTAACCCAACACTTCCAAGGCGCTGCCGGTAACTTTCAAGATGACATCGCCGTGGTCATCGTAAAGGAGGCGTTTGAATACAAGACATTCATCCGCCCTGTCTGCCTCAGCTTTGAGATCAACTTTGACAGGCAACAGCTGTCCGTACCTAATAAAGGAAAGGTAACCCGTGATGTCATTTTACTAAGCGACAACTTCTCTAGATGACATTCTGCTAGGCGAGACGATTTTAAATGACATCCTACAAGAAAAAATGGCCGCCAACATGGCTAGCCAAATAACTTACGAATTTATAAATTAACTTGACACTGGCGGAATTGTGTTAAACCAAACACAAAAGACCATAAAATAAAAAGACAAGACAAAACAAGACATCCTACAAGAAACAAATATTATTTTAAATGACATCCTACTAGACACAAATCATCATCATAGTTTCAGCCGTAAAACGTCCACTACTGCCACTAAACGTCCACTAGTTGCCATACTCGCCACGCTTGGCAGGTTGGCGTGCGCAGTTCAGGATGTTAATACACGTAAAGACGCTGCTGCCCATCTTTCGGAAATATCCCTTAGCAGGCTCTTACTGCATCCACGGGCATGAGAGGAGGGGTACCTCATGAAACTGTAACTTTGTAACTCTAACTTTGTAACTCAACTTTGTAACTCTAACTTTGTAACTCTAACTTTGTAACTCTAACTTTGTAATTCTAACTTTGTAACTCTAACTTTGTAACTCTAACTTTGTAACTCTAACTTTGTAACTCTAACTTTGTAACTCTAACTTTGTAATTCTAACTTTGTAACTCTAACTTTGTAACTCTAACTTTGTAACTCTAATTTTGTACCTAACTCTAACTTTGTAACTCTAACTTTGTAACTCTAATTTTGTACCTAACTCTAACTTTGTAACTCTAACTTTGTAACTCTAACTTTGTAACTCTAACTTTGTGTATTTGTACCTATTAACATTTTTTTAATGTAGTTTCCATAACACAAGCTCTGCTTAGCTTGGGACTAGGCGGTGCTGTGAATTGTACAGCATTATTGATTTATTATTAACTTATCTAGATGACTTTCAATCCGAAGGTCGTGGGTTCGACACCGGCCGTGCACCAATGGATCTTTCTTTCTTGAAAAATGTATGTGCACACTTAACACCAGCTTTAACGGTGAAGGAAACATCGTGAGGAAACCCGCGACTTAGTTAGCTTCAGACGTATTGACCTGTTCTTTCCTCTGAATAATACCTAGCTGACTAAGTTGAGAGGATGGTATAGGTGCTGGGCAAGCCTAATCCATCTAACAATATCTCAGGCACTGCAGCGCCCCGTACAGCATTATTACCAGTTGTCCCAATCATCTATAATAGATGCAAAGGCCTTACTTTATCTAGACGACATCTCTCCACAGGTGGCCGGCTGGGGTCTTACAGCGGAGAATGGGAAGGCCTCCCCCACCCTACAGGTCATAGACCTTCCCTACGTGGATGTAAGCACATGCATCGCCGAATCCCCCCCTAACTTTAGGGAGTACATCACTAGCGACAAGATCTGCGCTGGCACGAAGGAAAGTACGTTTAACTGTTTGTTCGTTCATTCGTTCTTAGTTACTCGGTCTTTTTAGGGTTATGTACCCAAAGGGTAGAAACGGGACCCTATTACTAAGACTCCGTTGTCCGTCTGTCTGTCCGTCTGTCACCAGTGTGTCTATCATGAGTTGTCACTGTTAGATCGCCTGCCGTTACTACAGTAGTAACAGTACGTTACTATGACATCTGTCAGATTTGTAACTCATGGAACCAAATTCTAAGCAAATGAAGCCGAAACGGCAGTCGCTGTAGTATAGTTTACTGCGTATTTTAGTACCAAACTATCCGCTAGAGGCGCTGTACAAGTTTTGATACATTTTTTCAACTACAGTCGCTAGCGAGTATTGATTGTGAAAACTCTTGGTAGACCTACAGGCTGTGTATCTCATGAACCGTGATAGCTAGACAGTTGTCATTTTCACAGATGATGGACTTCTGTAGTTTCCGGGTAGAAGCTAATTAGAAAATATAGTCGACTAGAAGTCGCCCGCGGTATCACCCGCATTTTTGGTTACTGCTCCGCTCCCGTAGGTCGTAGCGTGATGTTATATAGCCTATAGCCTTCCTTGATAAATGAGCTATCTAACACTGAAAGAATTTTTCATATCGGACCAGTAGTTCCTGAGATTAGCGCGTTCAAGCAAACAAACAAACTCTTCAGCTTTATAGTATAGAAGAAGATAGATTAAACATTCGATATCATTTACTTATTTCCCTTGTTAATTGCAAAACTTATAAATTCGCAGATACCGCAGCTCTCTGCAAAGGCGACAGCGGAGGCGGGCTAGCCTTCCCTACCGCGTACCTTGGTACTGAAAGGTATATATCTCTAGCTTCTAACTGTTTATGTAACTTTAAGTGTAAATTTGAATTTTTTTTTCTGCGTATTTTAGTACCAAACTATACGCTAGAGGCACTGTATAAGTTTTCATACATTTTTTTAACTACAGTGAAATAAAATGAAATAATTTTATTGCCTGAAGTATGGTTTTACACAGATATTGTATGTTTATTGTTACGTATCATACACTTGACCGAACTATCCGGCATGCAAATGTTAATGTTATGAAGTTATTATTCTTATTACTAGCTACATCCACTAAAAGTCTGGAATGAACACAGTAGTTATAACAATTTAAAAATCAATAAATAATAAAAAAAGAAAAATGATGTCATGCAAATAATTATAATTAATGGGTATGTCAACAGTCGCTAGCGAGTATCGATTGTGAAAACTCATGGTAGACCTACTCACTGCTCGGTTCCTCAAAGTCAGTTCTTGCAGGTTCTACCTCCGAGGAGTGGTGTCCACGGCACCTAACAACGAGAATGCTTGCAACACAGCCTCCTACACCAGCTTTACGCAGATCATCAAGCACGAGCATTTCATCAAGCAGCACTGGACTGAAGCCTGACTTGACGCCAAATGATGACTGAACAAAATTCAAAATTCCAAAAATACTTTCAGTTCGGCGGCATGGACCAGAGAATAAAACGAAATTATGAGCCAAAATGATGATTTCAGTAAAAATTATAAATTAGGCCATGTGCGTGTCGGAACACGCGCTATTTAGGGTACCGTAAACCTTTCTTTAACCTGTTCTTTCCTCTGAATAATAGCTGACTAAGCTGAGAGGATGGTATAGGTGCTGGGCAAGCCTAATCCATCTAACAATGTCCCAGGCACTGCAGCGTCCCGTACAGCATTATTACCAGTTGCTGACGCTGTATAAATCATCTATAATAGATGCAAAGGCCTTACTTTTACTTTTTAAACCTTTTGTTAGAAGGTGGTGTATGTTTTTTACAAATACAAATACAAAAATCTATATTGTATAAAATTGGTAACAGTAACATTACAGTAAGTGGTTGCACTGTTTCCTGTGTTAGTTTTCATTGTGTTACAGGATAATGTTACGTTTACGAATTAGATAATTTCTATGTTTTTCTATATAGTTAGCTATGAGGGTATTTCCCGCTTGGTCGCAGGATTTTTTTCATATACCAACTGATACTATATAACTGTTCCAAGCGATGGCGTGATCAGTTGGGATTATGAATAAATTAATGAAAATAGTGCCAATATGATTCGTAAATTCACGAATTATATAAAAATGCCATTTTTCAATCAGGCCACGGACGATTTTAAAATTATTATTAACCGTTTCGGCAATTCATCGGATAGAACCGTCACGTTGTTTTTATTTATTATTTGAAATAATCTTTTTACTAAGCATACGTAGGTACATATTTTTTTGTTATTAACAAATTTACTGTTTTTTTGCCAATTCCAGCACTGTAAGTCACTTGCAAAAATGTCTCGGAATTTAATAACGAAATAATAGGTTTTAATACTCGTAATTACTTCTTTTGTTAGAAGGTGGTGTATGTTTTTTAAAAATACAAATACAAAAATCTTCATTGTATAAACTTGGTAACTAACAGTAACATTACAGTAAGTGGTTGCACTGTTTCCTGTAAACTAACACAGAAAACAGTGCAACCACTTACAGTACACTTACTCATTGTGTTACAGGATAATGTTACGTTTACGAATTAGATAATTTAGATGATTTCCTTTATACTTAGCAATGAGGGTATTTCCCGCTTGGTCGCAGGATTATTTTCATATCCCAACTGATACTATATAACTGTTCCAAGCGATATAGCGAGTATAGGTGCTGGGCAAGCCTAATCCATCTAACAATGTCCCAGGCACTGCAGCTTCCCGTACAGCATGATTACCAGTTGCTGACGATGTATAAATCATCTATAATAGATGCAAAGGCCTTACTTCTTGTCCGCTTTTGAGGTACGTTGAAGCGTAAATCTTTGGTAATAGATCAGAACAATCTATGTAACTATTACACATGCCATGTAGAAAAGACATGTCCGTCAAACTACATAGGTAATCATCATCATCATCATTTCAGCCGTAAAACGTCCACTACTGAACTAAGGCCTCCCTCATGGATCTTCATGAGGGGTAGTTGCCATACTCACCACGCTTGGCAGGCGGGTTGGTGAGCGCAGTACGAGATGTTGATATACGGAAAGACGCTGCTGCTCATCTTCCGGAGTTGTCCCTTAGCAGGCTCTTACTGCATCCACGGGTAGGTGAGGAGGGGTAACATTCTACTGCCGGCACCCCATGGCAACTGTAATAAAATACAATAAATTTTGTTAGATGGATTAGACTTACCCTGCTCCTATACCTGCACTCTCTCTGCTAAGTCAGCTTTTAGTCAGAGGAAAGAACAGGTCAATACGTCTGAAGCAACTAATTATACTTAAGAATTATTTTAAGTAAATGTTTTGTTGTGCATTTTTCACGAGTGCATTTTCTAGGTATTTAAGAGGAGTAAATATTAAATGACTTTAGAATACAATATATTTTAAAAAAATGGAACCGTCCAGTCATAAGTAATTAAAATATAAAATAAAACCGGGCAAGAGCGAGTTGGACTCGCGCGCTGAGGGCTCCGTGCCATCATACAATATAATAGCGGAACTTATGTAGATTTTTTAAGCTTTCGATGATTTCTTATAAACTATGCTTATTAGACAGTTCGTTCTAATTTTTAGGTTCATCATTGTAAAACTAGTATTTCTCAATAACCATTAAACATAGAATTCTGAAATTTATACATATTAAAGTTCAAGATATTATCTAGAGAATGGTAAAACAAAAACGCGATTGAGGATATATTCATCGATAAAAACAACAAAGTTTCCTCTTAATGAAATCTAAAACAACTGGTATGAGTAAACAACACGATGAAATTAAATAAAAATTACATCAAAACATTGGCCTCTTTCTTATGGAGAGAATGGTGAAATTATATTTTTTTTAATTTCATACAAATATTTTATGAATTGTCAAAATACCTACAAATTCGGTGCTCCAAACAAATCAGTACCGGCCGAGCCATCACAGAGTGGTCTTGTCGCTCTGTGCCATTCCGCTGTTTTCGTTCATTTAGGTAGCTAAATAGCACAATGACACCGTAGATCGAAGAGATAGTATGCTAACAAATAATAAAGCTCAATTTTTTTTTTGTTGTATTTTGATAGAATATTTAAGCTTATCAGGTGTCTGTGGAGACTGGGGCAACGTTGGTGCCTTTGGTGACTATAGCGACTGTGGTGACTGGATCTACTGTGGCGATTGGACTGACTGAGGCGACTGTTATGTCTGGGTTGACTGTGGTGGCTATGGTTACTGTGTCGATTGAAACTACTGTGGCGACTAGGGCGACAGTGCGCACTAGGGTGACTGTGGTGACTGGGACTACTGATGCGACTTTGGTGACTAGGGCGACTGGTGTATATGGCGACTGTGATGCCTGTGGTGAATATGGTGACTGTAATAACAATGGCGACTGTGATCACTATGGCTACTAAGGCGACTGTGGTGACTAGAGAGACTGTTATTTTTATTTAGAGAATTGTAATAATATATTTTCATTATTTATATCGCTCGATGCACTTTGGGGACAAACTTTAGGGACGTATGTCCCGTGCAAGCACGTCACCGTGGTGCAGGGAAGATACAAAACGCTTATCAGATTTTTCGTTTGTATATACTCATTTTTAGCTATTTTCATCTCTTTAGAAGCTATTTTCAACTAAGCAACACAGTTTGACACCTGAATTGCCAAAACCCGATGATCTGTTGTAGCATGTGCATAAGAGAAAAAATCGTCCACTCTAAACACAGGCGTCCCTTATGAATCTCCATGAGGAGTAGTTGCCATACTCACCACACTTGGCAGGCGGGTTGGCGAGCGCATTACGATATGCTATACACGGAAAGATGCTGCTGCCCATCTTTCGGAGGTATATTTTAACAGGCTCTTACTGCATCCATGGGCATGAGAGGAGGGGAACATTCTAATGCCGACACCCCACGGCAAGTGTTTTTAACATACCTAATGATAATGTTAATCAAACACAACACAATATGGGGTAGATGGGAATGATGGTGTCTAATGAGCCGCGTAGAACAGATGTGAAGAATTTAAACGGATAAATGGGACAAAAAAAACTGTGTGCAAAGTGTGTGGTATGTATAGCTTCAGACGTATGTGGGGTAGGTAACTACGTGGATTAAAACTGTGTAATTCACTAGGCGTCCATGTGAAAAATATTCGCAGACACGATCAAAAATAAGATAATACTATAATGATCATTAAAGTTCCCCTACTGAATTACTATACTATGGCGCAAGATACGTCTGTAGCGCGTGCGGGCGCGTGGGGCGAAGTAGCGTTTAAATGCCAAAAGTGTTCGGATAACATCGCCTTAAATGGCTATGACTATGCCGTGGCTGGCAAAAGAACGTTACCCCTCCTCTCATACATGTGGATGCAGTAAGAGTCAGCTAAGGGATACTTCCGGAAGATGGGCAGCAGCGTCTCCTGTATCAAGATCTGTACCTTACTCGCCCAGCGTGGCGAGTATGGCAACAAGCCCATAGGCTCCCTTATGAGGCAGGCGTATGTCCAACAGTGGAAGTCCCACGGCTGAGGTGATGTTTAAATGACTGTTAAATAAAACATATTACAAGAAAAAGAAATATACGATCTCGTGATCAGTTGGGATTATTAACAAATGACTTAGTGCCGATGTTAATAACAAGTTCGAGAATTATTAAAAAAATACCATTTGTCTTTGACTTAACTAAAAAAAGGCTGTACCTATTTGAGATTAAATAATGGTTCATACTGATGTTGTTTTATTCCAACCACCACTAATCCTTTTAATCCGAAGGTCGTGGCTTCGAAACCGGTTGACACCAAAGGGTTCTTTTCTTCTTCTTCTTCTTCTTCTTAAAATTCTTTCTTGAAAAGTGTATGTGCACACATAACACGTGCTTTAAAGGTGAAGGAAAACATCGTGAGGAAACCCGCGGCTTAGTTAGCTTCAGACGTTCTTTCCTCGACCTGTTCTATCCTCTGACTAATAGTTGACTAAGCTGAGAGAATGGTATATGTGCAAGCCTAATCCATCTAATAATGTCCCAGACACTGAAGCGTCCCGTAAAACATGATTACCAGTTGCTGACGCTGTAAAGATAAAGATAAAGATATATTTATTGTAAAAATTGTGTGCAAACATGTACAGGTCTTAAAAAATTATAAGTATCAACAATTTGTATCCTTATTAGGACATACAATAATTAAGGTTTTGTATACAACAAACAAAGGTATGACATAATATTTTTTTAGATGTACAATCAATTCTCATAAAATTCTTTTAAATTGTAGTGAACTTTATTAACAAGCCAACTTCTTAACTTTATTTTAAACAAATTGCCATTCAGCTCCTTAATTTCTAGAGGCAAATGGTTAAAGACTTTAATAGCTGTAATATAAGAGCTTTTGTGAAACATAGTATTGTTGACTTGTGGAATACATACATTAAACTTATATTTCTTTCTTTGAATGTCGGCTCTGATTGATTTTGATTCAAAGAAATAGCTACAGTTGTTTTTTACAAATAAGCAAATCTCTAAGATAAAAATGTCTGTTAGGGTTAATATATTATTTTCCTTAAATATATTGCGAAGAGAATGAGTTTTCTTTAAATTATAAATAGCTCTTATACATTTCTTCTGCATGACAAACACAGATTGCACTTCCACTGAGTTTCCCCAAAATATAACCCCGTAACATAATTGAGGAAAAACATGACCATAATATGCGTTCTTTGCTACCACTTTTGATGACACATTGCTAAGCGTAATTGTATAAATCATCTATAATACCTAGATGCAAAGGTTTTACTATCCCTTGCAGACTCCCACCAATTTCTATCGAAGGTAAAGAGATCGTCGAACTACCAGTTTAGGTTTTAGAGAGGTGGGGGACTGGGGGGGGGACGAAAAGTTTAAAACATTAATACTTCGCAAACGGAACCCTACATTTCATTGTCTTTGCAACCCCTAAATGGTTTAAGAATCCTTTTCAACGATTTCCCAAGCGATGGGACAATCAATAAAAAAAGCTTATCCCCATCTTAAGTGTATCGACATCACCATTTCAACCATATCATTTCATCATCATCATCATTTCAACCATAAAACGCCCACTGATGTACAAAGGCCTCCCTCATGGATCTCCATGAGGGGTAGTTGCCATACTCACCACGTTTGGCAGGCGGGTTGGTGAGCGTAGTACGGGATGTTGATACTCGGAAAGATGCTGCTGCCCGTTTTCTGGAGGTATTCCTTGGCAGGTTCTCATTGCATCCATGAGCAAGAGAGGAGGGGCTACATTCTTCTTCCGGCACCTCACGACATCAGATACTAGTTTTCCCCAAACAAATCACTCGTTTCGTCTCCGTCATTTGTCTTATAACGTTAACAGTTCGGTCATCGCAAAAACCTTTGCAATAAACTGGTTTGCATGTTGAATGTTTTATTAAGTAGACGCGTTTGACTCTTTTTAACGTTCTACGTAAGTACTGGAGGTACAAGATGTTTGTATGTGAGTGAGTAAGGCCTTTGCATCTATTATAGATTATTTATAGCGTCAGCAACTGGTAATCATGCTGCAAGGGACGCTGCAGTGCACGCTGGGACATTGTTAGATGGATTAGGCTTGACCAGAACTTTTACCATCGCAGCTTAGTTAGGTCTTATGGTCTTGATGATTGCGGTAAACATTTTGTAATTATTTTGTTAATGTTTAAATAAATGTGTAGATAATATGTAGCTTTTTAATACATGATTTATTCAATTTAAATGTGTCTTGTTCTTTTTTTGTAAATTTAGAATGCTCAATTGCAAAGAAAGCAAAATGCTACATAGTCTACATAGAGTATATAAAATAAAAACAAAATACATTTAAATTGAATAAAGCATACAATTGAATTCGTACGTTAACTTTTTTCCAAGTGACGGAAAAAAGTAAATGAAAACAAGTAGTTTCGAACAAGAAATTCGTAAATTATATTTTTTACTGTACTTACTTATTTTGGTGTATTTTATACAAGCTGAATACAAAAATGAAAATCCTAAAACTGAACATTAAATGAAATGTGCAATATTTACAGGATATTAACCATGATTTGAGTCTTTTGAGTTTCCCGATATTTCAACGCAGTTTCACACGATATGATCACGGATAAACTGAAGTCTTTTCTCAAATCATGGTAAATCATCATCATCATTTCAGCCATAAAACGTCCACTGATAAACACAGGCCTCTCTCATGGATCTCCATGAGGGGTAGTTGCCATCCTCACCACGCTTGGCAGGCGGGTTGGTGAGCGCAGTACGGAATGTTGATATACGGATAGACGCTGCTGCCCATGTTCCGGAGGTATCCCTTAACAGGCTCTTACTGCATCCACGGGTAGGAAAGGAGGGGTAACATTCTACTGCCGGCACCCCACGGCTATTATAATCATGGTAAATATCCCGTGAATATTGCATATAATGTTAAAAACCATGATAGTTTCAAAAGTTATCTATGTATGTATATAAAATTCAAAGTCCTGACCTGACTGATATATCAACGCACAGCCTACACCACTGGACCTAAAGACTTGAAATTTGGCACACATATACCTTGAGTATCCTAGAGGTGCACTAAGAAATTCCCGAAATTCCCACGAGATAGGGAATAAATGGGATTTATATTTTCGAATCAAAGTGGCTCTGCGTAAAAAAGGGGATTTTACGTTTTATGACTTCCGCGCGGACGAAGTCGCGGGCAAAAGCTAGTATGAAAATAAAATAGCTACTCTGTGCCCAGTCAAACCAGTTAAAGCGCTGCGCGTACGCATCTACAAGTAAAAACACTTAAGGTTGTATTCCAATTACATAAAGAGCCTTGAGTCGGTCAGTACATACGCGGAGCACATAGCAAAAACACGTATGTTTAAAACAAATGTAAAATATATATTAAAATATTTTTTTTACTTAGCCTATTTTGTCCCACTGCTGGGCAAAAGCCTCCCCCAAACCCTTCCAGTCAAATTAAAATATGTATTTTAACAATTAAATAAAGCTAAAACTAATTTAGCTGTGTTATGTTAGCGGTTAAATAAGTATATTTTAGAAATATTATCAAAATGTTCAGTGCAAGTGTCGTTATATTTTTATTTTGCTGTATAAATGTCAGTTTGCTGCAAGGTACAGGATCCGGAACTAATGGAAAATGTAAGTAATTTTCACCATGTTTTATTATCTATCATCATCATTTCAGCCGCAAAATGTTCACGTGAACACAGGCCTTGCCACAGGTAGTTGCCGTACTCACCACGCTTGGCAGGCGGGTTGGCGAGCGCAGTACGGGATGTTGATACACGGAAAGACGCTGCTGCCTATCTTGCGAAGGTATCCCTTAGCAGGCTCTTACTACATCCACGGGCATGAGAGGAGGGGTAACATTCTACTGCCGGCTTTGATGAGCTAAGTTGATGGTGAATACTTTAATCAATATTGTAGAATTAATAATAATATTTACGCTTTTATTAATTTGCATAGTAATTTGCGTACAGAAAGTGGATCAGCTAACAGTCAACGTCAAAAAAGATTTTTAAATAAAGCAAACGGTTAAATAGAGTATATAAAATAAAACAAAACACATTTAAATTGAATAAAGCATATAATTGAATTCGTACGTTAACTTTTTTCCAAGTGAGGTAAAAAAGTAAATGAGAACAAGTAGTTTAGAAAGAGAAATTCGTAAATTATATTTTTACTGTACTAACATATTTTCGTGTAGGTATTTTATACAATCTGAATTCGTGTTAGTCGTGTGGGTTTGGGTATGCATGTTGCACTAACAGCCTGGTTCCCCCTGCATGTGCATAATTAGCGGGCGGGAGGGCGGTGCATATGCATCTCAGCATTAGCGGAATTAAAACTAGATATTTTCATTGTTTGTCATAACAATCTGAATACTAAAATAAAAATCCTCAAAATGAAAATTAAAATAAAATATGCAAAATTTACGGGATATTCACCATGATTTGAGTCTTTTCGAGTTTCCCGATATTTCAACGCAGTTTCACACGACATGATCACGGATAAACTGAAGTCTTTTCTCAAATCATGGTAAATCATCATCATCATTTCAGCCATAAAACGTCCACTGATGAACACAGGCCTCCCTTATGAATCTCCATGAGGGGTAGTTGCCATACTCACCACGCTTGGCAGGCGGGTTGGCGAGCGCAGTACGGGATGTTGATACACGGATAGACGCTGCTGCCCATCTTCCGGAGGTGTCCCTTAACAGGCTCTTACTGCATCCACGGGTAGGAAAGGAGGGGTATCATTCTACTGCCGGCACCCCACGGCTATTATAATCATGGTAAATATCCCGTGAATATTGCATATAATGTTAACAATCATGATAGTTTCAAAAGTTATCTATATATATATAAAATTCAAAGTCCTGCCTGGCTCACTGACTGACTGACTGACTGATATATCAACGCACAGCCTAAACCACTGGACCTAAAGACTTGAAATTTTGCACACATACATATAGGTACCTTGAGTATCCTAGAGGTGCACTAAGAAATTCCCGAAATTCCCACGGGATAGGGAATAAATGGGATTTATATGACGAACTCTGTGGCGCAGCAGGCAAAGGTCCGCCTGCGACGCAAGGGGTTGCGGGTTCGATTCCCGCCTCAAGACAAATGTCTGTACGATCTGCAGATATTTGTTCAGGGTGTTCTGGGTGTTTTTCTATGTATAATAAAAATATCTATCTATGTAGTAAATTGTATTAAGTATATAAGTCATCTAGTACCCATAACACAAGCTTTGCTTAGCTTGGGGCTAGATGATGCTGTGTGATTTGTCTAGAATTATTTATTTATTTATATTTTCGAATCAAAGTGGCTCTGCGTAAAAAAGGGGATTTTACGTTTTATGACTTCCGTGCGGACGAAGTCGCGGGCAAAAGCTAGTATGAAAATAAAATAGCTACTCTGTGCCCAGTCAAACCAGTTAAAGCGCTGCGCGTACGCATCTACAAGTAAAAACACTTAAGGTTGTATTCCAATTACATAAAGAGCCTTGAGTCGGTCAGTACATACGCGGAGCACATAGCAAAAACACGTATGTTTAAAACAAATGTAAAATATATATTAAAATATATATTTTTTACTTAGCCTATTTTGTCTCACTGCTGGGCAAAAGCCTCCCCCAAACCCTTCCAGTCATATTAAAATATGTATTTTATAAATTAAATAAAGCTAAAACTAATTTAGCTGTGTTATGTTAGCGTAGTTAAATAAGTATATTTTAGAAATATTATCAAAATGTTCAGTGCAAGTGTCGTTATATTTTTATTTTGCTGTATAAATGTCAGTTTGCTGCAAGGTACAGGATCCGGAACTAATGGAAAATGTAAGTAATTTTCACCATGATTTATTATCTATCATCATCATTTCAGCCGCAAAATGTTCACGTGAACACAGGCCTCCCTCATGGATCTCCATGAGGGGTAGTTGCCGTACTCACCACGCTTGGCAGGCGGGTTGGCGAGCGCAGTACGGGATGTTGATACACGGAAAGACGCTGCTGCCTATCTTGCGAAGGTATCCCTTAGCAGGCTCTTACTGCATCCACGGACATGAGAGGAGGGGTAACATTCTACTGCCGGCACCCCGCGGCAATTTTTATCTATACTTAATACATAATATATAAGTACATTTATAACATTATATCTCGTTTGTCAATTTTACCCTCGACTGATTTTTCACATCACGCCGTTTCATTCACGCCGGCAGGAGAATGCTGCCCCTCCTCTCTTGCCATGGATGCGGTAAAAATCTGCCAAAGGGATACTTCCTGAAGATGGCGTCTTTCCGTGTACCAACATCCTATACTGCGCTTGCCAATGCGTCTGCTAAAGGTGTGTGTTCTGTGTGTCTACCATGAGTTGTCACTGTCAGATCGCCTGCCGTTACTACAGTAGTAGTTATGACGTTACTATGACATCTGTCAGATTTGTAACTCATGGCACCAAATTCGAAGCAAATAAAGCCCAAACTACAGTCGCTGTAGTATAGTTTACTGCGTATTTTAGTACCAAACTATCCGCTAGAGGCGCTGTAAAAGTTTTCATTTTTTATTAACAACAGTCTCTAGCGAAGACAATTGCAAGCTATGGAAATAAATTATTGAATTTCTGAATTTCTGACGTATATAGCCTTTATACCACATACACCGTCATTATCGACTGTATTGAGGAAAGTACACACACAGTTATTACGAATCTGATTCCTTCGCTCGCTGGGAAACCCCAGTGAGCAAGACGAGTGTAACAGGAAAATTTATGATTATTTCTACAGACAAGGCATCTTTGCAATCTGTATGACCTTAAGAGCTACTTATAACATACGTAACTCATAAGGTCATATAAATATCATCATTATTATTTCAGCCGTAATGTTTACTACTGAGATGTGATTTGCATAGCGTAAATACAAAATGATGTGCATGCAGTAGAATGTTGCCCCTCCTCTCATGCCCGTGGATGCAGTAAGAGCCTGCTAAGGGATACCTCGTCCATGAGGGAGGCCTATGTCCAGCAGGTGGACGTTGATTCCTACGGCTGTTCATTCGAGGGTAAGAGTGTTGATACACGGAAAGAAGCTGCTGCCCATCTTCTGCAAGTATCACATGTCCGATTCTTACTGCATGCACGGACAAGAGAGGAGAGGCAACATTCTACTGCCGGCACCCCACGGCTAATAAATATAATAGTTTGACAATTTGTCAAGGTTGAGATAGATTCAGCTAGTTTGTAAATACTGCGTCACATTAATTCGTATTATATTACAGTTTTTAGAAATGTGATAGGTAGCGATATTTTAAAAACTTTCAAACAAAAGATTTCAACGCGTTGCTAGCTAAAGGACATTACCTTTAAATGGTAAAATTTTAAGGCATTTCAATATATCATTTACATTACATTTCATTACATTTTTCATTACATTTTAACCCTTCCTCTCTTTCCCGTGGATACAGTAAAAATCTGCCAAGGGATACCTCAGTAGCGTCTTCCCTTGTATCAGCATCCGTACTGCCCTCGACAACCCGCCCACCAAGCGTGGTAAGTATTGCAACAATTTCTTATGGAGATCCATGAGGCAGGCATATGTCCAGCAGAGGACGTCCTAAGGCTGAGATAATAATGATGATGTATATCAGTAAACTATCAATCATCTAGCGTAGGACGTAGCGGAAGACCTGGTAGGTTGGCGGTGGAAGCAGGGCGCTTCCAGCCGCAATACCTGGAGGTCCATTAGGTAGACCTATAGTCAAGTCAAAGTCTATTCAATAGAACAAAACGCTACTTAGAATAGATAATTTACAAAAGAAGAAACATAATTGAATTCGTTCGCTTCAGTTAACTTTTTACCAAGTGAAGGAAAGAAGCGAAAAAGAAAAAAACTGTTGGTATGTTAATAATTTTATTATGATATATTTTTAGCGGAATTGTTGTTTAGACAAAATAAATGACATTTCCTCTCTATTGGGTATGTCTTCGATGTCTAAAGTGAACAGATTTAATTATGTGCTTTGTTATATTAATTTGTTTTGTTTTATGACGCGTCAACAAAAAAATAGTCTTTGTTTACTACTGCTTACTTAACAAAAAAAATTGTAAGTAACACAACTTAACTAATAAACTTAAATCTAATAGTTAAATTACGTCTAGTTGTTCGGTAGCAGTGGCCTCTGCGACGAAGGCCTCAAAGGAACGAAGGTTTTTTTTTAATTTATGACGCGTCAGTAATTTCCCTACTAAATAAAGTATTTTTTAATTCGATTTTGAAAAGATTCTCATGCATCCGCGGCTGAGAGAGGAGAGGCAACATTCTACTACTGGCACTCCACGGCTATAAATATAATAGTTTGACAATTTGTCAAGGTTGAGATAGTTTCAGCTAGTTTGTGTATACTGCGTCACATTAATTGTTATTATAATACAATTTTTAGAAATGATAGGTACCGATTTACTTGTTGACTTGACTTTGACTAAGATACCTACGGAAGATCTACTTCAATATCACTTTAGTACGGTCAGACAAGGTCAACCAGCTTATTATATATACAAATCATCTTTTTGTTACCTTACATATACATACAAACATTATGTACTTGAATGGAAAAAACGACGTTCGTAGAACTTGCTCGGGGAAATCCTGCGGCCATATCTATTTTTGCAAGAATGCAGAGCAAAAAAGAAGGATTATATTAATAACTGGCCGCACTCCGCGGTTTCACCTGCGTAGTTCCCGTTCCCGTGGGGATACATGGATAAAATATAAACAATGTTACTCAAAGATAATGTAGCATTCTAATGGTGAAATAATTTTGAAAATCGGTCCAGTGGTTTTTGAGTTAATTCGTTACAAACATACAAAATACAAATATTTCCTCATTAAAATATTAGTATAGATCATTACAACCATGAAACGTCCTCTGCTGAACACAGGCCTCCCTTATGGATCTCCATGAGGGGTAGTTGCCATACTCACCACGCTTGGCAGGCGGGTTGGTGAGCGCAGCACGGGATACACGGAAAAACGCTGCTGCCCAACTTCCGGAGGTATCCCTTAGCAGGCTCTTACTGCATCCACGGGCATGAGAAATAACATTCTACTGCCGGCACCCTACGGTAATAAAGTTAATTTATATTTGTTTTCTGCAACAGAGCGACCTTAACCTTCAAAAAACTGGTTTAATGTAGGCAGACAATGAGCCCGATGATTTTTGCATTCTTTGTGATTAATTCCAAAGGTCGAAGTCACAAAGGAAGCTTTAATAATAAGGTTTTTGATTCCAAGGTGAGCACTTAATAATATATTGCGAGTTTTAGTGCACAGTTAGGTCTACCATGAGTTTTCAAGCTATACTCGCTAGCAACTGTAGTTAAAATGTATTTAAACTTGTACAGCGCCTCTAGCGGATAGTTTGGTACTAAAATACGCAGTAAACTATACTACAGCGACTGTAGTTTGAGCTTCCTTTGCTTAGAATATAGTACCATGAGTTACAAATCTGACAGATGTCATAGTAACGTACTTGCTACTGTAGTAACGGCAGGCGATCTGACAGTGACAACTCATGGGAGACACGCAGATGTGTTGGACGAGTGGTATGTACCCGTCTTTCGATTTGAGGTTCGTGGTTCTATACCGGAGGTGCACCAATGGATTCTTCTCCTTGAAAAAATTGTGCACATTTAACACTTTTTGTAATAAAATGCAATAAAAATATTTAGTTTTAATTCCGTTTATGCTGAGATGCAGGAGCACCGCCCTCCCGCCCGCTAATTATGCACATGCAGGGAGAACTAGTTTGTCAGTGCAGCATGCATACCCAAACCTATACGACAAAGGGCGGGAGGGCGGTGCTCCTGCATCTCATCATAAGCGGAATTAAAACTAAATATTTTTAATGCATTTTATTGTCATGGATTTCCGCAAAGTAACGCCTGATTCCATTAATTACTTTTTGTATTATTAAATAATAATGCTGGACAATTCACACAGCATCATCTAGCCCCAAGCTAAGCAGAGCTTGTGTTATGGGTTCTAGATGACTGATTATACTTAATACAATAGATAATATAGACTACATAGATAGGCATTTTTTATTATGTATAGAAAAACATTCAGAACACCCTGAACTCTGCAGATCGTACAGACATAAGAGAATAAAACCCGCAATCGACCAGCACAGAGGTCGTCAAATGGGTTCAAGAGGTTCAAAATAAATGAGGGAAAACACCGTGAGGCTTAGCTTCAGACGTATGTTCTCTCCATCTATATATATAAAATTCAAAGTCCTGACTGACTCACTGACTGACTGATATATCAACGCACAGCCTAAACCACTGGACCTAAAGACTTGAAATTTGGCACACATATACCTAGAGTATCCAAGAGGTGCACTGAGAAGGGATTTTTCGAAATTCCCAGGGGATAGGGAATAAATGGGATTTATATTTTTGAATCAAAGTAGCTCTGCGTGAAAAAGGGGATTTTGCGTTTTATGACTTCCACGCGGACGAAGTCACGGGAAAAAGCTAGTTGAATATATCCGACTAAGCTGAAAGTATGGTATAGGTGCTGGGCAAGCCTAACCTATCTAACAATGTCCCGGGCACTGCAGCGTCCCGTACAGCATAAATACCAGCTTTATAAAAAATGCGAAATCTATACTAATATTATAAAGAGGAAAAATGTGTATGTAACGAATCAACTCAAAAACTACTAAACCGAATTTGAAAATTCTTTCACCATTAGAACATTATCCCTGAGTAACAGAGACTATATTTTATCACCGTATTCCCGCGGGAACGGGAACTACGCGGGTGAAACCGCGGTGTGCGGCTAGTATAATACGAATTCCGATTGCTACATTTAGTTAATGCTTTAATTAGTTACGATTATAACCCTGATTATTAATGATAGCCTTAATTAGGCTAATAACCTAATTAGATTGCATTTCTTTTGACTACTAAATGACGAGACATGCCGAAGGCCCACCTGTTGTTAAGCGGTAGCCTCTACCTATTACAACTGCAATACAGCGGTGATCACTGAGCACATGACCAACGCTTTGCACCCGTTAAATAATAATAAATAAATAAATAATGCTGGACAAATCACACAGCATCATCTAGCCCCAAGGTAAGCAGAGCTTGTGTTATGGGTACTAGATGACTGTTATACTGAATACATTATACTACATAGATAGATATTTTTATTATATATAGAAAAACACCCAGAACACCCTGAACAAATATCTGCAGATCGTACATACATTTGTCCCGAGGCGGGAATCGAACCCGCAACTCCTTGCGTCGCAGGCGGACCTTCGCCCGCTGCGCCACAGAGCTCGCCAAGCCGTTACCCTGAGACAGAGTTATAAGATCTCATGTGCATGCAGTGGGGTGCCGGCTGAATGTTACCCCTCCTCTCATGCCGGTGGATGCAGTAAGAGCCTGCTAAGGAATGCCTTCGGAAGATGGGCAGCAGCGTCTTACCGTGTATCCCGTACTGCGCTCGCCAACCCGCTTGCTAAGCGTGGTGCGTATGGCAACTACCCCTCATGGAGATCCATAAGGGAGGCCTGTATTAATCAGTGGATGTTTGACGGCTGAAATGATGATGATGATGATGTCCCCGCCCCCCTTACCCTTCAAAATGGAACACATAAATACAGACATTACTGCTTGGCGGCAGAGATATCGAGACGTCGAACTTGCCCTCTTCGCCGATGACACGGCTTTGTACGCGTCCTACAAGTACAAGAGCCGCGTACACATAAGGCTGCAGGCTGCACTAGACACCCTAGGTGCCGGGTTCAGAAAGTGGTGCATAGAGGTGAACCCGGCGAAAAGTGCAGCAGTGTACTTTCCTCGGAGTCCCCTCTTGCCCCAGCCTCTCCTCCTCTTCGATAAACCCATTCCGTCCCAATACACTCTTCCGTCTTAAGGTGCAGTTTTGCACCTGGACGTTAACATTACCTATTAAATCCGGCAACAGTCCAAGCCGTGGTTCAAACCTAAGCACCCTTGAGCTTGTTGCCCCAACCTAACTTTTGCGGCGCCCTCTGCGCTCGCCATAGTCCGGTAACGTTGCCATGCCATCTGCGGTCAACAACATGTATTGTCCTTTCGAAAAAAAGGCGACAGGACTACGTATGGTGGTACTTGCTTTGTGTGATGAGCTCTCGCGACGCAAAGGGTTGCGGTTTCGGTTCTCGCCTCGGGACAACCTGTCTGTACGATCCGCAGATATTTGTCCTGAACAAATATCTGCGGCCCGTACAGACGTTTGTGTTCTGAGTGTTTTTCTATATAATAATAAAAATAATAATCTATGTAGTGTAATGTATTATGTATTTATTTATTTTAGGACATCCAACAAAAAAATCACATAAGAACTTAAGATAGGCTGTGTGTTATTTAATTACAGGACGCTACAGCTTGCATAAATTAAATTCAACTAAACTAAAACTTACAGTCTAGAGTTGAGATCAAAACTAACAATGTTAAAGATGTTACAAGTCCAATGAAAATTTTCAATTAAACTAAACTTAAAAGATAGGTAGGTTTTTAATAAGTATATCAGTCATCTAGTACCCATAACACAAGCTCTGCTTAGCTTGGGGCTATATGGTGTGTGATTTGTCCAGCATTATTTATTTACTTCCCCGGATGAACTTCTAACAAAAAGTTCTACTAGTTATCGCGTTAGACTTAATTGAAGCGAAATTCGTAACACTATTCAATTTTACGACCTTTTGGTCCTAAATGTCAAATCGGACTCACGACATTTAGGTAGTCATGCAAGTAAATTGTAATTAAATTCAATTTGTATTTGCTTATAAAGTAAATCTCTATGTCTGTGTTGTAAATACGAAAGACGTAGACTCGACCCCGATCGTGCTCTATTGGCAAACTTTTTTTCAAGCGTCCCACCCCTCTAAAATCTCAAGTTTACAAATCTGAAAAAGTAATGAATGTAATCACATGTATGTATGTCGTACACATTTCTGTCCATTGCATTTAATATTCACCTCTCTTTATAGCCTTAGGTTTGCTGTAAGAAAACTCTTTCAGGGTTAAGCTCGCCTTTGTTCATAACTAATAAGTACAATGTTTTTTTAAGTTATTTCTTTGTGTACAATAAAGAATTTAAGAAGTTAGGAAAGAATGTAGTTTTAACCATGAACTCTCTAGGACATCTATAACAGTAGAGCTAGCTTTTTTAGTTTTGGAGAAATAGTCGCTCTAATAAGGGATGTGATTTATCAAACACACCGGAATACTTTAGACCGAAACCACGATGAATTTCTGTTAATATTTTTTACGCATCTGGCCTAATTTATTTGTTTTACAAGCTGTTATTTATTTAGTTCGTAATTGTTATAGTGTCTAACGACACTTAGGTAAAACAAGTTGTAAGTTCAAATTTAACACGTGCTTTACGGTGAAGGAAACATCGTGAGGAAACCCGCGGCTTAGTTAGCTTCAGACGTATTGACTCGTTCTTTCCTCTGAATAATAGCTGACTAAGCTGAGAGGATGGTAAAGATGCTGGGCAAGCCTAATCCATCAAAAAATGTCCCAGGCACTGCAGCGTCCCGTACAGCATGATTACCAGTTGCTGACGCTGCATAAATCATCTATAATAGATTCAAAGGCCTTCATCATTTCAGCTGTAAAACGTCCACTACTGAACACAAGCCTCCCTCATGGATCTCCATGAAGGGTAGTTGCCATACTCACCACGCTTGGCGGGCGAGTTCACGAGCGCAGTACGGTATGTTGATACATGAAAAGACGTTGCTGCCTATCTCTCTCATCTTCCGGAGGTATCCCTTAGCAGGCTCTTACTGCATCCATGGGTATGAGAGGAGGAGTAACATTCTAATGCCGGCACCCCACGGCATTACTACTACTACAACTACTAGGTAGAACAATTCAAAATGAAAAACCAAAAATCGGTGCTCAACTGATATCATCTTATAAAGAATTTCAGCGGCACTCAAAATGGGTTCCTTAGCATAGTGGTCAGAGCACTTCCGGCTTTAGGAAGCGTCAAGGATTCAAATCGATGCTCGGTTCACGGAATTGGACGTGGTTTCGAATTTTTTATTTATTTATTACAGGATTACATGTTTGTTTATTTATTTATTTAAGAAAAGGACCGCCAACAGTTTACATATTAAAAATTACACTTAAACATTTATAGGGACACAGTCTGATATGTTAAACCAATTATTAACCAAACACGACATTGGTAGGTTTAAATAGAATACAAAATTTTAAGACATAAATATATAGTAAGTTTTTAACAGTACATACTAGTTAAACTATTTAAACTTCAATATTACTTATCTAATGAGACAAAAATATCTTTAAAACAAGAAACAAAGTAACTAATAATATATATGAGATCAAATAAAATGAAAAAATACAATGTACCTACATTCCCTAAAATACGTCTTTCCCTAAAATACGAGTGGAAGATTGCTAATAGTGTTAAAGTCAAAGTCAAATAGTTTATTGTAACCATGTTGTACAAAAGATCTTATTAGATAAAAGTTTCAGACATGGACCCGGCTAGGGCACAACAATATTATAATGACGCTAGGTGACAATTAATATTAAATAAAATCATTATTCAAAATTTTTACACATAACAGACTAAACAAAAAAAAAATATAATATGTACTTAACTTAGGAATCTTTTAACTTTAAAAAATATTTATAATATATTTTTTAAATCCTTTGTTAGGTTTATCTTAACTCTAAGTTCTCGATGAAATTTACACAACTACCTAATTAACTTATAAACTACCTAATTAAGTAACTTATATTATAACTATCTAAACTACTTACAAATGCAACAAAAACAATGGAATCCCGCCGGAATCGCAAATTTTGATAAGGTTTTTAATTCTCCTTGTATTTATTTTATTGTTACCTAGTACTATTTGTTTACAGTGAGGCTGTGTATCGTGGAGGCCCGGGGCTCCTTTAAGCGCAGCCAGCGCTACTGCCCACTGCTGGATGAGCAGAATGCAGACGTGGAGTGTGTGCTGGGAACTGACAGGTTAGTCTTGCATTTGGTAATTCAAACTCAAAAAAACTGGGAAAGAAATCGGGAGCCGATTTCTCCTGAATGTTGCCCCTTCGATCTTACCCGTGGATGCAGTAAGGACCTGAGATACCTCCAGAAGATGGACAGCAGCGTCTTTCCGTGTATCAACATACCGTACTGCGCTCGCGAACTCGCCCGCCAAGCGTGGTGAGTATGGCAACAACCCCTTATGGTCAGTTCTTGAAGATCCATAGAGAAGGCTTTCAGCTGGAATGATGATGATGAGACTTCAGTTGTAAAACGTCCACTACTGAACACAGGCCTCCCTCATGGATCTCCACGAGGGGTAGATAGCGAGCGCAGTACGGCATGTTGATACACGAAAAGACGCCACTGCCCATCTTCCGGAGGTATCCCTTAGCCCTGCATCCATGGGTGTGAGAGGAGGGGTAACATTCAACGGCACCCCACGGCAAAATATATTGTATGGCTGTAACATTTTTTTTTATTTTTCTTATACAGGGTGTATGTGTACTAAGCCGATAGGGGGTGATTCTGGCCATCCCAAGGAACAACTTTTTGTTCTACGACTTTTCATGCTTCAGTGATTTTTATCCAAGAAATGATCACGAAAGTTTTTACATCTACAGCTTTTATACGATTATGATAACCCAGATGAGCAGACCAGAAATCAGGTCTAAATCCGTTGCAGAATGCCACAGTGCCCTACAAAAACTAGCTGAAAGGTACACAGTAAAAGTTAAATGGACAAAGGGTCACGGATTCTGCACGGGGAACAATAGAGCCGATGAATTGGCAAAGGAAGGAGCTAGTATCACTCCAAACTCCGTGGATATCGGCCTCTGCAAACCTCCGACCGCAGAAATCAAAACTAGGTTTAAAATGAATTCTGTAAAAGAACACCAGAAAATATGGGAACGCAGACCGGACTGCAAGCATACAAAACTAATGCTACCAGAGAGAAACAAAAAGATAACCAACACCCTGCTCAAGATGACAAGACAAGATTTACGGATGATGGTGGGCATCATCACGGGACACTGCGATCTAAACCACCATCTTCTAAAGAGAGGGGCCACAGACAGTGGACTATGTCGCGGGTGTCTTGAGAAGGAGGAGACAGTGGAGCACGTGCTATTGCATTGCACCGCAACAAAGGACGCCAGATCGGAGACGGGACTACAGTAGCTCATAGAGTCATGCCCTTCTTCTTCTACAACATCTGCATATCCTTCGGGTATGCTCAGGGAATGCTGCCAACGGCCCAGAGTCCTTCTCCGGTGCTTTAAGGAGTTGGGCTGGCTAGGGTCGGGCTAGCATCACGGGGGACAATGCACAATACACCCCTATGCGGGACGTCAGTGCAGATCTAGTTACCCCCACAAGAATAAGATTATGATGCCAGCTAGCAGTTTCTTGATAAGATCATTGACCTCCGCAAAGCCCGCCGCTTCGCATGCGTTGTACCCGAATAAAAAGTAGCCCGTGTGTTAATCCTGCTCAACATCAATACGTGTGCAAAGTTTCAGCTCAATCCTAGTTTTTGCGTGAAGAGGTAACAAACCTCCAAAGAAACTTTCGGCTCTATAATGTTATATATCTAAACTTCTTATTCTCTCCAGGCTGGACTGCCTCCGCCGTATCAGCAAGGGTACTGTGGACTTCGGAGTCTTCAGCCCTGAGGACCTGGTGGCGGCGCAGTGGGCGTCTCTCGACGTTCTGGTCACCAATGAGATCCGACACAGGGACAGTCGTGAGTACAGCAGCCCTCCAGCTGTGACGATAGACTTACCGATAACTAACTAGTAAGGCTTTTGGATCTCATCATCTCATCAAAGTTATAAAACTTTAAAGTATTTAATAAAATCAAATCACATAAAAGAGTATCTATTTATTTGCATTACTATATCTTAAGGTTATATTGAGAACAATTTAGCAACAAATTAAAAAGGTTTAATTAACTTTGCATCCAATTTCACATAATATTAATGTTTATTTTTGTTTTACGTAGATACATTTAAGTGTCATAATCATTTATAAGATCAGCAACCTCGTTATTAACATGGAGATTTTCCCAAAATTTTACCCAATAGGGTAGGCGCCAAATATGGCGGTATCAGTTTGCTAGACGTTGAATGATGTCACGTTTCCTTTTGGAAGTAATTCCTCTGGGTTCCTCTTTAAACTTCGACAAACGGAAGCCATTCTTTAAAATACTTGGTTTAATAAAGTCCAGTTCAATGTTTTCACCTTCAAAAGATGTTTTGTGGTGAATCTTATTAACTCCTTTTGTAAATTTCACTTGAACCATATCGCTTAGATAAGGGCGCGGTCTGGCTATGCTGATTTTCCTGGAAGCCGCACAGTCTTCAAAAGTGAAGAAATCACTGACTTTCATTTCCTGAACTTTGACTTTACCACTGTTTGCTTTTTCTACTGCGGTTTTGAAATCTCTGAAATCGCATAACTTTACCATTCTTTTCATCGATCTTGTCGATTCGGTGTATGTTTACGGCGATAATGAGATATGGCCGGATTGTTACTGTTGATGTGTTCCACTATTATATTTCGGTCTATTTTCTTTTTTGGATTTGTTCCTCTTTTATCAATAAGAGCAGCGTGCTATTGTAGTTTTAAGGCCATGTTAATTGCAGAATTGTTGTCTTTTTTATACCCCAAAGTGTTCAGAAAGAGTTCCTTGCAAACTGTCTGTAAGTTTCCTGCTACATTGAATGTAAATTCTAAAGTTTTTTTCTTTTATAACTTACTGAGGCCTCCTGTTTCTTTATACGTATCGGTTCTTTAGAGGCTACACGTTCAGCGATAAAAACCTTCTGTTCACGCCATGTCATACTCCAAAAAAACTCACCAATTTGATCACCGATTTGATAAAAGCGCGCGTAAGTACCTACATAACACGTGCGTCCGATCGGTTGATCGGTAACTTGTGGCACGAATGAACAGGTAGCGGGGGGCAAGGAGCAAAGAGGTAGGGGGTAGCTACTAAGCTAAAAGAACATAACTTACAAATAAATTATTGAAAAACAAATCAAGTTCATATTATTACGTTGGCTACTAAGCAAGAAAATCATTTATATTACTTGTACGAATCAGAAAACCCATAACTATGTTCATATGCTTATTTAGTTTCTGAAAATTATTGTAATATTTTTTTAAGCACTACAAAGAAAACGCATTTGTTCACATTATGTGTTTATTCTGCTTACTATTCAATGTTATGCGTTTTCAGAATAGACGTCGATCATTTCGTTCAAATCGTATACCAATAAAAAAAATCATATGTGGTTACTTAAGTTGTTTTCTGCGTCTGATGTCAGGGTTATGTTTTTTCTTCATCAAACAGAAAGTACTTTTGAGAAAATGTAATGCACTTGTGCTTGTCTAACTTGGCTCCTATGGGAAATATCGCCAGTATTCCTAGACAGAAAAATCACATTTTTTTTGCTGAGCCCGGGAATGTAGGTAACTCAATTTAACAAAATTTGTCACTTGTGCTTTTTCTCCTTTTTTCCAAGACTCGTTTTCTCTGTGCATATATTTTTTTTGTTTCTCTAAGACTACTAGTTGTTTGAGCGACTTCTTTCGATGAAGTCCGTGGTAGATGCATGTATGTGACATTTAGTTCTAATGCAATAATAAGAAGTTTTAAATTTTATCAAAACCCAATAATAAGTTCAAAAAGAAAAAAAAATATTTCACCCCCCCATAACTCAATAACTATCCCATAAATCAAAATTCCCCTTAAGACGATCAATTTCTATTTATAAGATACACATAAAATATATATTAATGGAAAATATGGGGGATATCTCAAAAACTTCCCCTTAAATCTGAAATCACCAACGACAGTCGATTTGTATTAATGATCCTTAAGTTTTACATTTCATCAAAATCCGATGATCCTTTCAAGAGTTATCCTCGGACAAAAAAAAGAATTTAACCTTCATGTCTCAAAAACTACCCCTGAAATCAAAAATCTCCTCAAGTTTTAAATTTCATCAAAATCCGATCATCCGTTTAAGAGTTATCCTCCGACAGAAATTACGGACATGCAGACAAACATTCCGCTGAAACGCCTAAGAACTTCTTTCGTTTCGCTTACTCGTTCGACAAAAGAAATGGTTTAAATTTTCCGCCCCATAAAATCTGTCGTCCTAAGCTCCAGCCTACTCGGTAAATCCTGGAACCATGATAGTTTCAAAAGTTATTTACTTTTGATCTTCCACAGAGCAATACGAGCGGAGTGTTGTGGCTCTGATCAACCGTCGCATTCTCCCTGACTCCTCGACCACTCTCCATGCTGTACTGAGGAACAGCACCCTGTGCCATCCAGGAGTGGGCGCTGACCACCTCAGGCCTTTGAGTGACACCTTGTCTGGAGTAAGTATATTGGTATAACTTGCCAAGTAGTACGATCCTCTCTTGCCCGTGGATGCAGTTAGAATAGGGATACCTCTGTAAGATAGGCAGTAGGGTATTTTCATTTCTCATACTCGGAATGTAGTGTTGTGATGATCTGGGTGGAAAATGCTGCTTCCCTCCATAGAGAGGGAAAAACTCATACAAATTAGTTCCAACCGGCCGGAATGAACTTTAAAAATAGAACTGCGGTCGGATGAAGAGTTTTTGTAAAATAACTAATTAAAAAAAATGATGCGGCCATGTGACTTTCTAACAGCCAGTGTGAACTTAGCGCAAACTTCTTTGAGCGGAATAAGCCGCAACAATTACGCGGTGAGTTCCATATTTAAAATTCAAAAAGTCGACATAAATTGGCGGGATAGTAATCTGTTATGTATCTGTGGCGGAATTCAAAAAAATAGGTCCTAATTTGACAATTCATTTTAAATAGTTAAGTACCTACTACTAATATTATTATATATTATCAATAAATAGTTTAGATAAACAACTAGTTTTATTTTCCTCATATTCGAAATGAAAAGTAGTATTGTAGGCAGTATTGTCTTTTCGTGTATCATTGTCAAGATCCCGCACTGCGCGTGCCAACCCGTGTGGTAAGTATAGCAACAATCCCCTCATGATCAGAACTTGAAGACTCATGAGACCTATTTCAGCAGTGGATATCCTACGGCTGAGCAGATGAAATCTTATAGTTGAATCTCTAGTCTACCGCCGCTTTCTACCCGACTCCTCGACCACTCTCCATGCTGTCCTAAGGAACACCTTGTTAGGATTAAGTTAACAAACATTGGTATGACTTGCTTGGTTCATTTCAGTGTTCGACAAATTGTCAACAGCCAAAATAATTAAAGTATTATATATAATACGTAGTTGCCGCTTACTCAATTTATATTAATGATTTAGGAGTTTCGCAAAATAACAAAATATTTCACATCTGCCAGGCGTCCCGTGGCGTTATTGGGAGCGTTTCATCTTATTTATTTATTTATTTATTAGGACAACCAACAGCTATAATAAACTAATATACAACAGTGTGAAAACATAAAGCAAGTAATAGGTTATCACGAATAGATATAAGAAAGTAAAAGAGAAAAAACTATTAACAGTACGCTTCGGACACAAAAACAAGGTGGAGAATAAATACTATCTACTATAGCATAAACCACATCTAATATTAGTCACCTATATTTAGGCTATTATCGAAATAGTTCACGCTCAACCGCTGTCTGGCTGAATTAACGCTTGAGCAGAATAGATCCAAGTCATGTTGCCTACAAATTAATTAATTTATCTTATACCTAAATTAATAATGTACCTTCTCCGCAGTACCTGGAGTCTCTAGTCCTGGAAAGATCGTGTGACCCGTCCATCTCGCTGGCAGAGAACCGGATACGGGCGTTGTCGAGGTACTTCGGGAAAGCCTGCCGAGCTGGACCCTGGATCGCTGACGCTAAGAGAGACGCTGAGCTGAGTAAGTGAGCTGAGTAACTTTCCAAGACCCAATACCACCATCTCCAACCCACTCCAGAACAAGCAGACGCACAGCGCAGTAAAGCGATATTAAGGGCATTCCTATTCTTCTCCACCTTCATCATTCTGGAGTCCCTTTGCTGACGCTGAGGGAGACGCTGAGCTGAGTGAGTGCATTAACTTTCCAAGACCTCCAAGAGTCTCCATTCCACTCCAGAATAAGCAGACGCACAGCGCAGTAAAGCGATATTAAGGGCATTCCTATTCTTCTCCACCTTCATCATTCTGGAGTCCCTTTGCTGACGCTGAGGGAGACGCTGAGCTGAGTGTGTGCAGTAAATTTCCAAGACCCAATACCACCGTCTCCATTCCACTACAGAATAAGCAGACGCGCAGCGCAGTACAGTTATTATCTTGCGGACATATTGTTGTATGACTAAATGACGAGACAAGGCGAAGTCCACCTCTACCTATAACTAGCTCCCGGACGACCAAAATTTCTACATTTATTTAACCTTCTCATGGAGACTCAAGAGATTCAAGTGTCAAAACACGTTTGTATCTGCGCTACTGATTTATAAATAAAAATAAAAATAAAAAATACTTTAACATCTAGAATCTTGACCTGATTTAGTAATATCAAATCTTTGTAATTCCAGAACAGAAATACCCGTCTCTCTGTGCGGCCTGCGGAAATCCGGGCCGCTGCGGCGCCTCTGACCGCTACTGGGGCGACAGCGGAGCCCTGCAGTGCGTGGGCGAAGGCGCCGGCGATGTAGCTTGGGCGGAATACGATGACGTCAGCCAGTACTTTGGGGTATGTAGCTAATGATTTGGCTCTGGATCTGGCCCTGATTCTGGCCCTGGTCTTGACCCTGGTTTCCTTTAGCCCTGGCACTGGCATTGGCTCTGGATCTGGCTCTGGCTCTGGCTCTGGCTCCAGCTCGGGCCGTGACCTTGGCCTTGGCTCTGGCCCTAGCTCTGGTCCTGGCTCAGCCAGTAGTTTGGGATGGAGTAGCTAATGCTATGCTTCTCGCTTACGATTCATAGGTATAAGCTTTTTATATAACAAAAATCTTATAAAAAAGCTCATTACTCCCATCTAACTCATTAGATGATTACTTGAATTTTGATTATAAGACGATAATGGGACTCTTGGCCGGGAGAAAAAAAAATGATTAGGCACATTTTGACTTTGACTGCGGCTCTGCCTTTGACTTACCTGGTAGCGCTCTTTAGCGATAAGGCCGCAAATTGTCACTTCATTTTAGCAGCGTTTCTTATTATTATGTTTAGTTTGCCAGAGCCAAAGGCAGAGCCAGAGACGAAGGTCTTGGGTTCGATAACGGCCGAGCTACAATAGATTTTTCTTTCTTGAAAAATGTATGTGCACACTTAACACGTGCTTTAACGGTGAAGGACACATCGTGAGGAAACCCGCGGCTTAGTTAGCTTCAGACGTATTGACCTGTTCTTTCCTCTGACTAATAGCTGACTAAGCTGCGAGGATGGTATAGGTGCTGGGCAAGCCTAATCCATCAAACAATGTCCCAGGCACTGCAGCGTCCCGTACAGCATGATTACCAGTTGCTGACGCTGTTTAAGATATCTTTAATAGATGCAAAGGCCTTTCTTAAAGGTGTGTAAATAAATAAAAGATTTTCTATCTATCTATCTGCTTCGTAGCTGGCTCCGTTTTTAACTCGT
Source organism: Pasiphila rectangulata (assembly GCA_963082625.1). Classification (NCBI taxonomy): domain Eukaryota; kingdom Metazoa; phylum Arthropoda; class Insecta; order Lepidoptera; family Geometridae; genus Pasiphila; species Pasiphila rectangulata. The sequence goes on along the minus strand of OY720264.1, from coordinate 8,421,594 downwards.
GTGTTATTTTCTTTTCCAGTTGAACAAGTCAGCGCATGACTTCAACAGCTACCCCCCGAGTTCCGGCCTGGCGTACCTCTGCCGCGACGGGACCTGGAGGCCTGTGGACGGAGAGCCTTGCGTCTGGCTGCATAGACCTTGGAACGTCGTCGTTGCTAAACGGTAAAAAAATAAAAACCTCATTTAAAACTACCACCTTGGTCCTTCACTATTGGCTTTATGAATAAGCTCAGAGTCGCTGGCTATGGAGACGGTTATGCTCTGGTTTCTCTACAGTGTCGAATGAGGTGAGGGTGACGAGTACGTAAAAGAACTCTGGTCATATAGCCAAACGGAGTACGTTGAAGTGGCAGTGGGCAGAATGTATAGCGTGGGGAACAGACGGCCTCAGGAGCCGCAAAGTTCTCGAATTCCACGGACCGGCAAGCGCAGCGTAGGACGTCCATACCAGATGGGCAGACGACAGACTTAGTAAGAACCGTAGGTCGGCGATGGATACAGGCCGCTTCAAAACAGTCTACCTGATGAGAAGACATAAAGAACGCCGCAAGGTTTGGTGTGTTTAAATCGAAACTACAACGGCATTTTTCTGAGGATGACGGCTTTTAGAACAAGTAGATGAAAAACGGTTGTGGGGTAGGTACCGGCAGTAGAATGTTACCTCTCCTATCATGCCCGTGAGCCTGCTAAGGGATACCTCTGGAAGATGGGTAGCAGCGTCTTTATAATTCCAGACATGTATAATTCCAGACGTAACTACCTCATGGATATCCATGAGGGAGGCCTGTGTTCAGAAGTGGACGTTTTACGGCTCAAATGATGATGAGACGAAAAAAACAAAATTTTACTCAGCTTAAGTTTCTCATGTAAGTGACTCTATGTTGCAAAATGAGACATATCTTTGAACTGAATAAAGGAGGGGTAACATTCTACTGCACCTCTAGGTCCTAGTTAAGCGTGAATTTAAACAATATAATTTAATTTCCAGGAAAGCCGCCGCCGCGGTAGCAACCCTCACAGACACGCTGACCAACTCCTCATCCCTGGTGGAACAGCAGTGGAAGACCGCACTGGCTCAGCTCTTGGACAGTAACACGGCGCTGAGAGCTGCCCTGAGTCCACCACAGCCGCCGCAGGACTACTTAGCGAGGGCACAAGGCTTCAGGGAGGCCTATAGCCAGAGCGGATGTGACCCGCCAAGGTAAGAAGAGTCTTAGAACACGCCGTGGGGTGCCGGCAGTAGAATTACCCCTCCTCTCATGCCCGTGGATGCAGTAAGAGCCTGCTAAGGGATACCTCCGGAAGACGGGCATCAGCGTCTTTCCGTGTATCGACATCCCGTACTGCGCTCATAATTCATTTATTGTTTGTGAATCAGGTACAAATAGTTAGGTGGTAGGTGACAATACATTTCGTTCTCTAGATTCTGCCACTAGGGCATACAAACATTAACAAACACAATTCATAAGATACTTAAGTTATTAGAAACAGCATGCATCAATCATTTAACTATACAATAAATATTATTAAAATGTGATATTATAATAAAAACTTAAAATTTAATAACAATAGATATAAATGTCAGTTTGAATAAACAATGTCAATAAAATTATAATCAAATAAATTCCATTAATATGTAGTTACAAAGTTATTTATTAGTCGGATCCATCAAAAAATCATTAATAGCATATTACGCTTTTTCTACCAACCCAAGCTCGCCAGCCCGCCTGCCAAGCGTGGCGAGTATGGCTACAATCCCCTCATGATCTAGGAGATGTATGTGGGAGGCCTATGTCCTCAGTGGGCGTGGACAGCAGTCATACGGCTTTGATGGTGGTGGTGAAAGCACATTATTGAATTAGATCGCTTCAAATTATCAAGTTCGCGGGAAACTAGCAAAGAATAAACCTCGCTCTTTCACTAAAATATTGCTTCGTTTAAGAAAAACAGCGGCAATCACAATGTAAATACAAGAAATAAGAATAAACTCGCTGTGCCCACTACTAGGCTCCATAAGGTGAAAATATCTTTTAAAGGGCAATGTATACGCTTCTACAACAAACTCCCAAGTGAGTTGCAGAAGTTATCATTGAATAAATTCAAAAACATTATCAAACGCAATCTGTGCAATAAAGCTTATTATAATTAATCAGATTACCTAGAGGACAAAACCACTTGAGACGGAATCTGCTCCATCTCCGTCCAACGTGACATAAGACAAAATAAAATTGTTAAATGATGACTATAACGACCGAGTTAGGTTCTTCTGTTCACTTCTTTTCCTAACTCGCGTGTCATCTGAAGTGAACAGATTCAATTATGTGCTTTATTCTATTTATTTGTGTTGTTTTACTTTATAATTTGTGACGCGTCAATAAGGTCCATGCGGCCGCACTGAATAAAGTATTTTTTGATTCTTTCATTCTTGATTCTCAGTGGATGTCTATGTAATAAGAATAATTAACTTCATAACATTAACATTTGCATGCCGGATAGTTCGGTCAAGTGTGTGATACGTAACATTAAACATACAAATATCTGTGTAAAACCATACTTGGCAAATAAATTAAACCTCACTCTTTCACTCCTATTCGTCGAAGTAGTATCTTAATGCCAAAATGTCTATTCCAGATACATAACAATCTGCACATCATCCCTCCTCGCGAAGCATAAGTGCGAGTGGCTCAGCGAAGCGGGCGCGGTGTACGGCGTGTCGCCTCCTGTCCAGTGTAACTACCGCGAGCGAGAGGAGCTCTGCATGATGACTGTGGGTGAGGGGACGGCGGATGTCGCAGTCGGAGACAGCGACTGGCTTGTTAAAGGCAGCAGGTGAGAAAGACAGATTATGAGGACGCGACAGGCGAGACAGCGGGGTAGGCGAGCCAGACGAGAGATACGCGACCGGTGAGACAGCGAGATAGGCGAGCCAGACGAGAGATACGCGACCGGTGAGACAGCGAGATAGGCGAGCCAGACGAGAGATACGCGACCGGTGAGACAGCGAGATAGGCGAGCCAGACGAGAGATACGCGACCGGTGAGACAGCGAGATAGGCGAGCCAGACGAGAGATACGCGACCGGTGAGACAGCGAGATAGGCGAGCCAGACGAGAGATACGCGACCGGTGAGACAGCGAGATAGGCTAGGCAGACGAGAGAGAAGCATCGGACGAGGAGATTGGATGGCGCCCGTCACACTGAAACATAGGGGTATCATGTGCCCGTAATTCCACCGGCAATCTTCAAACGGAACACAGCAATGCAGACATTACTGCTTGGCGGCAGCATACTCTTAGCTTGCTGACGCAGTCACTTCGTAAGAATTACATATACTCCAGCCACTTTCGATGTAGAATGTTTGTCACTTTGGTTTGTCAAGAAACTGTCAATACTTAACCTAAAAATAACTTTTTATCTGTTGATTTTTATACACATTTCTCAGTTATTGGGAATTTGTGACCATTGCCTTCAATATTTGCCAACAAACATTTTAAATTGAACGTGGCTGTGGTAGGTATAGGTAAATATGGCTTGTAATTTAACCTACTACAAAATATAGAGCTAACAAATTTATCTTCTTTCAGGGACTTTGCCATACAGCCAATTCTACACGAAGTAACGCCTATAGTCGAGAAAACGAACACAATACTCGCTTACGTACGCAAAGATACAAACATAAACAAAATGGCGGACTTACGCGGGAAGCGAGCTGCGTTCCCGCGCTTTGACGGTGTCGCGTGGCATTCTGTTATGTCTTATTTCGAAGAGACAGAAAAGGTTTCTTGCAAGGAGTTCGCAAGTGATTTCTTCAAGGAGGTTTGCGCTCCGGGTGGTGAAGGAAATTCGAACTTTAAAAATTGTTATGAAGATGGAGAAGAGGAAGCATTGACTTCGCTTTTGGCGGGAAGGAGTGATGTTGCGTTTGTAGATATGGCGACGTACAAAATGATTGCAGGTGAGTTCAAATGTTAGGTGTTTTTGACATCATCAATATACCTACATGCTTTCTCCGCTTGCCAGCGCCTGTTGTGTTTAGTAGAAAATACTATTTTTTAGTCTATTTTAAACTTTCGCGATCATAGCACATTATTTGTATATTGGATTATCGGGTATTCAAAATTCAAAATTCTTTATTCATAAACCTAAAATACATATATAACGGTGTTTGAGACCCCCTTTTAAGTAAAGTATTTTACCTGTGTTAGGGGAATCTCGCTCTACCGAAAACAATAGAATTGGAAACGTACATTAAGTTCAGCTAGTAGTTATTATAGTATGTAAGGCTACTTAAATTATATAGCTTATTATTTACAAAAAAGTTACCCACTAATTGGAAAGGGAGCGCGCATGTAATTTTATAGGTGTATTTAGTATGTGTGTGTGTGTGTGTGTATGTGTGTGTGTGTGTGTGTGTGAGTGAGTGTGTGTATTAATCGCGTTATTACCTTTGTTATTATCCCAACGTTTCGCCTGGATTGCACCTGGCCGTGGTCGCGGGAAGACTAGTGAGCTGAAGTTGGCCGCATCAAAGCGAAGGCGTCATACTTAACTTATAGAGATAAGATATTGTCATTAAAATACCTAAAAATCTAAATGAACAATAAATATTTAGTAACAAATCCGCTAACCTATATCTAACGAGCGCTTGAAAAAACACTCGAAAAGGATTCGACATGACATGTCGAATCCTTTTCGAGTGTTTTTTCAAGCGCAAGGTAAATTTTAGACGGAGGTAGACCCAAAAGCTATATAAGTCACTATGTTATCAAATATATTTGAGTTAAACTTACCATATCTTCAAAATTCTACAGACTTAATCCGCTTCAGGTCTCCCAGATAATAAAGACGTAGCGACGTATTGAGGTTGTTGTAAGTTATTATTTAAACCCGTATTACTTTATTAATTTTTATTATATTTGTTACACCGTGTGTGTGGTCTGTGCTTTGCATAGCGCTACGGCGCCACCGAAAACCAGCGCTGCGACAGCATTCGTGTTGTTACAGCAAATGCTGAGTGGCGACCGATTTGTGTCTTATTTTATTGTTTTTTTTATTAATTATAATTATGTGTACATTGTTAAAATAAGGTGCAAATAAATATTTTCTATTCTATTCTATTCTACTTGCCCGTCTCACGTCCGACACTTTACGGTTTCTGTCTTTCTTTCACCGAAGCAACGTAGGAGTAGGGGATTGTGTGAAAGAGACCGAAGTATTGTTTGTCCTTCACTAACTAGCATAGGCCTGTGTTTTAATATTCACGGGCCCAAGGATGTCACATAAGGTCTATTTATGGAAATAACTCGAAATCCCGAATTTTTGGATTAGGTCACTATATTTGTGAAGGTGCGATGTGTTTCGCCTCTCGATAAGGCAGGAGAAATCGGCCCCCCGTTAGTCACGGTCACGGAATACACTAGAAATAACAAAGACGCAGAGGTTGTTGCCCATTATCGAACAACTCCGCTCCTGGACGTGTTGCCTCTTCGACCGCCGAACAGAAACTAATAAAAATGAAAAATGCAATTAAAATTTTGTCTCCGACGGGATTCGAACCTAACGTTCAGACACTAAACACACACTTTTAACGCAGGCGAACAAAACGACATCTGGGTTTAACTCTCATATGGGTTTACACTTTAGATACAAAAATAGCTTATAAAATTAACTAAAGCGACATCTCTTTACTGCTACTGACTAATTGTTGTCGGACGGTGGGCAAGAATATCTCTAAAGATTTCTGCTAGATGTCGCCATTCAGTTCGAAACCGATAAAGGCAGTCAAGATTTTCGACCCGACGGTTAATTGCTTCGTAGCCAAATGGTAAAGGCAGCCTGCGTTAAAGGTGTTCGTCTGAACGTTACGGGTTCCAGTCCCGTCAGAGACAAAATTTTGATTGAATTTTTCATTTCTATACATGATACCTTAGTGTGGGTTTACACTGTAAATACAAAAATAGCTTAGAAACTAATAGATTGTCATTGTTTCAGATAATGAAACTGCGAACATATCGTTGCAAGAAATAGTGCCACTTTGTCCAAAGGAGAACACTAAGTACTGCTACATTAGCTGGTCAGCCATCGGCCACGTCTTTGCCGCCAAAAACATAACCGCCATGAGGCGGCAAGAGATCATCAACGTATTCGGCCGCTTGGATCAGCTTTTCGGACGGAACTATCCGTTCAGAAACCCGATGTTCTCTATGTACGGAGCTTTCAACCACAAATTGGACTTATTATTCCATAGTAATACGAAAACTTTATCACTTGATTCTGTGTTCAAAACTCATCCGTATAATTCTATGCCGTTGAATTTCGAGAGAAGGTTTTTGAACGCAACTGATCTTGCTTGCAGTTTTGGCGGGAGATTGACGCCATCTTTGTTTTTGGCTTTGACTTTTGTTGCTGTGATTGTTATTGGTTTCTAGTTTAAATTTTATGGAGCATTTTTTGTAAATGGAGATTTAATTAAAATAAGATCGACTGTCTTGTTACTTACTATATTTTTGTAATGCTTATTTATTTGTACTTACCTTTCTTCCTTTAGGTAATTATTAAACTTCTGGACCTTAACTAAAGAAACAATTTTTAGTCTTTCTCGCTATCTCATCTTGGGAATAGATTTATTGCTGCTAAGTTATACAGCCGTTAAGTGCCGGCATTAGAATGTTGCAATGTTGAATGTTGTGCAGGAAGAATCTAATAAGGGATACCTCCGGAAGATGGGCGGCATCGTCATTCCGTGTATCAACATCCCATACTGCGCTCGCCAACCCGCCTGCCAAGCGTGGTGAGTATGGCAACTGCCCCTTATGGACATCGATGAGGGAGGCCTGTGTTCAGTAGTGGACGTTACACGGCTGATATGATGATTTGACAGGTTTGCTGTCAAATGTCAATTCATTGCTGTTCTCTAATACAAAATTGACATTTGACAGCAACCTTGATCCTCTCTAATATAAAATTGACATTTGACCAATCGTTGCTGTCAAATGCCTGTTGCAAAACCTGTCGCGAGATACGTAATCACCCTGCGGATCTGCGTGAAAGCAACAAGTTGCCTAAAATATTAAGTTTTGGATGAAAGACGTTTAAATAAAAACGCATGGATTGAAAATGTCCTTTATTCATCAGTAAGGAACTGCTTCAAGAAGTTCTGATGCTTAGTGACGGTGGTGAAGCTGGTGTAACTGGCGGTGTTGCAGGCGTGCTCGTTATTGGGCGCCGTGGAGACCACTCCGCGAAGGAAGAAGCGCTCAACACCATGATCTAGGCCGGGGAAGGCTAGCCCGCCGCCACTGTCGCCCTTGCAGAGGGCTGCGTGACCTGAAAGATCATTGGTTTCTAGAAATAACAGGACAGGACCTGAAGTGGCAAGCCGCTATACAGGGCGTCCCACGGATATGCCACATGAAGAGAAAGTACCCTTAATATTGTAGATGGAACATTTTACTGAAAGAAGACATTATTTGAATTTAAAAAACAATTTAAACTGCATTCATAGATATTTAAATATTTACATGGTTGAACCGGGAATCGAACCCGTTACAGAAGAAAAATAATCACCTGTAGCTTTATCATTCCGATCGAAAGGCTTCAAGAATGAATGAATGAAGAATGAATTTAAAGATTGTATGTTATATTTTGTATGTTTGTAGGTAGGAATAAACTACTGAACCGATTTTCAAAATTCTACTTTATCCCTGAGTAGGTAACATAGGCTATTAACATCTTGTACTAAACAAAGTTAATACAAGCCTGAAATATAGTTTTTTTATTATTATTATATTATAGGCTTTATTGCCGTGGGGTGCCGGCAGTAGAATGATACCCCTCCTCTCATGCCCATAGATGCAGTAAGAGCCTGCTAAGGGATACCTCCGGAAGATGGGCGGCAGCGTCTATCCGTGTATCAACATCCCATACTGCGCTCACCAACCCGCCTGCCAAGCGTGGTGAGTATGGCATCTACCCCTCATGGAGATCCATGAAGAGGGAGGCCTGTGTTCATCAGTGGACGTTTTATGGCTGAAATGATGATGATGATGATAGGCTTTATTGTGTATCCCCGTATTCCCACGGGAACTACGCGAGTGAAACCGCGGAGTGCGGCTAGTCAATAATATAATATATTGTTAGAGTAATTTTGTTAATTTATCTGTAAATATTGTTGCACGTAGCACTATAAAAATTATAATTATCTTAGCTGTTACACAAATATTTTGATTTTTATGTGCTGTTTTTTTCCTGTTGTCAAAGTTTATAATGTTTAATTTTTATAATATTTAAGTTAGTTATATTAAATATTGTTAAGTAAGTAACCTTAGGTATTAGGCATTGTAACAAATTATATTGTTGTTTATTTTTTGTATAACTGTATTAAGATGCATAGGTATCTAAGTACTTCATATAACGCAGTGGGCTATTGTTATCTGTAATGTTATATGATTGTGTAAATAAATAAATGGAAATTAAATCGAAAAAAATTAAATTAAATTGAAATTAAATTAAATTGAAATTAAATTGAAATTAAATTGAAATTAAATTGAAATTAAATTGAAATTAAATTGAAAATAAATTTAAATTAAATTAAATTGAAATAAAATTAAATAGAATATCTTACTTCTGCCGTTCGCGGGGGTGCCGGCGCAGATCTTGTCGCTAGTGATGTATTCCCTGAAGTTGGGCGGAGACTCCACGATGCATGTGCCAACGTCCACGTAGGGCAGTTCCGCCGCCTGCAGCACTGGTGACGGCGAGCCGTCTGCTGTCGTCAGTCCCCAGCCTGCTACCTGGAAGAAAAACGTCATACAGCGTCAGCAGCTGGTATTTGCTGACGCTGACAAACAGTCTGAAAACCAGCGTCGCTCCGCCCTACGCCTAGAGTGGAGCAACAAAAAAGCTGTTCTTTTAAGACTGTTGAGACTGTTCCTTTTTGGTTCGCAGAAGAGTATGTTAGATTTTCCTTTTCCGAGGGCTTATTCAATGATAAGTCAGGTATTCATATTAAAAAAGCTCCTTTAATACTTCAAGTCTCTTTTACCTTTAGCACTGATTAATCGCATATCATTTAGTAATTTTCCGTTTCTTCGCTATTTTTACTCAATATCTCTCGATCTACTTTTTTTAACAATCCGTCTCACAACCCTCACTCTGAATGCCTATTTCTTTACAACTTCCACATTGACTTTGAAATATTTACCAGATCAACTAGTCAATGACATTTCAACAAAGATCTTTATCAATTTAAATAACCCAGAATATTATCGAAGTCGCTAACAGGTAGTGTAGACTTAGTAAATAATTAAATTTCTTCCTTTTAATATTAGACGCAAACTATAGACTATAGTACGCAATGGCACTATAGTAGCACATAATATACCAGTGTTAGAAGTTTTAAATGTTGTTTAACTTTTTATTGTGTTTTTCCTGTAATTGTACCCACCTTTTTTCTTTTTCTTTTGTTTTCTAAATGTATCAAAAATCTGTATATGGTTTTCTGTCTGTGCTGTTTTATGTGAAATTAACAAATGTACATATATTCCTTCATATTTATGCTGGCCTGGACGCTGCAGTGCCTGGGACATTGTTAGATGGATTAGGATTTATCTGCACCGTATATCCCAGCTTAGTCGGCTAATAATCAGTGGAAAGAACAGGTTAATACGTCTGAGTCTGACTAAGCCGCGGGATTTCTCACGTTTTCCTTCACCGTTAAGCACGTGATAAATGTGATTAGAGTTTTATAAATCGTGAATGTAATTTTAACCATGAACTTTCTAGGAAAGCTACAGGCTAGCTTTTTACACACCCATACTTCATACGCACCGATATACACACACATACTTCATATATTTCACAATCCTTGTTTTTTCTGTATGCTAGTGAAAACTTTTTTAATAACTTTTCTTGTATTGTAAAAATTGGAACTGTGTTGTCTTTACCATGGAGGAGGGCGTTGGTACTTGCGACACAGTAATTTACTTTTGCGAGTACCATCGGCTTTCATATTATTTGTCAAATTGTTATTGTTCCAAAAAAAGTTTTTTTTTTTTTCAGTTTCGGAGAAACAGTCGCTCAATTAAGTGACACGGTTTCCCAAACATACCGGAATACTTTAAACCGAAAGTTCAATTAATTCCCGTTAATACCTTTTGGTGAACGTAAAATACACACACCAACTTCTAGCAACAGGTCTACGGTAAGCTACGGAACCCTTTATAGCGCGTGGCGAGAAACGCACCTTTTTTTTTATGATGGGGGAATCCTTCATGGATATCACCTTTCTAAAGGGAGAGAATGCCGTGGGGTGCCGGCAGTAGAATGTTACCCCTCCTCTCCTACCCGTGGATTCAGTAAGAGCCTGCAAAGGGACACCTCCGGAAGATGTCCAGCAGCGTCTTTCCGTATATCAACATCCCGTACTGCGCTCGCCAACCCGCCTGCCAAGCGTGGTGAGTATGGCAACTACCCCTCATGAAGATCCATGAGGGAGGCCTTAGTTCAGTAGTGGTCGTACGGCTGAAATGATGAAGGGGAGAAAAATGATTATGCCGGACTCTTACCGGCTAAACCTAACCACCATGATCCCATCAACGTGCAGTCTTTCCGAGACTACGGGTACGCTTGCGCAATCTTCCATACACGAATACACATAAATCTTCCAGACACGCACCTGGCCTAATTTATTTATAAAGAGACTTTACCTTTCCCTTATTGTGGTCCTTCAACTGCAGACTCTCAAATATGGGGTCGAAGTTGAGACAGACGGGCCGCACGTGGGGTCGGTACTCGAAAGGCGTCGCCACCTCCACCACAGCTATGTCGTCCTGGTAGTTAGAACCGGAGCCTTGGAAGCGAGGTGGCAGATTGATCTTTGCAACCTGAAATTGCAATCGATAAAAATCTTTTAACGTATCATCATCTCATTGGCTCAGCGTTAGGACTGCTGTCCACGTCCAGAACTATGCCTCCTTCATGGATCTCCAAGACCATAAGGGGTTTGTTGCCATACTCGCCAAGCTTGGCAAGCGGGTTGGCAAACGCAGTTCAGGCAAAAAAGAGGTGCAACATTCAGTAGCCAGCACCCTTGTCGCCTAGCCGGCACGTTGTTGAGTTGCCATTTCTACTAAATATGTTTGAATAAGCTGATATGGTTTATATGTTGGGAAAATCTAATCCATCTAACAATATCTTAGACACACCTAGCAATTACACCTATTTCCGTGGGATGCGCACAGTAGAATATTGCCTGTACACTCTTAACCGTGGATGCAGTAAAAATCTGCGAAAAGAAGCATCTGAAAGATGAGCAGCAGTGTCTTTCCGTGTAACAACATCCCGTACTGCGCTCGCCAACCCGCCTGCCAAGCGTGGCGAGTATGGCAACGACCCATGATCTTGGAGTTGCATGAGGGAGGCCTATGTCTAGGATTAAACCCCCTTATGTCTGAGATTATTATGTTGACCTAAAAGTATCTTCACATTGGAAAGTCAAACTATGACACCCACGCCTCATCATTTATCATTTCAGCCGTAGGACGTCCACTGCTGGACATAGGCCTCCCTCATGGATTTCCAGTTATTGCGGTTGGAAGCGATCTGCATCCACCGTCGACCTGCGGTCTTCACCAGATCGTCAGCCCATCTTGTTGGTGGAAGTCCTACGCTGCGCTTGCCGGTCCGTGGCCTTCACTCGAGAACTTTTCGGCCCCATCGGCCATCTGTTCTGCGAGCTACATGGCCTGCCCATTACCACTTCAACGTGCTAATATGTACGCTTGGCTATGTCGGTGACCCTGTGAGTATGAGTTCTTCTGCGTATTTCCTCATTTCTGATTCGATCCCGTAAAGGAGCCCCGAACAAGCCCTGTCCATAGCTCTTTGAGCGACTCTGAGCATATTTATGAGGCCAATCGTGAATGACCACGTCTCGTTTGAATTTGTCATCACTGATAAACACACACTGGTTGGAGACTTTTGTCTTAAGGCACTGAGGAATTTCGGACGAAAAGACGTTGCGTATTTGATCAAACGCTTCCCATTCGAGTTGGATTCGTCGATTGACCTCTTTCTCGAAGTTTGACCTACCTAATTGGACAGTTTGTCCTAGGTATACGTACGCGTCGACAACTTTGAGAGCCGAGTTCTCAACCATAACTGGGGCAGGCACAACATGTACTTTCAACATAACCTTCGTCTTGTCCATGTTCATTGTTTACCCATATTTGCCCTACGCCTACTTGTTGTCAATTCTTACCTCACACTTCTGTGCATCATCACCAGGGTCGTCCCAGGCGCGGTACAGTTTCCCAGCTGCGACTGCGAACTCGTTCGCTGGCAGCTGCTTCTCCAGGTCATTCCAGAAGCAGTGAGCAGCTGGAAGAAGCAAAATGGCTTTTAGTAAGTCAGGGCTAGGTCAAAACGGAAAAACGGATCGTTTAAAAAAAAAAGTAAGGCCTTTGCATCTATTGATCATCATCATTTCAGCCGAAGGACGTCCACTGCTGGACAAAGGCCTCCCTCATTGATCTCCAAGTACTGCGGTTGGAAGCCGTCTGCATCCACCGCCGACCAGCAGTTCTCACCAAGTGGGCATACGACTTCTATAATCTATACTATAATATATATAATCTTGTAGGTGGACGTCCTACGCTGCGCTTGCCGATCCGTGGCCTCCATTCGAGAACTTTGCTGCCCCATCGGCCATCTGTTCTGCGCGCTATATGGCCTGCCCATTGCCACTTCAACGTGCTAATCCGTTTGGCTATGTCGGTGACCCGAGTTCTTCTACGTATCTCCTCATTTCTGATTCGATCACGTAAAGAAACCCTGAGCATAGCCCTCTCCATAGCTCGTTGAGCGACTCTGAGCTTGTTCATAAGGCCAATAGTGAAGGACCACGTCTCGGTTCCATATGTCATCACTGGTAACACACACTGGTTGTAGACTTTCGTCTTAAGGCACTGAGGTATGTTGGACGAAAAGACGTTGCGAAGTTTCCCAAACGCTGCCCATCCGAGTTGGATTCGACGATTGACCTCTTTCTCGAAGTTGGACCTACCTAATTGGACTGTTTGTCCTAGGTATACGTACGCGTCGACAACTTCAAGAGCCGAGTTCTCAACCATAACTGGGGCAGGCACGACATGGACATTTGACATGATTTTCGTCTTGTCCATGTTCATTTTAAGGCCTACCCGCTGGGAGACTCGATTGAGGCCTTCGAGCATCGTGCTGAGCTCTTCCATCGACTTTGCCATGACCACAATATCGTCGGCAAATCGAAGGTGGGTGATATATTCGCCGTTAATATTGATGCCCAGCCCTTTCCATTCCAGGAGCTTGAAGGCATCTTCCAAAGCGGTCGTAAACAGTTTCGGAGAGATTACGTCTCCCTGTCTTACGCCTCTTTTTAAGGGAATCTTCGGCATCGTTGGAGAGACTCAAGCACCGCCCATGTTTCGATCGAATCGAAGGCTTTCTCATAGTCCACAAACGCAAGACATAGCGGCAAGTTATACTCTTCGGTCTTCTGTATGACTTGCCGCAGCGTATGTATGTGGTCTATGGTACTGTAGCCTTTTCGGAACCCGGGTTGTTCGGGAGGCTGGAAGTCATCAAACCTGCGTTCGAGACGGTTAGCGATGACCCTTGAAAACAGCTTATAAACATGGCTCAACAGCGAGATGGGTCTGTAATTCTTAAGTAAGGTTTTGTCACCTTTCTTGAAGAACAGAACCACCACGCCCTTGTTCCATGCTTTTGGCGTCGTACCTTCAAGCAAGGCGGAATTAAATAGCTTCTGAAGGACTTTAAGTACCGGTGATCCACCCGCTTTCAGAAGCTCTGAAGTGATTCCGTCCTCACCCGGCGCCTTGTCGTTCTTAAGCTGTTTCAAGGCTATCCTGATCTCGTACAGGCTGATGTCCGGGATATCCTCGGTATAATGTCGGGTCAGTTTAGCTCTTGGGTCGTTGGCCGCACTGCAAACAGGTTTAGTGACCGAATCGTAGAGCCGTCCATAGAACCTTTCGACTTCCCTTAACACTTCTGCTTTACTTGACGTTATGCTGCCATCTTCCCTCTTCAGCTTCGTCATCTGGCTCTGCCCAATAGAACTATCTCTCGCGAACACTTTGGAGCCTTTATTCCGCTCTATCGTATCTTTAATACTGGCTGTTTTGCATCTATTATAGATGATTTATACAGCGTCAGCAACTGGTAATCATGCTGTACGGGACGCTGCAGTGCCTGGGATATTGTAAGATGGATTAGGCTTGCCCAGCACCTATACCATCCTCTCAGCTTAGTCAGCTATTATTCAGAGGAAAGAACAGGTCAATACGTCTGAAGCTAACTAAGCCGCGGGTTTCCTCACGATGTTTCCTTCACCGTTGGATCGTTTACAAGAGAGAATAAAGGAATAATTAATTAATTTTCAAATAAAAAACCGACTAAAATTAAATTAAATGGAATTTATTTCATTTTGCATTAAGTACTTTCCAGTTTTAATAATATTTTTGGCAGAACAATGTTGTCACTCCTCTCTTGGATGGAGTAAAGATTTCCCAAGGGATACCTCCGGAAGATGGGTAGCACCGTCCTTCCCTGTACCAACAACCCGTACTGCGCTCGCCAACCCGGCCAAGCGTGGTGAGTATGGCAACAACCCCTTAATGATCATTGCTTGGTGATACATAACGAAGGCCTATGTCCAGCAGAGTCCTGCACGGCTGAGACGAATAAAAAATACGATTTCGTACTCGCCAAGCTCGGCAAGCAGGTTGGCTAGCACAGTACGGTATTTATACACGGAAAGACGCTTCGCCCATCTTCCGAAGATATTCTTTTAGGTATTCTTACTGCATCCACGGACAAGGGAGGAGGAGCAACATTCCAGTCTACCTAAAAATAACAACTGAAATTACCTGTATAACAAAGTTAGTGCTGATGAGCTTTCCACCGCAGATCTGTAAGTAAGGAAGGTAAGTCTTCCGATAGACCCCGATATGCACCAAGGCTCTCCTCAATTCCATTTTAATTGTACTATTAATCGCAACCACCAAATGGGTATTGATGGCACAAGTATTAAGGATCACTCACGCTAGACCGTGTCGTGACCGGGGAGAATGTCGGCCGTAGCAGGGTCACAGCATTTTTTCCGAGCGTTGTCCGTGGCTCGGCCGTCACTCGGTTGCCACTTGGTATAGCGTGTGTCCGTACAAAATTATGTAATATTAGTTAATCGTGCTACGGCCTAAACTCTGCTCGGACACGACACGGTCTAGCACGTCATCCTAAGGATGACGTGCTAGACGTTGTCGTGGAGGACAATGCATTGCAACTCAACGCGGAACGTCATTGCAAATCCAGTATTCCCTACAAAAATAAGGATTAGACTGGTTTTCCGTGGGGTGGGGTAACATGTTTCCACCTGCTTGTGGATACAGTTAAATCCCCTTGTATGGATGTATAAAATACTTTTACAGAATTTTACATATCCGTATACCTCCATATACTTCCGGAAGATGCAAAGTCTTTCCTTGTACCAACATCCCGTACTGCGCCCGCCAACCCACCTGCCAAGCGTGGTAACAGCCCCCTCATGATAATTCCTTGGAGGTACATAACGGAGGCCTATATCCAGCAGTGGACGTCCTATGAAACAAAAAACATGAGGTGAAAAACAATGGTTTCCCAGAGATGCTGCCCCAATGAGACAAGTCTAATTACCTGATATAACGAAGGTAGTGCTGATGAGGCTTCCACCGCAGACCTGGAGGTACGGCCGGTAAGTCTTCCGATAGATCCCGATGTGCCACGGCAGCTCGCCCTTCTTCACCGGGGCTCCGCCGAACACGAGCCCTGTGCCCTGAGGGATCACCCTGCCGCAGTCTGGAATAACCGGTTCCGTCAAAGTCAATAAGTATTCATATTCCGTGGGGTGCCCGCAGTAGAATATTACCCCTCCTCTCATGCCCGTGGATGCAGTAAGAGCCTACTAAGGGATACCTCCGGAAGATGGGCAGCAGCGGCTTTCTGTGTATCAACATCCCGTACTGCGCTCGCCAACCCTTCTGCCAAGGGTGCTAAGTATGATAGCTACCTCTCATGGAGACCCATGTGGGGAACGGAAACTACGCGGGTGAAACTGCGGGGTGCGGCTAGTTCTTTTATAATCTACATAATGTTTAGAATTTAGAAGAAAGAATATTCAAATGAATATTTTTAATACAGATTCATTAGCCTTTTTGTATACATAATACACCATGCTTAAATTAAGAAAATTATTTCTAGTATTCCTTACGTCTTTCTTTAGTTTCATTATGTTATAATTATCTCTTACATATTAAGCTCGTGTCCTGCGGTTGCCACCAACCGCAAACGATGGTAATACGGAACACCAGCGCTGTGGCACGATCTGCTCTGCCACAGCCCATGCTGAGTAGTGACCTTTTTTGTCAACTTATTCTACCTAAACTTATTTAGTTTTAAGAATATAATATTATGTTATCTCTGTGACAAAATCAATAAATTGTTATCTTTTTTATCTTTAACTTTTATCTAATTGAGGGAGGGGAACAGAGTAAATAGATAAATAAATTATAAACTGTTTCTCTTCCAGCCGTAGGAAATCCACAAAGACCTGCCTCGTTCATCACTAATCATAAGGAGTTGTTGTTAATTGTTTTATATTTAACACGTTAAGCGCCAAAGTGAAAGTGACAGAAATAAAAAAAAAACTTAATTGCGGTTACTGGGTGTATTCGGTTATAAATCTTGTCTTGTCTTTTTATTTTATGGCTTTTTGTGTTTGGTTTTACACAATTCCACCAGTGTCAAGTTAATTTATAAATTCTTAAGTTATTTGGCTGGCCATGTTGGTGGCCATTTTAATACCATTTCTCGTTATAAATCTTACCCACAAAAAGTTTGACACGGATCTGACAAAAAATAACGTTTTTTTTATAAAGAACAGTTGAGGTCACCCGTGCCCCCCATGACGCTGTGGACTAGAAATATGCTTTTCCGTTACCAGAGCGCCACGCGGTCACCCCGCCGCCCACCTCGTCTCACCAGTAGTCTGCTAGCGCTTGCGCGGGAAGGTTGCATCCGCTGTTTATATTTGAGTTAACTACCAAGAAATGTCATAACATCATCCGTATAAAATCTATGAAAAAATAAATTTACGTAATAATTATTTTTCTATGAATTTTAGTTAATGTTATTTTATTGTTAACCCTGACTCAGATAAATTCCAAAACATCTAAGATCATCGAAATCGGTCCAGCTGATTTCGAGATAAAAGTGGTGTAACTAATAAGACTTTGTTTTATATAGATACTAGCTTCTGCCCACAGCTTCGCACGCGTTGTAAACGGATAAAAATAAGCCTACGTGATAATCCTGGACAACATTCTATACTTGTGCAAAGTAACAGCTGAATCCGATGGGTAGTTTTTGCGTGGAGAGGTAACAAACACCTATACAAACAAACTTTCGACTTTATTAGTGAGATACTGAGAAGAATAAGATAAGACATGATGTCCCAAAAGTAGGTACACAACTTACCTGGCACGCATCTAGCGACGTAGTCCCAGTACCCATCCTCAGAACAGCTCATGAGATGCAGGGGCGCGGGCGAGCGGTAGTGCGGTGCCTTGCAAGTAGGGGTCACCAGCGTCCCAGGAGCCACCAAAGCCCCGCACACGTCACGCGTGTCAGAGCACGTGTAAACCACGCTTGGATGCGGCTTCAGTGTGCACATACCTCTCAAAATCACATGGTAAAAATTAATTTTAGAAACACGGGAATTCTTTATCATAGACACAGCCGTAGGACTAGGTACTTGTCCACATCGACTGCTGGACACAGGCCTCCCTCATGCATCTCCAAGATTATGAGGGAGTGTTGCCGTACTCGCCACTTGGCAGGCGGGTTGGCGAGCGCAGTACGGGATGTTGATACACGGAAAGGCGCTGCTGACCATCTTCCGGAGCCATTCCTTAGCAACAACACGAAAATTACTCACGAAAAAAGTAAAGTGAAATCTTATGCCGAAAAGTTAAAATTGAAAAGGATCAGGTCAATCGTCTCAGGAGAAATGGGCACCTTCGCGCACACGCGCGTTGACTATACCTTCAAGTGACTCCTGCAGCCGCTTGAAGGTGTAGATAACGCGCGTATGCGTTAAAGGGTGTCTGCATTTGCTCCACATTACTTGATCCATTGTTGATATCCACTAAAATTGCTGGTCTCACCAATCAACCTTATATCAGTGATGATTATGAGCATACAATAGATCTGTGGATCCTTTGGTCTTCCGCTGGATACTACTTACGCACTTCAAGAAGATAAGAAGAAGTCAAATATGTTATTGGTTTATCGTTGCGAGCTTAGCATTAACTCTGTGTTCTGCATTCATTTCTACGTCCTTTGCATGAGGCGAAGGAAGTAGAATGTTGGCCGTGGATGCAGTAAGAATTTGCCAAGGTATGGGATCTCGTACTGTGCCTGCCAAGCTTGGTGAGTTTGGCAACAACCTCCTCATGACCATATCTGGAGATCCAGGAGGGAGGCCTATGTTCTGTAGTGGACATCCGACGGCTAGATGATGATGACCCTCGAGACTTCAAGTCTTAAAAGACTATGGAAACAGAAATGATGTTGAGTTCTTTTGTTTCTTTAGACTTATCTAATAACATTTACTATGATCTTCTGTAGTCTACTCACGGACGCATTTAGGGAAGCCCTGAAGCCAAAAGCCATTGAAGCAGCTGACACTGGCTGGCCCCAGGACGCCGTACCCTGGCTCGCAGCTAACCACCAGCGTCTCCAGGGCATACACCTTCCCACCAGCATTCTCCGTGCGGTTTATATTTATGACGTAGCTGCCGTGCTCTGGGTAGGGGGGAGGGGGGATCTCGCATTTGTTTTGTTGGTCTCTAGAAAGAGATTTTATTTCATCATACTCATGCTAAAAATAGATAAAAAATATGTGCAATTTTATAAGAGATTAATGATAATTTATTCACACCAAACAAGGTAACATACATTGGTGGAACACAGTTATCTAGAGACCAACACATCTTGTCTACATGCATGTGAATATTTAAATAAAAGTATCTTCTTATCATTATCCAGAACCAGCAGCTTTCTTGCAATAATGTAACTGATAGTTTTGGCTTCAATTCTGGCATCATGAGTCACTGGGTTGTAAACTAACATTGGCCGCTCGCCCCACTAGTAACCCAATAACTATTGACATTTTAAAATTTAAATTTGCTTATAATAATATCCTCATGACATCATAGTAGAAATAATTATTAGATATTAATTATTACCGTTGTTTTTGTTTTATTATCTGTTTTTTTTTGTTCTGTTTTGTAACTTTACTAACCATTCTCAATTTTAATTATGTGTTACTAACAAAATTTATGTCTGAATAAATTAATTTTCAATTTAAATTTCAATTATGAGTGTCATTTTGTTTATATTTTATCTACACCTCCTTCTCAGCCAAATATTTAACTAGGTGCGCTACGGAGGTAGTAAAATTCAAACCCAGAAATGGATTAGGATTGGTATTAAAATAAGAAAATAAATCTCACGTGTTCTCTGGGTAAACAAGTTTTTTGATAAAACTTTCGTATCTGAGCACAGGTGTGAACAGGTAGTATGTGTCGGTGGTACAGTCGTCCCTGTTGTTTAGGGGCGTGGAGTAAACAGCCCAGAGATAGTGCCGTTCGACCCCGTTCACCTCGGCTGGGTAGGATATACCCGCACCGTTGTCATCCGCGTTGCAGGGGGCCGATGCATCTAGAAAGATATAACTCAACATACACTATAATATAGTGGTCCCAGTGATGAACCCTGAATGACCATTCAATGTTAGTTCTATTCGGTTATGCCTAAGGTAACCCAGTAGTATAAACCAGCTGTTGTCAGGTAAGTTGTCAACAAATAACTTGATAAGTCCAAGGTTGAAAACAATGTTACCCGGCTTCTCCAAAAGAATGCCATTGTTAACCCGATCAAACGCTCTCCTTAGGTCTAAGTAAACAACACAGCCCTCGCCCAGAGTTCCACAAGTACAAGACACCCGCGCTGTTGTTGTCCACATTGCAGGCGGTCGATGCGTCTAGAAGTGTATTTTGTGTATTTGCTAAAGTAATTGTGTGCAAAAACAATTTCAAACACAATTGGGCTTGTCTTTGAGCCACTTACCATTATTGACCATTATTATTTTTGTATTGCTGTATTAGGTTGTTCACTCTAGTATTAAAATCCAAGTTAGCTGATTATTTAAGAGAATATTATAGGTGCTAGATAATCCTTATACATTTTACAATCTCCCAGGCGACGTCCTCAGCAACATTATTTTGCGATCACTCAGTCCTCCCTCGGTCATCTTTGCGACAACGTCAAAGAAAAAAGATTTTGACAAGCTTACTCTCTAGTTATTATACAGCTCTGTGGTCCACTTACTTTCCTGCAAGCCGAAGCAGATCTTGTCACTGACTGTCAACGAGAGTATCTTCAGAGAGTATGCGTCTAGGCTGTCCGTAAATTCGTCGTTAAGGCATTCCTTCAAAAGCACCTGATGAAGGTTGGATATCCGAAGGAAATAGCTCTTGTCCGTACTCCAGTCACTGTCGCCCCAGATGGACACCTGATGACGAAGATAAGATTGAAACCTCGGATTATTTCCTAAATGTATTGTACTCGTACGACCTTCGTATTGAAAGTTCGATACCGGCCGTGCACCAATGGATTTTTCTTTCTGGAAAAATGTATGTGCACACTTAACATGTCAATGAGGGAGGCCTTTGTCCAGCAGTGGACGTCCTACGGCTGATATGATGATAATGATGATGGCTTAACACGTGCTTTAACGGCGAAGAAAACATCGTGAGGAAACCCGCGGCTTAGTTAGCTTCAGACGTATTGACCTGTTCCTTCCTCTGAAGCTGAGAGGATGGTATAGGTGCTGGGCAAGCCTAATCCATCTAACATTGTCCCATGCACTGCAGCGTCCCGTACAGCATGATTACCAGTTGCTGACGCTGTATAAATCATATATAATAGATGCAAAGGCCTTACTTTTTTTTGTACTCGTACCTAGTGAAAGCTTGCCATATCTTTTTACTACTTATTAATCCAGTTTAGTAGATAATGTTATAGTGCTTTAATTTTTTTTAGTAATATATGGACTGAGTCGTCAATTTAGTAAGTCTCTTTTTAATCTGTACTAGAATCGGCAGCCATCCTTGGCGCCACCTATGTTGTATATGTTGTATGGCATGGCGGCAATTGATGGGTTGATGTGAATATTTGTTATTCATAAAAACTGAAATATCAATACACGTTTAATACTTCAAACGTAGATTTCATGAAGTCCCACGCCCGAGTTTTCACTAGAAACTTTCAAGTACTATTCTTAGAGAGATGATCATAGATTTCAGTAGTTGCATTACACACTTAAGGTTTAAAAAGTCGCGGAGGCAAAGTCGTCAGTGGGCGCGGCCTAAATGTATACTATCTCACCTGACATAGTATGATTACCCGCGCGCTAGAATGAAACGCACAATGATTCATTCCTAAAACGACCGCGCAAAAATATGTGAATAGACTTTTAGCACAAGGGTTATTATAGAAAAACTTGAGTGTAATCTTTTCAAAATAACATTTATTTCAACTTTTGAATAATTAAACTATGTCAGAACGGCGTTTACTTTTATTCTCCGTATATTATTTAGTTTCGTCCAAAGTTGGGCTAAAATCAGTGTTGAAATACAAAAGTTTAGAAGCTTGTATTTTTGAAATAAATACTTTTTTTACGGTTTGGGGTGTATACAAACATAGATTATGACGAGATAAATTGATATAATCCTTAGTGTTGGATGGTCAACGTCAAAAAGTGGAGTAGTTACCGTTCCACGTTTGTATGGAAAGATGGGCGACTCGTTCATCCTTAACGAAATGTTATATGGGTCAAAGGCGGTATGCGGCATGCTGTTATCTAATACGAAATTTACCTTTAACAGCTATGATCGCGAGATTTACCTGTTGCTAGCCTGGCGCGAGATACGTAATCAACATCCCGTACTGCGCTCATCAACCCGCCTGCCAAGCGCCACTTGGTATGGTAAAAACCCCCTTATGTTCAGCACTTTGAATGAGGTCTACAACTTTCTCCAGCAGTGGTCCTGGGTGGTCAGATGGAAGAGATACCTTCCCCTCGCCTTCCTCCTTCAGATGTTTCCTCTCGAAGTCATACTCGAAGTTAAGGCAAACCGGCTTGATGGTAGGAGTCAGAACGAAGGGTTTGCTGACTATCACCACTGCTATATCGTCTCCGTAGCTTTCCACGCCCGCGCCGGTGCTGTAAACAATGTTTTAGGGCTCAAAATACAATCGTCTTTTTTAAACTTACGCGATCACGACACATTATTAACACATATTTAACCGGGTATTTATCGCGTTATTTACCTTTATTATTGCCCGACGTTTTGACAGGATTACACCCATCGTGGTCCCGGGAAGACTGATTATAGGTAAATAACGCGATAAATACCCGGTTCAATATGTGTCGAAATACAATCATTATCATATCAGTTGTAGGACGTCCAATGCTCGACACAGGCCTCCTTCAGGGATCTCCAATTGCTGCGGTCGGAAGCGGCCTGCATCCACAGCCAATCTGCGGTTCTTACGTCGTCGGTCCGTGGCCTCCATTCGAGAACTTTGCGCCCCATCGGTCAACAGTTCTGCGCGTTATTTATGACCTGCTCTACTCTAATCTCACTAATATTATAAATCCAAAGTTTGTTTGTATAGATGTATGGAGGTTTATTACCTCTTCACGCAAAAACTACCCAACGGATTGAGCTGAAATTTTGCAAACGTATAGATGTGAACCAGGAATAACACATAGGCTATTTTTTGTCCCAAAATTGAGTACCCAAAGATAAATATGACGTAAACAGTCTTATTTTGTATGAAAATTTCAATTCAACCGGTTAAAATTTTGCCTTAAAAATGTTACGCAAGCGAAGCGGCGGGTAAAAACTAGTATATCATAAGATTTTTGTATAATCTGACGGACTCAATAGGATTTTAATTTTCAAACCCTGTAATCATGCTTATTGTTTTATTTCTCATGGATCCCGCTACCTGTGTGTCCACCATGAATTGTCACTGTTAGAGCGCCTGCCGTTACTAAAGTAGGTAGTAATAGTACGTTACTATGACATCTGTCAGATTTGTAACTCTCGGTACTAAATTCTAAGCAAATGAAGCCCAAACTACAGTCGCTGTAGTATACCTCTAGTTTACTGCGTATTTTAGTACCAAACTATCCGCTAGAGGCGCTGTACACGTTTTCATACATTTTTTTTAACTACAGTCGCTAGCGAGTATAGATTGTTAAAACTCATGGTAGACCTACAGAACCGAGTTTGGGACCAATCTGGAAGCGTGTCTATTCAAGCTCATAATTATTTGTTGTAAATCAATTCATAAACAACGTAGGTTAGTTACGTGAGTTCAGAGGTAGGCATGATTTTCGACCTGACAAATAGTGGCTCTGTAACCAAACGTAATAGGAAGCCCAATATTTTTATTTTTTATTTTAAGAAAAAAGGACTTTGTCGCTGAGCGACCACATCGTCCTGACAAGGCAACAAAATCAAAATCAACACAACAGTAACAATATAAACTTAAAAAACATATTAATTCTTAGCTAATCCTAGGTCTGCTAACTTAATTAGGAATTCAGTTTCCCTTGAAGCAGGGCAACTTAAAGTGCTATTACTAATTCCAACTTGTTGAGATTTAAATAAATCAAGGCATAATTAATTAAATCAGGCGTTACTTTGCGGAAATCCATATGATAATAAAATGCAATGAAAAATATCTAGTTTTAATTCCGCTAATACTGACATGCAGGGGAAAACAGGCTGCATGTGCATAATTAACGGGCGGGAGGGCGGTGCATATGCATCTCAGTATTAGCGGAATTAAAACTAGATATTTTTCATTGCATTTTAAAATCAAGGCATGTTACTCTTACCGCGTTATTCCGGACACATTCCACCAATACATGTTGAACGTCTTCAATCATATCGCATTCACTTCGGAGATGGGACTTTTTTCATTAAGTACGCAAACTTATTAGATGGAATGTGGCCCGAACGTAATCTCAATAAGGTCTTTAAAGAACTCCTGTTTAAATCTAACTTATCTATCCATGGATATTGTGAAATTTGTGGCTGGATAGTCGTATACCATATGCCTTTCGAAGCCCAATATAAATCTTTGTTTTATCAAACAAACAAAACAAATCGGGCTTAACGTTCCACGTTTGGTTGTAGGACCACTTGTTGCCAGGTCGAAAATCTTGCCTGCCATCAGTTATAGCACCGTGCGCGCCATCTTGCCAAAATCTTTCTCCTCTTTCTCTAACAACACCATTTTTAGAAGTCAAAGTTACTAAACTTACCCACTGTACTTAAATCCGGGTGCCAAATGAATACTTGCAGCCTAAAACAAATAATATACAATGAGGCGTTTTCATTTTCATTTATTGCATCACACTCATAGACCGGGTCCTCAACGTCGAAATTCGCGAGCGGACTGTTCAGGATGTCGGCGAGCGAATAATATGTAGGGCTCAAATGGAGTTGGGCAGGACACTTGGCCAGACGAAATGACGACAGGTGGACGAAAACGCTGACTGAATGGTGGCCGAGAGAAGGGCACAGAAAAAGGGGTCGTCCACCATCCCATTTTTTTATGTGTTCTGTTGCGGTACTCAAAAGGTTCTGTCAGAATACCAGCGTTGCATCTTTTTATCTTAAGTGCAACTATTGCTGAGACAGAACCTTTTGGCACACCACACTTTTATGAAAAACTGTAACCTTCATAAGTTAGATTATTAATTATGTTTAAGGTGTGGTGTACCAATAAACGCATTTTCATTTCATTTCATCCCGATGGGTTGACGATGTTCGGAAGACCGTGGGTTGCACCTGGCTAAGAATAGCTTACGACAGAGGCGAATGGCAAAATCAAAGGGAGGCCTATGCCCAGCAGTGGGTCGATAAAGGCTGATGATGATGATGATGAGGCATTTTCATTGAAAAGTAATAAATTAGGCCAGATGCGTGTCGGGTCACGCGCTATGTATTGTTCCGTAGTTACCCATAGACCAGATGTTAGAGGTTGGTGTATGTTTTTTACGTTTAACATAACATTAACGGTGGGTTCCTTGTTACTACGGAACACTAAAAACTTCAATAAATTATTGTCTTTTACTGTTGGGAAACACATTTTGACAATGTGATTAACCACAAACTTGCTTTCTCCCTTGACAGCTCTATCAGTTAGCTCAATTTTTTTACAGGCATCTGTAGTTAATTTAACAAAGCTACCTATCATTGTTATAGGTATAAGTTATGATATCACTTAACAATTTTTTTGTTCGTTTTGTATGTCTGCATCATCATCATCATCATCATCATCTCAGTCGTAGGACTTCCACTGCTGGACAAAGGCCTCCCTCATGGGACACTGGGTCATGGGTCTTTACGCTTGGTAGGCCGGTTGGCGAGCGCAGTAAGAGTTGTTGAAAAACTGAAAGACGCTGCTGCCCATCTTCCGGAGGTATCCCTTAGCAGATACTGCAAGAAAAGAGGTAACATTCTACTAGCACCGCACGGCATGTCTCTGTATAATAATGTTTATCTTTGCTACTTAACAGATCCCTCTGTTTTTTTATCTTAAGTATAAAATAATGAAATCTATTATAATAATATCTATTATAAAATATAATAATATAAAATAATGGAAATAATGGAATCAGGCGTTACTTTGCGGAAATCCATGACAATAAAATGCAATGAAAATATTTAGTTTTAATTCCGCATATGCTGAGATGCAGGAGCACCGCCCTATTTTAAGTATAATGTCAATGAAGTACAGTTAGTTTCATAAGCAAATTAAAAAAATATATACAATGATGATGATAATCTTCCTAGCCATCATCATCATCATCATTTCAGCCATTAAACGTCCACTACTGAACACAGGCCTCCCTCATGGTTTCCATGAGGGGTAGTTGCCATACTCACCACGCTTGGCAGGCGGGTTGGCGAGCGCAGTACGGGATGTTGATACACGGAAAAACGCCGCTGCCCATCTTCCGGAGGTATCCCTTAGCAGGCTCTTACTGCATCCACGGGCATGAGAGGAGGGGTAACATTATACTGCCGGCACCCCACGGCAAATCCCAGCCATCGTTTCTGCTAAATTAAATGACATTGATGCGCCCTAAAATGTCTAGCGAAACCAAATTGGGCTTGAAACGTGCACCATAAGGCGCATATTAAAACTACATTAACAAATAGTACTTACTGCAGATTAGAAGGTTGTTTGTTTGTTTAAATAAAAGCCTATATTGATATATGATGATGCAAATGCTGAGAGGTAGCCTTATTGTTTTCACCTCTCTATCATGTAATTAAATAACTGTATCTGTAATGTAAGTGATTGTGATAACAATAAAACTTTTTCTATTCTATTCTTTTCTATATTTATTAAACGATTATTGAAGTGACCGATTTAAAGGTATCAACAGAATACCAGCGCCGACCCGTCTCCTGATGGTGCAGCATAATGCTGAGTTGAGACCAATTCGCAGCAGTAGCACACAACACTTTATAAGTATTTCTAGTATTAAGTCTCCTTTCATTTTTATTTTTTAATCTGTGTCTATTATGATTTTGTTATTTTCAATGCTCTTTTTCTGTGTATGTGTTATTGTAGTGAATAAATGTCTATGTCTATATTCTTGATATACATGAAAGGCTATACCTGTGAGTACTGCGTGCTAATGTCCACCGGCTCGGCCCACGGCCACGGCTGGGCGCCCACGGCCACGGAATACGCAGAGGGGGGCGCGGGGCGGATCGCGTTGAGGTATAAAAACAGCTTGTGCGCGACTGTGGAATAGTTACTAATATTATTATAGAAGAAATATAAGATTTCCGTTTTCGAGGCCTCCATCATCATCATTGCAGCCGCAATTACGATAATTATAGAAGAAATATAAGATTTCCCTTTTCGAGGGCTTCCTCATCTTCATCATCATTGCAGCCGCAAAACGTCCACTACTGAACACGTGCCTCCCTCATGGACTCCGTGAGGGGTAGTTGCCATACTCACCACGCTTGGCAGGCGGGTTGGCGAGCGCAGTACGGGATGTTGATACACGTAAACACGCTGTTGCCCATCTTCCAAAGGTATCCCTCAGCAGACTCCTACTGCATCCGCGGACATGAAGGTAGGAGTAACTGTCTACTGCCGGCTAGCTATTCGATAAGTGAGGTAAAATATTTATGTTTCACTTTATAACCTAACTAGCTTCTGCCCGCCGCTTCGCACGCGTTGTAGGTACCCGGATAAAAGTAGCCTATGTGTTAATACTAGTCAACATCAATACGTGTGCAAAGTTTCAGCTCAATCCGTACGCTAGTTTTTGTGTGAAGAGGTAACAAACCTCCATACAAACAAACTTTCGGCTTTATAATATTAGTGGGATAACTTGTTGACATACTTCAACTATAAAACGAACTTCAACGAACGAACAAAAATATCTATCTTTGTAGTAAAATGTATTAAGTATATCAGTCATCTAGCACCCATAACACAAGCTCTGCTTAACTTGGGGCTAGATGATGCTGTGTGAATTGTCCAGCATTATTTATTTATTTATCTATCTAAAATGTTAAATGTAGGACAATGCAATGAAAAATTATCGTCACCTTTGTCAAATAAAGCGGAAAAATTATATGAGCTTACAGTGAACTACTTGGCATCTCGAGAAAATGTCTGATTTGTGTTTCTAATTATTTTTATATCATCATCATTTCATTATTTCAGCCGTATAACGTCCGCTACTGAACTAAGGCCTCCCTCATGGATCTCCATGAGGGGTAGTTGCCATACTCACCACGCTTGGCAGGCGGGTTGGTGAGCGCAGTATGGGATGTTGATATACGGAAAGTCGCTGCTGCCCATCTTCCGGAGGTGTCCCTTAGCAGGCTCTTACTGCATCCACGGGTAGGAGAGGAGGGGTATCATTCTACTGCCGGCACCCCACGGCGGGTGTTTGATTATGTTTGTTAAATTGTTTTGATACCTATTAAGGGCAATATGGTCGCTAAGCGACAAAGACCCTTTAAAATAAATAAAAAAAGATTTATCTATCATGGGCCAGAGAGCAGGGGCAATATTCAACAGCACGGCACTATTAAGCTTACCTGTTATGACAGCCTTATTGCTGACCAGCGTCGCGGCCCCCCACCACTGGAGGTCTGGGGGGGAGCCCCTCGAGTTCTTGTAGACGCCGGCCGCCCAAGGCAGCTGGGTGCTGCCCGGAGTCAGGGTTCCGCAGTCTGGAAACCATGGCAATATATCTTTGTGACAATACAAGGGTTATTCGCAAAGTACTCCATTCTATTGTTTAAATAAAAATATAAAATATAAAAAATGAAAACAACATAAATACATTCAAATCTAAGCTACAGAACACATGTCGGGTACCACTGAAATTCTCGATAAGGTGGTGTCGGTTGAGCACCGATTAGAGCGCCATCTACATCTCTTATCGAAGTCGCTAACAGAATGTTCGAAAGAAGGGTATGCTATTTATTTAAATTGACAGTGGTCTCAGGTCAGAGACACCTGTGGATGCAGTAAGAGCCTGCTACGGGATATCTCCGGAATTTTTAATACAACATAGTTTTTAACATATGTACATATAACCGGGTATTTATCGCGTAAATTAAAGCATGGTCCCATCCAAGCGAAACGTCGGGAAATAATAAAGGTAATTTACGCGATAAATACCCGGTTATTTGTATTTAATAATGTGTTGTGATCGCGAAAGTTTAAAAAAGACAACATAGTTTTTATTCTCTGCAAGAGTTCTTACAGTTTTAGGCAATACTAGTACTTATTTATTCTAAGGATTTCTAATTTATAATCTGATTGCCGAGAGAATCGATCTTTTTTACTGTTCCTGGAGCGAATTCCAAAAGGCTTTGTTTTTTATTTTATGTTATATTTAATTAATGGTGACTTTTAAGATTTTTATTTTATTTTTTTAATTTTTATTGTTTTTCTAAAATGTAAATAATTTCAATATTTAATAATTTTCTAATTTTAATATTAAATAAGAACACTAGACTAGAATATAAGGTAGGTACTCTATCGAATTGGGGGTACCCGTTAGGATAGATGTACTGTGAATAAATAAATAAATAAATAAATAAATAATAATAAATAATGATCTCACTAATTTTTTGGTTAAGAAAATGTTCGTATGATAAATAGTTCTGTTATTTTATTTAGTGTTTGTGTTTTGTTTCACGTAATAAGATTTTTACTAGCATAATATGTACTACCTTTGTAAGTTGAATTAGATTCACCAAAGTATATTATGTGCTTGGTACTTACTATACCAATTTTGCTGTGCCCTAACAGGGCGCAACATGCTTGCAATAAATGAATATGACTATGACTAAAAAAGATAGAATCTCATACATTAGTTCTCGATCTACTCCAAAGAATTTTTAAAATAAATTTGTAAATAAAAAATACTGATTTTTTGTTGCATCCTACTCCACGAGGTACCTGGGCTTGTCCTCAAACTGCTCCATCAAAAACATCGAATTATTAATTATTAAGTCAATGTCAAAAATTAAATTACGTGGAATATCTTTACTTTTCTTTAATGGTACTTGAGATACAAAGTTGTATCACTAGTTCCATAGGTATCACGGGGGAATGTCCTCATTTTTCTATAATGGTACAAAGGATACAAAGTTGTGTCACTTGTAACATCAATGGTACAAATTAATGGTACTACGAAGTATTCCCGTTTGAGCACCAATTTTTTGGGCACCTATGCATTGAGCACCAAAGGCATTCCCATTTGAGCACCAATCAATATTTTAACGTGGTGCTCAAAGGGGAAAAAAAAATATTTGATCCTATTCCCCATTGAGCACCTACGTTGCGACATACAGACACAAAGGCAAATAAATAGATAGATAGATACAGCATTTATATACCACGCGCACAAATACAAACACGGCTGATTATGTATGTCGCGGCATGTTTGCAACAGGCGTAAATCTCGCAATCATCGCTGTCAACGGTCGATTTTGTAGTAGGTATATGAAAGCAAACAAATAACGTTTGACAGCGATTTATCGCGAGATTTACGCCTCACGTAATAAACGTGAATGAATTTATTTAGTTTCCGAACTAAATGCTAACAAAACAGGAAAACAAGCAATACTAACAACGCGGACGGGAAGGGATATGGCGCGGGTGAAAAGGTCCCCAACTCAGCATTATGTAGCACCTGGCAAGGCTCAGATGCTACGCTCGTTTTCAGTTGGGGCCCCGGGTGATTCCACGATCACAGATGGAAAGGTTTGTTATTATCTGGTTGTCGATAGATTGAAATCGACACCAGATAATAACACACCTGACCGACCTAACGATGACATCGTACGCTTCTCTATCTCCTCTCCCTCCCTCTCCTCTGCAAGAAATGCTCCAAGATCTGAGCAGGGCGAGCCTGGAGGTTGGACTTATAATAATCGCTCAAAGACACAGATCATAACAAACAGCAAGAAACGTAGGGTCGAGGTGGATGGGCCAGAATATGTCGAGGACTGGGGCTTCTGTAGCGACTGTAGCGAATGTGGTGACTATGGGAACTGTGGCGACTGTGGTGAAAATATTTAACATCTGCCAGACGTCCCGAGACAACTAATTTTTTTTTTGTATTCTCTCTGTTCCCTTCCCTCAGTTACCACTGTCTTTCCTGTCTTTGTCTTTTCATACAAAATATAACATACAAATCTTTCCTCTTTAATATTGAGAGATGAGAGATAAGTTAACGTACTTAATAAAAGTTTTTCTTTTGTAACTTTACTTTTCTATAGCTTTTCGCTCTAATTAATTAACACTTGACTTTGATTCTATATCCTGATCTTGGAGGCATTGAAGTATTATTACTAGCGTATAGAATTGACACCCGCGAACAACATGTTTGCGCCATGAGTTGTTGCCGGCCGGCAACAACTCATTTAGTCGTTCGTCGACGCCCATCGCGACCGCATGCGAATAAACCCAAATTAAAAATGCCGTCTTGCGTGTTAAAAACGTGTAATTAATCAATCAACTGCGAAGAAAAAAGATAGTGGCGTGACTTATCATCGGAAAGTAAACAGAATATCAACTAAAACCAACTAAAATTAATTTTTGTACATTATTTTCTATTGTACTGACATTTTGTTTGAAAATCATAGATTATGAAAAGTGATTCGTACAGATGGGATGTGTAGGTACCTACTAAGGGTTGGCGACAAAGGTTTAACTGATTATTTTTAACTCATATTACTCGCCCTATGCCGTCTGTCTGAACAGTAACAGTAGGTACCTACTGTAGGTATCTTTTGCAATCGTCATTACTTATAAACTGAAGCTGTATTATACCTATATTGTTGTCTGAACAAATTCTTAATGTAATAGATTGACGACCTCTGTGGCGTGGTGGGCGAAGGTTCGCCTGCGATGCAGGAGGTGGGCTCGATTCCCGCCTTGGGACAAATGTTTAGTGATCGCTGCAGATATTTGTTCTGGGTGTTCAGGTCATTTTCTACGTATAATAATAAATAAATAGGTATTTATGTATTGTATTTATTATATCAGTTATCTAGTAGCCATAACAAGAGCTCTGCTTAGTTTTGGGCTAGATAATCATCATCATTTCAGCCAAAAAACGTCCACTAATGAACAAAGGCCTCCCTCATGGGTCTCCATGAGGGGTAGTTGCCATACTCACCACGCTTGGCAGGCGGGTTGGCGAGCGCAGTACGGGATGTTGGTATATGGAAAGACGCTGCTGCCCATCTTTCGGAGGTATACCTTAGCAGGCTCTTACTGCATCCACGGGCATGAGAGGAGGGGCAGAGTGAAATAAAGTGTGGGGTCTAGTAAGTGTAAGTACCTACCTACCTATGTATGTACGTACTTGTTGGATAAAATACCAATTTATTTAAAAAAAAATGACTTTAAACGCTTAACGATTCGTTTTAATTTAATGTACTTAAATATTTTTACGTTTTGAAATATAATATTCATAGGTACCTACTGCATTAATAGCTGTCTGAAGTGTCCCTTCTGCGGTGAAAAAAATCTATTAGAGCGACATGTTGTTACACTATGTTGAACGAAACGTGTAAGCGCCACGAAATTCACGGCGCTTTACGACGTTTTGGTCGCGAGAAAACTATTCTCTATTAGCGATCTAGCGCTGCATGTATTGATGGTATGGATAGACGACATTCTAATCGTGTAGCGCTGCAGCGAATACTTGTGTGCGGGGGCGAGCGCGCCCCGCGCAGGCACCCCCTCTGTCATCAAGTTGCGACACGTTTTTTGTTTGGTATAGCTACTCTAACTATTTACAACTCACTGCTTGGAGGGTTGTTGCTGTACTCGCCACGTTTCGCAAGCCGGGATTTTGAACGGAAAGACTCCGCTGCCCATCAATATACCTTGGTAGATGCTTGCTGCATCCACGGGCAAGAGATGCAACATCCGGCGCGGTGTCGAGTTATTTATGACGAGAAATATATGAAAGTAACATACCTTCTTTTCCATATACTGCTAAGGTCACAGATAATATAATAGGGATCAACATTTTAATTATTTTAAACGCTTTGTTTACAAGGTACGTTCGGCATTGAAAAATATTTACCAAAAACCACAACACTCGCGTAAAACACAACTTGTTTTGAAGACTGCAACGTTACAGAGATGTAGACAGGATGAGCGGTGGGGGCAGTTAGTGAATATAAGATTAAACTTAAACACCCTTGACAACACATTATTCTATCATTTCAGCCATAAAACGTCCACTAATGAACGAAGACCTCTCCCTCATGGGTCTCCGTGAGGGGTAGTTGTCATGCTCACCACGCTTGGCAGGCGGGTTGGAGAGCGCAGTACGGGATGTTGATATACGGAAAGACCCTGCCGCCCATCTTCCGGAGGTATTCCTTAGTAGGCTCTTACTGCATCCATGGGCATGAGAAGAAGGGCATCATCCTGCATCCAACGCCGACCTGCGGTTCTTACCAAGTCGTCAGACCATCTTGTAGGTGGACGTCCTACGCTGCGCTTGCCGATCCGTGGCTTCAATTTGAGAACTTTACGGCCCCATCGGCCATATGTTCCGCGCGCTACATGGCCTGCCCATTGCCACTTCAACGTGCTAATCCGTCTGGCTATGTCGGTGACCCGAGTTCTCCTACGTATCTCCTCATTTATGATTCAATCCCGTAGATAAACCCCGAGCATAGCCCTCTCCATAGCTCGTTTGGCGACTCTAAGCTTATTTATTATTATAAGGCCAAAAGTGAAGGACCACGTCTCGGTTCCATAATGTCATCACTGGTTGGATAATAAATAAAGGTAATTATGCGATAAATATCCGATAAACCAATTTACTTGTAGTAATATTGTGTTGTGATCACGTAAGTTTACAAAAACAACCCTTATATAATTTACGATTTTGATTAATGCTATATATAACAAATGACATGTACAGGGCCAATCTTTGAGAATTTGAGGAAAACATTTAAATTGTGTGTTGTAATTAAATTTTACAGTGGGTTGCCGGCAGTATGTTACCTCAAGCTCATGGATGCAGTAAAAGCCTGCTAAGGGATACCTCCGAAAGATCCAACCCGCCTGCCAAGCGTGGTGAGTACGGCAACTACCCCTCATGGTGATCCATAAGGGAGGCCTGAGTTCAGTAGTGGACGTTTTACGACTGAAGTTGTGAATAATTTTTGAAGTTATTAAGATGACTAATAATGATATTGTTTTATTTTTATTATTATATTATATTGTAGTACCCTATCAAATTAGGTGCAGTGTTAATAATAATAAAATAATACCTTTTCTCTCATTTGATTTAAGTTTACACCTATCTGCGGAAACTTGTAATTAGCTGTCAGAATGATGACATGTTGCAATCATGTCATATTGTTTAGCATGTACCTATACTTAAGCATTGCTGTAAGTTTTCCTAATTGTTAAAATAAATAAATACGTAATTAGCTGTCAGAATGATGACATGATGCAATCATGTCATATTGTTTAGCATGTACCTATACTTAAGCATTGCTGTAAGTTTTCCTAAAATTTTTAAAATAAATAAATACTTACTGGATTTAGTACTATCGACTTTTTTTTTAGAACTCTCGCGATCACAAGATGGATTATCGGGTATTATTCGGTCGAAACGTCGGGATTAAAATAAAGGAATTACATTTACGACTTACACCATATAATCCAATATAGTAATAGTACCTACTCGACTTTGAAAATCTTTTACTATATTGCTTTACGTCCTCTTTCGTTGTAAGTTATACCTCACTACGAATCCGTCCTGAGTCCGTCCCATTTGAGGCAGCCCCAGATGATTTGCATACTCGTTTGCGATGGACAGAGACGCAGCTATCGATCGCAGTTCTTACATCTTCCTCGATGATTTATATGATTTTTTATTATGATCTTCGTCATCATGATAGTCTGTATATATGTAAATAATATTTAAGGTATAAGGAAGTAAGACATAAAAAAAAATTATACGTCTTAAAAACGCGACAAGCCGATGGCCCACCTGATGTAAAGGTTAAGACATACTGGACCCATGTATGCAACGCATTATGACATCTAGACTCTTGATTTTGGGTGTTAGGCAGAACGTTGAACATACGAAAGGTGGGCTCGTCTGCTATCTACCAAGCCCAAATGATTTGACCTAGGCCCCAAGATTTTTTTTATCTAATTTTCTTTTAATAACCGAATTTCATGAGTTTGAAAACTTTGAAGTAAGATTACTTTATGTAGGATAGACAAAACTGGCAACACTTTTTTTGTTCATGTCTCGACTGCTAGTAGATTCCTCTAAAATTATTGTTTGGTGCAGATAACAACTAGACAAAAAGGTATAGCATTCAAACATTACAAAAAGGGGTAAACATGGTTTGACCTTTTCTTTGCATTGCATTAAAAAAACTAAAAGTGATTGAAGACTTAGGGACTTCGTCGAAACATCATTGGTGTGTGGCCTTTCGAACGGCATGTAATTTGTTGAATTAAAAAAAAACTTGAGTTATTGACCAATTTTTAGTTCAAAACGGGAATTTTAATGCAATTTGATTTTTGTGAAATGTAAAATGTTTTGCAAAATTTCATATAATATAGCGATAGTGTATTGATAAAATTAAAATTTTAAAGTGTTCTAAGTGACTTCAAAGTTTTCAAACTCATAAAAATCGGTTATTAAAAAAATCTAAATAAAAAATCTATGGGGCCTAGGTCAAATCATTTGGGCTGAGTAGATAGCAGACGATCCCACCTATCTGCCATTTTCGTAAGTTCAACGTTCTGCCGAACACCCTGTATACATTTTTTTAATAATAAATAATGCTGGACAATTCACACAGCATCGTCTAGCCCCAAGCTAAGCAGAGCTTGTGGTCATGGATGACTGATATACTTAATACATTATACTTTATATTTTTTAATAAACACGGTGGCAAATTTAGATCGGTCAGTATGGGAAAGTCTGAAATTATAAGACATACGAAGATCTCTAAGAGAAGACTTCTCAGGCATCGTCCTAATAGAACGCGACTAAGCGATCATCGCAAGATCGCGCGATTTTCAATCGTACGAATCCGCGATCAAACATACTGACATGGAATAGGTGTCCTAACTGGCATTCGCGCGACTAGAATGTTTGATCGCGACCACACGATGGTCGCATCGCTTACTCGCGCGATAATCGTGTAGTCGCGTTCTATTAGAACGATGCCTTAGGAACCATTGCTTTTCATAGACATCATGTTTCATAGTAACAATTACCACTTAGGAACTACACAATCGATATCTAAATAGAAATAGTGTTAGTTTTATTTTTCAAAAAGTCCCAGTTCTATTCCCGTGCTGAGTACAAGTTTTTTTTAAATGTATGAATGTAGTTTTTCTTGTTACTAAAATCGATGACCTGGTTTCTAAGAAGAGATCTTCGTATATCTTAAAGTTTCAGACTTTCCCATACTGACCGATCGAAATGTGCTATCCTGTATATAGAAATATACATCCTCTGAACGTACCTCCATGTCGCATGGTAACAAATAAAATCCTCGTGTAGTTAGATTTTAGTGAACTCTCTTTTCGTGGTTGCGAATCCTAGTTGCAAAAACCACCGTTGTATACGTTGGTACAGTAACCAAGGCTCTCACGGCGCCTACTACAACTACAAAGAACGGACCTAAGGACAGTGGTGGGGACACTAACGGGCCACTGCACCCTTAACAAACACCTCATCAACATCGGAACCACAGACAGCCCCCTCTGCAGAGGATGTCTGAGTCTGAAGGAGGTTGAATCAGCTGCCCACGTAATCCTGGAATGCGAGGGAGTAACAGCACAAAGACAATAAATCCTCAAATAACCGAGGTCTCTCCGTGAAGCCTGTGAAGTTCCCAGGAAGATTCTGCGCTTCTGGTCGGAGTTGGGCTGGCTATGCTAGCCAGACACCTCACGCATAATGGACCAACTTCCGAGTCTAAAAGCGGAAAACGGAGTCACACACACGTGGGTACAGTATGGCATTACCTTTAACTCGCCCGAACGACATTGCTGGCAAAAACATCCGTTTCAAAAGTAGTCTACCTTTTTTAAATGAATTTTTAGATTGTTCGGGTTTTATGCATATCAACTTCTGATCCAAAACAATATAATAACTTTTTGGAAATGCGAGCTTTGCTTAAGGAAAATTAACAATAATGTTGCTAAACCGGACTGTCTAGTTGTCCCGGCAGATACAGAATACCTTAGGGTCTAAGAACCTTACCCAACGAGGTCCAAGTATTATAATAGAGCACGGAGAATAGCGTGCGAGGTAAGCTTTTAGGATGCATGTTAACTGAGGGAGGTGGTGGATTAAATTTTGTTACATTTTTTATTTCCATAAAAAGGTTTTGTCTCTGAGCGACCACATCGTCCTGACAACAAAAACAAAATCAACACAAATTATCATTATGTACAAAAAAGCATTGATTATTAGCTAATCCGAGGTCTGCTAACTTATTTAAGAATTTAGTTTGCCTTGAAGCAGGGCAAATTCAAGTACTATTTATATATTCTAACCTGTTGAGATTTAAATAAAGCAAGGTACGTTACTCTTAACGCGTTATTCCGGACACATTCCACCAATACCATGTTGAACGTCTTCAATCATATCGGATTCCATAAAAAAAGTAAGGCCTCTACATTTATTATCGATGTTTATACAACGAACCCGTGGGGTGCCGGCAGTAGAATGTTACCCCTCCTCTCATGCCAGTGGATGCAGTAAAAGCCTGCTAAGGGATACCTCCGGAAGATGGGCAGCAGCGTCTTTCCGTATATCAACATCCCGTACTGCGCTCACCAACCCGCCTGCCAAGCGTGGTGAGTATGGCAACTACCCCTCATGGAGTTCCATGAGGGAGGCCTTAGTTCAGTAGTGGACGTTTTACGGCTGAAATGATGATACAACGTAAGCAACTGGCAGTAATCCTGTACGGGACGCTGCAGTGCCTGGGACATTGTTAGATGGGATTAGGCTTGCCCAGCACCTATACCATCCTCCCAACTTAGTCGACTATTAGTCAGAGGAAAGAACAGGTCAATTTCAGACAAACACTTTTTGTTATTGTAGTTGTATACTTAGCTTGTTCGCTGCGAATGTCTAGTTATCCTAATATGTATATACGGTATTTATATTTAGTTTTACGCCTCAAACGGCCTCTTGATCCCTAAGTACTGGTCACAAGGGGTAGTTGCCATACTCACCTCGCTTGGCAGGCTGGTTGGCGAGCGCAGTACGGGATGCTGATACACGGAAAGACGCTGCTGCCCATCTTCCGGAGGCATCCCTTATCAGGCTCTTACTGCATCCACGGGCATGAGAGGAGGGGTATCATTCTACTGCCGGCACCTCACGGCAAGGCTAGGTAAAGTGTCGGGGGTAAATTAAAATTTTTAATTTATTAAACTTCGTTATGAGTCTTAAGAGTGTTACAAATAAATGTTTTATGTATCTATCTATTACTAACCAATCTATGCTTCATTAAAAAACCTAAAACCTGTGGTAGTTAATTAATAAGATTAAAAAGTTTAAGATTAAAATTTATTTATTTCCAAAAAAAAAATTACATATATTTATAACGATCAATATATTACCTTGCCATGGGGTACCGGCAGTAGAATGTTACCCCTCCTCTCATACCGATGGATGCAGTAAAAGCCTGCTAAGGGATACCTCCGGAAGATGCGACTTTCCGTGTATCAACGTCCCGTACTGCGCTCGCCAACCTGCCTGCAAGCGTGGTGAGTATGGCAACTACCTCTCATGGAGATCCATGAGGGAGGCCTGTGTTCAGTAGTGGACGTTTTACGGCTGAAATGATAATCTATCAATATTATAAGAAGGAAAGATTTGTATTTTGTATGTTTGTAACGAATAAACTCAAACTAACTTAAGTATAGTAAGTATTGATAAGTATATGTATATATTATAGTGATATACCTACCTATACAAGCATAATTAGGTACTACTTTTGAAATCAACTTCGTTCAATTCCAGTTCAGTGGCATACCGCTGAATTTCTACCATGAGTTGTCACTGTTAGATCGCCTGCCGTTACTGCAGTATATAGGGTAGAAGTAGAGTAGTAGTAGCATAGAAAGAAGTAGGGTAGTAGTTAGAAGATGTAGTAGTAGGTAGTTGATTCTGGGAGGTACAAAGTTCGCCGAGACAGCTAGTTTAACAATAAAATTTTCTTATTTCAATCGCTGTAGTATAGTTGTTTACTGTGTATTTTAGTACCAAAGTATCCGCTAGAGGCGCTGTACAAGTGTTTATACATTTTTTTAACTACAGTCGCTAGCGAGTATAGATTGTGGAAACTCATGGTAGACCTACTCCTTCTACATTAAGGTTGCTAGACCACTGTCTTATGACGTCAGGGGCCGGATTCAGGATGGGAAGGGCAGGGGTTGGAGGAATAGGTATCAGGTATAATAAATAAGACTACCACGGGATTTTAAGGTAAAACTCCCGTGTTTTTGTTATTTATTATAGAATAGTGATCGCGAAAGTTTACAGAAAGGTTTGTTGCTATACTCACCACGCTTGGCAGTCGAGCGCAGTACGGGATGTAAGTACGAGGTGTGTAAAAATTGTATGTGTGTGCTGAAGTAGCAAATAAAGAATTTATCTATCTATCTATCTAAGTACACGGAAAGATGCTGCTGCTCATCTTTCAGAGATGTATCCCTTGGTGGATTTTTACTGCATCCACGGGCAAGAGAGCCGCGATATTCTACTGCCGGCACCCCGGTAAATAGGTATAAATAGATAAAAACGTCTCCACTCTTGCCCGTGGATGCATTAGGAGTCTGCCAAAGGTCACCTTCGGGAAATGGGCAGCAGCGTCTTTCCATGTATCAACATCCCGTACTGCGCTCGTTAACACGCCTGCCAAGTGTGGGGAGTATAGCAATAGCACCATCATCTTAGAGATTCATGAGGGAGGCCTATGTCAAAATCGACAAACAAGTTATACGGAGCACATAATAGACTCAGTATCACTGAATTAAATTACAAAACCTGAGAGCAACTTTTTTGACATATGACATTGCATGTATCATGCTACAGTGATTCATGTATGCATAATTTTCTAATGATAATCATTACTTAATGCCATCACTTAATTGCCCCTTGTTCCTTCAATCCTTAATACGTCCACTTTTATAGGAACTTTATCCTTGCAACAAGATACGCGCGCGCGGACACAGCACAAGTAAACAGAATAAAAAATTAAAGTATTCTTAAATATGTTTTTTGTGAAACTTAAGTGTGTTTTTTTAATATTAACCTCCGTTATCGCTACTCGGAGTGAAGAACGTGAGTATTTTTTTACCTTTATGCAATAATTATTGAATTTTTCAACAAAAAAACCGATTATTTAAAAAAAAATGATAAAATACTTGAATAGTTGCTGCAAATACGCAAAGCACTATAATGTACGCCTATAACGTTTGAGTATGTCCCTCGATTTATCATGGATCCCATCATCAGAATTTGGTTAATAAGTTAAGCGTTATTAAAGCAAAAGAACCCAACCGCAGGTCTAAGATAAGATAATAATTTATTTGCTGAATGTAGGTAGGTGCAATATATCTTAAATAATAACAACAATTTCCAAGACATTATACCTCGTAAGGGCGATAAAAGGGCATGTAACTATTATGCCTCGAGGGACTCCAGTAGACACTATTACAACATTAATTTCCTCTTAGATCCCATCATGAAAATCGAATTTTGAAAATGGAACCTAATTCAAAGTTTATCCATGCAAATTCCAAGCAGATTTTTCTCAAATTGGTTTCTAAGCGACGATGTTCTGAATGTTACCCCTCCTCTCCTACCCGTGGATGCAGTAAGAGCCTGCTAAGGGATACCTCCGGAAGATGGGCAGCAGCGTCTTTCCGTATCAACATCCCGTACTGCGCTCACCAACCCGCCTGCCAAGCGCGATGAGTATGGCAACTACCCCTCATGGAGATCCTTGAGGGAGGCTTTAGTTCAGTAGTGGACATTTTACGACTGAAATGATGATTATGATCCAATTTACACGTGCGTGCAAAAGTTCAGCTCGATCGGTACCCGGGAAGTGGATCAAATTTAACTTACCTGTTTAGATTACAGACAGACATATATATATACTATATAACTATATACTTATATATATAGTTAGGTATATCTCGCGATCATCGCTGTCAAACGTCAATTTTTTGCTTTTATATAGAAGAAGAAGAAGAAAGAAGAAAAATCATTTATTTCTGACACAATAAAAAAATACAACTAATTATTATACAATCTAAATAAAACATTTATATTTACAAATAGGCGCCCAACTCAGCATTTGGCATATACTACAAAACTGACGATTGACAGCCCTGATCGCGGGATTTACGCCTGTTGCAGCGTTGGTCGCGATATACGCCTGTTGCAAATTTGTCATGATATCGTAATCAGCCTGCGGGACAGGTGAAACTAAATAAAAGCTTGTACTAAAGCGACTTCTGGAGATACATTTTTGCCCAAATATCGGGACAGAAGTAGATGAGAAAGGCTCGAGAAAGACACCAGTGGGAGGCCTACACCGCAGAGGCGACTTCTACCATATAATTTGAAAATCATCTTCATCATCATTTCAGCCATGAAACGTCCAGTGATGAACACAGGCCTCCCTCATGGATCTCCATGAGGGGTAGTTGCCATTCTCATGCAGGCTTGGCAGGCGGGTTGGTGAGCGCAGTATGGGATGTTGATACACGGATAGACGCTGCTGCCCATCTTCCGGAGGTGTCCCTTAGCAGGCTCTTACTGCATCCATGGGCATGAGAGGAGGGGTATCATTCTACTGCCGGCACCCCACGGCGGTTGAAACAATTTGAAAATAGTTAATAGTAATAAGGAAAGTTTCATTTTTGTTTTAAATTCCGTGTTAGAAATATTGTTATTAGGTAGTAAGAATAAAGGCTTTTTTAATTAAAATGGAATGAAAATATCTAGCTTTAATTCCGCTAATGCTGAGATGCATGAGCACCGCCCGCCCGCTAATTATGCACATGCAGGGAGAATTAGGTTGTTAGTGCAACATGTATACCCAAACCCACACGACGACACGAGTTTCACCTCTCCGCGAGTCATCATCAGGTGAGACGCCGAGGTGTTGACTGGTCGGCGGCTGGAACAACTTTCGTTCCAGCCGCCGACCAGTCAACACAGAACAGAACAGTCATGTAGGTTTGGGTATGATAGATAGATAAAGATAGATAAAAATTGTTTATTTTGTCACAGAAATAACACAATATTATATTTTTAAAACTAATTAAATTTAGACAGAATAATACCGTGACAAAAAAGGCCACTACTCAGCATTTGCTGTGGCAGAGCAGGTCGTACCACAGCGCTGGTCTTCCGTAGTTACCATCGTTTGCGATTGGTGGCAACCGCAGCACACTAATTAACATAAAATGACATATCTAATGAATGACATAACTAATTAAAATAAATGAGACATTAATATCTATTTTTTCTATTTCTTTCTTTCGAACGAGCTTAATATGCAACAGATATACAAAAATAGAACATTATATTATTATAGTGAAAACTAAACTATACTAATGTATAAAGTATGCATGTTGCACTAACAACCTAGTTCCCCCTGCATGTGCATAATTAGCGGGAGGGTGGTGCTCCTGCATCTCAGCATTAGCGGAATTAAAACTAAATATTTTCATTGCATTTTATTGTCATGGATTACCGCAAAGTAACGCCTGATTCCATTAATTATGCTTTTTTATTTTATATTATTTTACTAAAGGAGATGTTTCAAAATGGGCTAGGTCTATGTACCCAGACTGAAAAATTGCGCAAAAATCGGTGATTTCGGAAAAAATACTCTTTATTTAATTTAAACTAAAATGATTGTTTTATTAATGTTATACATACGAGGCATAATTATCACTGGTAACATTTTTACTAGGCAGCCAAGACAGTTTCTAATAAATTCTTGTAACTGTCACTGCCTAATGATTTTGACAGATGGTTTTACGTGTTTGAGTTGAAGATTTTGAAATTTTTTAACAGTAGCTAGGCTCTTTATGTAGTTTACGTAGGTAGCCTGAGGTACTTATGTACTCGAAAATTGAAATACCTCAGGTTGACTTGATTTAGCTTCTATCATAAATCAATTAGTTCACTATTATGTCAACAGCTGTCAAAATGACGTCACCTACTGTATTGGTCCGCCATATTGTTCTACAGTTTTGTGTTGCTCGACTTAGGCTAGTTATTTTTAGGAAAATGCATCAAACGAAGCAACATATTAAAAAACTGATAGTGGGAAAATGTTTAATAAATATTTAGCCATTTTTGTGCACGTGTACACCTAGTTAGCCTGGATTCCATACATTCGTGAAACATCTCCTTTATTTACTTATTTATTTATTTATTGATTAAGGCACACGATACAAGATTAACAACACAAGTAATAAAAAATAAGGTTTAGACCTAGCTTGTAGCATAACTTTTATGCGCACAAAACAGCATGGCAGTGTAAAAAAAGTGGACATTATATGCTAAATAGTTCAAGAACATAAATAGTTAACAACAAATTATGAGTATACATAAAAAAGAAAAAGATGATACAATTATGAGACAAAATAATAAAAATGAAATAAAAAATATACCTACTACCTACCTAATAAATAAATAAATAAATAATGCTGGACAAATCACACAGCATCATCTAGCCCCAAGCTAAGCAGAGCTTGTGTTATGGGTACTATATATATATAATTG
This sequence comes from Pasiphila rectangulata, assembly GCA_963082625.1. Taxonomy (NCBI): domain Eukaryota; kingdom Metazoa; phylum Arthropoda; class Insecta; order Lepidoptera; family Geometridae; genus Pasiphila; species Pasiphila rectangulata. Next base: position 8,378,007 of record OY720264.1, on the reverse strand, counting down.
ACACAGAGGCTACCACACTGCCGAGAGCATCGCAGTCCCCGTTGTTTAAATGGAGGATGTCTTTCACAGTTTTCTTAAATTTGGTTAAATTCCAACAAGTTCCAAGTTAAAGCGGCTATATACGTAGATTGCAAGTTCTACAATTCTTGTCTTCCAGAATGCGGGTTACTGGCGCCAGGCAGCTCCAACACGGCAGCGCCGTGGCAGGCTGCCGTGTACAAGAATGGAAGGATGCCGGCAAATGGGAAACGACTCATCGAATGGGTGTGCGCAGCTACCCTCATCAGCAACAAAGTGGTGTTGACTGGTAAGAACACCTCTAACATCATTTAGTTTTTCTGTGGGGCACGGCAGTAGAGGGTTCCAGATTACAAGACATTATTACTATTGGATTAACGGGTATTTATCGCGTTTTTCTGGTCGTGGTCTTCCCGCGACCACGACCAGGTGCAATCCGGCAGGGTGATTACGTATCTCGCGACAGGTTTTGCAACAGGCAATTAACAACAATATCGCTGTCAAATGTCAATTTTGTATTAAAGAACAGCAAGGAATTGACATTTGACAGCAATATTTCTGTCAATTGCCTGTTGCAAAACCTGTCGCGAGATACGTAATCACCTAGATAAAATAGTCTTGCCAAGTAAAAGTAGAAAAAAAATCATCCCCTTTTCAACCCCATTTAGCTACCCTTGGGTTTTTTGGATCAGATTTCGGCGTTTTAGGGGAGTTTTATTGCCAAATCAGTATTTTTTGCGGAATCGTATGGAAAATGTGTTCAAAATAGGCTGAATTCAAGGGTAAAAGTAATTTCATTATCTTCACCCCCTTCATCCCCCTCTCCCATGTTTCTCTTGGTATGGGCAAAAAACATTAAACATTACGGGGACATAAAACCTTGCAATCGGGGTGACGGGCAATGCAATGCAGCGTTGGTCACGTGCTTAGTGAACGTGATCACTGCGGTATTGCAGTTGTTATAGGCAGAGGTTGCCGCATAACATATAAGGTGGGCCTTCGACTGCCATTTAGTCGTCTAAAAAAGACTGTCATTTAGTCGTCTAAAAAAGACCATTTAGTCGTCTTAAAAGACTGTCATTTAGTCGTCTAAAAAGACTGTCATTTAGTCGTCTAAAAAGACCATTTAGTCGTCTAAAAAGACTGCCATTTAGTCGTCTAAAAAAGACTGTCATTTAGTCGTCTAAAAAAGACCATTTAGTCGTCTTAAAAGACTGTCATTTAGTCGTCTAAAAAAGACTGTCATTTAGTCGTCTAAAAATACCATTTAGTCGTCTAAAAAGACTGCCATTTAGTCGTCTAAAAAGACTGTCATTTAGTCGTCTAAAAAAGACTATTTAGTCGTCTAAAAAGACCATTTAGTCGTCTAAAAAGACTGTCATTTAGTCGTCTAAAAAGACTGACATTTAGTCGTCTAAAAAGACCATTTAGTCGTCTAAAAAGACTGTCATTTAGTCGTCTAAAAAAGAAAAAAGTTTCATTGTACACCTGTTTTATTCCAGTTGCGCACAAGATGTTCATCCGCTTGAACAAGATACGCCCCCTCCCCGCCGCCAGCTACTCCGCTGCCGTGGGGGCGCAGTCCTGGCCTTGGAAGGAGCCCGAGGACATATCTACGCAATATTCTCAAGTATGGTTATATAGTTAGAATATAGTTGCAAGCCTCTTTTTAAAAAATGTAATATATTACCGCTTGCATGTACATATGTATATAAAAGAAATCTGTACTTTTGTGAAAGCACATCCATCTCATTTTAAAAGACGGAGTGAAGTTGTGACCCGACAGAAGAGAGCCAAATTTATAAACTAACTGTATCAACCTCCTCGCCATAAAGATATATATATAAAAATGTTTATAATACGTGTATACTGATATATAATAAATTACCGGAAGAGCTTAAGGTGTTAAATGGAAATATATTCAAGAGAAAAATTAATGATTGGTTAATGTGTAATTGTTTTTATAATATAATTGAATATTTAGATTATTAAATAAATTAAATACTATTAATATTTGCACGCCTGCATGCAGGCCGAATACATGTACTGACGTTTAGCACTAAGATCTGTTACTGTGATATTTTATGTATTCTGGCAAATAAATGATTGATTATGATTATGATTATGGATATAGGGGTGCCCGTAGAATGTTGCCTCTCCTCTCTTGCCAAAAGATGCAGTTTAAAGCTGAAGGGATACCTCCGGAAGATGGGTCCAGCGTCTTTAGCATCCCGTTCGCTAAGCCGCCAAGCGTGGTGATCACAGCAACAATGCCCTCATGATCTTTGAAATCCATGACGGAGGCCTATGTCCAGCGGTGGACGTGGACGTGGCAGTCTTACGGCTGTTTGGAGATGATGGACGTAGAATATTGCTTATGCGTTACAACTATGTAAATAGAAATAGTTTTATTATTAACACAAATAACATACATGTATTAAGTTTTAAAGATAAAACTTACTACTACGATGTAGGTACCTATTACTGTTATTACCAACCTTTTAAAAACGAGTCAAGTTCGTCTCGCCAACTCAATCAAGGTCTGCCGCGGTGCCGTCTTCCAGCGTTGGGGTCCACTCTGTTGTTATTAAAGCCCAAAGGTCTCTCGGCAAACGGCAGACGTGCCCAACCCAGTCCCACTTCAGCCTGGCAGCCTTCGGAGTGACGTTTGTTATTTGAGTTTTGGAGCACAGTATGGTGTTACGTATTCGATCGGTAAGTTTAACGCCGAGAATACTGCGCTCCATGGCTACGAAATCGCTACGTAAAATTAAGTTTAAATGCAATAGGATTTATTTGTATTTTAAGGTTTAGCAATAATCTCAAAGATAATGAGAAACACAATTTAAAAGAAGAACTTTATCATACTCTTTACCTTAATTCTTATGCTTCAACTTTGGCACCTCACATATGTACTGCTCACTTCCCTTTCCTGGCGATATAATGGAATATTCCCAAAAACGTTAGGCCACCACGCCGCGCCGCCTAATAATACCAGCGTCTTATTTTTTATTGAAAACACACACGAGTTGGTCTTACAGATATAAGTACCAAAGCGCCCAATTAGCGGAGAATGGATATTCCTTCACCAATCAAGAGACATCGGAAGTAACAATTGTTTCAAAATACATGATTGTATCTTTATTTAATAGTAATAATTCAATACTAGATTATTACAACAGATAAACACATTGTTTGGCAATTCCTTGTAAATTCGTGGTAAAGAGAAATACAATGTACCTATTTACCTAAAGCTTGTCTTTAACATATGTTGCCAAACAGCATACCTTTAACTTTACCTGATAACTTTATATTCAAATAGTGATTATACAAAAGGTTCTTATTAAACTGTAACATTTGGACTTATAATTTGAAAAAAGTAAATCTCGCTCGTTCTAAGTTCGGTCGAAAAACTAATAAGAAAGAAAGAAAGATAGAAAGAAAGAAAGAATCCGTTTATTTGCACCAAAGTCATAATAAGAATAATAAACACATTAAATTATAATTATCTTAAGTCAGTGGCGTAGCTACCCAGGGGCTAGGCGGGGCAGTGCCCCGGGGCCCTCAAGCTCAGAGGGCCCTCCAATCCTTACCAGAAATCTCGATCGAACTGAACTTTTGGAAATTTCTCCCATTTTCAAAATAAATATGACAGGCAACCCCACTTTAATCATGACAACTCAGTTGAGTTGAGAGAAATTCAAAAGTTATGCCTAGGGAATTCCCCTAAATTCTTTCTGTAGGTTGGCAGTGTTGCAAAGACATTTTCCACTGGACGCGTTACTCGGCCGATCTCGCCCTATACCCCGCTGTCACTCAGTCAGCCTTTTAGCCTAACTGACCGAAATTGTCTTGTCAGTGCGTTGGTGGTTGTCGAGGACAAACATTAGATAAAAAATTGACTAGGTGTATTGTTTTGTAAAAATTATAGTGACTGATCCGCCAATATTTCTTTTCATAGGTAAGTACAATTATATCCCATAAAAGCAGCTATTTTTTCGTAAAATTAAATAAATGTGTACTCAAATTTTAATGCAATTTAACTAAACTTGTGACCTACCGAAATTAGTCTGGATTATACCGTTCATTTTCCATTCGTTCATTACAAAGATATTCATAAATGTTAATAATAAATATGTATGTCTAAGAAAAGAAAACTATAGGTACATACCAAAACTGTATTTTCGTCAAACGTAATTATTTTCCAGTGGGGAAGTAAAATAAATAAACCTTTGTAGCGAGTTCAGTATTTTTTTCTGTTTATTTAATTACTATCTGATCCGACAGACGTTGTGTCGATTGTTTTATCCAGTTCTAGCTATGTGGTACAATAAAGTATTTATCCAGTTCTAGTCATGTACAAATACAAATACAAATAACGTTTATTGATCAAATCATTAGTACAGTTCAGTATGAAGCCCTGGCTCCCGAACTAGCGTTAGCTGTGTGTCAGGAGACAGCTTCTTCTCACAGTATAAAGTTCTTAATTAATGGATTAGTTAAATTTACATTGAACATTGATCTAATGAAAACAAAAACTTATTTTTATGATGTAATAATTGTGTATCGTGTGGGATTATTATAAATTTATCAAATAAACTACGTTTTTACAAATTCATAAAAATTATATAAGTGCAATATATGAATTTAATAATAACTAGTAATAATAATTAGATTAATAGATAGATTAGTCGTCATTATGTTTTTTAAAGTAGTAGGTTTTCCGTGTCGTTATAATTTAATGTGTCTAGCCATTCCCTTACTATTATTTTTATTTTAGAGTTGGATACAGATTTTACTTTATATTTTGCGTTTAAAATATTATAGAACCTTGGGGCCTGGTAATCAAAATGTTGCTTTGCGATTCTACATCGGATCCGTGGTACAGGAAACCGTTCCCGTCTTTTGTATGAGGAAGGAATGCAGGGTACAATTCGTTTATGATATCTTCTAATACTGAGGTATATAAACAATTTGCGAACAGACAAAACATTAGCTCTTTCATACACAGATATCGTTGGGTGTCTAAATGGGAGGTATAGCATAACCTTAAGCAATGCACGTTGAGCTCTTTCAACCTCCAATAGAAGCGATTTACAAGCTGCACCCCAGGAGCTTATACAGTATGTTATTACGCATTCCCCAAGTGCCCTGTAGGTTTGAATTAAAAGTTTAAAATCACATACTGTGCGTAATTCTTTAAACACATAAATCAATTTCCGTAGTCTTTTGGATACTGATGTTATGTGAGCTTTCCAGTTAAGGTTTTGGTCGATATGTATGCCTAGATATTTAATGAGAGGTACCTTTTCCAGAGACGAGCAGTTACATGGTTCATTTGTGGTCTTAGTTTGTCGATTACATGGATAAGAATGAATGAGAATGTCAGATGTTTTAGGTGAATTTATAGCAGTTTTGCTGAAGCAAATATATTTAGTCTTACTAATGTTAAGTGTCAACAAACTATCTTCCAACCACGACGTTATTGTTCTAAGGCCTTTTTCGGCCGTTATATGAACTGATTCCCAAGTTTTCCCATGAAAAAGTATAACTGTATCGTCTGCAAACATCTGTATATCAGCATTCTCAAGAGACAATTTACACATATTATTAATATAGGTAAGAAAAAGCGTTGGACCTAATGTGCTACCCTGGGGCACGCCATATGCGGTAAAGCCTTCATTGCTTAAGTGACCGTCAACCCTCGTTCGTTGATTCCTTTCAGACAATGTAATACATAAATAAATAAATAAAATAAATAATTTTATTTATTTATTGTTTGTACCTCTGGAGGACAACAAACGAACTCACTCCTGCTCCTATACTGGCGTGCAAACATTGTACCTTCTCTTAATTGGTTTCTGTGTATCAGTGTGTCGTACGTAATGCCGGGGCTGCACCTCAGCGTAATCTTATTAATTAGTGTTCTATTTGTCGGAATTCATAAAGAAAATCTGTAATTTTGAGCGCTAATTAAAGGCGTTAGGTGCACGCAATTGAAGCCTCGGGATGAGGGTGAACAGTGAAATCACTATTAAAATATTTTTTTCACGAAGTACAACAGGCAAACGATCGTATTTAGGTACTATAATTTCAAATCGAAATGTAAGTAACCAAACTCCTACATTTTTCGTCATTCATTCATTTTGATTCATGAATTTCATCGATTGCGTCGATCACTATAGAACATCTTATAGAATTGTGAAACAGTGCGCTATATGCGTAACTAAGACAGCAAAAAATCACTCCCCCCGTACCCCGCAACAATTGGTTGAACGTGATTGCATTCATTTTGCAAGCATATTACATTACTATTCTGTGCATAATGTGTCCAGTGGAAAATGTCTTTGCATTGCAGTGTTGTCAATTTGACGGATAGTGAACGCTAACGGCCTAACGGTGATATTTTTTTTTAGATAGAGAAACACAATGATACGCTACAAGTGTCGTTGGGGAATCCCCGGAAAAAAAATTATCACCGTTAGTGTTACCACATTTAACGATGGAGACCATGAACGATCTCCTGTCCGCGGACCTGAATTAATGTACCTACAGTCACCTGACTTGCAATTTTTCACGATATTTCGCGTTATACAATGAGCAGTGGGGTGCCGGCAGTATAATGTTACCCCTCCTCTCCTACCCGTGGATGCAGTAAGAGCCTGCGAAGGGACACCTCCGGAAGATGGGCAGCAGCGTCTTTCCGTATATCAACATCCCGTACTGCGCTCACCAACCCGCCTGCCAAGCGTGGTGAGTATGGCAACTACCCCTCATGGAGATCCATCCTCATGATGATGAATCAGTTTACATAGCAGTGGGGCCCCATTTTTTAATTTGCCCCAGGGCCCTTGGTTACCTAGCTACGCCACTGTCTTAAGTTTACATTGGCACAAATCGGTCACCACTCAGCATAAGCAGGAATAGCATTGCTCAGCAAGCCATTACAGCGCTGGTTTTCTGTGGAGGCGTAGTACTTAAATATAAAATATAATTTAAGTATATGTCTTATAATATAATAATTATAATTATTTGGTTCTAGGCGATTGCAATTCACCTTGCCCCGGGATTTCAACACAGCGGGTGAGTAAGAAGTCTTCTCGCGAAACCTTTTTGCAAATTTTATAAGAATACATTTCAGTAAAATGGAGGAAGTAAGAAGACCAAGGATCAGTTATATGAACCAGGTGAAGGAGAAAGATGCTGTTCTGTCTTATAAGAAAGTCAAGGACGCTGCCCTGGAATGAAATTAAACATACGGACTTTACATATATTAGAAACAAACAAAAACAAACAAAAATACATTTATTTATAATGTTAACTTTACAATGTATGTGCACACTTAACATGTGCTTTAACGGTGAAGGAAACATCGTGAGGAAACCCGCGGCTTAGTTAGCTTCAGACGTATTGACCTGTTCTTTCCTCTGAATAATAGTTGACTAAGCTGAGAGGATGGTATAGGTGCTGGGCAAGCCTAATCCATCTATCAATGTCCCAGGCACTGCAGCATCCCGTACAGCATGATTACCAGTTGCTGACGCTGTATAAATCATCTCTCAGATAATAGATGCAAAGGCCTTACTAACTTTACAACATGTAGACGGTTAAAAGGGAGTTATTTCAATATTCAAATAAATTAAATTATAAAATATTAATAGGTAAACACGTACAAATAGGCGGCCTTATTGCTGACAGCAATTTCTTCCAGGCAACCCATCAGGAAACACAAGTTGATAAAATAAAACAGTAGGTAGTGCACAAAAATGTAGGAACAAATTATTGATGGCCTATTGATTTGATTGCTTGTACTACGTGTGACAAAATAAATTATGTATCTTTATCTTTTATCTTTATATCCTTAAATTCCAGAGGCGGCGGCGGTATAGAATACTACGCGGACGACATAGCCATAGTTATAGTGGAAAAGGCTTTTACCTTCACGGACTACATTCGACCTGTCTGCCTTAACTTCGAGTACGACTTCCAAGAGAAGCTTTCCAGCAACGGGGCTCTCGGCAAGGTTTGTTCAAAATGAGTAAAGTACCTACCTCCGCAATTTTCTTCGTTTTTTTTCAATTTTTTTTCGTTCCTGTAAGTTAATTTTGCTTGCAAAGTACATATTGTTATACTTTTTAAGAATCTACACATACTAGACAATTTATTAAGATCATGGGCAGCTATAGCACCGTACTTTTTTTTTCACAGTAGATGATCAAAATTTGACATAAAGAAGAAAAAAAATAAAAAGAAAATCTTAAAATGACAATTTTGATAATGTTAACGTTAATAACACCTAAAATTGTATTAAAATTAAATAATGCACGTCTTCAGGAGTACAATACTGAAAAAAATACACGAAAATACCTAAATTTGATAAAATGGCAACGGAATTAATGAAAAAAGTAGCGAAATTTATAAAAAAATATAAAACTCTACGCCATTTTCATATTGGTTTGCAAATCTGGCAAGAAGGTACGATTTTCTTACAGTCTCACATCTAGACCAACTGCAAATAACGGGTTATCCCTTCATTATGACAGACCCTGTATAACGAAAAGCCCAACAATAATTAAATAAATAATAATACATAAATGATGATGATAATTTATATTTGCAGACATCAGGGTGGCTCTATGACTATTATGATGAAGAGGACGAGAAGCCAGAATACTACCAGATGGTGAAGGAGCTGCGTTATGTGCCACTGAGCGAGTGTCTCGACGATGACGTCACCGACGCGCTTGACGTCACCACTGTCAAGCTTTTGGCGTTGGCAGTTAGCGATAAACTGTGCTTTGCAGCTAGTCAGAGTGAGTGTAATGCAGTCAGGTATATGTATATCATACTTGCTTGCCATACTCCGCAGTTTCACCCGCGTAGTTCCCGTTCCCGTGGGAATTCGGGGATAAAATATAGCCTATGTTACTCAGGGATAATGTACTATTCTTATAGGCGGGTTGGCGAGCGCAGTACGGATGTTGATACACGGGAAGACGCTGCTGCCCATCAAGAATCAAGAATCAAAAAATACTTTATTCAGTGCGGCCGCATGGACCTTATTGACGCGTCACAAATTACAAAATATAAAATGGACATCTTCCGGAGGTATCCCTTAACAGGCTCTTACTGCATCCACGGGCATGAAAAGAGGGGTAACATTCTAATGCCGGCACCCCACGCAAACTGCCGGCACCCAACACAACTGGAGGTACACATTAGAAAAAAAATATGTAACCTCAATGACTAGGTAATGTGTAGGCTACTTAAAATGTTTAAATGAAATGAAATTGAAATTTGTTGTAGAAACTGTGTACTTACAAAAAGATCTTAAAAGCTAGGTGGAACAACAGTTTATCCATGTTTAACATCAACATGTTTATATATGATTATAAAATTCTTTAATGTCATAAAATCATTTATCTAAGAGCCACCTACGGAGTTTTGACTTAATTTTATAAACTTGTGTCTATTACATTCTAAATTTAGGTACCTCATTTGCAGACACATCAGCTCCCTGCACATACGAAGAAGAAGACGGAGGCGGCGTCGCTTTCCCAGCAGTGGTCGACGGCGTAGAGAGATATTACCTACGCGGTGTATTTTCTGGCCCGCTTGAGAGCTCCAAAGACTGCACCATTCTGACTAGTTATATGTACACGCCGCTGCTGAGGCATGAAAGCTTCGTCAGGAAGTATGTGGAGGTGACAGCGGAGAAAGTGCCGTAAGTATCTGTGTAAAATGCAGGAAGAGAAACAGCCAGCTATAACAATGTGTCTAGCACGAGTTGTCACTGTCAGATCGCCTGCCGTTACTACAGTAGTCTTTTTTAAACTTTCGCGATCACGACACATTATTAACACATATTTAACCGGGTATTTATCGCGCTATTTACCTTCATTATTGCCCGACGTTAAGATAAATACCCGGTTAAATATGTGTTAATAATGTTACTACAGTAGTACCTACGTTACTATGACATCTGTCAGATTTGTAACTCATGGCACCAAATTCTAAGCAAATGAAGCCCAAACTACAGTCGCTGTAGTATAGTTTACTGCGTATTTTAGTACCAAACTATCCGCTAGAGGCGCTGTACAAGTTTTCATACATTTACATACATTCAGTCGCTAGCAAGTATTTGTATACTAATACCGCCTTATCCCGAGATTGTGAAAACTCATAGTAGACCTACAGGTTGTATAACATAATGCGGTGGGGTGCCGGCAGTAGATACCTCCGGCAGATGGGCTGCAGCGTCTTTCCGTGTATCAGCATCCCGTACTGCGCTCGCCAACCCGCCTGCCAAGCGTGGTGAGATGGCAACTACCCCTCACAGTCTCGCGTCGCGCGATTCGACTAGACACCAGCTTTGAAAATTCTCTCTGTAAATAATTGTAGTTTCTGTGTTTTAAACTGTGAATTTGGTGCCGAAACATTGCGTACTTCATCTTAAACATAATCAGACAATATAATAGTGAAAAACAATATAGTGAAACCGAAAACTCAAAAACTAATTTGTTGCTAAGTAAAAATTGGCGCGTGCCGCGTAAGTACAAACAAACTATACCATAAACTGTGTCTTTCTACGAATTACGAAGTGAATTTGTACCTACGCGTGGTGACGGGTGCGTGTGCTTAATCTTGTTTTTGCCCGTAACAATTTTGAACTCTCGTTTCGAATCTGTCTACATAAGTACCTACCTACCTATTCTCCGACCTACGTTGTGCAGTACCTACATCTCTGATAATTAGTAGGTGCCTACCTAGTAACTACCTACGTACCTTCCAACATATCGTATGGTAGCTAACTGCTAAGGTTTCTGCATTCCTACTTACTTATTTTACCTGCGTTGGTACCTACTTACCTACTTTTTAACGATGACCAAAGAGTGTGCCGGCTGTCTGAACCCTATCCCCAATAGAGAACGCCTAAGATGTAGCAACTGCCAGAAATGGTATGATCTTGACTGCGCTAACGTAATAACAAAAACCTTTCGGCATATGAGTAACGACAGTCGAAACAAATGGTCTTGTGAGGAGTGCCGCAATAAAGTACCCAAAGGCGATAACACAAACATCCCAGTTCGCTCTGTACCATTGCCAGGACGCACAGGAATACCCGTTCGTCCTCAACGACTAACCACATCGCAGGGAAAATCAAAACAGCTGAATAGCCACGATACGGACGACTTAACCACAATAGTGACGCCGCCGCCGCCGCCGCCGCCCCCGTCTTCGTCGTCACGGCTGCCGCCGTCACCGCCGCCGCCGTCGCCATCAGCCTCGGTGAAAGTCGCTCAACTGGTGAAATTGGATAGAACGCCTGGATATTACAGCTCACAGTCTTCTCTGTCTGACATCGACGAAGGAAACACGCCCGTTACTAAGAAAGAACTGAAGGAAATTATAGCGCAGGAACTCGGTAGCTCTTTGAAGAACTTGGCCCTAGAACAAAAACAATTCCGAGAGGTAGTCGATAGTTTCCAGCAAGCTATCTCTTTTTTTAGCTCTAAGTACGACGAGCTAAAAACCATACTCGAAGAGAAATCGGAGAAAATCGATAAACTTGAAAAAGACAACATCATACTCCAGGAGACTGTACAGACATTATCTAGAAGGATAAACGCTTCCGAGCAGCACTCCCGTGCCTGTAACGTCGAGGTAAGGTGTGTCCCCGAGGTTAAGTCTGAAAACCTAGTAAGCACATTATTACACATAAGCAAGGAAATAAAGTGTGATATCACAGACGCAGATATCCTACATTGCACTCGATTGGCAAAAATAAATAACGAGAATACACGTCCTAAGTCCATCCTGGTTAAGTTTAATAACCAGCGCCGCCGCGACACATTTCTTGCAGCGGCACTTAAGTACAACAGAACCCACCCGAAAAACCGACTGAACTCGAGCCACGCCGGAGTGACTGCAGCTAAACCGCAGCCAATATATGTAGCAGAACATCTCTCTCCGGAACTGAAATCCCTGCACGCCGCAGCAAGTTCGTCTGGGTACGCAACGGACGTATTTTTGTGAAAAAATCTGAAGAAACTGACCGCATTTTTATCGACAGTGTAGGTAAATTAGAATCACTGCATTAGATAGGTTATTTATTACGAGTTACCCATTAACCCTTTTAGCGTTCGTTTTATATGATTTAACCCGTTTACTGCCACGTTCAATATATTGATGAACTTTATTTTAAAAAATATATATTACTAAAGTAAGTCAAACTTAATACTGTTTTATATATATTATTTTTATATTTTGTGTATTAATTGATGAGTATTTCTAATCTAAGTTTTTACTATCAGAATGTACGTGGCTTAAAAACCAAAACTACTGATTTCTCTTTGAATTTTAAATTACAATCCTATGACGTTGTAGTGCTTACAGAGTCATGGCTTAACGAGAGCGTTAACGATGCTGAGCTTTTTGATGACAGATACACTGTATACAGAAGGGACCGTAATTCGAGTAGGTTTTCCAAAAGAAAAGATGGCGGAGGCGTAGTGATAGCTGTTGCTAAGTACTTAAATTCAGTGAGGGTAGAGCGGTTTGAAAGTTCCTGTGAAGATCTTTGGGTAAGTATCACATGTAAGAACGGAAACTCAAGTACTAGTCTTTGTTTGTGCGCGGTCTATCTGCCATCTCCTCTGAAACTTGATGTTCTTCAATGCTTTACCAAAAATGTTTTAGAACACCTAAACTGCATTGACCGCGAACACACTATAATTTTAGGTGATTTCAATTTGTGCAAATTAGATTGGGAACAGGTTGTAAATTTACCACATTGTACAGCGACCGGTCCTAACTCTGAAGTTAATACTTGTTTTCTTGATTTTGCTGCTTTAAATGACCTGCGTCAATTTAATTATGTCCTTAACAACGACGACAGGACTTTGGATTTGGTTCTTAGTAATAACAATGTATTTAACTTAAACTGTAGCCAAACTCCCTTAACTAAAGTAGATAGTCCACATCCCCCCATTGAGTTCTCAATACCCTGCTCGGCAATCACAAAATTACTTCCTGGCAATGCAACCAAACGACCAAATTTTTTCAAGGCAGACTATGAAATCGTTACAAGAACTCTTGAATCAATTGACTGGGCTGATAGATTTCATGAGTGTAGAGATGATGTCAATGCAATGGTCAACTTATTCTACTCAACCATTACAGAAATTATTCAAGAGCACATTCCATTCAAAAAGCCACGATCTAGTAATTATCCCGTCTGGTACTCCAAAGAGCTAATCCGGATGTTAAAAGAAAAGTTTAAGCTGCATAAGAAATTTAAAAAATATAATAACCCTTTGGATTACGAATTGTTCATGGAACTGCGTAGTTATTGCGCTAACGTGCAAAAGATTTGCTACAAAAAATATATCACATTGATCGAGAGTGCAGTAAACAAAAATCCAAAAGTATTTTGGTCTTTTATAAAAAATAAAAAAAAAGATAATGGAACCTATCCAGCAGAAATGACGCTTAAAGATAAAAGTGCTAGTAACGGAGATGATATTTGTAATCTTTTTGCTGAAAACTTTTCTTCTGTCTATCTTGATATTCCTTCTGTTGAATCATCTTCTTATATCAATAATAACGGCAAAGATATTCTCTCCTCTACGTCTCTTACCACTATCTACCTTCATCCAGATGATATTTTTAAGGCACTTAAATTATTGGACATCAACAAAGGCGCCGGCATGGACGGTATCCCGCCAATATTTTTAAAAAAATGTGCATCATCTTTAGTGATGCCACTTGAGCTAATTTATAACACCTCTCTGATGTCAGGTATTTTTCCGGACAAATGGAAGGAGTCGAAAATTGTTCCCGTCTTCAAATCTGGTAGTAAAAGTGACGTAACAAATTATAGACCCATTTCCATTCTACCTTTACTGGGTAAAATTTTTGAAAAATTAGTTACAGTACATTTAACCTGGCACCTCAAACATTTGATCACCAACTGTCAACATGGATTCATGAAATCACGCTCCACAACAACAAACCTGCTTAACTTCTCTACTGAACTATCTAAATCGATAGACAACAAATACCCAATAGACGCTATTTACACAGATTTCAGTAAAGCTTTTGATAAAATTGACCATGGCATACTTACTTATAAGCTTTCACAACTAGGAGTATCAGGCCATTTTCTCTCATGGATCTCATCTTATCTTAATAATAGGCTATCGCGTGTTACTATCAGCGGTTATCAGTCATTCCCCTACAAATCTTTAACAGGAGTCCCTCAGGGCTCACATCTTGGACCTATCCTGTTCAACGCTTTCATCAATGACATAACAGAATGCTTTCATCATAGTAAAATATTTTTATATGCTGATGACATGAAAGTAGTGAAGTCAATTTACTCATCACAGGACACAGTCGCGCTGCAAGAGGATTTAAACAGGCTCTCAATTTGGTCTGAACTAAACAGTATGCCTCTTAATGTCTCAAAATGCTATCACATACACTTCAGCCGTAGCAAAACACCTACTCCCATCAAGTACCATCTGAATAATCTCGAACTTTCAACAGTTAGCGAAATCAGAGACTTGGGTGTTGTCTTTGATCCATATCTAAAATTTGACAAGCATATCCTTAAGATTACTACCAAGGCCTTTAAAGCGCTTGGCTTTGTCATTAGGAATAGTAAAGACTTTAAACGCTCATCTACAAAAATAAAGCTATATCACAACCTTGTAAGACCTATTCTTGAATATTGCAGCCAAATTTGGAACCCACATTATGACATTTACACGAAGAGAATCGAAAGTGTACAAAGACGTTTCCTATACCACGTTTCATATGGTGACAACAATGCAAAAAAATTGCCCAGCTATAAAGACAGACTTCAACACTATAACATGCATGAACTATCGAGTCGCAGAACATACCTAGATCTGGTGTTCCTTCACAAATTGTTCAATGGAAACATTGACTCTCCTGAGCTTATTGAACAATTGTCTATCTATGCACCAACTCGATTACCTAGGAAATGCTCGTATAATCTTTTTACCACCCAATATTCTAGGACTAACCTTGGTAGACACTGCACTCTCCCAAGACTCTTTAGGCACTATAACACTCTTTCAAAGAGCGATGACCTCGACATTTCTGACAGGCTAGCAAAATTTAAAAATTGTTTAAGAATTGTTAAAGATTATTTTGCCAAAAAAAATTAAAAAATAATCTAGATTTTTCTACCTTCTGTTTATCTTCTTTGTTTTGTCTCTTTTTTTTTAGATATAATCAACCTATGCTGAATTGTTTAAAATAATTTACCTACTGTTTGTAACTATTACCCACCTACCGTGGCGCACATGAATATTGTTTGTTGTTTAGTTTAGTCGAATAATAATTTACAGTACATGCAGTGACACCCTGTAATTATAAGTGCACTAGACATTTTAATATTAAGCATGTTACCTTGTTTCTATTGTGTTACTTATGTTGGGAGTCCTTAATAAATAAATAAATAAATAAATAGAGGTCTATGAGTGAGGCCTGTGTTCAGTAATGGACATTTTACGGCTGAAATGATGATAACAGAAGTAAAAATTGGTTTACACAGGCATGAGAGTCTACTGCCGACCCCCCACGACGTGTTGAGTGAAGCGAACCAATTCAATTATGTGCTTTACTAAATTCATTATTATTTTGTAAATTGGACTTTCCTAAGAGGCTTTTGTGGTCACTGATTAAAGGATGTTTGAGTTTTGAGTTTTACAAATCAGGTCTCGGTGCAGAGCGATGGTCCGCCATTCTGAGCAATAGGCGTCAAGTTAATCTGAACCTGCGTTTTGGCCGGCCGTGTGGTCTCTAAAATTGTAGGTTCCTCTCTGAATGGAGAATGGGAAGAAAGGCCTAGCAGTGGGATTCGATGGGCTATTTAGAGGTAGATTAGAAAATCAGATGTCTTTTCCAGGCCGCAAACAAGCAAATGCGAACTGCCGCCTTACCCCGAGCACGGTAGCTATATCACCAACGTGAGTCAGGTCAACATGACTGGAGGCAAGGAATACTCCCTGGAGACGCTGGTAGTGAGCTGCGAGCCAGGGTACGGTGTCATAGGCCCATCCAGTGTCAGCTGCTTCAATGGCTTCTGGTTGCAGAGTTTCCCCAAATGCGTGCGTAAGTAGAAGACTACAGAATTTGTAGGAGACGCGGAGGAGATTTTAGGGTCTTCTGGATGTTCTTCGGTAATGGATACTTAGAGTAAGTTGACGGTCCCTTCCCTTGCATTTTTGTGGCTGCAGATTTTGCCACATGTCCTAGCTCCTATGCAGTATACTTATTTCACGTGGCATAATGAAATAAGTAGGTATACTTCAGAAAACCAGGTCGTGTGGCAAAATCTGTAGACACAAAAATTGACGACATACGGAAAAGCACCGCTTCTGCTGTGGTCTACTCACGTGTGTGAGTAGACCACATTAGAACATAATAAATTTAGGAAACGCTTCCCCCAACTCCCTGTGTATATACTACAGTATACTCCAAAAGCCCATAGCAGCGTAAGACGATATAATGTCTACTTACTCTGATATGGTCTTCTGGACAGGACATGTAGCGACATCAGTCTTGATACGAAGAGATTCAATAGGAGACTTCAGAACTCCATAGGCCGTGTAGTAAAATCTGAGACGATGATACCTCCGGAAGATGGGCAGCAGCGTCATTCCGTGTATCAACATCCCATACTGCGCTCGCCAACCCGCCTGCCACGCGTGGTGAGTATGGCAACTGCCCCTTATGGAAATCCATGAGCGTGGCCTGTGTTCAGTAATGGACGTTATACGGCTGAAATGATGATGATTGATTTATTTATTCATACACACAGCATCATCTAGCCCCAAGCTAAGCAGAGCTCGTGTTATGGGTTTATTGAGTTGGATACGGTGGTAACAAGCCTGTATTTTTCAGGCATGTGTACCCTCAAACCACATCCGAGCGTGCAATACTCTTGCGGCGCGCTCGGCTCGTGCGCGGGCTCCCTTCCACCCGGCACGCTGGTGGAAGCACGTTGCACCGCCCCGCACTACCACTCGCCCGCGCCTTTGCCTCTGATGGCCTGCTCCGAAGACGGGTACTGGGACTATGTTGCGAGATGCGTACCAGGTAAAGATTCATCATCATTGTATCGGACATCAAAGAAAAAGATTTAGTTATATTCACTGCACACTTTATTAACAATTAATGGGAAGATGTTAATGAGCCGCGATGATATTGTGGACTGACGCGGATGGCCGCATGTCGCGCCCGGTTATCACTTCCACGGTTCTGAGAATGCAACTCAGTATTTACTTATTGTTGTACGAACCGTACAATCATCATATCAGCCGAGCGTCCACTGCTCGACAAAGGCCTCCCTCATTGATCTCCAAGTACTGCGGTTGGAAGCGGCCTGCATCCAACGCCGATCTGCGTTTCTTACCAAGTCGTCTGCTCATCCTGTAGGTGGAAGTCTTACGCTGCGCTTGCCGGTCCGTGGCCTCCACTCGAGAACTTTTCGGCCCCATCGGCCATCTGTTCTGCGAGCTACATGGCCTGCCCATTGCCACTTCAACGTGCTAATCCGTTTGGCTATGTCGGTGACCCGAGTTCTTCTACGTATCTCCTCATTTCTGATTCGATCGCGTATAGAAACCCCGAGCATAGCCCTCTCCATAGCTCGTTGAGCGACTCTGAGCTTATTCATGAGGCCAATCGTGAATGACCACGTTTCGGTTCCATATGTCATCACTGGTAACACACATTGATTGTAGACTTCTTCTTTCGTAAACTGACTATTATATGTAACGTTTTGCTCTATTTAATAAACACTTATTGACTGTGATCCATGCGGGAGGCCTATGTCCAGCATTGGTCGATCTACTTCTAGGATGATGATGAATTATTGTTAACTTTGACAGATTGCGGCAGAGTGACCCCGGAAGGCATCGATCTGGTGGTCGGAGGTTTGCCGGCGAAGATGGGCGAACTGCCGTGGCATGTCGGGGTGTACAAGAGGACGTACTCCCCTTATATGCAAGTCTGCGGCGGTTCCCTGATCAGCAACAGCCTTGTTATATCCGGTGAGTTCAAAAACATAATAAAGGCTATTTATTTTTAATTCACACAATACACTACTGTAAAAGGTACATATTATCACGTATAATTTCTGTTAACAACTATATGATGTACAAGGAATAAAATTTACTTCTTAATTTGTGCAAGGAACATAAAATATTTCTTATTTTTTGAGTCGCCAGGATGTAAAAGGTACATATTATCACGTATAATTTCTACGTGATAAATCTTAATATTATAACAAGTCACGATTATGCGTGTATAGCAATAAGCTTCCTTATATAATTATGTAAGTATTGTTTAATAAATCAGGTTGTGATGAGAATTTAATTGGAGTATCATGATATCTCCAATAACTACAATTTCTAATTATGAACACCAAGTGAGGGTAGTCTGAAAAGACAACTTTGCTCTGCTGCGGTTAACTTCAGCACGCCACTCTTCCCGCAACCACGACCAGATGCAATCCGGTCGAATGGGAACAAAAATAAAGCTAATCACGCGATGAATAACCGATAATCTAATATAGTATACATTACAATACAGTACTCGAACTTTATAGGCTTTGATCTTTTTATTGCAAAACACAGCATTAAATTTGGTGTCCCACAAGGAACAATGTTAGGTCCTTTCTTGTTTTTAATGTATGTTTATGTTAAACAGCTGCTCATTGCTTCTGGAGCGACCTAGAGAAGCAGTTGCCAGCAGAGCATTTTGCGATCGCAGCAGGCAAGCTATACCGGCCCTGGAACGACAAGGCAGACAAATATTGCCAGAGGTCAAATGTGAGTTCAAAAACTTTGAAATTAAGATGCTCTGTATGTTGCTTTGCTACTTGAACGTAGATGACGTAGTTAGGTAGGGGATTCCACTGACATGAACCTATATGTCACTAATATTATAAAGCTGAAAGTTTATAAGTCTAGATCTATGGATATTTGTTACCTCTTCGCGCATAAACTAGCCTACGGATTGAGCTGAAACTTTACACACGTACATACATATATTGAGCAGGATTAACACATAGGCCGGTTTTTATCTAGGTACAACGCATGCGAAGCGGCAGGGAGAAGCGTACTAGCTTTTATCATAAACTTTATTGTACCTACTTGAACAAACATGTTTAGGCGCCCTGGCGAACCGCCAGCGGCTCGTACCTCCTGATTAGCAGACCAGGCAACAGTTATTGAAACGTGATTCAACAGGAATAGGCTGAAAACCAGCGTTGCTCTGCCCTACGCGGGTGGAGCAACATCAAAGCTGAGAATATTCCTTTTATGTTCCGTATCCAAAGGGTAAAACTGGATCCTATTAGTAGTCTCCGCTGTCCGTCCGTCTGTATGTCTGTCACTAGGCTGTATCTCATGATCCGTGATAGCTAGACAGTTTAAAAATTTCACAGATGGCCGATTTTTTAGTTCGCAGCAGAGCAGACACTGGTAGCACGTTAATCTGCTAGACTAGGTAATATGCAGGTACCCAACTCTTTTGAAATGTTTCTATATTTCTTTATTTATCGTCAAAGTCACTTGACGTCTGGCAAGCAGTGGGTATAAAATTTTTAACGCCCCTTGTTTATTCAAGCGCTTAAGAGATTTAGCCTTATTGTATGATTTTAAAAATAAATGTAAATATCAAGGTAGGTATATATACTATACTGTGGCCAGGAATATAACTAACTTTTGGATACTTATTAAAACAACACTTATTTAAACGTTGTATTTTATTCGTCGTCATCATCATCATTAGATGTAGGTTAGCGGATTTGTTACTAAATATTTGTTCCTCATTTAGATCATCATCATCATTTCAGTCATAGGACGTCCACTATAGGACATAGGCCACCCTTATGGACTTCCAAATATTGTGGCTGGTAGCGGCCTGCGTTCATCGGCCGGCATTTAGATATCATAATGGATTTCCCACGCCTGAATCACGAATTTCATGTTCAAACGTTGTTATTTCCAGGTTGCAGAGATCCACCTGCCCCCTCGCTTCCAAGGTTCTGGCTCTAACTTTCAGGACGATGTAGCCGTGGTTGTGCTGGCGATGCCCTTCGAGTACCGGCCCCACATAAGACCCGTCTGTCTCAACTTCGACGCCAACTTTCAGAGTCTACAGCTGCAAGTTAACAATATGGGAAAGGTATACCGTGGGGTGCTTACAGTAGAATTCTACCCCTCATGCCCGTGGATGCAGTAATAGCCTGCTAAGGGATACCTCCGGAAGATGGGCAGCTGCGTGTATTAATCTTTCCGTGTATCAACATCCCGATCAGCACTCACCAACCCACCTGCCAAGCGTGGTGAGTACCTATGGTAACTGGACTCATGGAGATCCATGAGGGAGGTCCGTGTTCAGTAATGGACGTTTTACCTGCCTGATAATATAAGTTTGTTTCAGGCACTAAAGTACAAGATGTAAAACAATTAAAACTACGGCCCATATAATAGTTATTTGTTAAACAAGAGTGCAAAGTTGCTTTTTAACCGTGTGCTCAATTTTGATGACCGAGCAAGCGAAGGATTGAGCGTTAGCGAAGGAATCAAAAGAGCACGAGGTGAAAAATCTTTGCACTCGGGTGCAACACGTAACTTTTCATCCCACCTCAGCGAGGAAATGACTAAATGCAAAAAAAAAACATTAACAATCACAAGATACTTTTATTTCAGTTTAAGTATTAACTACTACATTATGAAAGGTATTACAGAATAATCTTTAAAATAAAACAAATAATCCTTAGGTATAATTAAGAAAAATTGAAAGTAACGTTGCTACAGTTACTACTTAAGGTTTTGGCTCCTTTAGCTAGTCGCCACGTGTTAAACTTAATATCGTACTGTTTCAAATAGTACTCGCGTGATTGTTGAGGGAGAAATCTCATTTGTGCATTATTAACAGTTTCAGTCAATTCTGTTGGCGTCAAATAAACTGCCTCGTCGCTAGAACCACTCATTTTAGGTTTTTCACTTGTTTTTAAGTTTCTTGTTTTAAACCGAAGCTTTTAACAATATGACGTGAAAAGAAAATGGCGCGCGCAACGCAAATTAAAAAAAAATACACCAAGAAGGTTCCGAAGTCTGAGTAGTAAGTACACCAAGAAGGTTCCGAGTCTGAGTTTTTAACAAATTAAATAAGGTTGTATGATAAATTCGGCACCATGGAGGAAGAAGTAAATAGGTGAATACAATGATGTTTTGAATTCACAAACTTAGTGCACACGATGTTCTAAATTCAATTTACTTTATCCTCTAGCGGATAAAAACGGCGTTTGCACTCAGATATCAGAGCAAAAATACACTTTCCGAGATGGGGGGATGAAAAATATACCTTACCTACAGTCTAACATACATCAAACTTAATCTAAGGCACACGTGTTGTCGCCGACGTGTCGCGGGGAGGCTTTGATAGTAAAGTAAAGTGCCTTTCAGGTGGCTGGCTGGGGTCTGACGTCAGCGAACGGTGCTCCATCGCCTGTGCTGCAAATAGCTGAGCTGCCGTACGTGGACGTGGGGACATGCATCGTGAAGTCTCCGCCCAGCTTCAGGGAATACATAACCAGCGACAAGATCTGCGCTGGCAACTCTCACACTGGGGGAAGTAAGTGATCATCATCCTTACTTGACGACATCTGTGGCATGCGAGCGAAGGTCCGCCTACGACACAAGAGGGACAAATGTCTGTACGATCTGCAGATATTTGTTGTCCATAATTACCTCATTTTATTTTATTTGAAATAGGAGGTAGCCATTTTCAGGCGCTTCGACTGCTCCATGGCATCAGCCGTGGCTGTGGGAAGGCTAATAGCCTTCTGAGAGGTACCGCAGCAAAGCCAACCAACCTTTCTTATTATATGGTATAAATCTTAAGAAATTCAATTGACGTGGCAATTACCAAAAGAAGAGATATAACTTAGGAATATTAAATAGACCTTTTTAATACTTTTGACAAGGTGCATGTTCCTTTTATCTGACAAAATGTAGAATGTTATGGAGTCCAGGTCATTATTAAACCTAACAAATATTTCCACTTTAGATGACCGATTCCTAACCTATTACTTTTGTTACATAACGCTTTTATAACCTAAAACTACGGTATCTCACAAGGTAGTACTTTGAACCCTATAGTGTTTCTGATTGACTGCAACATGATCGATGATACACACATTAGTGATAACGATGCAGGCAAGATATCGTGAGTAGCTATTATAAACACAACTTCTTATAGTAAAATCACTGGTTTATTGGCGGTAAGTTAAGTACAATTGATAGTGAGAGTAACATGCGGGCTACCTTAGGCTCGTTGCAGAGACCGACTGATCTCTAATTGCATTGACCATTTGTATAACGCGAGTCTATTGCACCCCTCTCAGAATGCCCCATGTTCCAACCTTCACAAACAGAACAAAACATCATAGGTACATACCATGCTAATTTTTATTTAAATAAGATCTTGCATAATGTTATAAAGTTATAATAAAACATAGTAAGGTGATTATAGAATAGAAAATGCTTTATTGCACACCTTAAACTAAACAAATTAACAAAAAAAAGAGAAACACTAAATTATGTTGTAGTATTTATAGATATAGAAATTATCTTTGTTAGAAAGTTATTTACCTATATCTAATGTTGTACCTACACACCAGTTAATTATTAAAACTCTTAAATAATGTTGTTATAAATGATAATATATTTACAAAATATAAAAACAGTAGGTACTTAACATTTCTTGTATAAGTATTCGTAATTTTTAATTTTAAAGACTTGGTAATATAAACTTGACCGTTATTAGAAGCTTTTATAGTATGAGATAGGCAACACTAGTTTCCCGTTGATGAGCGTTGAAGTCTTACGTCTCTTTCTACCCTATACAGCTATCTCTCTCGCACACTGTTATCGCCAGGCGCCCAGAGGGGTGCTGGAAGCTCCTAGCACTTTGTTCGTCATTGGCGTGAAATTTCCCGTTGAGCTCACTTGTGCTCCAAAAATCCTTACGATTTCTTTTGGTTTTTTCCTAAGAAAAAATATCGATATTTATTTTAAAAAATTAATACTAAATATCAGTGATATTAGCCCAGGTGAGTTGCACAAAGTACTATAATTTTATTTTAACGGTGTTACCGTTCGTTATTTGATTGTGGTTTCGACAAACTTGTTGATTCCAGTAAAAAATCTTCTACCCTCAAAATATTTTATTGTGATTTTGTTTTCAATTTATTTTTAGAATTATTGTTAAAGTTTTCTAACTTTAAAAATGAATGAAGAAAAGGAAAATGATTCAATAGAGGTTGTTCCTAATTCTAAAGGCAATAACCCACATCTAACACCTCCGCTGCGGCGGCGGCCGCGGCGTCGGCGTCGCACGCCGTCGTCGAGTAGTAGTAGCAGTAGCACGAGTTCCTCGTCTATATCTAGTTCTTCTGAATCTTCGCAAGATTTAAGAAAAAAGAAAAAGAAAACGCAGCGAAAACGTTCCAAAAAACAAAAGAAACGCGATCGTCGTCGCATTGAAAAATTATCAAATGATGTGGGGGTATTGCGTAAAACCATTGCCGAGTTTGAAAATTCTCGTCACTATTCAGAGGATGAGTGTATGTCTGATGTTAGTCGCAATCTGTATGACGATGTTTACTGTGCCTCGCAGGCACAGCCATCTCCTGGTACTGAAAATCAAGGTACGTTGCCCGATTTAGCTTTCGAGTTTGAAACGAAACTCAAAGATCCCTCAATACCACCAACTCCCGTTGAGTACTTAAAAATGTTAGAGGTCATTCAAAGGTTCGGCAAAACCACGTGGTCTGATGTTAGATACTCCGAGACTCAAAAATTGTACAATCATTCTCCGGGGTTTACAGAGCTCGAAACAAACGAGGAGGTAAAGGCGTATGACAATATACGCCACCTGGCTTACTCAGATAAATCATATGGAGCTATCACTTTTTGCATTTTGAAACAAAAAGATGTACTTCTTAAGAGCTTGCGAAACTTATTAGCATGGTCTAGGAGCCCTGAAGCCTCGCTTTCTAACCTCGATGAAAAAATTGACGAAATTTTCCTAAAAGGAGACTTTCACAAAGTTTCCTCGGACTTGCTTCAAATGGCTTGTGGGCACAGAGCTGAAACTATAGAAATGAGAAGGGACGGTATTCTAAAGTTTGTTAAAGACCCATTGGTTAAAGTGGCGGTAAGTAAAATACCTCCTTCGAATTCGCATATTTTCAACCCTGAGTCTTTAACATCGGCATTAGAAAAAGCAGGCGGGGTCAGGAAGGCTTTTTGGCCAGTAAACCACCATAATACAGGGAATGCTTCGCGAGGAAAACCCAACAAAGCTACACGAAACCCCTCGCAGGGGCAAGGCCGTTCGAACGTACCAGCACATGGTCATTCCAGTTCGTACGATTATGAGGAACCGCACCATTATAACCAGCCTTCGCGGGGCTATTCACAGGCACAATACTATTCGAAAAGACAGAACAATGGGGGGCATGAACAGCGTAACTACAACCCCAATTATAGGGGATCTTCCTTTCGATCCCGCGGATCGAGGCCGTATAGGCAGACACGAAGAGGACAAAAACGCCGTAGTTCACCTTCGGCCGTTGAAGACAATAAAAAGCAAAAACAATGACTCTCAACAATTTCTAGCCGGTCGGTTAGCACATCATATCAGACGCTGGAGAGAAATGGGAGCTCCAAACTTCTTATTACAAATAATAGCTGGGTACCGCATACCTTTTCTAAGAAAGCCACCATTATTGGTACCAAACGTAAAAAGCGATCGCCATCGCACCTTAGAATCAGAAGAAATGTCATTGATCATAAGTCAAATGAAACAACAAGGCGTGTTGGCACAAGCACCGCTCAGTCCGAGCTTTATCTCTCCCATGTTTTTAATCCCGAAAAGCGAAGGTTCTTATCGCCCAATATTCAACTTGAAACTCCTAAACAAGTATGTGCTAACAGATCGATTTCGATTAATAAACATGTATCGAGTCCCCGATTTTCTTCAAAGTCAAGATTGGATGTGCAAGGTCGACTTGTCACAGGCTTATTTCAATCTTCCGGTGGCGCAATCTCACAGGCGTTTTCTACGTCTTCTATACAAAGACGAAATACTCGAAATGACATGTTTACCGTTTGGTCTAAGCACGGCACCAAAGGTTTTTGCTTGCCTTACGAATTGGATAGGACAAATCCTTCGAGAAAACAGTGTAAGAGTAATTGTATACCTCGACAATTTCCTTCTCGCGCATCAAAATCCAAGAACGTTAACCAGGCATGTACGTCTGCTGCTGGAGACACTAGAGTACCTCGGTTTCCAAGTAAATTACAACAAATCGGTACTTTTGCCGCAAAAACAAATAATATACCTGGGAATTGTCTGGTACACTTGGAAAAATCAGAAAAAACTTCCAGAAGAAAAAGCTGCTGTCATAATAAAGAAGGCCTCTCAAGTAATACAAACTGGCAAAACATCCCTGAAAGAACTGCAAAGTATAATCGGACTGTTAAATTTTGCCAGCTTTGCTATTCCTCGGGGCAGATTACACCATCGGTACGCACTCAGCTACCAGAACACCATGCCCAAGAAAGACTTGGCCGCTCAATACAATGTCCCTTACGCAGTTCTAGCAGAAATGCATTGGTGGATTCGGAATTGCCATCTGCCTTCTCTGATTCACGTACCGCCCCCAACACATTTTTTGACCACGGATGCTTCGGATACTGCATGGGGTGGTCAAATGAACAACCAGGCTATGTCCGGCACCTAGAACCCAGAAGAGCAGGCGCTTCACTGCAATCTAAAGGAGTTATTAGCCATCCTAAAAGTCCTAGAGATGCAAGCCGCACATATGTCAAGAGGGTCAGTCTTAATTCAATCGGACAATCGATCTGCTGTAGCCTATCTCCGAAACGAAGGGGGAACCAAATCTCAATCGCTCATGGACCTAACATATCGAATTTTAAAAATCCTCGACAAGTATCAGATTCAATTCAAAATATATCACATTCCCGGGAGGTTCAACAACCATGCAGATTGCTTATCCAGACACCGAAAAGCCCCGGAATGGCATTTAGTTCCGAGTTGCACGGAAATGGTTTTTGCAAAGTTGGGAACTCCCGTGATCGATTTGTTTGCTTCCAAAACAGTCCGAGTTCTAGCGAACTACGTATCCTTAGATCTCAACGATCAGCAAGCGATTTTTCACGATGCATTCAGCGTAATGTGGAACTTCCATCTGGCATGGATCTTCCCGCCACCGTTTCTCATACCCCGAGTGTTAATGCATCTCAATCGAGCGACAGGATTATATCTGATTGTGGTGCCGCGGTGGGAGAAAGTATTTTGGCGGGCCGACCTGAAAGCTCGATCTATAGCTCCCCCATTCACCCTGAACAATCTAAAACGGTTTCTAGTGGACACAACGACGGGACTACCGCCTCCCAAAGTCCAGGACATGACCCTAGAAATCTGGAAATGTGGGGGTGGAATGAATGCATAAAGTCATGGGATGCCAACCAAATTGCATTACTAAAAGCTTCTTGGAGACCCTCTACGTGGAGAACTTATAAGTCGCCTTGGAAGCGTTGGGTTTCATGGGCTAAGGAGCATAATATAAATCCAATTTATCCTGAAGGTACTGAACTAGCTCAATTCCTTGCTGATCTTCATCTGAAATATAAATTTTCATACAATACTATTCTTCTTCACAAATCTGTAATTTCCACGCTCTGTAATGCAGATTCGTCTGGTAAATTAAGTGAACATATTCTGGTAAGGCATATTTTAAAATCCATATCCTTGAAATGCCCAAAAGCTCCAAAACTTCCCGTCTGGGATATAAACATCCTAACAAATTTTATGTCTAAATATTCTATTGAACCTAGTAATATTT
Source organism: Pasiphila rectangulata (assembly GCA_963082625.1). Lineage (NCBI taxonomy): Eukaryota > Metazoa > Arthropoda > Insecta > Lepidoptera > Geometridae > Pasiphila > Pasiphila rectangulata. Next base: position 8,351,003 of record OY720264.1, on the reverse strand, counting down.
TTCAAACTGTCAGACATACAGCAGCCTTATTAAATCTTTGTTCAGGCCGAAGGATTCATGACTTGACTCTGTTACTTGTAGATGATGAACATTGTATCATTGATGAGGATTTCATTATTTTATGGCCACAATTTGGGTCGAAAACCGACTGTAGAGAATACAGACAATCGGGATGGAAGCTTCTGGGTAACGAGCATAATAAAAATTTGAACCCTGTTTTTTGGATAAAAAATACTATACAGATTCTCAAAGAGAGGCGTGGTAATTCTGGGTCGACAAACTTATTTATATCCTTACGGGGTACCCCAGCGCCTGCTTCCCGAACAATAATAGCAGGGTGGTTCAAGTCCTTGTTGAAGGCAGCAGGTATCACAGCGACCCCAGGTAGTGTGCGGTCTGCTGTAGCATCTAGAAACTGGATAGATAACTTTCCTCTGGATGATATATTAGCTAGAGGTAATTGGAAATCTGTTAAAACTTTTCAAAACTTTTACCGTCGCGAGGTGATGGTTCCTTCAGAAAATAAGAATACCACCTCCGTACTGTTTGATCCTGTTGAATGATTGTTATTGTAATATTCGAACCTACACCAGAGTATGTATGTATATTCGAGAGTTAAAAATACTTAAAAATCCTTCCGGTGTTGTAACTAATTAATACTTTTTTATATAATTTGCTATAAGATGTATTATTTTCATGGACATTATGGTGGTACCGTTAAATAATTGTACCTATGTATATGGTTGTGATTCATATTGTTCTTAAATTGTTGTTTCTTCCTAAAATTCTAGAATGCCATTTCTGTTACCTGTTTGGAATAATAATATTTTACTGAAAAACTGTGTTAATTACTTATTTTATGTTGCTATCTCTCCCTTTTCTGATTCCTATCAATCATCTCATCACATTGGCGTTTAATCACCAGGCGATAACAAACAGGTCTCATACTATAAAAGCTTCTAATAACGGTCAAGTTTATATTAGACGCGTTTTACCTTAAATAAAACGCATAATATATACTTACCTTATTAGAAGCTTTACTTTATATCTCTGCCTGGTGGTATTCGACACAATGACGAACAAAGTGCTAGGAGCTTCCAGCACCCCTCTGGGCGCCTGGCGATAACAGTGTGCGAGAGAGATAGCTGTATAGGGTAGAAAGAGACGTAAGACTTCAACGCTCATCAACGGGAAACTAGTGTTGCCTATCTCATACTATAAAAGCTTCTAATAAGGTAAGTATATATTATGCGTTTTATTTAAGGTAAAACGCGTCTATTTTTTATTAACTTATTATTATGACAAATTCTCGTAAAATTATCTTGTTATGTGGCTATAATGTTGCAAAATTTGTATTCCTGCATGCTTGTGACATCCTGTAAGTGGAGGAACACATTGACTTAAATTAAATTAGTTATAAATTTATATTTTTTTGTGATTCTTTTGTTGGGTGTCCATAAATAAATAAATAAAAAGATAAAATGCATTTTTTCGCTAACAATGCGTATATCCTGCTTCTTTCTAGCTCAAACAGCCCTCTGTAAAGGAGACAGCGGCGGCGGCCTGGCCTTCCCTAGCTTGGAGCGAGGTGTCGAACGGTTCTACCTTCGCGGAGTGGTCTCCACGGCGCCGAACAACGAGGACGCCTGCAACACCGCCAGTTTCACCAGCTTCACCACCATCTACAACCATCAGGACTTCATCAAGCAGTTCCTTACTGATCAATAAAATATTTTCTTTACCTCAATCTCGTCTTTTCATCGATTCTGATCAGTAGTTTGGAGCAGCCGGTCAAGTTCGGAGTATCCTTAAGGTGCTAACTCTGATTGTGTCTGTTTATCAGCATCATTATCATCATCATATCATCGTATTTATCGAAGGGCTGTATGTATACACTCAACTTATCGGGTGGGTACTTAGACCGGCTACCCACCAAGACCGGTTCACGCAGTAGCTACGTACCCTCCAAACTAAGTAGGTTCGGTGTTCCTTAAGGTAGTTACTTGCGACCTATGCCGTTCCTTCTTTCTAGCTGACGCATTTCTTCGCAAAGGTTACAGCGGCGGCGGTCTGGCCTTCCCTAGCTTGGAGGTGTGGACCGGCACGCTGATTCCGTATCTCGCGACAGGTTTGCAACAGGCGTATATCTCGCGACAGGTTTGCAACAGGCGTAAATCTCGCGATCATCGTTGTCCATTTTGTATTAGACTAGCTTTTGCCCGCGACTTCGTCCGCGTGGAAGTCACAAAACGTAAAATCCCCTTTTTCACGCAGAGCCACTTTGATTCGAGGATATAAATCCCATTTATTCCCTATCCCGTGGGAATTTCGAAAAATCCCTTCATAGTGCACCTCTAGGATACTCAAGGTAAAGCCAATGTAGTGGGTATTTGATAGGTTGCAAGGCGCCGGCCTTTTACCTGGTATATAGTCCGGGTTTGTAGGCAAGCACAAGAAACACATCCACTAACAGTTTAACGTTTATTGAAGGGCACAGCACAATAGATATAGGTAAGCGTATAGTCCAAGAAGCGTAGAATGAAGTAGGAAGAAAGTCAATAGCGAAAGCACAGTGAACAGTTCAGTATTTGCGTAATTATCGGATTTACAAAGCACAAAGGCACGCGCGTTGTGGTTAGCATCAGGAGAACTGAACGAACGAGTGAGTGAAAGAATGAATGAACGAATGAAGTTAGTGGCGTTTGACAAGCCGAGGTCCCGTTATTGAGCACATTAGACCTTTACGATATTATCGGTGCGCAAGCGCATCCGATACGACACAAACACCTTCCGACATTCATTACAATTTAAGGTAAGTATACAGTTATACAATATTAATGTTTTTAGATGTGAATTTACAATTAATTATGATTTTATGTTTCAGGTTTTCTTCCTAGGTACGCCACACCAAGGTGCGCCAAATTTCAAGTCTTTAGGTCCAGTGGTTTAGGCTGTGCCTATATCAATCAGTGAGTCAGCATGGAATTGACGTTTGACAGCGTTGATTGCGAGATTTACGCCTGTTGCAAGCCTGTCGCGAGATACGAAATCAGCCTGCAGTTTTTTATTTGTATTACGTCAGTTATTTATTTACCTACAGTTTATTTTCGAAGGGCAGATGAAAGAACGTTAAGAGGTAGCAAACAGGAACGTAAAATAAAACAATTAAGTACAAAATCGCATTTATTTACAAAACTTTTACAAAAATTATACTTTCACACATTTATATCTATAGAGTATTTGATTTGTTAGTCTAGATTACAGGGTGGTTGGAATACTGTAGTAAGAGGCCCTTCCGACTTAAACATTTCATACCTATTCGGCTACTGCAAAAACAACCGTGGTTGATATTGTCACAAGTATTCAACGCAGTGCGTGTAAATTTGACTGTCACTGACGCTTTACAATCTGTTTTAATTCTGCATAAAGGTAGAAACACACTATCGTGTCGTGCCGCTTCCGAAGGATATCTACTGTAACGGATTACAACACGACACACATTGCTTATCACATTAAATGTTTGATGCATGCTTCTGCTACATGACACAACATAACAATACAGTGATTCTACCTTTAGTTAGCAGCGAGATACTTGGATATCACTTTCCCATCCCATTATATTTAAGTATTATTAATTATAGTACACTCTGCTTGCTATACGAAATTTGACTTTCTCACTCAAACAAAGCTCGCAGCGGAGGGGAAAGCAACACCCGCGCCGTTTAAATATCTATCAACTAGGGTTTTTTATAATCCTGAGTGATTTGCAAACTTTTTTCTGAACTAGGTCTTAGGTAACAATCTGTCTAAATAAAATTATATTCGCCTTTCAAGTGCGTGGAAGGGGTTGCGTGCTATTCTATTTTATACACTAAAGGCTTATTTTATAATAGCTATATGCATAATAGTACTAATACTCGATGCAGGCATTGCTTCAATGGCTTTTACTTTCTTGAAAAACGTGTTTTAACGGCGAAGAGGAAACCCGGGATCATTTTCACATATCTACTAGTAAAAATATAAAAACAGACTTCATTCCAGCATGATTGACCGCTAGATCTTGTTTTTTTTAACTTATTCGAGAACATGACACATTCATAGCTCTCACGAGACTATAATAAAATAATGCTGCACACTACGCACAACACCATTAGACCCAAACTAGGCAAATCTCGTATATAGTCCTCCTCATCGATTTCGATGACGGCGACCTTTACTATCTGTAATGAGCTCTAATATGGCTGGCCAGACCAAACTTGGTTGTAAAAACTCTACAGCAGGAGTGACAGTAGAGCTGACCAGCGTCATTGTAGGTGTATATGTAGGAGGGCTTGGGTCTATCTGCGTAGTTGGCGTTTGGTGTCTAGCTCGTGAAGGCGATTGTCTTCAAAGGCTTTTACTTTGTTATAGATAGTGCTTCGCCAAGATGACCGCTGTGAAGCAAGCTCCTCCCAACATTCCGGGTCAATATTACAAGCGTTAAGATGTCGCTTAAACACGTCCTTGTACCGCAGATGCTGACCGCCGTGGTTTCGCTTACCGTCAGCCATCTCGTACTATGGAAACCAGATGATTGATAGAATACTTAAATACATGTTTTTTGTAAATACATAGAAAAATACCCAGACTCGGGACAAATATAGAACTATTATGCATAGAGACGAGAATAAGCATAACGGGTACGAATCTCATAATTGTACAAGGCATTCTACAGTCTTAATCATATTGAGGCACAATATCCTATCTATAACTATAAATACATTTTGTTCTGGAAATACTTTATTAACCGCAGGCTGATTCTGTATCTCGATAGGTGCATTGTGAAATCTCGCGATAATCCCAGTCAAACGTTAACTCCTTGATATCTAATATGTAAATGACGTTAGACAGCGAGATTAACGCCCGTTGCAAACCTGTCGCGAAACGTAATCGGCCTGCGGATCTCGAGTTTTTTTATAATTTTATTTGTGGTGATAAAAAGCTACTTCTCTCTGTGTTACACGTTTACTTATAAATGCCACCTCCCTCTTTTCCATCTATTACTTAATCTTTATGTATAGATTTGACCCAAGCGTACAGTTTAAAATATCGTTCGAATTAATTTGTTCTTTTAACCCCGGAGCAAAGAGAGCGGTGTTATAAGTTTGAGCACTATATGTCTGTCTATGTTTATGTCTGCGGCACCGTGGCTCTTAAACTTTTGTACTTTATTACTAGTCTTGATTGTAGTTTGTAGTAACCGATGAAATACTTATTTTATTTTATTTTATTTTATTTTACAATTTTAGGAAAACCAACAGCTAGTTTAAGTCTTAAAGTTAACTATAGTAATTAGAGGCTAATTATAGGTTTCCACAGATAATAAACAAAAGTTATATAGGTTCAACAGTCCTTTGAATTTTAACTAAAACACTAATTTAAAAACTATCACTAATTATCGAAAAAAGAATTACTTAACAAACGTCTTAGACGTTTTGGAGAGGTGTTATATAAATCTATATCTAACGACACATTATTCGCTAACACATCATTAAATAGTTTGCTTGCTCTTATAATAAATGAATTCTGTCTGTAGTTTGTTCTCACTAGTGGTTCGTATAAAAGATTAGGCTTACGAAGCGAAGATATGTTAGTACGTATACCAACTAGTTCAAGGAGTTCCGGACAATCCACCGTTCCACTTGCTATGTTCATAAGGTAGCACAGGTCAGCAATATCTCTTCGCTCTTTAAGCGGTAAAAAGTGAAATTTTTTACATCGGTCAATGTAATTTAAAATATATATTTTCGCCCTAAACTGTACATAGCGCAAAAAACGTCTCTGAATACCTTCTATACGAGAGATATATGTGTCGTAACGCGGGTTCCAAACTTGCGAAGCATATTCTAAGTGGCTACGAACATATGAACAGTACAGTATTTTAAAGGTTTTAATACTATTAAATTCAGATGACATCCTAAGTACGAAACCCAACGATCGAGAGGCCTTTTTGACGATGTTATCAATATGCTGGTCAAACAAAAGCTTATTGTCAAATGTAATTCCTAAGTCAAGGATCGCAGGTACTCTGTTTAAAATTGTGTTCTTGATAGTGTAATTAAATAAATGTATTTGTTTTTTACGAGTGTAAGAAGTTACGTAGCACTTGTCAACGTTAAGATCGAGATTGTTGTTGAAACAGTATTGTTGTATGTTGTCAAGCTCCCTTTGTAGTTCATGTGCATCATCCGTACTACGTATCACACCAAGAATTTTCATATCATCTGCATAGAGAAGTATTTTGGAATGATCAAAGCATTCATATACGTCATTTATGAATATATTAAACAACAAGGGACCTAGTAACGAGCCTTGAGGTACTCCGGATGGAATACTCATGGGAGAAGAAGAATATCCATTGAGCACAACAGTTTGACACCTATTGTTGACATATGATGAAAACCAACGGTAAAGATTGCCTCTGATTCCGATTAATTGGAGTTTCTTTAGAAGAATCATATGATCGATTCGGTCGAAACATTTGGCGTAGTCTGTGTATATAACATCTACCTGGAACAGGTCCGACATATGCCGTGAGATAAACTCACTACACACTAAAAGATTAGAAGTGGTAGACTTACTTCTGACAAAGCCGTGCTGACTGAGGTTAAGACTGTGACGGATAGCTGAGTACAACTGTAAATGAATAATTTTTTCGAAAACTTTAGCAAAAATACATAATTTTGATATCGGTCTATAATTTTCAATTTTATTTTTGGGGCCTTTTTTATGTATTGGGGTGACAAAAGCATTTTTCCAGATATTGGGAACTATTCCTTCTGAAAGTGAGCGACGGTATAAAATTGCAAGAGGTATCATTAAACTTTTAGCGCATTTAACTATAAGAATAGGAGGAATGTTGTCCGGTCCAGCTGACTTAGTGAGATCGAGTGATTTAAATAGTCTTAGTACCTCTTCATTCGAGATATGAACGTCTCCTATATCCGCCATAGATGTACAGAATTCGGACTCCTCAGCTTGTGTGTTTGTAGTGGTAGGTACGTCGCTTAGAAAGGTCGAGTGGAAAAATTCTCCAAACATGTTTGCTATATCCAAGCCTTGGTCGGAGGAACGGTCACCGTAGTGAAGTACTGAAGGATACGCATGAGACCGGTTTTTAGTTTTAACATACGTCCAAAAAGCTCTAGGATTAGATTTAATTTGTTTTTCAATACTTTCTATGTATGAGGTATAACATTGATTTTCTAGGACTTTAGCCCTCTCTCTTAAAATCCTAAAAGATTCAAGATCACTTATATTTCCATATTTCTTATATTTTCGATGAAATTTGTATTTTTCCTTTATTAATTTAATTAGAGGCTTCCTATACCAAAGGGGGTACCTAGTAGACGGAGTAAAAACCTTGGATGGTATATAAGTATCCCGCAGGTCATTTATAGTAACATATATAAGTGATATTGCATCTTCCAAAGATTTGTCACTTAAAACTGAACGCCAGTTGATAGCGTCAAGATTATTACAGATTGACTCATAGTCACCGTCTTGATAAATAAATTTTGTGTATGGTTGTGGCTTCATTGTGTCATATTGTAAAAAGTCAGCCTCGCAAACAATTGAGATGTGGTGTGGATCCTCTGGTACTAGCGGAAGCTTGCAACGTTGGACAGAAACATCATGATTAGATAGTACCAGGTCTAATATATGATTATTTATATTACAGCATGAGTTGTATTGAGCCAGGTTACACATGTCATATTATGTTCTTAGACATATCTCACCTCCAATCTTAGACTGACTCAATCTAAAATTAATGTTTTTTGGGAAATGAAGAAAGCGTGTTTCGGTCCTTGACAGTTTTTGATAAATCACACTATAACTTTATGAAACAGAGAGCTATTACAGTTTATTTATTACACTTTCTGATTTACTAGGCGATAGAGCGCACTTTTTTGAGTCGTTCTGTATACTTAATTCAACCAAATTTAAAATTGAGTCAGTCTACGACTGGAGGTGCGATATGTATTTCATCGGTTCAGACACATACTTGGGTCAAGTTTACACACTATTAATATTCATCCCATAGCTTCCTAGTATCTAATAGTGTTTCTCTACAATATAATAACATTCTACGTATATTTTGATTAAAAAATATAAGTGGAATAAAATATTGCTCTAAGTCACATTTTAATTTTTTCATGGTTATTTTTCTGTTATATAAGTTATAAGATACTCGATCCTACTAACAGAGCATACTTAACGAAGATGGTGCTTCAAGAAGAACATGAATAGAACCGTAAAAAATATTACTAGATTCAAATCAGATAACTAATACGTAGGAGATCTGAAATCGGATGGAATACTATACAGGGTGTCAAAAACGCAGAAAATTATTTCCCTGGAACCTAAAGTATTAAGTTTAATCAATAATTTTCGATTCCGGCGGGATCCAAACCCACGTTGGTGAAAACGATCCTTGACACTTTGAATCGTTTTTTTTATTAATTTCCTTGAATTTCTTTTTCTGTCTAAAATCGCTGGGCTGTATCGTCGCACCCAGCATTTATGCTGACGTCTTTGACGCTGAACGTCTTTTTAGCACTTAAGCAAATTCGTCTCTATGCTTAATTATTAATAATTTCATGATTCACCTGTGTGTAACTAAGTAAATTTACGTAATACTTTAAAAAGCAATTGTTCTTTCCCAGCAAATATTTTACATAACTTTCACAGAGAATTTAGAAGTTCCGACCAACTTCTACTGAATTCTCTACAATTTTTAACACCCTGTATAAAAAGTACAATACAATCAAATTAGATGAAATAATACAAAGTTACGTGTGAATTTAACTTAAAATGATCAGCTGCCTATTTACAGTCTTAATTCTACCCGTTTAACCGACTGCGAGAAAGGTATTCTTACCCAGCAGTCGGATGTCTAATACTATTGTTACTGTAGAAATGAAAAATGCAATCAAAAGTTTCGATTCCAACGGGATTCAAACCCGCACGTTCAGACGAACACCCATAATGCGGGCCTTTACCGTTGCGCCACGACAGTTGTCAGGTTAAAAATCTTGCTCATCGATTAATTATGTTCGTCTGAACTTGCGTGCTCGAGTTCCGTCAGAATCAGATTTTTTTTCTGCATTTTTCATTTCTATAAATGTGTGTGTACACTTAAAAGTAAAATATTACTATCCCATTTCTATATTCAATCGGCCGGTGGCTTTGACTTAAAGGTAGAAACACGATAGTCGTGTCGTGTCGCGAAGCGTGTCGATTTCATATCGACACTTTAAAGGCAATCATGACTAAGTGTAAAAAACAAATTCTATCGGATGTACATATGTGTGGTATTTTGATAAAGATAAATGATTGACATTTCTGTTTATTCGTATTTTTTTTATGTGTTCTGTTGCGGTACTGAAAAGGTTCTGTCAGAATACCAGCGTTGCATCTTTTATCTTAGCAACTATTGCTGAGACAGAACCTTTTGGCACACCACACTTTTATGAAAAACTGTAACCTTCATAAGTTAGATTATTAATTATGTTTAAGGTGTGGTGTACCAATAAACGTATATTTTCATTTCATAAAGAATGCATTTAATTAACACAAAATTACAATTTTTGCATGGAAGAAACATCAATTTATCAACTTCTACGCTGATTAAACGAATCAGCACTCATTCATTCAATTAATCATTTAATGTTTAAAACGTTAACGTAATTACATATTTAGTGCAGTTATACGTGTATGAAAATATGTCAAAAAACAGCTCAGTTGATTAATAAACTGCTTATGAGTCGGGCACATCTTTAAGCAACACTTTCCGGCAGGATATCTGTTTTGAATATGAAGTTATGTCGATTGGATATAGAAACTGGGATGTACCAGAATTTTATGACAAGAGTTTGAATTCAGTGCCGTGTCAGCCTCACGCGCGGACAGGCATTCAATCTCGTGATGATTATTTTCTTGAAAAATCGAAACGTGTCGGAATAATCTCCAACGTTACAATACTACGTGAGTCATTCCCGTTTTTATGAAATGAATAGTATATCTCACGTTAATTTTGAAAGTGAAAAATGAGTGAATGTTTACAAGCTTCCATCTAACATGCCGTGGGGTGCCGGCAGTAGAATGTTACCACTCCTCTCCTACCCGTGGATGCAGTAAGAGCCTGCAAAGGGACACCTCCGGAAGATGGGCAGCAGCGTCTATCCGTGTATCAACATCCCATACTGCGCTCACCAACCCGCCTGCCAAGCGTGGTGAGAATGGCAACTACCCCTCATGGAGATCCATGAGGGAGGCCTGTGTTCATCAGTGGACGTTTTATGGCTGAAATGATGAAATGATGATCTAACTAATGTTCCATCAAAAAAAACGTGTAAACAGTCTGCTGACGTCACTGTATTAATAATCTATCATCATTATCATCTCAGGAACAGGACCGTTATCCATGTCCCCTGCTGGACATATTATCAATATTATGCCATAGATCTCAAAGATCATGAGGGGGTTGATTAAGCGCAGTACTCGATCTCATTCTTGCGATAGCAAGGATGAAATCAAGAGCTAACCTATCTAACATAAAAAAAAAAAAAAAGTACGGGATGTACACGGAAAGACGCCGCTGCCAATCTTCCGGAGGTATCCCTGGATTCTTACTGCATCAACGGGCAAGAGAGGAGAGGCAACATTCTACTGTCGGTACCCCACAGCTATAATCTATACTTCAGCCAGACTCAATGCGTACAAAATGTAAACAAAGTACACTTAAAATTAGCTAAATTAGCATTGATTTTCAACATTATTTATTTCATTTTGCATTGATGGGAGTGGTTGGCAATCCAAGGTAAATAACGCGATAAATACCCGGTTTAATATGTGTTAATAATGGCTAGAAATTAATAAAAAAAACCGTATTAACCAAACTAAGGCATCACGGGACGCCCGGCAGAAGTGAAACATTTTTAAATGCGATAAAAAAAGGCCTTTACATCTATTATAGATCATTTACACAGCGTCAGCAATGTCTGGTATTCATGCTGTACAAGACGCTGCAGTGCCTACACCAGCCTCCCAGCTTAGTCGGCTATTAGTCAGAGGAAAGAACAGAACGATAACTCCGCAACCGGAGAGATGGTGGGGTGGCCTTTGCCCAGCAGTGGGACACTAACGGCTAATTGGAATTGGAAACTCCGTAACTATTTATTCCAAAGAGACAAAGCAGTGAGTGCCTTACTGGTGGCGATACAGTTGTTGCAGTTTCTAATTAAACAAAATAAATAAATAATGCTGGACAATTCACTAATTAAAGCTAATGCTAAATAAATTGACGTCAAACGGACTTAAAATGACATAAATATATTCTTTTAGCGCCGTTCTAAAGTTGAAATGGAAGAAATATACCCAATTTCACACTGACAACTTTAAATTTACAAACGTCATATCTCTATTTATAAGTTGTTTTAGGAAGTGTAAAACAGAATATGTCATAAAATTCTGGTCTAAACTAATAGTAATTTTAAATGAAAATAGTATTTTTAATACTGCTATATTTTGGTCTTTTAAGTTACTTTAAGCTAAAGAGTATCCTTTAACATTTGTCAATCTATACTATACTAATATTATAAAGAGGGAAGATTTGTATTTTGTGTGTTTGTAACGAATAAACTCAAAAACTACCGGACCGATTTTCAAAATTCATTCATAGGCTATATTTTATCTGCGTATTCCCACAGGAACGGGATTTACGAGGGTAAAACTGCGGAGTGCGGCTAGTCATTATACAGGGTGTAAAAGGAAGACTACCGAAAACTTCGGGGGGTTAATGTACTCATCAATATGAGCAACTTTTATTAGGGAACTTTCGCTGTAAAAAAATGTGAAGAAACATCTGTTCCATACAAAAGTACAATACCTACTTTACTAAAATGTATGGAACAGCTGTTTCTTTACATTTTTTTACAGAAAAAGTTCCTTAGTAAAAGTTGTTCATATTGACGAGCACATTGACCTCCCGAAGTTTTCGGTAGTTGTCCTTTTACACCCTGTATAGAGTGAGTTATATATATCAAACTAAAGAACCCACCCGTCTTCGCCCGTTATATTACTGCAATATCTACCTAGATGTAGCTGCCTGTAATTGGGAGAACACTAGCTCATGATTTTTATTGTTTTTACTTTTGTAATTTTTCTTTGTGTATCTTCTGTTGGTGGCTCAAATAAATAAATAAACAAAAACATATCCTAACAAATCCGCTAACCCATATATAATAAGCGCTGAAGAAACACTCAATACGAATTGGACACGTGTTCCGCCTCTCTACAAGGCAGCTTCAGGAGAAATCGGCTCCCCGTTCGTCACGGAACACACTAGATACAACGAAGACGCATTATATTAACAAATATGTAGTGCCAATGGCGAATGCTACACGCTCGATATGTATCGCGATATTTGGATCGTAATCCATGATCACTATATTTATCGAGTGTGTAGTATGTAGTATATAGTATCGATTATAATTGTAATAAAAATAAAAAAAATAAATAAATGGTGATACGCCATTCGCTGTAGGTACTACACACTCGATAAATATCGTGATCCTGGATTACGATACAAATATCGCGATACATATCGAGCGTGTAGCATTCGCCAATTGTTTGTTTGATTACGCATTCACACACACACACTCTCTCTCTCTCACACACACAAACACACACACACCTACACTCTCACACACGCATATAGCACAAATAAGCATACATAGGGACAGACGGACAGCGGGAAGCGACTTTGTTTTATACTATGTATCGATGATTTAAAAATGTCATGCGGTGACATATTGTAGTTATTTGATATTTTATTATTATGGACTTGTTTTGTAGCATGCAACTCTTTAAATTTGTACGCCTGCGAAGTTCAAACATGTTACAAATTACTTACTTTCTCATCCTAGCTTTCACATGTTTCTGCAAATAAATAATCTTTATCTTCAGTGTTAGTGTTATAAGCACTTATTAGATAAAGACTAGCGGATTTGTTACTAAATATTTGTTATTCCATAATTATAATGGATTTCAGACTTGTCACGCCTGAATCAATTATACAACGTGTGTTATAACATGTGTACTGAGCGGAAAGGGGTGGTTCTGACCATCCCAAGGAACAACTTTTGTTCTACGACGTTTCAGAATTCAGTGATTTTCATTCAAGAAAAGACCACGAAAGTTTTATCTTCAACAGCTGATTATGCGATAATGACAACCTAAAAGCCAGCTGATTCTTGACACGGTCATTGACCTTCGCGAAGAGTTGCCGTTCAGGTACAAATAAAAATACCTATAACCACAAATAGGTTTTTTTTTTATTTAATAAATATAATACGGCTTACACCACGTACCTAACTTATTATCATCTTGCTGACGTTTCGTAGACATTTTCGATTTCTAACCTAACCTAACTTATTATCATCTTGCTGACAGTTCTCGTCTCGCGGCCCTCGGAGTCGGCCACGAACGGCGCTCATGAAGAAGGGCCTCTAAATGGTCTACGAAACGTCAGCAAGATAATAATAAGTTAGGTACGTGGTGTAAGCCGTATTATATATATTAAATGATGTCTAGCCACGATAATTTCAATTCAGGTTTTTTTTATTAAAAAGTTAAAAAAAAATCAAAATCCGATTCAGTCTTAGTCAGGATCATTTTCACATCACACCATCTTATAAAATTATAAATAAAAATATAAAAAAAGCAAAAAAAAATATTCATTTTTTTCCTTCTAAAACTACTTGTTTTCATGAGCTGAAACCCCCCCTTTCGGATTTGTACACATGTTATAATACACGTTGTATATAAATATGTATTTTTCGGCTTAAGGTATATTATTTAAATTTAGTCATCTGGAGAACTCACAGATTTCCTATAGGTATATCGTGTTACATCTTTCAGAACTTTATAGGACACTCTTAAACAAACTATATAATTAAATGCATTAAAATTTCTATAAAAATACTGGTATACACATGATTTTGTACATTGTTCTCAACTTATAATTACACATAATTAAGACTTTAAGCGTGTTCACTAAGTCTAATTAAAAACTATGCTTCTTAAGCTAATAATTAATCGGGGAACTACATAAGACTTAACATGTACAGAAGGTCTACCGTGAGTTTTCACAATCTATACTCGCTGGCGAGGTTAAAAAAATGTTTGAAAACTTGTACAGCGCCTCTAGCGGATAGTTTGGTACTAAAATACGCAGTAAACTGTACAACAGCGACTGTAGTTTGGGCTTTATTTGCTTACAATTCGGTACCATGAGTTACAAATCTGACAGATGTCACAGTAACGTACTATTACTACTGCGGTAACGGCAGGCGATCTGACAGTGACAACTCATGGTAGACACACTGGTCTATTCATTATCTTGGTATCTTAACCATGTGCCATTTTCAATAAAAAGGAAAATGTATTAACTACTGAAGAAGCGCCGTAAGGTGCCGGAATTAGAATGCTGCCCATACTCTCTCACCCGTGGATGCAGTAAGAGCTAAGGGATACTCCAGGAGGTGGGCAGCAGCGTCCTTCCGTGTATAAACATCCCGCACTACGCTCGCCAACCCACCTGCCGAACGTGGCGAGTATGGCAACTCTGTGTTCAGTAGCGGAGGTTTCACGGCTCAACGACACTTTTTATAAATAAAATGTCAGTGTACTTTAGTAATGGCGAACTTGTTTACACGCTTAGTGACGTCATGACCACAGAGAAATATGGCGTCCATTCCGTCCAGCGTTCGTCAAATTACGCGCAAAAGTTTTGATTTTAAATGCATTACTGCGACATTCATAAATTTAATCAAAATTTGGTGATTTTTTTTTGTGGTTTCATCACCATTTCAGCCGTAAAACGCCGACTACAGAACACAGGCATCCCGCATGGACCTCCATGAGGGGTAGTTGCTAACTCATCACGCTCGGCAGGCGAGTTGGCGAGCGCAGTGATACACGGAAGGACGCTGCTGCCCACCTCCCAGAGGCATCCCTTAGCTCTTACTGCATCCACGGGCAAGAGGGGCATCATTCTTCAGCCGGCACCCGACGGCAATATTTTGTTTACTAACAGAAAAGGCACCCTAGCGCCATATTATAAGGCTGTGGTATTTGACGTCATTTTTCTTTACGAGAACGCATCATTACTTAGCTCTAAAATAGATTCTATTAAGGGAAGTGTAATTAGAGAGAAGCTTAAACTAAAACTGTAAGCATAATTACATATTCATATTATAACATCGGGAATGATCACGTGCTTGTTAAATTGGTGGCAACCACCGTTTCGACGCTTACCGAGGGCCTTCTTCAGGGAGATGACAGGCCGCGACACTTTCCCTCCGCGTCCAGTCGTCCCCCCACCCCCCCCCGCCCTTCCGAAGTCGCGCGCCGAGAGCCTTGGCGCGCAGTGCACACCCTGAAGAAGACCCTCGATAACGGTCTAAACAGCTGGTGCCTCCACCAATTCAACAACACTCCCGATAGTTATTATAGTAAAATAATTATAGATATCGTTTAAAATAATAATGGTAAAAACGAGAAACTAACATAAAAATCTCAACCGATTTCGATAACGCCTTTCCTTCCCCTCTTACTAATAAACACTGATTTAAAGTGTTTCAACCGTCAAGCAAGCAAGCGTTGATTGCTTGCTTGACGGATTTCCGACAGTTCCGCGCGGTGATAACGTATCTCGCGACAGGCGTATATGTCGCGAACAACGCTGTCAATGGCCAATTTCGTAGTAAATTTTAGTAAGTAGTAAGTAGTAAAGTTCATATAGAAGCGAAAAACTGACAGCGTTTGACAGCGATGCTTGCGAGATATACGCCTGTCGCAAACCTGTCGCGAGATACGTATTCAGCGTGCCGCTCAAATAGCGGCTGTAATCTGTGTTTACGAGTTCATGGTATCATCAAAATCGATTCAGCAAATCGTAAATACTAAAATATATGGCAGTTTACATAAGACACAATTAAGTATATATAGACCATGTATACAATGTGATGCTGATGTTAATAATGATAATAAATAGATTAATTATGCGTTTACGTGTAAAACACTAAAATAATAATAAATGATTAAAAAAAACTTATTGCGCCGCTGCAATACATATAAATTAATTAAAACTCACTATCTTAAAATAAGCTGCAACACGCGCGTACACCTAGAATTACGACTAATCAACTAAACCTAACTAAAATTATTTTTTACAAAGTTGCCAGTTAAAAGCTAAAAACTCATTGGTGTTGCCATCTTACGTTATTGCCAGGTATAAATCACAAAACTCTACCAACTATAAGGGCCCTCAATTCTTAATATTAAAATGGCAGAATTTGTTCAATATTGCAGCTTGGTGTTGCCATAATAGGCACGATGACGGTATGGACCTTCGGACCGTCAGTTAGAGATAATACAGCTCATTACGACGGCATCAACAAATCAATGATCACCGCCTCCACGTAAAATAGATTACTTACGGGATTGACATTGCGGGACTCACGAAGAACGATTGACGTAACACAACTGACATAGCACGACTGGCGTAGCACGACTGACGTAAAACGAGTGACGTAGCACGACTGACGTAAAACGAGTGACGCAGTGGCAGACACTTATAGCACAGCCCAAAGTCAATAAGTATTTATTCACTTTTACTCGAACGTCACACAGTAGTCTATAAGCAGATTCGTATTTAAAAGTACCAGGCCACCATATCAATATAGGAGGTTCAAAATGTTCTTAAATAAATAAATTGCGATTTATTTAAAATCAAACTGCCTTCACGAGCTTAATTTCTTTAAATTTTCTTTTTACTTTGTAGGTGGCACCTGTACCAGGAGTGCAGATATACAAAGGTTGGTAGTTTTCAAGGTTTTGAATCCGATAATCAATCTCATTTACGTAATTTGTACTCGGTTGATTGCACCTAAGAACACACGGATGCCTTGAGACTCAATGTGGATTATGAGAATAAAATGCAATGAAAATATCTAGTTTTAATTCCGCTAATACTGAGATGCATATGCACCGCCCTCCCGCCCGCTCATCTCAGTATTAGCGGAATTAAAACTAGATATTTTCATTGCATTTTATTGTCATAATAATATGGATTTTATTTATTTATTTATTTATTAAAGGGCATCCAACAAGAAAATCACATAACATGAGTTAATAATAGGTTCTAAAAATATTGTTGACTGTGTGTTTCCTCAATTACAGGTTGCCACAGCGTGCACAATTTAGTGGAATTCCGCAAAGTAACGCCTGATTCTATTAATTATACTCAATGTGGAGTTTAATTTATCAAGAACAAAGCATTTTGATGCCGCGGCAATAAGCCGATAATACAACATAAATAAATAATTATTATGACAGTTTTTAACGCCGCTTCTTAACTGCTGAAGAATTTACTCAGAGTTTGGTACTATTAAGTTATACAACTCAAAGTCAAATAGTCTAGGATCTTAACAACAGCATACATAGCTGCAGACGCTGTATAAATCATTTATATAAGATGCAAAAGCCCTAATACTAAATGGAATAGCTGTCATACAAAAATACTTTGGAAAATACGCATTATGTCACCTAAATATTATTATCACTATATTCATAAGGAGTTTCGTCTATATTAAATGGATTTTACAAATACATGTGTTATATAGTAATTAATACAAATGTTTTTCTTCTTTTCATGTTCAGTAGGTCTACTATGAGTTTTCACAATCTATACTCGCTAGCAATTGTAGTTAGAAAAATGTATGAAAAATTGCACAGCGCCTCTAGCGGATAGTTCGGTACTAAAATACGCAGTAAACTATACTACAGCGACTGTAGTTTGGGCTTCATTTGCTTAGAATTTGGTGCCATGAGTTACAAATCTGACAGAGGTCATAGTACTGTAGTAACGGCAGGCGATCTAACAGTGACCACTCATGGGAGACACACAATAGTTGATTTGCATATAATGCTGGTATAATTTATGCATGCATAATATGTTTACACAAGGTGTATTATAACATGTGCAGCCGAAAGGGGGTAATTCTGACCATCCCAAGGAAGAACTTTTGTTCTACGACTTTTCAGGATTCAGCGATTTTAATTCAAGAAAAGACCACGAAAGTTTTAACTTCAACAGCTGATTATGCGATAATGACAACCTAAAAGCCAGCTGATTCTTGACACGGTCATTGGCGAAGAGTTGCAGTACAGGTACAAATAAAAATACCTAAGACCATAAAAAGGCATTCCGTGTATCAACATCCCGTACTGCGCTCGCCAACCCGCCTGCCAAGCGTGGTGAGTATGGCGACTACCCCTCATGGAGATCCATGACGGAGGCCTGTGTTCAGTAGTGGGCGTTTTACGGCTGAAATGGTGATGAAACCACAAAAAAAGTCACCAAATTTGGCAAAGGCCCAAAGGCCTGTGTTCAGTAGTGGACGATTTACGGCTCCAATTAAATGATGATGATGATAAAGAAGCATTATTTTTCAAATGTAATGAAAACAATTTTATCCATAGATGTACTCAGGATTATTTTCAAACCATATTAACTAAGAGAAAAAATACACGAATTCCCCATTTTTTTTCGCTCCAAAACTACTTGTTTTCATGTTATAAATGCACCCTGCATAATTTAGTCACTTTCGCATGATTTTTCCTATCCCATTGTATTTTGATTGATTATTGTGAGTAGGTACTAGTATATAATATGAATATTCTATGCACCCACTTCGACATTAAGCATCAATATTCTGGTTAAGTATGAAAAATATTAAAGTATTATTTATTTTGTTACCAATTATTGCTCGAGGTATTTGCATCGTCAGCTATTAGTATAAGGAATATCCTATCGTAAGATTTAACAGAGAATCAATCATATATCTCACAATACGGTCAATTACCTGCTATAGTTTACAGTCACTTAGCTATTAGCGAAAGCCAGTATAAAAAATACCCAGAATATTGTATAGACTATTACAACATCCTAGTGTATGATTTAACACTGAAATTCATCATTTTTAACTCACAATACGGTCATTTAGCTAGTTTAAACTCACTTAGCTGTTACCAAAGGCCTCTGTTAAACTGCAGTACCAGTTATTGTTGAACATGGCTGCATAGGAATGTTTCTTATGTAGTCTAAGGGATTCCTCCGACGCGTACCAGAACTAAGGCCACTTGTTAAAGGCTGTATTACATTACACGATATTCAGGGACCCTTACCCTAACTAAGAGTGGTGTAATAAGAGTTAGAGCGACCGGTCGGACTCGGCAAGCCTTGCTTGGTAGTTAGGGCGATTAGGGCGCCCTAACTACCAGGCCCTGAATATCGTGTAGTGTAATAAAGCTTTAATCGTGTCTAGAAGACTACGTTACCTTGTAGCAACAAGGTGGCTATGGAATCCCAGCGTAGCACAACTTACTATGCCATAGCACAAGCTAAATGGTGATTTTGCCACTTTAATCTTGTTTTAGGAATGTTTTAAGAATATTAGTTTTATTGCTCATTATCTGCGACAAAATTAACATATTATTACATATTAATCTTTGTGATTTGTTTATAATTTAATAACTTTCCCATGATTCGACCACAAATCCTCAAACCACCGAAGTCACTCCGTGAAGCCTGTGAAGATCTCGGGAAGATTCTGCGCTTCTGGTCGGAGTTGGGCTGGCTATGCTAGCCAGACACCTCACGCATAATGGACCAACTTGGAGTCTAAATGCGGAAAACGGAGTCACACACATACATACATACATGATTTGACCATTTTTATCTCTGATAGATTGTGGTTTGATACCATTATTTAGCATTTTGCAGTATTACACAAGTCCGAGACACCTCCCTGAAGCATGGCAATGCTGAAGGCATTTGTCAATTGTTGTATTAAGTGGGTTCACAATCGGCTTCGTTTGAATTTAGTTTGTCAGTACTTAGTGTTAAAGATAATTTTGTATGAACTATTTGCATTGTCAGCTGCATCGTCTGGGAATCAAGCGATGTTTCAATACAGTATCGTGATGTTATAAGACATGAGCGCTTACAACAACATAATTTTGCATCTTATATAAGCTTTTAGTATAAAAATACCCACAATATTGTATAACTATTTGCATCCTATCATATGATTTAACACAGTATTCATCATTTTTAACTCACAATATGGTCATAAAGTTAGTTTAAACTCACTTAGCTATTAAAGAAGGCCGTAGCAGTATCCTATTGTATGATTTAACACAGAAATTCATTATTTTAACTCACAACACAGTCATTTAGTTAGTTTAAACTCAGGCTAGTATCCTATTGTTTGATTTAACACAGTTGTCATCAATTTTAAGTCACAATACGGTCATTAAGTTAGTTTAAACTCAGGCTAGTATCCTATTGTATGATTAAACACAGAATTCATCATTTTCAACTCACAATACGGCCATTAGTTTAAACTCAGGCTAGTATCCTATTGTATGATTTAACACAGTTTTCATCATTTTTAACTCACAATACGGTCATTAAACTAGTATAAACTCAGGCTAGTATCCTATTGTATGATTTAACACAGTTTTCATCATTTTTAACTCACAATACGGTCATTAAACTAGTATAAACTCAGGCTAGTATCCTATTGTATGATTTAATACAGTTTTCATCATTTTTAAATCACAATACGGTCATTAAGTTAGTTTAAACTCAGGCTAGTATCCTATATCATGATTTAACACAGTTTTCATAATTTTTAACTCACAATACGGTCATATAATTAGTTTAAACTCACTTAGCTGTTAGCGAAGGCCTCTCTCCAACTGCAGTACCAGTTACTGTTGAACATGGCTGCGTAGGGATGTTTCCTCTTCTTGTGTAGTCTGAGGGACTCCTCGGAAGCGTACCAGTACTGAGGGTATTTGTCAAAGGGATACCTCTCGGATTCCTTCACGTAAGGCTCTGTAGGTTCCACTGTAACAAGATATTATATTTCAAGGGAACGAAGAACCTTCTCAAAAATGTACTGTTCCGGTGGGATTCGAACGCACGTCCGTCAGATCGATCCTTGACGCTTCCTAAAGCCAGATGTGCTTTGACCACTAAGCTACGTAGCCCGTGTCGGGTACCGCTGAAATTCTTGATAAGGTGATATCGGTTGAGCATCGATTAGAGCGCCATCTACAGGTAACTACTAGAGTTCTCCTGTTATTTTTTACGTTGTAGACCAGTAGACATGAATAATTAGAACTCGGAATCATTTAAAGCAACATATAAAGAGTCTTCCAGTAAGGACTTCTGAACTTTGACAGTTGATAGCGGCCATCTTGTTGAAGCTACAATCGGTTATTTAAAGCAACATATAAAGGGTCTTCCAGTAAGGACTTCCGAACTTTGACAGTTGATAGCGGCCATCTTGTTGAAGCTACAATCGGTTATTTAAAGCAACATATAAAGGGTCTTCCAGTAAGGACTTCCGAACTTTGACAGTTGATAGCGGCCATCTTGTTGTAGCTACATCTGTCAAATTAGTTGTCATTTATTTAGTCTGAATAAATCGATGATATCTCACACACACTTTGTTTTATTTAAATTTAAAGATAGGAAGCGCTTAATACCCTTTATTATGAGTCAAGAGCCTTTTAGCAAGGACATACTCTGACATGTGTACTCTTTAGGGTCATTGTTAATCTGTATTTGTTTTTGTGTGTAAAGGGGCAGCTGAGACTCACAAAGAGAAGATCAGCGTTGTCTTGTCATGTGCGAACACACAAAAAAAGGCCAAGTGCGAGTAAGGCTCGCGCTCGAACGGTTCCGTACCATTATTTGGCAAAACAACTTGTTATAATCACGTTTGTTGTATGGGAGCTCCCGTTAAACATTTATTTTATTCTGGTTTTCGTATTAGTTTGTTATAGCGGCAACAGAAATACATCATCTGTGAAAACTTCAAATGTCTAGCTATCACGGTTCATGAGATACAGCCTCGTGACAAACAGACAGACGGACAGCGGAGTCTTAGTAATAGGGTCCCGTTTTTACCCCTTGGGTACGGAACCCTAAATATACTGATTTGGACGCCTCTTTGTGACACAGCAATGTTCATTTAGATATAGTTTTATTTATGTATTGTGTTATAATAATATGTTTATTAATTCATTCATTACTCACCAGGCGGCAGACAGTAGACACAGAAGATCCTATGCTATCGTCCTCCGTGCGTCTCCAGATGTTTCTTATGGTGTTTTTGCACGTCATGGGTCATTTCAAGCGACTCATATGATGAGTCATGAGTCATTTGGCAGGGATATACAAAGCTACTAATGAGGCATTACTCACCAGGCAGCAAATTGTACACTCATGTAGTCATGGGTAATTTAAAACAACTCATATGGTGAGTTGAGTGCCATTTGGCAGGGATACTCAAAGCTACTCACCAGGCGGCAGACAGTAGACGCAGAAGATCCTATGCCGTCGTCCTCTGTCTAGATGTTACTTGCACGAAATGGTGAGTTATATATAACATAAGTCATTATGCAGGGATATACAAAGCTACTCATGAGTGACGCAGAAGTTTCTATGCTGTCGTCCTCATACAGTCATTTAAAACGACTCATATGGTGAGTCAAGTGCCATTTGGCAGGGACATACAAAGCAAATTTTGATTGCATTTTTCATTTCTATAATAATACCTTAGTGTGGGTTTACACTTTAAATAAAAACATTGCTTATAAAACATACAAAGCTACTCACCAGGCGGCAGACAGTAGACGCAGAAGATCCTATGCCGTCGCCCTCCGTGCGACTCCAGATGTTTCTTGTGGTGTTTCTTGCACGTGGACACGTGCGGGCAGCAAGGGCACGGGATCGCGAGCTGCTTGGGCACGCTGCCGTGCCGCTCCGCCGCATGCGTCAGCAGCGTGGATGCCACGCGGTAGCCCTGAGGATGAGATACTCATCAGGCCTTTACACAAAAGCGATTCAATGTTCGGTGAAACATTTACATATGTATACAAATAAGAATCATCATGTCAGCCGTAAAACGTCCACTACTGAACACAGGCCTCATGGATCTTCATGAGGGGTGGTTGCCATACTCACCACGCTTACAAGGCGAGTTGGCGAGTAGGTACGTTTCCTAAGTTTAAGTTTTTTATTAAGTTAAATATGTACTCTAATAAATATATATACTCTGTATCTTTTTAGTATTTTTTGGGAAGTTTGTTGCGTTTGTAATTGTATAGAGCCGTTGCAAGGATCCCTCGCGTCTAAAAACAAGTCTAACATAGAGCGAGGACTGAATGTTGTCGGTCTCAACACCTGTAAGTTATAACATTACTAGCCGCACCCCGCAGTTTCACCCGCATTGTTCCCGTTCCCGTGGGAATTTCTAAAAATCCCTCCTTAGTGCACCTCTAGGATACTCAAGGTATATGTGTGCCAAATTTCAAGTCTCGAGGTCCAGTGGTTTAGGCTGTACATTGTCTGTCAGTCACTCAGTCAGTAACGGAAGAGTTTTATATATTGATTTAGTGCCTAAAACCTGTAAATTGTTTCTTACTTTTGTAAATATATACATTTTTTTTTTATATTTTTTTTAGTGCGTTTGTCTCACCTTAAAGCAGTGTTCGCATCGGAAGGGGAACAGCTTCCACTTGGGGTTTTTCTTCCGGCTAAATGTCATCTTGTAGGGCTCCGCGGGAAACCAGTCCTCAGGGTCCAGGTCTAAGGTCACCAGCTCCACTCCTGGAAGATAAGGGTAACTAATTGATTCAGGCGTGACTTCGCGGATATCTATTGCTAGCCGTAGTCCGCAGTTTCATCCGCGTAGTTCCCGTTCCCGTGGGAAAAAGGAGATACAATATCGCTACTCGTTACAAACATACAAAACACAAATCTTTCCTCTTTATAATGCTAGTATATATTATGTATTAGTATATAGATGGGACTGAAAGTGGGGGGGATAATAAATAATAAATAATGCTGGACAATTCATCATCACACAGCATCATCTTGCCGCAAGCTAAGCAGAGCTTGTTTATGGGTACTAGATGACTGATATACTTAATACATTATACTACATACATAGATATCTTTATTATATATAGAAAAACACCCAGAACACCCTGAACAAATATCTGCAGATCGTACAGACATTTGTCCCGAGGCGGGAATCGAACCCGCAACCCCTTGCGTCGCAGGCGGACCTTCGTCCTCTGCGCCACAGAGCTCGTCAAATATATCTATATCTCTTTCCTCTTTATAATTAAATATTATATATATTAGTATACAGATGGGACTGAAAGTGGAGGGGACAACCAATGGAATGTCCTCAATACTTTCAAGTGTGGTATCTGTAATAAGCAGGAAGAGAAAACAGCCAGCTAACAGAAAAATTGGTCTATTGGTATTCGATTCAGGTTGTCTGGATGCAGGGTAGGGAGAGGTATGTCGCGTCCTCGAATCTCCCTTATACAACGTGTATTATAACATGTGTACTAAACTGAAAGGGTTTCAGACCTTGTTGACAAAACAAGTAGTTTTGGAAGGGAAAAAATCGGAAATAGGTACTTTTTTTAATAATTTTTTTATAATTTTATTAGTTGTAGTGTTATAAATGATCGTAGGGTCAAAATAGTTTTTTTTTTATTTAAATAGGTTAAAAAAATATTGTTATAGGTATTTTTATTTGTACGGCACCTCTTCGCGGAGTTCAATGACCCTGACAAGAATCAGCTGGCTTTTAGGTTGTCATTATCGCATAATCAGCTGTTGAAGTTAAAACTTTCGTGGTCTTTTCTTTAATGAAAATCGCTGAATCCTGAAAAGTCGTAGAACAAAAGTTCTTCCCTGGGATGGTCAGAATCACCCCCTTTCGGCTTCATCATCATCATTTCAGTCGTAAGACGTCCACAAAGGCCTTCCTGACAGATCTCCATGAGGGGTAGTTGCCATACTCACGTTGGCGAGCGCGTACGGAATGTTGATACAAGGAAAGACGCTGCTGCCCATCTTCCGGAGGTATCCCTTAGCAGGCTCTTACTGCATCCACGGGCATGAGAGGAGGGGTAACATTCTACTGCCGGCACCCCATGGCCTTCAAATCCTTTCGGCTTAGTACACATGTTATAAAAAAAAAAAGTAAGGCCTTTGCATCTATTATAGATGATTTATACAGCGTCAGCAACTGGTAATCATGCTGTACGGGACGCTGCAGTGCCAGGGACATTGTTAGATGGATTAGGCTTGCCCAGCACCTATACCCCCTCTCAGCTTAGTCAGCTATTATTCAGAGGAAAGAACAGGTCAATACGTCTGAAGCTAACTAAAGCCGCGGGTGTCCTCACGAGATGTTTCCTTCACCGTTAAAGCACGTGTTAAGTGTGCACATACACTTTTCAAGAAAGAAAAATCCATTTGTGCACTGCCGGTATCGAACCCATGACCTTCGGATTGAAAGTCGGGGGTACAAACCACTCGGCCAACACGGCTTTTTTATTTATATATTTTATTTTATTAAATTGAATAAAGCACCTAATTAAATTCGTTTGCTTCAGATAACTTCTTTTCCAAGTGAGGGAAAGAAGCGAACAAGACACCTCACTCTTTCATAAATGGGATGACTAGGTACATACCGTCCGGCTCTTTGATGGGGGGCGGTGGTATGGACACCGGCGCTTTCTTGGAGGGTGGGAGATTGGTGTGTATGGGTGTGTGTATGAGAGCTACATACCGTCCGGCACTTTGATGGGGGGGCGGTGGTATAGACACCGGCGCTTCCTTGGAGGCTGGGAGACTGGTGTCTGTATGTATGGGTGTGTGTATGAGAGATTCATACCGTCCGGAACTTTGATGGGGGGTTGTGGTATGAACACAGGCGCTTCCTTCTTTGGCGCCGCCACAGGCGCTAACGCCGCTGCGTTGTTGGCTGCTAGGAGACTCGTCAGGATTATGTTCTGCGTCTGCAAATAATTGCACACATTTTAATTACGTTTTTATGCCACAAAGTGACGGGACAAGCCGAAAACTACTTTTGACGTTTTTTAATCAGTCAGGATAGAATTAAAACTGTCACTAGATCCTGTTTTTCGAACAGCAGTAATTACTGGATCAAGCGAGAATTTTTAGTGGAACATAGGTACCTATATCTTCAAGTTTGTTACAGCTTGAATCTTCAAGTAACAGGTGTCAAAAATGACAGCTGTCGAAAATAACAGAATGTGTCAAAAATTACAGATGACAGCTGTGCTAACCCGCAGCGTCAAGAAGAAGCTGGAGAGCAAGCATGGCCGCCAACATGGCTAGCCAAATAACTTACGAATTTATAAATTAACTTGACACTGGCGGAATTGTGTTAAACCAATTACAAAAAGCCATAAAATAAAATGAAAAGACAAGAAGAAGCTGCAAATGACCCGATTGACTGATCGTAGACATCACACATGACACATCGGAGACATTCCGTTTACAGCTCAAACGAAAGGCATATTGAATACTTGAAGCGTAGATGTCGGTAAGAAGACTGCCTCGCTCTAGTGCACAGAACAATATACTCTAACGAGAAGAACTACAAGTCCATACATTGGAAATGCCTACAGCGCGCCCACTAGCGCTCCAGTTTTCGAGCAACGAAACTAATCAGTAGCGCGGGAATTTCAAAATGGGTTCTACCTATAGGTACCTACCTATTTAATAAAATTGTATAATAATGCTAGAATTTTTTTTTCTACCTACATGTATGTAATATTGTTCTGTGACATGTATTCTTTATTCACATAAATAAAACAAATGTTTTAAACATGTTTTAATATTTTTATTTTTCTTGACAAAGCTTGCTTGCTGGCTTCTTCAATGAACCCTCTAGTTTTAAGGGTGCAAAACCGTTTTCATCGATGAAAGGTCAAGGAAGAATCTTCATTTGAAGTTATAGCGCACTTAGCACACTTAAAGTTTCGTTTTCCGGTCATAATCACCTAATCACGTTGTTGTGAAGCGTTCACTATCGCACAAACTTTTTACAAAAAACGGGCGGGTAGATTATCACAGAAGCGTCAATATCGCCAATTCGCAAAATCTTCGAACACAAAAATCACAACACAAAATCGTCACTATCGCAAATGAGTCTATGTCTCGTAATACACACACAATATTTGTATATTCGGCTTTCTTTGTCGCAGTTAGCCAGATAAATTCACAACATACACTGGCGGGCAATAACAAAACAGCATCGAAAACAAAAACAAACAAGAAAACTAAAAAACAACCATCCATTTTAAATTTGAGTGTTGCCTGCCTCGTGAAATAAATCTTACCATTTCATAGTACGAATTTAGTATAATTTAAGTAATGTTATGTAAAAAAAAATTAAATTAGGTTACATTTACTTAAATTTTATGAATTTTCTTGTTCTAATTCATTAACGTAGTCAATAAATCCTACCAAAATAATAAGTTTTGTATAGACGGTATACTCCATCTACGGACGGGTCACTGTGGTCGGAAATACTCGGAAGAATCGGGCCCCTTCGGGTAAATACTCCTTCGTCTCGTTTGTAGAGCACTGGGCGTTGGGCGCTTCAGAAACTGACCCCCCCTGCTCTAGTGGGACTGGGCAGGCAATCTGAGCCGGATGGCACCAGAGAAGTGGGCCCACATTGTAACATCGTGGCTTCCTAAGGACGGAAGCCGGCGTCATGATCGGCCGAGAAAGCGCTGGCGGGACGATCTCGTCACCTTCGACAGACAGCGGTGGGACACTGCGAAGGATCGGGATGGTTGGAGGGCTTTGGGGGAGACCTTTACTCAGCAGTGGGACAAAATAGGTTAACTTAAAAAAAAACTTTTGCAAAAAAATTAAAACTACTTACCGTGGGGTGCAGGCAGTAGAATGTTGACCCTCCTTTCTTGTCCGTGGATGCAGTAAGAATCAAGATGGGCAGCAGCGTCTCCCCGTGTATCAATATCCCGTACTGCGCTCACCAA
Source organism: Pasiphila rectangulata (assembly GCA_963082625.1). Taxonomy (NCBI): domain Eukaryota; kingdom Metazoa; phylum Arthropoda; class Insecta; order Lepidoptera; family Geometridae; genus Pasiphila; species Pasiphila rectangulata. Next base: position 8,322,974 of record OY720264.1, on the reverse strand, counting down.
CCCGCCTGCCAAGCGATGTGAGTATGGCAACTACCCCCATGGAGATCCATGAGGGAGGCCTGAGTTCAGTAGTGGTCGTTTCACGGCTGATATAATGATGATGATGATGTTGTTCTATCTTACCTGTATGTTGTGTCCGAGTGTAAAACTCTGCGAGAGGTCGATCTTCGGTTTTCTCTTGTAGCCCTTCGGAGGTCCCCGTTTCTTGGCGACTTCACCATTCTTTTTATATCTGAAAAAACAATTAAAAGTAAAATGAGATTATCAAAATAAACATGTCCAGCACGGACACAACAAATAAATAAATACATTTCAATCAATTAAATTTAATAAAGGAAATTAGTGCTAGTTAAAAAAGCAATTCCTGTTTACTTTGTCTCGTTCATCGACAGGAAGGGTAGTTGGGAATAAAATTTGTCTGCAGATCCTTCATTATATTATTGGCCTCTGATGCCAAAGCCAGTGGATTCGCCAGATTCAGCGGGTTGTTAACGAATTTGAGCAGCGAGGCGTTCTGGCACTGAGTGACTTTGGTGTGGTGAATGCTGGTATCTAGTAGACTTGGAGGTTGAGCGAGGAGCTGATCTCGTTCCACCATTGAAACTAGCGATGGGCTGCCCCATTGCATGTAAAGGTAGTTGGTAATAAAATACCTGTCCGCCCTACCATCGCCAGTTTGCGATCGCCATAGGGTAGTTGGCTGTCTCAGTAGGGAGGGTAGTAGGGAATAAAATTCCTGTCTGTCCTATTGGCGGAGTGGTTGGGAATACATCTATATACATACCTAATAACCTCTCCCGATTCTGACAAGGTAGGAGTCTTCGCCTGCACCGGAGTAATGCTCAACTTGGCCGGTAAAGAGAACCTAGTCTGCAGATTCTTCACTATATTATTCGCCTCCGACGCCAAAGCCAGCGGATTAGCCAGATTCAGCGGGTTGTTAACGAACTTTGGCAGCGAGGCGTTCTGATACTGTGTGGGGTATATGCTGAGCGACTTCGGTGTGTTGAACGCTGGTATCTGGTAGACTTGCAGGTTGAGCGAGGAGTTGATCTTGAGGCGCTTCGCTGCAGGCTCGTCTGGCTCGTCGCTGTCTGAGAGGCAGTCTGTCTCGAGCGGGTCGGAGTCATTGAACTGATCTCGTTCGTTCTCTTGGAGGCAGAACATCTGGGGAGAGAATGTGATTTTGATGTGAAGCATCTTTTGCGGGGGTCAAACCGAGCTGTATAAAAAGAGTGAGTAAGCTTGTCAAAATCTATAAAACCGAGCATGCCTAGTTTTGATGACAACTAGTAGTGTCAAGTGAGCATTTAGGGATAGGTACATACACAGTTGGTGTAATATCCAACTGATATGCAGGACGTACCGAGTTTGATCCCTGCCACAGGACAAATGTTTGTAATTGTTCTGCAGATACTTGTCCCAGTTCTAGATATTTTTCTATGTATGATTATGTTTGTATTTACAAAAAAAAATTACCTATTTAAGTATATTATCAATCATCTGGTTTCCATGTTACAAGTTTTGATTAGTTTGGGGCAAGATGGTGTTGTGTCCAGCATTATTTATTAATAGGTAATGTGCCACACGATAAAGCTAGTGGAGGAATCATCACCGCACCAGCGGTACCTACAATAAAACTGACCAGAGTGACGTTGAGATAGTAGACCCCACCATCTCATGCGGCCAGAAAGCTAATCAGACTGATACCGGTATGGAATTAAACTTAAAGTTGATGATATTCTGGATTTAAAAGTTTTTGACAATATCATAGAATATCCTCAACCAGGGTTTGATATAGTTTTAGATACCGTGGACGGTTTACCAAAAGACGATGTAGACTGTTTATCAGAAGAAAAAGAGAATAAAAGGAAGAATAATAGGCGGGCATCAGATTATAGGTCCATCATAGAAAAAACCTAAAGTACTTTTACCAACACAAAAAGAAAAATCCAAGTCAAGGCCACTAAAAATTATAATTAATAGAAACTTTACATGCCAATGTGTAAAATGCGTAAACTGTATGTGCTCACAGATATGACCATGTGTATTGCTTGTAAAATTTGGGTATGCTGTGACCAACCACCAGCTATTGATTACTTTTGCGACCGATGTTTGACAGACTGATGAGATAGAACCTTAAAGGTACAATTCCGTACATCGCGGCCGATTGCAGCCGCGCGCGGCTGATACGACAATATGTAGTTACTGTTAGAGTATTAAAATTTATGGCGCCGTTTCCGAAGTCTGCGACAGACGCGCGCGGCCGAAGATGGACCGGCGCGTCGATTTAAGTACCTACTCTAAATACTGTCACATCAGCCACGCGTCAGTCGCAGCTGCGAATTGAACCTTAAGGATGAACGAGTCGCCCATCTTTCCATACAAACGTGGAAGGGTAACTACTCCACTGTTTGACGTTGACCATCCAACACTAAGGATTATACCAATAATTTATCTCGTCATAATATATGTTTGTATACACCCCAAACCGTAAAAAAAGTATTTATTTCAAAAATACAAGCTTCTAAACTTTCGTATTTCAACACTGATTTTAGACCAAGTTTTTCTATAATAACCCTTGTGCTAAAAGTCTATTCACATATTTTTGCGCGGTCGTTTTAGGAATGAATTATTGTGCATTTCATTCTAGCACGCGGGTACACATACTATGTCAGGTGAGATAGCATACATTTAGGCCGCGCCCACTGACGACTTTGCCTCCGCGACTTGTTGGACCTTAAGCGGTACTTCTCATAATAATAATAATGTAATTCAGGAGCACATTTATTTCATACTTAATAATTTATTTGCATTACTTTAGTATTCATTGCAATAATTTAGTATTCATTAATAGCTTGATCGTGAGAGTAATTACTAATTGGAATAGAAAGTGTGTTTAAAATTTTGTAACCTTAAAATTAGGCAAAACCAGCTTTAAATTAATACTGTTATTACCTATTTTAGTTTATTGATTAAAGACTGTTATAGTAAAAAACAACCAAATATGATATTCTATGTAAACTTAGCTTAATTATTTCCAGTTAGTCACTTACAATTCCAAATAGTCACTGTCTCATATTTTTTACCGAGATAAAAGCTAATTCTATATAAAAATATTTTATTTTGTTATCAAATAAAATATTTTTTGTAGTTGTAATAAACCCTGGATTTACTAGTTATATTATTTGTGATATATCTTACATGTAATTTTATTTTAAATAGTAGTAATTTAATATTTTAATGGTCAAAAGTTCCTATTGTGAAAATCTCGTAAGAAAAATCATTGCTGAGCTATAATTAAAGTGATTTACTTGATCATAGATGTTGATTTATAGAGATTCAAATATTATTTGATAAATAATAAAAGCGAATAAACATAAAATTTGTATTGTTCATTTTATTTACATATTCCCGTTGTGATGAACCGGACCATATTCATGTGAACTCTCATAAAAATTAAGATTTTGACATTTTTCTTCATGAAACTGATGTATGTTTTCTATTTTCATGTAAATATGTGATGTCCAATAAGTTCACTTTATATAAAACGGATTTAATGAGTCTTGTCTGCTTAGAAATAAGCACTAGCATTGGCAGAGTTGACTGACAATAAAACAGAAAAAGTATCTAATTTAAAAAAAAAACAATAAAAAAAGGCTAATACTTCTGTTAAACTAGGCAAAACTTTGGCAGAGAATGAAATTAGGTTACATAAATAGGTACTTATAGGTACTTACTGACAGCCAATAGTAATAAATTTAGTTTTAAGTGTAATAGATGTAATCAAGGAAGTTAAGTTACAATGTAAGTAGGTGCCTACATTTTGGACTAGAGTAAGTAATAAACATAGAAAATAAACAGTTATAAGGTTTCACGATGGTCTAAATTAATTGCGAGTTTTTGTAGTAATGATTCATCTTTTTCTAGTAAAACACGAATGTTTCCAAACTCTACTTTTACTAAACTTTTACTTTTCGGCAACAATTGTATTTGAACAGAGCAGAGAGCATTACAAAGTAGTGGGATAATGAAATTCTCAATAAATAAAAAATTCATACTTACGATTGAATCTTCAAAATTTCACAATAACATCGGATTATCTATCGCAGGCGGTGTAAACACTCGAATAATTGTGTAGAGATGAAGAAATCACCACGAAAAGGCACTTACGATCACAAAATGGCGTTATAATTCATAAAGAGAACGAAACAATAAGAGCGATCTCACAAAATAACTGCACATGCCACTAAAAACTACGCGTAGTTGAACTAATTATCTACTGAAAAATTTAATTTTAATGAATGAAGAACGCACTTTTATTGTGCTAACTCAACAGTTTTCTGTAAATTTATAACAAAACTACCAAGTTTGTTACAAATTATGCATTATTTTGTCAGTTTTAGGGTAAATTTCCAACGAAACATGAAAAAGGTTAGGTACACGAATAAAATAATAACAAGTATTTCGATTGTGGTTTGTGGCTGACTTGTTGTAGAGATGAGAACGTTCAACAATTACAAGCGTCATTATAAATTTTTGTACATCGATTTTTATAATCGAACTTTGTTTGTCGATGGGAAGCTTTAAATTAGTCAAAATTTGATAAGTCTAATGTTAAAGGTTAGTTTTTTGCATAACATAAATTTAAAGTATATTTAGATCCTCTTGTAATGTGAAAAACCTCTTAAAATTTAAATGTAGACGATTGGTAAATCGATTAAAAAGTTCGGTTTTTTAATCGAAATTGTTCAAATGGAGGTGTAATGTACAGCACTAATATTTGATAGTCGAATAGAAGCACACGGAAATCGAAATATCTTTGAACTTTAACGTTACGCAATACGGTTTATATTTGCTTGAACAGTTTCAAGCGTCATTTATTTGACGTTTGAATGAGAGTTGCCAGCTTATTAAATAAAATGTATTGCCACAGTGAACTAAAAATATACCGAATATGGAACTCCCAACTGAATCTAATAGATGGAGCTAGCGAGCGGAGATAGTGAGGTATCTACCTATGTAACAAATAGTTCTGTATCACACACACACTTTAGCCACGTTCGATGTAGAATATTTGTAAACAAACTGTTAAACTTAGGGTTGAGTAAAAAGGGAGTGGTCACAAATCCCCATTAATTGAGAAATATATCATCAATAGAAATAAAATTATTTTTAGGGTACCTAGGTAATTAATGACAGTCTGTAGACAAACATTCTACATCGAAAGTTGCTGGAGCTGTTTTGTTTTAGTTAACGCTTTTTTCCCCGAAATACATAGGTAATTTTATTGGTCTAAATAAAACAATTACCTTTAAATTAATACGATTTTATTTACAACAATAATTTAAATAAGCATTATTTAGCAATAATGCTTAATTTTATTAAATTATTATTAAGCATTATTGTATACCTACTCATAAGAATACATAGACATTTTTATTATAGTACACTGAATTATTTAGATAATTTATTAAATGTCAAAATCTTAATTTTTATGAGAGAGTTCACATGAATATGGTCCGGTTCATCACAAAGGGAATATGTTAATAAAATGAACAATACAAGTTTTATGTTTATTTGCTTTTATTATACTCAAACTCATTTATTTCACCATAGGAACATACAGTACACTTGGCTATGTCACAGAATCTAAAATAAATGTCACTTCCTAATAACATAGTAAAATTCTAAATAAAATAAAAAAATGGTAAAAATAAACAAAATCCTAATTCTAAGTTCTATTATTATAGCTGGCCGTACATGGCCATTGTCAACAAATAATTATATTAAAATAATAATAATAATTTGTTTATTATATCAAATAACATTTGAATCTCCATAAATCAACATATGTATAATTAAGTAAATGACTGTAATCATCGCTTAATGATGATCGTTCTTGCGAGATTGTCACAATAGGAACTTTGACCTTTAAAATATTAAATTACTACTTTCAAACCTTATGGAGACCCATCAGTAGACTAAGCGCGCGGAGCGTTCAAACCTTATGGAGACCCGTCGCTCCATAAAGCTTGGGGGTTAAAATTAAATTACAAAAACAAAGAAGAAGTTGATAAACACCATAGTTTAAAAATGACAATTGTTTTCGTGGAACGATGACTCACCGATGACTCACTGGTCAGTTTACTTACCAAAACCAAACGACGGCTAAAAAATCTTGGTAAGTAAACTGACCAAAACCAAACGAGCGGTTAACCACTAGTTTGGTTACGCGAAAATAATTTTTCGACCCTCATTTGGTTTGCGTTTTGGCGGGAAAAACGGCGGGCGCTCCGCGTCGGCGCTAAGTGGATACTGGCTCGGTTTTTACAATGGAGCGTATCGTGGTATTTACGCTCTGTGGAAAGGGATTGAATGAAGCTTGTCAGTACAATCATTCATAATTTAGTCTGTGTTCGGGATATACAGCGTAAAAATTATTTTCTATTAATTATTGATTTAATTTTATATAAAAAATACTTTTGTTTGTAATTCAAAATGTATTATCATATAACTACATGTTTTGCGGTATATACATAGTATGTGGTATAACCTCACTATATATAACATAACATGTAGGTGTCTTAGAACAAAATATTTTTTGATCGTAATTATAAAGTTCATTTTTTATGCATTTTTTATGCATAATCTTTTTTTTAATTTTAATTTAATCGAATAAAATTATTTTTTCTTGGGCTACGTAAATTTTATTTGTTATTGTCATTGTCAACTTGCATAAGTTTTCAATCACTTGCCTCTTGAGATAAGTAGCTAAATAGTAATTTATTCAAAATTAGACTAAAGAAGGTGGCTTATAAGGAGTTCTGGCCGTCATACGTCGCCGTCCTAAACGTGTGTTAGCAATAAGTTTATACTATAAACAGCATGTCCCGTAATTGGGGTACTAAGCCGAAAGAGGGGTTTTCTACCCCCCCTGGCAAACAACGTTTGTTCTACGACTTTCTTGATTTTCGTTTTTCAGTGATAAGATAACGTACAAAGTTTATACCAATTTCATAAGAGTGACAACCCTGCTCTTAGCTGTTACGGGCAATGACCTATTGACCACCGGGGATTCCCGCGGCGCGCCCGCAACGCGCTTGTGCGTATATTGAGTGTGGGTATAGGTGCGTGGTGTGCGTAGGCGCGTAGGTATGTATTACGGACACACGTCTGTTATACATTAGGGTTGACAGCGACTTGGAAAACTTGTAAAGATATTTAATTTTGTATGGAAACCTGAAAATACGTTTTTCTGAAATCTTTCTTCGCCTTTGCATTCCTTTGGTGGGGGGTAATTTGCAGCTCCTGGCTTCATACACCAGTTACGGGACACCTTGTATATGTTAGATTTAAGGTACATATATATCTATGGGCCGTAGAATAAGTTATTTAAGATCTGTGTACTTTTCTATTGTTGCCTGAGAATAAAGATATTATTATAGAAATGAAAAATGCAATCAAAATTTTTTTTTTTGTCTCCGACGGGACTCGAACCCGTAACGTTCAGACGAACACCTTCAACGCAGGCTGCCTTAACCGTTCGGCCACGGAGCAATTAATAAAAAAAAATTTGATTGCATTTTTCATTTCTATAATGATACCTTAGTGTGGGTTTACACTTTAAATAAAATTGCTTATAAAGATATTATTATTATAAAATAAGATCCACTATATCTTGAAATAAATTTATAATTGACTCTGTGTTTGTCAAGATATCTACCTCATGTTCTTTTGTTAAATCTAAGTTATTGTATGTCCTAAAAGGATTTATATTGTTGAACGTTTAACTTTACATTGTAAGACCTGCTACTGTACCTACACAATTTGACATTAAATATATCTTTATCTTATCTTCATACAAATACCTACAAATATCTTCAATGTAACAACAAGGATATTTTAGTACATTTAAATAGCTACGGCTTTTGTAATTTATTGTGAATTTATATTGATTTTTGAATAAATTATCTTATCTTATCTATCTATCTTATCTAAGGTGGTAACAAATTCGTTGCAAGCCCTGAATCTCAAACTAGCGTTAGCTGTATGATCATACATTTATACAAACAAACTTTCGGCTATATTATATTAGTGAGAATTAGTAAGATGAGATTGCTTCGTTACACTTAAGATGCTAGTTTAGCTGCAGCCGCCGCCGCCAACGCGGCAGCTTTCTTCTTCACGGCCAGAGCAGTGCGTTGTTTCGCTTGTATCTTCGCTTTCTGGCTTTTGGACAGTTTTCGCTTCTTCGCGTCCTCCTTTGACGATGCTGGAACAAAGGGAAAATATCATTTCATCATCATTTCAGCCGTAAAACGTCCACTACTGAACACCTTCCTCATGAATCTCCATGAGGGATAGTTGCCATATTCACCACGCTTGGCAGGCGGTTTGGCGTGCGCAGTAAATTATGTTGAGACACGGAAAGACGCTGCTGCCCATCTTCCGGAGGTATCCCTTAGCAGGCTCTTACTGCATCCACGGGCATGAATGGAGGGGTAACATTCTACTGCCGGCACCAAACGGCAAGGGAAAATATTAATTGACTATAAAAAATAGGTATGCAATGAAGTGTTTTTACAATAAAGATTGTAAAATTAAACTATATAAGCAACCCTCAATACTAAATAAGAGCTAGAAAATCTGTTTTCTAATGAAAAAGCCGTTTGCAGTTAGTAAAAAATAAATTAAAAGTAAAAAAACTTTTTAACAAACAAGCTTTTATTTAAACGTAAGTACTAAAAAGAATAAAATAAACATTTTTCATTATAGTTAAAAGTTTAAAGTTATAATTAAATGTCAACTTAAAACGTCTTTACACAATTTATGTGATAAAAAAGTTTGTCGCGAGATTTAAGCAGGTACTCGTATTTACATTGTTTGAAAAAAAAAATAACTCACCGTTAAGCACGTAATAATCATCAAAATCATCATCATCATCATCGTCTCAGGTCCACTAGACATACCTAGGCCTCCCCCATGAATCTCCAAGTTCTACCTACTTGGTTACTGATTATGAGGTCTTTGTTGACATACTCACCACGCCTAGCAGGCGGTATGGCGAGCGCAGCACGGGATTTTAATACATGGAATGACGCTGCTGACCATCTTCCGAAGCTAAGTATCCCTTCGCAGTTTATACTGCATCCACGGGAAATTCAACTGCCGGCACCGTACATCATCCTTCATCATCATTTCAGCCGTAAATCGTCCACTACTGAACACAGGCCTCCCTCATGGATCTCCATGAGGGGTAGTTGCCATACTCACCACGCTTGGCAGGCGGGTTGGTGAGTGCAGTATGGGATGTTGATATACGGAAAGACGCTGCTGCCCATCTTCCGGAGGTGTCCCTTAGCAGGCTCATACTGCATCCACGGGTAGGAGAGGAGGGGTAACATTCTACTGCTGGCACCCCACGGCACCGTACATAATATTGCTTTAATATAAAGGTAGATGGAATGTAGGTATTACCGCCTCCGAGCGCCTGCCTGTTCGCAGCTGTTCGCGCGAGCTCACTGAGCGTGTTCGCGAGCGCCGCACCTAGCTTCACACATTCGGCTCGCGTCGCGCTGTGCGCGCGCAGAGCTAACGTGGCCAGTCTGAAAACAAAGTTGTGTGACTTTTCAGTAAAAAGAAAAGTGTTCTCAACCGCACCCGCAGTATGATTAGCTGGATGTTTTGTGCAAGGGGAATACTTATCTATGACGCTGTCTGTACGCCTATTAAAGTAAGGCCTTTGCATCTATTATAGATTTATACAGCGTCAGCAACTGGTATTTTATTTAGTAAGATATTTTCATTATAATTCATCATTTGTCAAAATTTGTAAAGTCAACTTCTTCAAGAACATAATTTAAATATCCATCAATATTTTGGAGGAGGGCGCTGTCACTACGACGCAGTTTTTTAACTTTTGTGGTGGCAACGTTCACATCAGTTTTTGTAACCACTTAAATGTTCTAAATAAAGATTTTTATTTTTTTAAATTTTTTAATCATACTGTACGGGACGCTGCTGTGTCTGGGACATTGTTTGATAGATAAGGCTTGCCCAACACCTATACCATGTACGCGTACGCCTATTACATTTGAGTATTTGACTCGATCTGTCATGGATCCCATCACCAGAACTGGGTGTAAAAATAAGCAAACATTATAATATGAAACAAAAAGAAAAACCTAACAGCAGGTTTTGATTTCATCATCATTATCCGCAGGCCAACTTTACCCACCGCTCGGGTATATAAGTTCCCTTAGTTTGTGTGATGCGCAACAACTTTCCTCCGTCGACCGAGACACGTTCTCGGCTTGCCCGTTGACGAGCTCACCGCCGCTAACCCGGAGGTGACGTCAACCCGTCCCACATTAGCTGCTAGGCACACATTCAATAACCGGTCCCGCCGGCGGGGCCGAAGAATACACTCTTCCGTATTAAGGTGCAGTTTTGCACCTGGACGTTAACCATCAGTACATTAAAAAATCTGGCAACAGTCCAAGCCGTGGTTCGAACCTAAGTGGTGCCCTTGAGCTTGTTGCCCCAACCTAACTTTTGCGGCTGGGCGCCTTCTGCGCTCGCCATAGTCCGGTAACGTTGTCATGGCCATCTGCGGTCAACAACATATATTGTCAATTCGAAAAAAAAAATGATGCGCAACGATCCTGCGCCAGTCCGGTCATTCTTTTTAAGCTGTTGTTTGCTTAGTAGGTACCTATATAATGAGGCGTTTTCATTAAAAAGTAAGAACTTGTAAAATAGTTCCCTCGAAACTTATAGATGGCGTTAGTTTTCTTTTACTGATAGGAAACAATTCGACAATGACGGCAATTGTGATTAACCACAAACTTGCTTTCTCCGCTTGCCAGCGCCATCTGTTAGGTTTAGTAGAAAACACTTTTTTATTTTTTACTGAAAACGTCTCATTGTATAAGCCTGTATTACACTACACGATATTCAGGAACCCTTACCCTAACTAAGAGTGGTGTAATAAGAGTTAGGGCGGACCCAGCAAGCCTTGCTCCCTAATCGCCCTAACTACCGGGCCCTGAATACCGTGTAGTGTAATACAGGCTTTATGCTGTATCATTTCGGCCGTAATACCACAGATTACAGAAACTAAGTAATACGTCCACTACTGAACACAGGCCGTGCATGTGTGCTGTACATGCCTATAATTGGTATACATATTAAAGTGTTTATTAATTTATGTTATTTTTCGTATAAACTATATTGTGTAGGTACTGTTGGCATTGCCTAAGCCTAAATCATTTGCCCACGACTTTATCAATGTCGTCTGCCCATCTTACTGCTGGACGACCAACGTTTCTGTATCCTTGTTACCACCTTGCCACCAATCAGTTATAGATTTACTCCACCTGCCATCAACACGTCTTGCCATGTGTTTCGACCAGATTTAATTTAGGGCATTTAAATGCCTCTAGGAACTCCAGTAGACCATCAAACGAGAGTGTCGGTCTAACCACCCGGTCTAACCCCACGCATGAAAGATGCTTTACATCTAATCTTTAAGGCGGAGCTTACTTACATTATAATCTATATTTAATATATTGTTTAAAAAAAAAAACAAGATTTTAAGTCATTTAAAAATCAGCCTAAGACAGCCCCGGTGGCTAGGTGGTCTAACAGCAGACTGATACGCAGGTAGCGGGCTCGATTCTTGCCGGGGGACATAATATGTTTGTTAGTTATCTGCAGGTATTTGTCGAAAGTAAACAAAACATTGAACGTAACGCAGGCCGATTACCTACGCATCTCGCGACAGGCTTGCGACAGGCGTAATGGTCCCCTGGTCTAACGCCCTGCATAAGATGTTTTACGTCAAAGCTTTTTTCGACCCTCGATTAACAATCTACTATTTCTTTCAAGGTTTTATCTTTTTTCGAAAATACCCATGCCGAGAATACATTGAACGCCCTGGTATATATCGATTTTCAGCGGCATAAAACCTCTTTGGTGTTCTATAAGAAAATAACTGTATTACCCGGTTCAATTGAAAATGCTCTGTTGACTCGCATCGCATAACTTACAGTAAGGTACTAATTTAACTTTGTAGGGATAATTCTATTACGCACTAGTGTGTAATATTCGCACGCGTGTTATAGCTCGGTTTATGGCTCTAAAAGCGATGTAATAAGGCTCACTTTACGAGCAAGTGTGTTGAAAGTATTATTAAGGACCTAGTTGTCTGAAATAAAAATATTTATTTATTATTTTAACTTACCTCCCAGGCAAGTCCTGCTGGTCGGCGTCCAGGTCGCACGCGGCTGCTGTGGAGTTCCTGTTCTTGATTCCCAGCGCCATCTGTGACCAGCGGGACTGTGGCATAAACAATATAGCTAAGAAACCCGTCATTACAATACACTTATAAAAAGTTCATAAAACAAAAAAAAAATTAACCCCCGCCATTTTGCCTAGTCTCTCAGGTAACCTAATTTTTACCCTCAGTTTTGCAATCTACACATCATGCCCTTTCATTTGATACCACACTTTGGTATATTTGAAAAAAAAAGAGCTGATGATCTTCAAACGGCTGAACAGATTTTCATGACACATAGCTAAGAACACTCGGGATCAAATTATCTATGACACAAAAAAAACTAGACGAAAATCGGTTCATCCGTTTGGGAGCTACGATACCACAGACACATACACAGACAGACACGTTAAACTTATAACACCCTCTCTTTTTGCATCGGGGGTTAAAAAAGAACTCCGACAGTATATTCAACAATAATTTAAAGTAAAAAAAAACGTTTTAACAAACAAGCTTTTATTTAAACGTACCTACTAAAAATAATAAAATAAACATTTTCCATTAAAGTTTAATGTCAACTTAAAACGTCTTTACACAATATTATGTAATAAAAAAGTTTGCCGCAAGCCCGGGACAGCCTCCAGAAAATAATAATTACGAGCAAAGTAGAGGGGAAGAGGCCACGAGGGAGAAGCCCAATGCGCATGTCAGACCAGATCCGCGCTCCACTCGACATCAACTTGTCAGCAGCGGTACATGTCAAAGTCAAAACATTTATTGCAACCACGTTGTAGTAAGTGAAGATGTTACAAAATATAGTTCCAAACATGGACCCGGTTAGGGCACGACAGTAATGCACTTATAATTACAATTTGGTACCTATGTATGTGCTGAAAGTCGGAGCAGATGGCGCAACATCGTACAGGAGAAAATGCTTCCGTTAGGGGTCACCTCCAGAATTGGGGTAACGACGCAAAGGAGGAGGATTTTGTAATCTGTGACTCGTCAATAAGGTCCATGTGGCCGCACTGAATAAAGTATTTTTTTGAGTTTGAGTTGGGTTTGCCCAGCAGTGGGACACTTACAGTAAAATGGAATTTGAAAAATTTGACGTTTACCTTAAAGCTCTGTGGACAGATGCCGAACAGGTATTTCTCCAGGGTCTGTTTGAACTCATCAGCAAACAGCATAGCTGGACCTTCGCTCTGAAACTAGAAAATAAAACATTTCATTAATAAGAACTAAGATGTGAGTAGGATTCGCGCAGAGAGGGTTCCGTAGACGTGGTCTACTATTCATTGTATCTTAACAGCGCCATATCTTGACAAATAGCAGATGTGAGTCGGATTCACGCAGAGAGGGTTCCGTAGTCGTGGTCTTTTGTTCGTTGGATCGACAGCGACATCTCTTGTCCAAAAGCAGAACTAACATGCCTAACGTAGGTTTTTATACTACTAAATGACGAGACCAGCCAAACGTCTGCCGAAAATCACTACACAGCCCATGACATTGTTTGCAGATGATAGTACAGTGACCATAGAATGTAAAAATAAAGAGACATACAACAATGACATTTATAAAGCTTTGACGGACATAATTTCATGGTTAGACATTAATAATTTAAGAATAAACTTATCTAAAACAAATATAATTCATTTTCGACAACGTGATTCTGCAGCTACATCAAAGTTTGACATACAATATAATAACTGTAGGTAGGGGTTTGTGTCAATGACTATAACACTGATTTAGTTTAGGTACATGTGTATTGGTGTAAGACAATAGTGGGTAAACAATTAACATGCACGGAACTTAATATTACGACGCGACAAAATGTGACGACACGCGGAGCGCCGGTGCGCAGATACAGGTAGCACGTGCGTCGATCGCTGAGGTGTGTGCCGGACTCCCGGACTCCCTGGGCAAGCGTCGAAGCCTATACGAGCTTGTACGAGAGTAGACGAACAGGCAAACGGCGCTTGCGAGAGATGCGCGGAGTTGCAATATTCTTACGCGCTACATCCTCCCCCTCCAAGTCAGCAGAAGGCTCTGGCGCTGGCTTGGGATCCGGTAATTTACGGGGTCTACCTTTCTTCCTATTATGGACTGCAACGTCCGAATCACCTACGTACGGTGTTAGGAGACTGGCATGATACTTGCCTCGAGGGGCATCATCTTTATCAACGACTTCATACGTGGTTGGGGAAACAATTTTACTAATCCTATAAGGACCTTCGCGTCTCGGGGCAAACTTGCTGGTAAATCCTTTGGAGGCCTGACTAAGACGATGGCTTTCGACGAGCACGAGGTCACCCTCCTGGTGATTGGGACTGGGGCGTCGATTCTTGTCTGCAGCATCCTTACGGGCGTCCTGCTGACTTTCAACTCTCCACTTGGTCTCTTGCAGGCGCTGTACAAAGTCACGCAAGTAAGGTGTGATTTGAGGCACATAATTCTCTTGATCGACAATGGTGCGTAGGTCATGGGCTACATCTACTGGAGACCGGAACTCGCGGGCAAATGTAAGAAAAGCAGCTGAGTGTCCAGTGCCTTGGTTAGGTGCTGTATTTAGGGCGAAACGCACCGCAGGCAGCACCTCGGGCCAACGGCGATGCTCGGGATCAATCAGTATAGCCAACATTTTCTTCATTTCGCGGTTTTTTCTTTCCGCGGGATTGGCCTCAGGATGGTAAACTGGTATCAGACTTTGTGAAACACCTAGGACGAGCATCGCTTTTTGCATTACTGCTGACACAAACTGCGTCCCGTTGTCGGAGATCACTCTCCGAGGGAACCCATACCTCATAAATATTTCCTCAATTAATATTTTAGCACAATTTCCAGCATTGGCCTCAGCCAATGGAAACAACTCTACCCATCTGCTCGCAGTGTCCTCAATCAGAAGGATCCACTTCTCTCCCTGACTACCTTCAGGCAGAGGACCAAATAAATCCATTGCGAGGAGTTCAAATCGTTGCTGCGGGACCGGTGTTTGTAGAAGACCAGCCGGTTTAAGATTGGTAGCCTTAAATTTCTGACATAGGTCACATGTCTTCAGATATTTCGAGACGTATTGACGCATGTTGGGAAAGTAAAATCGCTCTTTGATCTTCTTCAAAGTACGCTCCAAACCCAAGTGTCCGGCTGTGGGCGCATCATGAAGTTCTTTCATGATCTCACGGCGCATGGACTCTGGTACGACCAGCTGGGGTTCCTCAGATTCTCCATCCGGATTGAAGCGAAAGAGAACACCTTGCGTCAAGTAATATCCACGATCTGTCCATCGAGCAGCAGCATCGTTATCTTCGAAGTCGGTAAGTATTTTCTTTATTTCAGGGTCTTCAAGCTGAGCAGCGCGCAACTCTTCTGAGCTACGGTGAGGTAAGTCAATGGAAACTGGACACAGATCACAGCTAGGAGTCTCATCCGTCGAGGACGTGCATACCGGACGACTGAGAGTGTCCGCCACAACATTAACTTTTCCCGGAGTATATTCAACATCTAGGTTAAAAGCTTGAATTTTCAGGGCCCAACGAGCTAGACGGCCACTTGGAGTCTTCAGAGATAACAGCCACTTCAGAGGTTGGTGATCAGTTGCAACGCGAACCTGAGCGCCTTCCAGGTAACCACGGAACTTATCGAGGGCCCATACCACGGCCAACGCTTCCCTCTCTGTCGTCGAATAATTTATCTCTGCCGACGTCAATAATCGGCTCGCATATTCAATGGGCTTCTCAGACTTCGGATCAGGACCTTGCATGAGCACCGCACCCAGCGCGTATGCACTGGCGTCCGTGCGCAGAATAAAGGGTTGCTCGAAGTCTGGCTGTCGCAGAATCGGACTTGTGGTAAGTCTCTGTTTGAGCTTGTTATATGCTTTGACCTCCGTTTCACCCCATTTCCAAGGTTTGTTTTTCTTCGTGAGGTCAGTTAACGGTTGAGCAACTTCAGAGAAGTGGGGGATAAATTTTCGAAACCATGCACAGGTTTGTAAAAAGGTTAGTAACTCTTTCAGATTAGTAGGAGGCACCATATCCACAACTGCTTGGACCTTCGTTGGGTCGGGCTCAATACCTTGGGCTGTAATAACGTGCCCTAGATAGGTAACTCTCTCTCTGGCAAAAACACACTTACCTCGATTTGCTTTGAGTTTAAATTGACGAAGACGATCGAATACCTGGTTGAGATCTCGTAAATGAGCATCCAGGTCAGCTGAAATAATCAGAATGTCATCTAAATATGCCACTACCTTTACATCTCCTAATCCAGCACGAAAGCGATCCATCAAACGCTGGAAAGTCGATGGCGAATTCTTCAAACCAAAAGGCATGCGCCGAAACTGGAATGTGCCAAATGGCGAGACAAATGCTGTCTTATGTCGGTCCTCAGGGGACACTTCTATCTGCCAGTAGCCAGATTTTAAATCGATGGTGGACATCACGCAATTACTTTTCGTGGTAGATAAGATGTCATCGATTAGAGGCAGCGGATATTTGTCCGTTCGCGTCACAGCGTTTAATTTCCTGTAATCGACGCAAAATCTGGTCTCACCATTTTTCTTAGGTACCAACACGATTGGAGAAGTCCATTCCGACTCAGCTTCTTCTATAATTTCCAATTCTAACATTTTGTCGATTTCTGCCTTTATTATCTCCTTCTTAGTGGGGTTCACCCGATAAGGTGGTGTAGAGATAGGCGTGGCGTTCCCTGTATCAATCCTGTGTAAAGCGAAGGGCGTCGGCCCTCCCCCTGCACTGAAGATATCAGTGTTTTCCTCTAGGAGTTCAGCCAACTTCTCTCTATCAGCTGGTGGCAGAAGAACACCCTCACACTCGCGTAGGCTAATCGCAGAACTTACCGCAATGCGGTCCTCGCGTTCATACTGAATGTCGTAAAACCCTAAAGAATGTAAGGAGTACTGATTCCTATCGAAATCAAGTATCATGCCAGCGTCCCGTATAAAATTCATCCCTAACAATGACTCGGTGGCGCCGGGCAAGACCATGAAGAGTGTTGATATTGCAACTCCCTGCACCTTTACATCAACTAAGGCTGTTTCGACTAACTGAACACGGTGGGAGCCATCCGCGAATTTTAACTCGGTTTTTACTTTCTTAAACACTTGGCCATTGGCCTGCAAAAGTTCGGATAGATTTTCACTAGCAACGGATTGTTTCGCTCCCGTATCTAACAACGCGGTTTTCACAACACCAAACACTTCTATATTTAATAACGGACGCACTCGCGGGTCCAACACTGTATTACACGCAGACACTGATTGTAACGAAGACGTTGTGGGCAGTGGCGCCGTGCGTTTTCCTTTACACACTGCGCAATTTGACCGTATTACACCGGGCGCACCGCATCCGAAACAAGTGACGGACGGGCGCTGCTCCGACTGTGCAGCATCTGGTTCACTTTTAACAGGTTCCGAAGTGACTTTACTTTTATTTGCTAATCTGCGGCAGTCATCTTTGATATGGCCGAACATCTTACAAAAGGAACATTTCGGTCTAGTCTTGCCTTGCGATGTTCTAACATTATTTTGCACCGCTGGGCCAGCAGCAGAAGACGACGAAGCATAGCCTGTAATCAATGGTGGTGACGGGGCAGTAGACGTAGGCGTATGGTTCTTTGCAGGTGCAGCAACGCATACTTCCTCGAGTACATCCTCCACTACTCGAGCTTGTTGGAGCAGCTCGGCGAACGAAGTGAAGGCACTCCTTACTACCCTCTCCCGTATCCTTCTATGGAGTAGTCCATACACCATATCAAGCTGAACTGGATTTTCAGGTAATGAGTTCGGCGGTAGCTGGGCGATTATGGCTCTTATGCGACACACGAAGACATCAGTACGCTCTTCACCTTGCTCCCGACTGAAAATCTCTCTGTATACTCTGTGAGGTGGGAGACGCGGACCAAAGGTTTGCTGAAGTAAAGAAATAGCTTCTTGCCAACTCAATACGGAGTGCTTAACACCTTGCCACCAGGTGGCGGCAAAATCTGTGAGCAGCATTGGCAGTCCTCTCAGTGCGATATCATCATGAATGCCAACACAATCTTTATAAATTTGAACAGCGTCTATGAACGCTAATACATCGCCAGCACCATTATATCTCGCCGTACAATTAGAAAGATTTGCACTTACAGTCGTCGTCGGCGGTGGCGGCGCGCCCTGTGTAGGCGGCAGCGACCGCATGGCTTGTAGTAGGAATACCAGTTGTTGGTCCGTCATTACAACGGGTGCGGCTGACACTGGTGGCTGCGGCGCGGCGACGGGCGGAGCCTGCCCGTGCAGTGGCATCTGCGAGTACACAGGCAGCTCACGCCCGTACTGCGGTGGTGGAGATGGAGATGAGGCGCCGGCGGACGACGGTCGTCCAGCCAGCGGCGGCGTTGACGATCGCACGTCAACGATTTCACCATACGAAGTCGACGGCATCGCACCGTCAGACTGCTCACCAGCCAACGAGTACATCTCGGGTTGCTGTGTAGCACGTGACGCACTATTTGCACGCGACCTTGTAAGCACCATGTCTATAAATGCACAATACACCAAGTTCCGACACAACAATAGGTATTAGCGTACCTGGATAACTCAGGTCGTCACTAGAGTCCCACGACTGTTCGTACACAACGCAATAGGTACGTACCGTCCTATGGTAAACACTTGTCTCGTATATCTGAGACACTATACTAAAATAAACAAAGTTCTACGTAGGTAACTCAATGCTTTTTATTCTAAGCCGCAATGTTATAATATAAATAAACAAAGAGTCACCACACCGACACAGGTAGGTACACAAATGTTCGGGTTACGACTTGCAGCACGACTATTCTAGTCAATATAAACTAGAATGAAAAAACGTGTTAGATCAAGTACGTAACAATTATAACAAAGTTGGTAAAAACACTAGGCACTTTGCCGGTAGATTGTTGTAACTAGGTGCACGACTGTTCTAGGAAGTAATATAAGCACTAGAACGACTAAACACGTGAAATAACTAGTTCGTAACACTAAATACACTACACCAAAAGTTCCGTGATTTTTGTTTTTTTATTGTGCATAAAACGTACCAACAGTGCGGGCGGCGGCGTAGTAGGTATATAACGTTACCCACGGACGCGAAGAAAACCCGCAAAAGTCACTGTTTTATCACTAAAACACTATGTTGAGTCTTACACAGTAACAGTCTTGTATAGTACACATGAAACTTCTAGATTTTAGACCGGTAACTAGGGAACACGGCCCCACGTTGGGCGCCAGATGTAGGTAGGGGTTTGTGTCAATGACTATAACACTGATTTAGTTTAGGTACATGTGTATTGGTGTAAGACAATAGTGGGTAAACAATTAACATGCACGGAACTTAATATTACGACGCGACAAAATGTGACGACACGCGGAGCGCCGGTGCGCAGATACAGGTAGCACGTGCGTCGATCGCTGAGGTGTGTGCCGGACTCCCGGACTCCCTGGGCAAGCGTCGAAGCCTATACGAGCTTGTACGAGAGTAGACGAACAGGCAAACGGCGCTTGCGAGAGATGCGCGGAGTTGCAATATTCTTACGCGCTACAGATGTACAAACTGTATTAACCGCATATCATGGTCTCATTGCATCCAGAATCAGGTATGGATTGATTTTTTGAGGAAACTCTACTGACGTCGATAAGGTCTTTATACACCAAAATAGATGCATACGTACCATGTTTCACCTTAAAGTAGTGGATTCATGCAAACATTATTTTGTAGAGCACAACATCCTAACGATTCCCTCGTTGTATATTTTGGAAACAGCGATGCTGGTAAAAACCATCCTAACTTGTTTTGTCGGCAGTCTGATGTCGTTGAAAGAAATAGACGAGACAACAATCGAATCTATTTGGACAGCTCTAGAACCTCCTTCTTGCGCAAAAGCATATTTCGTATGGCTCCCTCTATATATGTATAAATAGACTTCCGGAGTCGCTGTGAATTCTCCCCTGTTCGCTGTTTCAACGGGGTTAGATGGATTAGGCTTGCCCAGCACCTATACCATCCTCTCAGCTTAGTCAACTATTATTCAGAGGAAAGAACAGGTCAATACGTCTGAAGCTAACTAAGCCGCGGATGATAAAGGTTACTTAAATCTCTTAAATCTTAACCAATGAAGTAGATAGTCGGTTAGAGTAAGCATTGTTTATAAAAATGTATACATAATAGCATCAATTATATTTTTTTCTGCAAATACGTTTCCTACACCCACGACAAATCTATATTTCGATTTGTCGTGGGTGCATTTATTAAACAGACTTGAGCGCCTTCAAAACTTCTCTATTAGTTTCATATTTGGTCTTCGAAAATATCATATAATATTATATTTGCGAAGACCAAATATGAACCTAATAGAGAAGTTTTGAAGGCGCTCAAGTCTGTTTAATTGGTATATACTGTACGGAACCCTCCGTGCACGAGTACGACTAGCACTTGGCCGATTGTTTATTCCCATTGCGGTGCGGAACCCTAAAAATGCTGGCAACACCTGTTCGTAATTGATGCATTTTAAAAATAATGTTTTGATGGTTTTTCGAGGAAGCAGGCATGAACGTTTTTCGCGTTTTTATTTATTACAAGTTCGCTTTTATGTTTCCTAGCAAATTTACGATAAATTATAATACGTAACTGTTCCAAAACTATTTCTGAAAGCCGCAGGCGAAGGGTGGAATGATTCAGAGCTTTTGCTTTATCTCATAAAAAAAACAAAATGCACCCACGACAAATCGAAATATAGATTTGTCGTGGGTGTAGGAAACGTACCTATTTGCAGAAAAAAATTAAATTGATGCTATTAGGTATACATTTTTATAAACAATGCTTACTCTAACCGACTATCTACTTCATTGGTTAAGATTTTATTTAAGTAACCTTTATCATCCGCGGCTTGGTTAGCTTCAGACGTAGGTATTGACCTGTTCTTTCCTCTGAATAATAGTTGACTAAGCTGAGAGGATGGTATAGGTGCTGGGCAAGCCTAATCCATCTAACAATGTCCCAGGCACTGTAGCGTCCCGTACAACATGATTACCAGTTGCTGACGCTGTATAAATCATCTATAATAGATGCGAAGGCCTTACTTTACTTTATCATCCGAAACAAAAAATGAAAAACACATCAAATAACAATCTAACTATAGAGTCGGTACTTCAAGTGGCAAGTGGACTAAAATTGCTATAATTCTCTGTCACTTCATTTAGCGTCTAAAATAATTGAGCCTAAAAGTGCTAAAAGTGCCATTACTTGAAGCGACAACAAAGTGATCAGATCGCCACTACACCAAGACCAATCGACGCAGAAAAAATCACTGATTTCAAATATGTATAAAACTCATTTTCGACCAAAGTGTCGCTTCAAGTGTTTTTCCTTTCCACCGTCGATATTATAAAACTGTTCCGTTACTGACTGAGTGACTGACAGACAACGCACAGCCTAAACCACTGGACCTAGAGACTTGAAATTCGGCACACATATATGTACCTTGAGTATCCTAGAGGTGCACTAAGGAGGGATTTTTCGAAATTCCCACGGGAACGGGAACTACGCGGGTGAAACTGCGGGGTGCGGCTAGTATTAGTATAGATTTACTTTAACTAAGTACCTACTGTTTCATTTAATTAAAAAAAGCAAAAAATTACTATTTTAGAATTACTTAGGTTTATGTGTTACGTAAATTACGTCACACACGTTAAGGGCTCGTCATGCCAGCGTGAGCCAAACAAATACAAAAAATATTACAACTCTGTCTCAGGGTGACGGGCGCAATGCAATGCAGCGTTGGTCACGTGCTTAGTGAACGTGATCACCGCGCTTAACATCAGGTGGACCTTCGGCTTGTCTCGTCATTTAGTATAAAAAAAATACAAAAACAGTAAGACCGTTGAACAACTGCAAAAGTTAAACTGTGTTTTGTCAGGGCCCTCTGAACAAAGTCAAATATATTTTTTTGTAATTTTGATTTCTGCGTGTGTTAGTTTTTTTTGGTATTTTTTATTATTTTATTTTTGTGTAAACTGTATTTATTTTTTGTGCGCTGCTTTATTAATACCTGCCTAATGTGTGTGTATTATTAAATTACGCTTTGGTAAATCGGTAGTTTTTTTTTTATATGTTAATCGGTAATGTTATATTTTATCTAAATAAACGAATTTGAATTTGACATGTCAATCTGAAGCTGACTAAGCCGGTGCCACGATGTCTTCCTTCATCGTTGAAACGCGTCATGTGAACATATTTTTTTTCAGATCCATTGGTGCAGAGTGAATGACGCATATTACCTATAATCATTAAATTTCAATAATTGTCGAGTGTAGCCCATCCTGTATCAATAACAAATCAAGCCAAGAACATTTCAAACAGAAATAATTCATTAAAATGAGCGTGAATGCGTATGCGCATGAATCACGTATGTTTTCAAGTATTAGTGTGATGTTGTATGAGTGGGCGGAGAATATTAATAGAATATATATTATAGAGAATATTAATCTAGAGTGATAGTTACCTAGTATTCTAGACTTTGTATAGGTGATCTAGTTCAGTGGGACGGCGTTACGGTTTGATCTTTTAAAAAAATCGCTAAAGAAGTAGGTACCTTTTACACACATAAAAAAATTATAAATAAGTAGTCGTTTTGGGCTAAGACGTCCACTGTTGGACAAAGACCTCCCTCATTGATGCCTAAGTACCGATCAAGAGGGGTTGTGACAATACTCACCACGCTTGGCAGGCGGGTTGGCGAGCGCAGTACAGAATTTTGATACACAGAAAGACGCTACTGCCCATCTTCCGGAGGTATCCCTTAGCAGATTCTTACTGCATCCACGGGCAAGAAAGGAGGGGCAACATTCTACTGACGGCACCCCACGGTAGGTAGTTTTAATTTTGAATGATTTTTTTGGCAGAATGTATTGTAGCAATTAATGTATGATTGCTTAAAGTACTTTGTTGATTTTAATTAAACTGGGAAAATATCATATCTTAACCACATGAAACATACGCCATTTGGCTCACATGACAGTTCTCATGGTGACAGTGACATTTCGCTCACCAATACCTGTCAATACATAGGACACACGAGACAGCGTATGCTATAATCTACCTATGCTATAATCGAATCGCTTAAAAGACGGTAAAAAATAACAGTAGGTCTACCATGAGTTTTCACAAACTATACTCGCTAGCGACTTTAGTTAAAAAAATGTATGAAAACTTGTACAGCGCCTCTATCGGATAGTTTGGTACTAAAATACGCAGTAAACTACAGCTACTGTAGTTTGGGCTTTATTTGCTGAGAATTTGGTAGCATGAGTTACAAATCTGACAGATGTCATAGTAACGTACTGTTACTACTGTAGAGGTAGTAACGGCAGGCGATGTAACAGTGACAACTCATGGTAGACACACAGGTCAATACGTCAATGTCCCAGGCACTGCAGCGTACAAGTTGCATCCGTACGCATATACAAGTTGCTTACGCTGTATACATCATCTACAATAGGTGCAAAGACCTTTTTATAGATGGTAATTGGTGCCAAACGATGTTCCAAACAACCTGCGTTATTTTCGCAGTGACAATTAAGTGCTTGATAATCAGAATCATTAACTATTTCTTTAATGCTCTGTTTCATTGAGCTCTGTTTTGTTTAGGTATTAGTTATCTGTGGTATTAGTCCAAGTTCAGAAAGCGGTCGAGTATTTGAACTGGGTGGGCGTCTTTATGTTTTGAATGTTATCTTAGTGAATGTTGATCATTCTATTTTGTGTTATTAAGGCATTTAAATATTGTAAACAATTGTAAAATTGTGTACTCTGGTTGTCATTTCTTTTAGACGATTTCAAAAAGACGGAGTTTTTCAATTCTATTGTATGTTTTTTAGGGTTCCGTACCCAAAGGGTAAAAACGGGACCGTTGTCCGTCTGTCTGTCACCGGGCTGTATCTCATGAACCGTGATAGCTAGACAGTTGAATTTTTTACAGATTATGTATTTCTGTTGCCGCTATAACAACAAATACTGAACACAAAATAAAATAAATATTTAAGGGGGGCTTTCACACAAAGTAAGGCCTTTGCATCTATTACAGATGATTTATACAGCGTCAGCAACTGGTAATCATGCTGTACGGGACGCTGCAGTGCCTGGGACATAGTGAGATGTATTAGGCTTGCCCAGCACCTATACCATCCTCTCAGCTTAGTCAGCTATTATTCAGAGGAAAGAACAGGTCAATACGTCTGAAGCTAGGTAACTAAGCCGCGGGTTTCCTCACGATGTTTCCTTCACCGTTCACCGCACGTGTTAAGTATGTACATACATTTTTCAAGAAAGAAAAATCCAATGGTGCACTGCCGGTATCGGTTTCACACAGCAAACGTGATTTTGATTGAATAATGATACGGAACCATCGGGTTTTCTTAAATGTAAAAAATTATTCGTAAGCCGTGTTGGCCGAGTTGCATGTACCCCTGACTTTCGATCAGAAGCTCGTGGGTTCTGTACCGGCAAAGGTGAACTAATGTATTTTTCTTTAATAAAAATATGTTCTTAATTAACACATGCTTAAACGTATGTTATGTATCTCTTGTATGTATCAAAAAAATATGTATGCTAAAAAAGTGTCAAATTATGTATGTTAGAAAAGTATTCTATCAAACATCATATCTAATCACATACATCCATAACACAAGCTCTGGTTAGTTCGGGAATAGATGGTGTATTTATTATTATTATATTGATGTGGTGGCTTGTCGGCATTACGTAGGTACATTCTTTTGTTAAGCAAATTACGAAATTTTTGGGACATTTAGTGCACTATTCACCTGGACAGTCAAAGTGAAAAGTGTTTTCTATGCCATAGAAACAAGTATTGATAAAATATAACAAAATATTTACCATGTTATGTATGTACGTATCAAAAATATGTGTTTTCTATACGTTAAAACATTAACTTTTTGTTTGTAGTCAGCTATAATTAAGTTTTCTAGTATTTGTGTTACTACTTTTTTTTAAACTATGAAATGTAAGCCTTTATAGAATTAATCTATTTAATTTTGGTACAGGGTGTTGCATTAAAGAGTTTTTTAATCGAATCTAAACTGCCAGCAGGCCTGGATTAGCCCCTAGGCCCACAAGGGCCGGGCAAGGGGCCTTCATTCAAACATTAATAAATAAATGAATAAAACATGGTGCATGTAGAAAATATTGTAAGGCAGGGGGTTCTCAAACGCCAAGTAAGTAAGTCCTAGTCCTGGATCCCTTCATCCGGGCCTGGCTGTCAGCATTTTACAGTGAGACGTAAAAAGTGAAAGTCTAAACGAATCGATCTTGACCCCAAATAGATTATCCCGAAGCGGCCGCGCTGGCTCGTCGCCAAATGTATTGATTTCAATCTTCGTTTGCACCTAATATTTCACCTTTGCAAATGCATCTGTTGATGTTTAAATGAAAAGTGCATCTTATAAAAGGAGACATTTGTTTTAATAAACATGAAAAGTGCATCTTATAAAAGGAGGCATTTGTTTTAATAAAAATAAAATGTAATGAAAATATCTAGTTTTAATTCCGCTAATGTTGAGATGCATATGCACCGCCCTCCCACCCGCTAATTATGCACATGCAGAGAGAACTAGGTTGTTAGTGAAACATGCATACACATACCCAAACCCACACGACATGTCGTACCTGCATGTGCATAATTAGCGGGCTGGAAGGCGGTGCTCATGCATCTCAGCATTAGCGGAATTAAAACTAGATATTTTCATTGCATTTTATTGTCATGTATTTCCGCAAAGTAACGCCTGATTTCATTAAGCATTTGTTTTATTTATAACCGACTTCAAAAAAAGTAGGTTCTTAAGTCTTACCTTGTAACCGCGCCGTAACACAGTTTTCTAACTAGCACGGGAGCTAAGGTCGATGTAACTGCGTAACATATGTATGTATGTAATAACTTTATTAAAGTTTTTAGGGTTTCGGACTAAAATGGTAGAAAGGAACCCTTATGGTGTGACTTTGTCTGTCTGTCTTTCACAAATGGATATCTTGAGAACTACTGATGCTATCGACTTGAAATATGAAATGGTATAAGATACCTAACGCTTTTTCACTAATAAGGTATTTTTTTATGCTTGCAAGGGGAAAGAAAGAAAGAAAGGTCTTAAAAATTTCAAGCAAAGCTACTAGGTCATGTGGGATATTATACGAGAATTCATTTGCACATTAATAAACAGTTTTTAGTTTTTCTTTAAGCCATAGGTATAGTTCTCGACTTAATTACAAAAACGTTGAAAAAAAATAGCGTTCCCCCATAACTCCAAAGTTTGCGGAGGTAAACCTCTGAAACTTTTATTGTTAATAGAAGTGTATGTAAAGATTACAGGAAAATTATAACGAACTCTCCAATTTGCATATTTTTTAGAAATCATCGATAATGTTTAACATCCACATTAGACAAGAGATTAATTATTATAATTATTTATCCACTTCAATTGTCGTCTGAATCAGATCAATACCTATATAGATGTGTTTTTTTTATAATTTGTAAATACTTTCGATGTCAGTGTACTTTTAACTAATAAGTAAATGTCGTACGAGTGTCTTAATAAATAAATAAAAAAAAAAAAAAAGATGGCGCTGTCAAGCTGTATAAAAATTTATAGTATCCGCGAATAAATCGTGTTCGGGGTAAAGTTTTAGCAGCTAGTTTATGTGATTTTTAATTAAAATTGGTAAACAAATTGGCTGAGCTTAAAAGTGTTATTCTTCACGCAGCCAACGAGTAAACACCGCATCACTGCTACAGTTACCTCCGAGCAAGACAGTGTATACAAATCTAAACTACCCATAAATTCACGTCGAAATAGCCCATCAAAGATATTTATGACGGGTATAGTGTACCGCGAATTTTAATAACAGAACGTGTTGAAATAACCCCAATTCGCTGTGGTTTTTGGCGGGAGAAATAAGCACAGGAACGAATTATTAAAGCTTGGCAGAGTACGTTGCATAGGTATGGACTTTTTATTCTTATCACAAGGGCATAACTGTAAATAGTAATTTTACCGAAAACATTTTCGTATTAAAATGTTGCCAAGACGAGACTGATGTGGCCTGCACTGTCAGAAAGTTATCAGATCTCATGTAGAGCTAAGCTTCTTACTCTACACTCACTAATTCTACAAGCCTTTTTTTCCGTCGCTCTTTCATTTACGTTAGTTTTATCAGTCAAAACTAAAGATGCCGGTACCAGATTTTATACATTTGTGCCAATCCTCCTTTCCCTCTGAGGCAACCGACTAGCGTTTCCATAAGTGACAGTAAGAGGAGAATTAATGAAATTATGTACCTACTTTATTATATACCAAATACAGCAAAAAAAAAAACAAGTTGAAAAAAAACCTTTTGAAAAACAAACTTTTAATACTTGTTTTAATAAAAAGAACCAAAAAGAAAAAATTGCCTAATTACTGACTATGGCCAAGACGGATCAAACGAGTCCAAACTCAATGGGGTTGTGTCGTTTAACTACCGAGGCCATCTTCCGGTACCATCATCAGATCAGCTCCATGTCACAATAATTTTGCATTGTCATTCAACTTACAGATGCATGCAAAATTTCAGCTCAATCTGGAACCGGGAAGTGGATCAAAACCTTGCAAGATTTGATTACAGACAGACAAACATCGGGACAGGTAAAACTAAATAAAAGCTTGTAAGAACATATAATCTTCTTATCTCTTCCAGACTCAACTGAATTCAGAGGAAAACTAGTAGTTCGACCGACGTGACGTTAAGGGCAATGATGATGATGAATTTACAGTTTTACCACACACAAAATGTTTTTACGACGCTATCAATCCATCGTGCGAGCGACAAAAAGAAATTTTTTGCAAATCTATTTCAGTCCGCACAAGACGTGGCCATTATGACTGACGTAGTCATAAAGAAACCATAAATAACAGCCATTAATTTCTTATTATTAACATACATATAACCGGGTATTTATCGCGTAAATTACCTTTAAAAAAAAAAAACAAAAAATCGACAAATAAACAAGTCTGCTATAGCAGAACATATAGTAGACTCAGGACCTAATCACTGGATTGAATTACACAACCCAAAAATCCTAGCCAACGAGAGGCACTATTATAAGAGAATGGTTCGGGAAGCGATTGAGATTAAGAAGCATCCTAATTTCAATCGTGAAGACGGCTTCAGACTCTCTGCCTCATGGAATCCAGTGATAGCAAAGTGTACTCGGCGTGAAAAATCAACTCAGTATGTGGATACAGTCAGTGTAGTGTGCTGTCCCAGTGGGAACCGGCCCTAATAATTTTTATGAAGATCAAGTGAGGGTAGTTCAACAAACGCCTTCGCTTTGCTGCGGTACCTCCATCACATCAGTCTTCCCGGGACCATGCTTGGTGCAATCCAAGCGAAACGTCGGGAAATAATAAAGGTAATTTACGCGATAAATACCCGGTTATATGTATGTTAATAATGTGTTGTGATCGCGAAAGTTTAAAAAAGACATTAATTTCTTGTTTAAACAGTGTACAATAGGAAAGAATATAATATATAAAGAATATATAGAATGCCGTGGGGTGCCGGCAGTAGAATGTTACCCCTCCTCACCTACCCGTGGATGCAGTAAGAGTCTGCTAAGGGACACCTCCGGAAGATGGGCAGCAGCGTCTTACCGTATATCAACATCCTGTACTGCGCTCACCAACCCGCCTGCCAAGCGTGGTGAGTATGGCAAATACCTCTCATGGAGATACATGAGGGAGGCCTTAGTTCAGTAGTGGACGTTTTACGGCTGAAATGATGATGATGATGACAATAGAAAATGTACAAGGTATCTAACGCGGGGTGGGGGCATTAGAATGTCTTTGTCTCCATGTGTTGTTGCTGTTTATTGCGTACGTTTATTAAAGATGAATTACATCTATCCAGAATAATGTGATTATTGAAAAATGTTGCTTTACCCCTCGGATGAGTCAACTTTTTTATTTTTTACTAGCTTTTGCCCGCGTCTTCGTCCGCGTGGAAGTCATAAAACGTAAAATCCCCTTTTTCACGCAGAGCCACTTTGATTCGAAAATATAAATCCCATTTATTCCCTTTCCAGTGGTAATTTCGAAAAATCCCTTCTTAGTGCACGTAAGAAAATCGTGTTAGGTGGGTTTTTAAAATTTTAATTTTACTTTTAATGATTACCTACTTAACTTGATTAATTAAAATAAAATAAATAGAATTAAGTAATATCATGGAGGCGGGCATAACGACTGCTCGACAGTTTTAACTTTTGTGGTCTCTTCGTTCCATTGTCCTGTTTTATTATGAAACTAGCCGCACCCCGCAGTTTTACCCGCGTAGTACCCGTTCCCGTGGGAATTTCGAAAAATCCCTCCTTAGTGCACCTCTAAGATACTCAAGGTATATGTGTGCCAGATTTCAAGTCTTTAGGTCCAGTGGCTTAGGCTGTGCGTTGATATTATTACAGAAAAGTACAATTTGGGTATCTTCAAATCAGTAGTAAACAGGTACTTTCTAGGCAAGCGTGTCCCATCCTAGACCATATCACGTTTAACATCAGGCAAGATGTCGTCAAACGCAAGCCCATACGAAATAAAAAAAAATCTCTTGCGTCGCAGTCGGATCTTCGCCCGCTGCGCCACAGACAGAGCTCGTCGAATGTTGACCATCCTCTCTTGTTTGTTTATTATTCTTATTGGCAAGGGATACCTCCGCAAGATGGGCAGTAGATTCTATCCGTTTATCAACATCCCGTACTACCCTCGCCAACCCGCCTGCCAAGCATGTTAAGTAGCAGCAACTGTTTACTATAGAAATGTACGTAGTATAAGTAGTATGGTACTAATATTTAAGTGCCTTGAATCACACACTGAACTATACTGTTTATTTGGACAAGCGCTAATTATGACAAGCGCACAGAATGTTGCTTTGTTTTTAGCAAGATGATTGTTCTAAATTCAGCTTGTTATTGTAAACAGCCCACGCAAAGAGGGATGTTATAAGCTTGACTTGTCATGAGTATCTCTGTGTGTATTTTCTGTCTGTGGCACCGCAATTGACCTTGATAATACAAATACAAAATAATTTATTCAGAACTGTAGGTACAAATGTAATCAATATTATATAAAACTCTTCCGTTACTGACTGAGTGACTGACAGACAACGCACAGCCTAAACCACTGGACCTAGAGACTTGAAATTTGGCACACATATACCTTGAGTATCATAGAGGTGCACTAAGGAGGGATTTTCCGAAATTCCCACGGGAACGGGAACTACGCGGGTGAAACTGCGGGGTGCGGCTAGTTTCATAATAAAACAGGATACATATGGAACGAAGAGACCACAAAAGTTAAAACTGTCGAGCAGCCGTTACGCCCGCCTCCATGATATTACCTTATTCTATTTATTTTATTTTAATTAATCAACTTAAGTAGGTAATAATTACCCCCGACACGATTTTCTTACGGCTAATCAGGTTATGGTTACCTTACCATATACCTACTTTCAGATTTATTGACGTAACACGGTACCAAATTTCAAATCGATCAGACATAAGGAAGGTAGTCAGATCCCCTCATCAACTAGAAAAGAGCTGATGATCTTTAATAGGCTGAATAGATTTTCATGAATACTCGGGATAAAATTATCTATGACACAAAAAAAACTAAACGAAAATCGGTTCATCCGTTTGGGAGCTACGATACCACAGACAGATACACAGACAGACACGTTAAACTTATAACACCCCTCTCTTTTTGCTTCGGGGGTTAAAAAAGGAGTCAGATTTAATTTAAACATTGCATACTTATCAAGGACCGATGACAGTACAATAATTTAGACTTTTTTAGTTTTAAACTGTTATTATTCTATTAAGATAATTATTCGAAGCTTGTTATAATATGATTATTTTTTTATTATCCTTATATACATAATTTATTTACCTTTTAATATAAAAATAATAGTAATTTATGCTAATAATTAATAAAATTATTGAAAAAACAAATAATAAAACTAAAATAATAAAACGTATTAAATTTGACTCAGAACTCATATATCTTTTTCTATAATAAATTACTACAGAAGAAATTATCGAGTGTAGTTATATCAATAGCAATAGTGTTATCGAGTGAGCTGAACCGTGTTAGTCCACTGGTATGTATTATTAACACATATTAACCGGGTATTTATCGCGTTATTTACCTCTATTATTGGTATTTATATTGGAACGATGGGTGCAATCCGGTCGAAACGTCAGGCAATAATACAGGTAAATAACGCGATAAATGCCCGGTTAAATATGTGGTAAAAACAGTGGTATGTACCCCTAACTTCCAATCCGAAGGTCGTGGTTTCACTACCTAGGGTTGTATCTAACTAGGCTTCATCATATATCATCATTGTAAAACGTCTACTACATAGGGAGGAATGTCCGGGGTAGTTGCCATACTCACCACGCTTGGCAGGCGGGTCGGCGATCGCAGTACGGAAAGACGCTGCTGCCTATTTTCCGGAGGTATCCCTTAGCAGGCTCTTACTGCATCCAAGAACATGAGAGGAGGGGCAGCATTCTACTGCCGATGCCGGTACACGGCAAAAGTTTTTGCTTTTCTTTGCATATTTTGACAGTAAATTATTTTTTAATAATTTCTCATGATAATAATAAAACAAAAAAACTATTCGACCAACAAACAAACTCAACTAACAGATAAACAAACTTTTATTTTTATTTTATTTATTAACGTTTCATCTCGCACTGCTGGCTAAAGTCAAAAAAATGTTATCTTAAAATGAAAAAATCAATAGTATCCGATGAAAAAATATTCAACCTGTTTCGTTTAACCCTAAGATGATCAAATGTCAAAAAATATATACATATGTAGATACTTCGTACAATAATAAAAACTCACCTTTTTATGCGGAATCACCTTCTCTTCACCAGAATCATCACCAGTCCTGTTATCAGACAACTTCGCGTTCGTCTCGACGCACAGAAATATTAGAAAAAACAACACCAAAATCCGCGACTGCATTTTAGCCGCAGCCATTGTGAAAAAAACAAAATACCACTTTTGTTTGACGCGAAATGCGCGGCAAAATGTCGATGCCCGCCAACCGTCTCCAGAATACTGGAAGAGATGGGTCGTAGATTAGACAGCCAGCACGTCTCGAAGGTACAGTCAGCTAGATATATGTCTAAACGTCTTATTTATTTGTTTATTTTGGGCCACCAACAAGAGATACTGATAAATGCAATAATATAAAACCCACACATGCTATTATTGCACGCTTATCTCAACCACAGATAATATAATAGTCTCAACTAAGAAGTTAACAAGGTAGGTAGGTACTGTGGGTGCCTTTTATTGGTCAAGGATTTAAATCGTTGGCTGTGCCCCGACACCAAGAACTGTGTCATTGTTTTACGTGTGTTAACAATAACGCCGGCGCACGCTCACTGGTTTTGCAAATAAACCAAACTGTAATGTCACCATGGACATGTTACCATTGATTTTGCAATCATATTGCAGAAATTTCGTTTAAAACGTCCGGCTAACATCTGTGTTTAGAGGTACACTGATTCCAAATGGGCGAGCTACCTAACTACCTCTATATAACAAAACGGCGTTTTTTGTTTTACTTTATAATCTTTGCTTGTTTTCCACCCAGCTCTGATGATGGGATCAATAATGAATAAAATTAAAGTTATTTTCAGCAGCAAGTCAAGGATTTATTCATTTAAATCAGTTTGTTTTGTTAATAAAATTGATTAATTATACAATAGAGAAGGAAATTAATTTATTCAGACGTAAAATACTTTATCAAAGAAAGAAATTAATTAACGCATGATTTTGCGGAGTCCATTATAATATCTAAATGAACAACAAATATATATCTATATTATTTGTATTAACTGATCTCCAACCAATATCTAACGAGCGCTTGAAAAACACTCAAAAGAATTCGACGCATGTTTGGCCTCCATACAAGGCAACTTTAAATCGGCTTATCGCCGCATTTTCTTGTGTATTCCGTGACGAACGGAGAGCCGATTCTCTGGGTGCCTACTCTAAAAAACGATTCCGATATTATCTATCCTGTCCATCCAAAGGTTGCCTGGAAGAGATCGCTGTTAGCGATAAGGCCGCCCATTGCATCTATGTTTATTTTTAATAACTCTTCGTTTTCCTGTAACTCTCTTGATTTTGGTGTAAAATAAAGTGATTCATTCATTCATTATCGTCAGAATGGCAATCTTCACGCTATGGCAATATGAGTTAGATTGGCTTGATTACGATTTAGATTCATCGCAATATGCGTTCTAGAGTAGCCCCGCTGATTATCTCTTGAGCTGACTGTTCCTACTTTGGAATCGATTTGCTGCGTTCAGTACAGCTCTGGTACCAACCGCTGACAAATTATTTTTAGTTCAAATGTTTTTATCTGTCTGTGCTATTCAAATTAATTTATTGAAATTATGACTCAGACTTCTTTGCCAACACTATTCTCTTATTTTAAACTTGCGTTCTTTCAACTGTTTTAAATTGAAGGAAAAATTGTCATATTTATTAGGGGGCGAAGCCCTCATAATACATAGCGCTGTCTGTCTATCTGTGCATGACACGATTACAACCGAACGCGTTGACCGATTTACATGAAACCTTTTTTGTTAGCACTGTTTTAATGTGAGAAGGGTACTGATTGATTTTGGTGACCCCAGGACTACAGGGATCGGAGTTATTGTGTCGTTATGTTAGTTTGTCTGAAAACCTTTTTAAACACTTTTTATAGAATTTAAGGAGGCACTTCTTCAGTAGCTAGCCGCTGGAATAACCTGGGCTTAAAATATAGGTAGAAAATCGCACTAAAAATTAGACTGCATACACATAAACATACCGACTCGAGTGAGCTTTAGACCGCTCTATATAGAATGAGAAATTCTAACTTTTCTATGTATCTTTTCACAAGCCGCAGTATTTTTTAAGATAAGAAAAACCAACATTACTTCCCAATCCTACAATTAACTTTACCCAAACTACAATATAGGGATTTAAATAAATAGCATCTCAAAATGTCGTTTTAATTAATAAAATGACCCCGTAATGATACACGAGTAAGCCAGTCGTTAGGGGTCGTTAATGGGTGGAAAGTGTATGTGTATAGCACGTGGAAAGTGTATGTGTATAGCACGTGGAAAGTGTATGTGTATAGCACGTGGAAAGTGTATGTGTATAGCACGTGGAAAGTGTATGTGTATAGCACGTGGAAAGTGTATGTGTATAGCACGTGGCAAGTGTATGTGTATAGCACGTGGAAAGTGTATGTGTATAGCACGTGGAAAGTGTATGTGTATAGCACGTGGAAAGTGTATGTGTATAGCACGTGGAAAGTGTATGTGTATAGCACGTGGAAAGTGTATGTGTATATCACGTGGAAAGTGTATGTGTATAGCACGTGGAAGGTGTATGTGTATAGCACGTGGAAAGTGTGTGAGTATAGCACGTGGAAAGTGTATGTGTATAGCACGTGGAAAGTGTTTGTGTATAGCACGTGGAAAGTGTATGTGTATAGCACGTGGAAAGTGTATGTGTATAGCACGTGGAAAGTGTATGTGTATAGCACGGTGCGGCGCCAGAATTGTCGGGGACGGCCAGTTAGATAATACTGTGGATGATACAAAAATAATAGACGTATTCTTTGCTTTGTCAAATGAATGAAACAATACTTAGATAAAGCGAGTGGAAGTTTAGGAGAGCTCGTGACAGAGGCGGCTTTACCTATAGTGCAGGGTGTGCGGCGCACACGGGCGCCGGGTCTAAGGGGGCGCCGAGCGCCATCTAATGCGACACAACAGATTATAGGTTAATGATTATATTGGCGTAGTGTCGCATCACTACCAAAGACGCGTGCCGGATAAACGGGAAAAAAACGTTGGGTTGTAGTACTCGAACGAATAATTAACATTATTAATTTTTTAGCTAGGCAATGTCTGGCTTTTCGGGGAAGATCTGAAAAAAATACGATTCTGGTAATGGTAACTTTTTAAAGCTGGTTGAATATACTTACCTACCTCTAATTTTGATAATGTGCTTGCGGAACACATTACCCTTATTCAAAACTTATTATCTTGGCCGTAATATTCAGAATGAAATAATACAATTATTAGGAGAAAGAATAAAAAAAGCTATTGTTTTGCAATTGACACAATCCAAATATTTTTCAATTATTTTAGATTGCACTCCAGATATTGCACACGAAGAACAAATATCGGTTGTCGTACGGTACGTTCTTTTAAATGCAAGCAACAACAAGGCAAAATAACACTTTCTGGGTTTTTTCCTATTACAGACACTACTGGCCAGGGTTTAACTCAACTTTTGTTAGATTTTTAGGGTTCCGGGCCAAAATGGTAAAAAGGAACCCTTATAGAATCACTCTGTCTGTCTGTCTGTCACAGATGGATATCTCGAGAACTACTGATGCTATCGACTTGCAATTTAAAATGGCAAAAGACAACAGTTTTTTGCTAATATAGCATATATAAAAATGTTAAAAAATATTCTTATTTTGATTGCAGGGGGGCGGATAGGGGATCTCAAAAAATTTGAGCGAAGTTACTAGGCCGTGTGGGGTATCATATGAAAGGTATTCATTTGTACATTAATAAACAGTTTTTAATTTTCCTTTAAACCGTATCGTTTTTGAGTTATTTACAAAAAAGTTGAAAAAACGACCGTTCCCCCCCCTTTATCTCCGAAGTTTGCATAGATAAACCCGTGATATTTTTATAGCTAATAGAAGTGTATGTAATTTTTATAGGAAAATTATAGCAAACTCTCTAATTTGCATAGTTTTTTAGACAAGGGGGGTGGAAGGGGGGTTTTCAAAAATTTTGTGAAGTTAATAGGTGATGTGGGGTATCATATGAAAGGTATTCATTTGCACATTAATAAACAGTTTTTAGTTTTCCTTTAAGCCGTGTTTTTAAATTATTTACAAAAATGTCGAAAAAACGACCGTTCCCCCCCTTATCTCCGAAGTTTGCAGAGATAAACCCGTGATACTTTTATAGCTAATAGAAGTGTATGTAAACTTTATAGGAAAATTGTAGCGAACTCTCTAATTTACATAGTTTTTTAGACAAAGGGGGTCGAAAGGGGGTTTTTAAAAATTTTGTAAAGTAAATAGGTGATGTCGAGTATCATATAAAAGGTATTCATTTGCAGATTAATAAACAGTTTTTAGTTTTCCTTTCAGTCGTATTGTTTTTGAGTTATTTACAAAAATGTTGAAAAAACGACCGTTCCCCCCCCCCTTATCTCCGAAGTTTGCAGAGATAAACCCGTGATATTTTTATAGCTAATAGAAGTGTATGTAAACTTTATAGGAAAATTATAGCGAACTCTCTAATTTGCATAGTTTTTTAGACAATGGGGGTGGAAGGGGTGTTTTCAAAATTTTTGGAAAGTTACTAGGTTATGTGGGGTATCATATGAAAGGTATTCTTTTGCACATTAATAAACAGTTTCTAGTTTTTGTTTAAATCGTATAGTTTTTGAGTTATTTACAAAAATGTTGAAAAAAATAGCGTTACCCCCCCCTTATCTCCGAAGTTTGCGGAGATGAGATGAGACCTTTGAAACTTTTATCACTATTAGAAGTGTATGTAAAGATTAGAGGAAATTTATTACAATCTCTCTACATAGCATACTTTTTTAAAAATCATCGAAAGTGTAAAAAATCTACATAAGTTCCGCTATCAGACAAGAGATGGCGCTGTCAAGATTCTCCAACAAATATAAAACCGCCTTTGTCATAAATTATATTGTATGATGCCACGGAACCCTCGGTGCGCGAGTCCGATTCGCTCTTGCCCGGTTTTATTTAATCTCAAACGAAATTGACATACAAGATATGCGTGGTCAAGGTTACGATAATGGTGCAAACATGAAAGGGAAAAATATAGGTCTTTATAAACGAATTTAAAATATAAACCCGCACGCATTTTATGTACCATGTGCGACACACAGCCTAAATTTGGTAGTGAATACGCTGCTAAAGGTTCATTAGAAATAGTAAATTTATTTTCAATTGTGCAAGAAATTTATGTTATATTTTTATCTAGAATCCCTGGATAAGTCCTCGTAATTTCGTAATAGTAGTATGTATTAGTTTATTTATTTAAAATATATGTATATGTACTTATATCTGTATATATTTTGATAACTTCTCTCACTAAATCTCTTCTTCTTAGTGACCTTTAAGTACGCCACCGTCATTATATTGTTGACTCTTTCCTGTCCATCCAAAGGTTGTCTGGAAGAGATCGCTCTTAGCGATAAGGCCGCCCATTGTGCATTTATATTTATTTTAAGTTTTCATATTGTATTGAATTTTAGTTTTTGGTGTACATTATAGATATATTCATTCATTATATGTTATTTATTTATGTTACGTTGGCAAATACTTGCTAAAGAAGCGCCAACTTTAAGTTTAGACTTACCACTCTCAAATACTCGATGGGAGAGCATTTAAAATTGCACTATTTGCACCCGAATTTTCGTATGAAAATATAACTGTAAGTATTCCATTTTGACCCCGCTCCTACCCTAGTAGGACCCCCTAGGGCGCCAGGGTACTGGTGGCACACTGGCGCCACAAGGGCTAGAGCCGCCTCTGGCTCGTGACGTCACAATTCTTTACCGAGGCACGTTTAGCAGCGTGTGACGTCACGCGACATTTCGATATGATGTGTTGCGGCTATTTTTGGATTACGATAAAGAAGAAAAAATACGTGTCATCAATAGATTTTGATAATCTACGGGTATCATTATTTTAGCCGTAAAACGTCCACTACTGAACACAGGCCTCACTCATGGATCTCCATGAGGGGTAGTTGCCATACTCACCACGCTTGGCATAAGGCGAGCGCAGTACGGGATGTTTATACACGGAAAGACGCTGCTGCCCATCTTCAGGAGGTATCCCTTAGCAGGCGCGTACTGCATCCACGGGCATGAGAGGAGGGCAACATTCTACTGCCGGCACCCCACGGCATTTTTGCCAAAGCTCATTTCAAATACCCACTATTACTACCCAGGTCTTAACGATGGTTGGCTCTCATCAAGGAAACCGAGAACAATCAAAGTCAGCTCAGCCATTGACGTAAAGCTCAGATTAAAATAGATGCTATTGCTATAAACAATGGTACCTAGATAACAGTGGTCTATAAAACTGTCGCTCTAAGATGTTTTTGTGTGTAGATGCGTTGCGCGTTCCATGTTAGAAGAAGAAGAAGAAGAAAAATACAAATATAAATGTTATTGTTTTTTTTTAGTTTTTTGTTATTATTGGTTTTAATTTTATTTTTATTAGTCGTATTGTTTAAATTTTTAAATTTACAATAGCCATTATTTTATAAATATAAAAAAAAATAATTTACAGAACATTGCACATCCATAATGGGTAAATTACATTGAAAAAATTATAAATGTGAGATCTTTATACATGTAATTACGCAATAAATATACTTTGACTTTGACTTTGAAAAACATTTTTTACCACACGCACAAATCACAAAACATACATCCACAAAAAAACAACATTAAAAATAAAATATCATAAATAAACAAGAAGACGCAGATGTGGCGTGGGTAAATGGGTCCCCAACTCAGCATTGTGTAGCACCTGGCCAGGCTCAGATGCTACGCTGGTTTTCAGTTGGGGCCCCGGGTGACTTCACGACCACAAAAGAGAGAAGGAGGAAGAAAAGAAGGAGACAGGAGAGGACGTTATGTTACGAACAAGGTAAAAGAGAAGTAAAATAGGTAGGTTAAAGCCAGAGTCACAGTTCAATAGAGTTAAGTAGGATGAACTCATCTAACTTCGTGTCAAAGGCATTTGAGTAGTAATTAGAAAATGGCCGCCTACATGGCCAGCCAAATAACATAAGAATTTTTAAATTTGCTTGGCACTGGCGGCATAGTGTAAAACCAAACACAAAAAGTCATAAAATAAGAAGACAAGACAAATACCAATAAATTATTAATTTCTTTAATTCAGAATTAATATGAGTTTTAATCAGTCTTTTATGAGGAATATAGGCAAAATTAATCACATTTTTTTCTAGAAACCTAGAGATAAACCAAATTTACGCTAGATCTACGCAAGTCAACTTGCCTAATTCCGTGGTGAACTCTTTAAGTCCGTGATAGCTACTACTTTAATTCTGATATAACGGCGCCGCGCCTCATATACAGTATATCTAGCGACTGTAGTTAAAAAATGTATGAATGTATGATAGTTTGCTAAAATGCGCAGTAAACTATACCTACTACAGCCACTGTAGTTTGGGCTTCATTTGCATAGTAACGTACTATTACTACCGTAGTAACGGCAGGCGACATAACAGTGACAACTCATGGTAGACACACAGTATGTAAGACTCGGTTTAACACATCTACAAATAAAATATCTACCGTTTGATTGCTATTCCTAGAATCTTCAGATCTGACAAATCTGACAGGAGGTTCAGAGTGATTTGGCGCCAAGATACATAACTCTAAGATTAGAATCGCTAACAATCAATGTAGGCGACAAACTCCTCATTAATTTTTAAACGACTTCGAAAAGAAGATTCTCAATTCGACTGCATGATTTTTGTATGTTTGTCACGCGATTACTTCACTAATTATGATGCATTTAGATAATTCCTTTTTTATATTTACTTAGGTTTTTCAGAGGTGGCATCAAAACTCGATTCTGATGATGGGATCTATGAGAAATTAACAGGTAACAGTAGACTATGTCCGGCCACAGCACATGCTGAATAGGACAATTTTTGTCACTAGTTTTAGGACCTTAATTTTAAATATTTTGTCCCGGCGAACTTTGTACCGCCCCTAGTCGTAGGTACTAGTAATAGGTACCCTACTACTACTCTACTTCTACTCTACTGTTATTTTTTCCCGATTAAAAATCAGGGATTGATCGTAGAATGGTGTAAGTATGTATTTTTCAGTGCAGAATCATAAAGAAATTAAAACAAAAAATGTTGTCAACAAAATAAAAAAAAGTTTGGTTTGGACCACGCTTAACATTTAGGGGTATGAAAAATTCTCAGACCTACCCGTTATGCACACAAAATTTCGTAAAAATCGGTCCAGCCGTTTCGGAGCTGTCTGGTAACAAACACCGCGACACGAGAATTTTATTTATTAGACAGTTTGTACCTACTATGTGTGACAAAATAAACGTATTCCTTATCTTTACTTACATACACATCATCATCATGGTCATTGGAATGATAAATGGAATGAAATAATGTAATAGGGTAATAGTGTGTACTGGAGTCCCTCAAGGCATAGTTCCATGACCTAAATTAACCTTGCGGTTGGGTTTTTGCTTAGGGTAAGAGATATACAGATACATCCAATCCACCACTGCAATGGACACCCACGTCTGCCAAAACTGCGCTCGCGCAGTGAGGTCGAGGAAAGGACAGTTTAGTCATTTAAAAAATCCACCATCCAAACCGCAGGCATTACCTGAACCGTATGTAATAGACGACAAAGATGATGATGATGGGTTGGCACTGCAGCGTCCCGTACAGCATGACTATCAGTTGCTGACGCTGTATAAATCATTTATAATAGATGCAAAGGCCTTACTTTTTCATCTAATATCCACTATAACACATGCAAAGCAGCAAGCTGAATCCCACTGCGTTATTAATATCAAGAATATTTTTATAAATCCTATTTTCTATCTGTATCGGTGTCATCGAGTTTGAAGGTCTTAATAAAATGTGTATCCAGCAGATTTCGCCGGTCATATAATAATTGAAGTGATGCTGGAAGGCGGCCAAAGACTCGCTCGGAGATAGGGGTTACCAGATGAAAAAATCAAAAGACCGGAGAAAAGGCCTGATTTCCATGGAAAAGTCCTGAGATTTTATACAGTTTAAGAATTTTCTCTCAAAAACGTATTATTATCGTTTTATACACTGCGGATCTAGCTCAAGATAGTTTTTAGTTCGTTTTACTTGGATAAATACTTGATTTTAACTGTTCAATCGTTAAAAAGAAGATTATTTTTAGTTGGTTTAACTTTTAATTAAAGAGATTTATAAAATGTAACCTGTGTTTTACTGAAAATCCTTTGATATCACGAGAAAAGTCGAAAAAGCTTGAAATCTCAGGACAAATCCTGAGATATGGTAACCCTACTCGGAGAAGATGCTTCATGTGCCATTTGTAATAGAAACACGATGACTGAGTAATCATTGTCAATTAGTTTTAAATTACAGGATTTTATGGGGTAATTTTTACATAAAATACTTACAAATACAAAAATCTTTATTGCATAAAATTGGTTTACTGTAAGTGGTACACTTGTTCCTGGGATAGTTTTCTCTGTTACACGATAATAAGTTCTCTCTTCCCTATGAAGATCCATTGCAGATTTTGCATAGGTACACATATTACTAGTTGGCTTATTAAAACTATGGTATACTATACCATACAGCTAACTTATGTTATTATTTAACAACAACAATAAAAATGAAAGAATAATAGTAACAGTTGTGAGTGAGTGTGAGTGTGTGAGCATGCATGTGATTATAAAAGTAAGGCCCTTAAATATATTAAAGATGATTCATAAAGAGTCAGGTAATCATGCTGTACGGGACGCTGCAGTGCCTGCTTGGACGCTGAAAGATGGATTAGGCTTGCCCAGCACCTATACCATCTTCCCAGCTTAATCAACTATTAGTTAGATGAAAGAATAGACCGATACGTCTGAAGCTAAACTAAGCCGCGGGCTTTCTTCACGATGGATGTGAAAGTGTTAAATATATGTGTGACAGTGCATGGGATGCATAATATTCACGCAACATGCATAGACTAGCTTTAGCTAACCAGTGTTGCCAACCCGGTGTCAGGTTTTGGGGCTAAGTGGAGTTCTAAAAAGGGCTAGATGGGGGCTAGATTTGGCCAAAAAAATTAAAATAGGAAAAGTTAGTTTTTTTTATTGAAATCAAATAAAATAATAAATTTTTTAACAATCGTTTACTAAATATTAATCAAAAAATTTAAACAAACAACTTTTTTAATTAAAAATACACCCTAAAACTCAATCTCCTCACCGGAGGAGGATTCTTCGCCATACAATTCACTTGTACCTACTTTGCGAAGTTGATGGTTGAAGAGATTGATTATCAGTTCCAGCAGGGGGTTGTTCCAGCATTTAGTTAATGCTTTGTTATGTTTGAATTTCTTTCTCATTGTATCGCATGATTTTTTAAATATTTGTACTGTGTGCCAGAATAAAGTTTTCTTACACGGTTTCGGGGCTACAAATAGGGCTAGGGGCTAAATCATCATTTTAAGGGCTGAATAAGTGAAAAAAGGGCTAGATCTAGCCCCGAAAGGGCTGAGTGACATCACTGTAGCTAACTCGTCTGTCAGTTTGACATTGACGTTTTGACTCTCTCTTACCTCTTGCTTCCGAACCTGAATGGACGTGATTAATATTGTCTTTAAGTATCTATATATGTACATAAATCTTGTTTATTAACGAGAATACGGACATTTATTTTGAGTTAATAAATGAGTCTTTATTGAAACATACAATCGTGTGGTTATTTCTATCTGGCGAGCGCCTTCTGCGACACATCAACGTATAAAAGAAAGTAGGGGGTGCATACCAATTTTTACACAAGACTAAGGTAATTTACCGTTTCAGCGTGACGAATTTTTTCCCTTCCAAAATAACTTGTAGGTATTCATGGGCTGTTCCTAGAGCCCCTGTCGGCTCATTACACATGACATATTAAAATACACCCTGTACCTCTAATAAAGAATAAACACTTGGGAGAGTAGATATCTCCCGCGATCATTTTCTTCACCATCTG
Source organism: Pasiphila rectangulata (assembly GCA_963082625.1). NCBI lineage: Eukaryota > Metazoa > Arthropoda > Insecta > Lepidoptera > Geometridae > Pasiphila > Pasiphila rectangulata. Next base: position 8,279,710 of record OY720264.1, on the reverse strand, counting down.
TTGCTAACACCTTGAGATGTCCGTTACCTTGTAAAAACGTTTACGATAGAAACGTAACCAAAGGTTTAAATCTTTAGATGTGCCCTGACACCAAAAACTGATACTGTACTTTGTAAACTTTCGCGATCTGTAGACATAATTTTAAACTGATTATCGGCACTTAATCGCATAATTACTTTATTTTATGTTATTATTTCCCGACGTTTCGAGTGCTCTGCTATGTGTGAGACCACAAGGTAATAAGGTAATTAAGGCTGTAATAAATAAGGTAATCACGCGATAAAGTCCCGTTAATCAGTTTAAAGCTGATACTGTCTTAAAATGTGTGTTAACAAAATGCCTACACATGCCAGTGTGCGTGCGTCGGCATTATTGTTAACACTTGTTTTGCCAATAATCCAAACTGTTATTGTTACTATTATTGTACAATCTTATTGCAAAACTTTCTTGAAAAAAACGCACCACGTCCTGCAGGCTGATTACGTATCTCGCGATAGGTTTGCAAAAAGCTTAAATCTCGCAATTATCGCTGTCAAACGTCAATTCGTGAATGAACTTTGTGATGAATATACAACAACACTTGTAACTAATTCAAAATTGACGTTTGATAGCGTTGATCACGGTATTAGCGCATGTTGCAAACCTGTCGCTAGATACGTAATCAGCCTGCCGCTAACACTGTGTTTAGGTTAGGTTCTGTAATAGGTAGGTTTAGGCACCCTGATTCCAAATGAGCGAGCCATCTCATTTCGCGTGGAAACAAAACAGCGGTCTCATCACGGTAAAGGCGTATCTAACGATTGAAATCTTTGAACGTAACGACTTTTACGAGACGATTATTGACAGATAGAGTAGTCCCAGACTATCCGTGGAGACGTGGGCCGCGTCAGATAACTTTGCGTTCCGAAATGAGAACTAAAAATAAAATTAGGTATGTTAAAAAATAAATTGAGACCTCGGCCTCGCGGGATGACTGTTAGATTTGAAGCATTTTTAATTTTGCGATAACTCCTAAAATATTTATTTAAATTTGGTAGTTGTAGTGTATGCGATACTATTGCATAAATACGCTGTCTCGTGTGTCTTGTGTATAGACGGATATTGGTTAGAGAAGTGACACTGTCACAATGAGAACTGTCATGTGAGCCAGAAGGGCGGGAATGAGTTAAATTCTCATGTGTGTAAGATAAGGGAGTTCGGGGTGAGTTAAATTGTAAATACGAGGGCATTGTCGAGCCAATGTGTAGTAATATACATCTTAACAACCCCGTACCTACACTTATTATTAATTATAAACTAAGAGTGGTGTATTATGAGTTAGAGCGTAAGGGACCCGAACTAGGGCGACCGGTCGGACCCGGCAAGCCTTGCTCCCTAATCGCCCTAACTACCGGGCCCTGAATACCGTGTAGTGTAATACAGCTTTACCTCCGGAAGGGCAGCATCGTCTCGTCATCGTGTAGGTATCAATATCCCGTGCTGCGTGGCGAGTAAAGCAACTTCCGCTCATGCAGATCCATGAGGGAGGCCTTTGTTGTTGATTGGCTGAATTTATGATGATGAATTGAGTTTGCTGTTTAGCTCTCAATCCTTCTTATTAAATAGGTTAGGTTCTGTAATAGGTAGGTTTAGGCACCCTGATTCCAAATGAGCGAGCCATCTCATTTCGCGTGGAAACAAAACAGCGGTCTCATCACGGTAAAGGCGTATCTAACGATTGAAATCTTTGAACGTAACGACTTTTACGAGACGATTATTGACAGATAGAGTAGTCCCAGACTATACGTGGAGACGTGGGCCGCGTCAGATAACTTTGCGTTCCGAAATGAGAACTAAAAATAAAATTAGGTATGTTAAAAAATAAATTGAGACCTCGGTCTCGCGGGATGACTGTTAGATTTGAAGCTTTTTAATTTTGCGATAACTCCTAAAATATTTATTTTTGGTAGTTGTAGTGTATGCGATACTATTGCATAAATACGCTGTCTCGTGTGTCTTGTGTATAGACGGATATTGGTTAGAGAAGTAACACTGTCACAATGAGAACTGTCATGTGAGCCAGAAGGGCGGGAATGAGTTAAATTCTCATGTGTGTAAGATAAGGGAGTTCGGGGTGAGTTAAATTGTAAATACGAGGGCATTGTCGAGCCAATGTGTAGTAATATACATCTTAACAACCCCGTACCTACACTTATTATTAATTATAAACTAAGAGTGGTGTATTATGAGTTAGAGCGTAAGGGACCCGAACTAGGGCGACCGGTCGGACCCGGCAAGCCTTGCTCCCTAATCGCCCTAACTACCGGGCCCTGAATACCGTGTAGTGTAATACAGCTTTACCTCCGGAAGGGCAGCATCGTCTCGTCATCGTGTAGGTATCAATATCCCGTGCTGCGTGGCGAGTAAAGCAACTTCCGCTCATGCAGATCCATGAGGGAGGCCTTTGTTGTTGATTGGCTGAATTTATGATGATGAATTGAGTTTGCTGTTTAGCTCTCAATCCTTCTTATTAAATAGATCCAAATCCTTCAAGTCACGAGGGGGGGGGGGCGACCTTGGTCACTAAAACGCTTGTATCTCAAGAACCACTTGGTATTTGTTTATGATGGTTTCTGATCTAGAATCTAGAGTAAATTACCAATTTTTACGTATAATAACATAAGACAAAATAAAATTGTTAAATGATGACTATAACGACCGAGTTACGTTCTTCTGTTCACTTCTTTTCCTAACTCGCGTGTCATCTGAAGTGAACAGATTCAATTATGTGCTTTATTCTATTAATTTGTGTTGTTTTATTTTGTAATTTGTGACGCGTCAATAAGGTCCATGCGGCCGCACTGAATAAAGTATTTTTTGATTCTTGATTCTTCCGGGTCATGGCTGTTCATATGACTGAATGTCCAAATAGTTATTAAAACAGTACTTACCTAATTTGTCATTGTGAAAACTAGTAAATTTTTCATTTTTCGGTTTAATTCATAGCTTACTAGATGACCCTACGAACTTCGTAGCGCACCTATAACCACCACTTACAACTTATCCTACTACTACCTTACAACTACACTACTATCTACCCCTACTGCCGTAAAATAGTAGTAGCGGCAGTAGTAGTAGAACTACTACTAACCTACGGCAGTAGGGGTACAACTAACCTACTACTACCCTACAACTACGATACAACTAACGCTGAAACATGTGTTTAATATTTTTTTTAATAAATACTTTCATCCCCTACTTTAACCCCTTCTGATTTAATTTACGCAACGAAAAGTAACCTATGTCGGTCTCCATGGTCTAATCTACTCCTATACTAAAATTCATCCAAATCGGTTCAGCGGTTTTGACGTGAAAAAAAAATACATTCTTACTTTCACTTTTTTATATTAGGTAGTAGGAAGAAGGATGACTCAAACAAATACTTATGCTTTCTATAAGAAAAATAATTTTCTCTCTACAATATTTCAGCAGGACGTCTTGCTCTTCTATAATTTACAGGCGTTATCTATAGTTACTCAATTAATTGCCGCGGGGTGCCGGCAGTAGAATGTTACCCCTACTCTCATGCCCGTGGATGCAGTAAGAGCCTGCTAAGGGATACCTCCGGAAGATGGGCAGCAGCGTCTTTCCGTGTATCAACATCCCGTACTGCGAGCTCGGTGAGTATGGCAACTACCCCTCATGGAGATCCATGAGGGAGACCTGTGTTCAGTAGTGGACTATTTACGGCTGGAATGATGATGATGACTCAATTAAGCTTTTAATACTTCTTATACTTATGCCAATTTTGTGTGTTTAGTATGAAATGCGACAAGATATATTTACCTACCATGTTTAATATGCGTTACTGACGAAATATGTACGACCTTTACATCTATTAAAGATGATTTATACAGCGTCGCCAACTGGTTTTCATGCTGTATAGGAAGCTGCAGTGCCTGGGACTTTGTTTGATGGATTAGGCTTGCTCAGCACCTATACCATCCTTAGCCAGCTGGTAGTCAGAGGAAAGAACAGGGTCAATACGTCTGAAGCTAACTAAGCCGCGCTTCCTCACGATAAAGCACGTTGCACGCATACCAGTTGCTGACGCTGTATAAATCATGTATAATAGACGTAAAGCCTAAAGAGGTTCGCGGACATAGTGGATACCCAGCTTTACAACCCAGAGGGGAATGGGGGAATAAAATAACATACAAAATTACGAGAAACTCCTATAATTCATTAAATAATATTAACAGTTGGAAAGTAGACATGATTGAACATCACTTTTCACTTATGATCTATGTGTTTTTGTTCATTTTTTCGAAACCATCTCTTCTAGGGCCTTGATCTCCGCTGAAACAGAAAAATAGTATTAAGATGGTATACGCTTGCATACAAAGGTTCAGTTTCATCACATACTTTTATTTTTCTAAAGATAAACTTGACCAAGCAAAAAATTAGACCCAAGTTTGGTATCAAATGAAAGGAAATGACATGCAGAATGAAAAACTGAGGGTAGACTTTACAAAAAAAATAGCTAACCTCCCGAGTGTCGGGGGTATCTTTGGCGGTGGAAACTCGGGCATTCGGGCAGTGAATATGTAATATCTAAATGAACAACAAATATATCCGCCGAACTTTCCGTCGAAGGTCAGGCAGCGGTGGTGATTTCTTTGGTGGGTGTAGTGTTCACGTAATATCACTAGTGTTTGTATACTAGTGTAATTAAGTAAGGCCTTTGCATCTATTATAGATGATTTATGAAGCGTCAGCAACTGGTAATCATGCTGTATGGGACGCTGCAGTGCCTGGGACATTGTTTGATGGATTAGGCTTGCCCAGCACCAATACCATCCTCTCAGCTTAGTCAGCTGTTAATCAGAGGAAAGAACAGGTCAATACGTCTGAAGCTAACTGAGCCGCGGGTTTCCTCACGATATTTCCTTCACCGTTAAGCACGTGTTAAATGTGAACTTACACTTTTCAAGAAAGAAAAATCCATTGGTTCACGGCCGGTATCGAACCCACGACCTTCGATTAAGAGTCGGGGGTACATACCACTTGGCCAACACGGCTTATTTAATTATGAACGATATATTTATGATAATATTTATGTATTAAAGTAAGTCTGTCGTCTCGTACGGTCACACCACGCGGCGTCGAAGCGTGGCAGTCGCTTGCAAGCCGCTGAGCGGTAAAGACGTGGTAGTGAGTTAACGAGCCGATATAGTGTAGTGTATAAGTGTGTTTATATAATGGCGCTTCTAAACGGGCAATATTTTTCTACAATATGTGGCTGCAATACAATGGCCGGCAACATTGCTAGCAATACCAGCCAGACTATGCAATATTGCAGTAATGTCCCGGCAATAATTGCCAAACATTTTAGGTGTGGCCATGTATGGCCGATATTGTTCGATAGATGGCCGGGCCCTCGCTGACCGATCGATGTAACTGCAATATTGCCCAGCCTATTCTATTGCTGTTTCAGTAGCTTCCTATTGTAATGGCATAGTGCATCTTTTTCTACATATATGAAGTTTGTTGTAATAATAATAATTTATCTTTATTTCAGACACTGATATGGACCTTCCATATCAGTATTACAAACTAAATTTAAAATAGAAAATAAAATAAAATTAGATATTAAACTACATGTAGGTATACAGGCTAGGCTATACCTACCTACCTAAATGTAGGTAGGTATAGCTCAGGATGTCAATTCCATCCCGCGTTTAAACATTGTCGTTTGGATTAGCCTATCTGATAGACTAACAATAATACTATTTTTACACATGTCAACCCTATGTATGAGTGATGCTTTGACTAACTGCTATGTTCTGTGCTAAGTTTGTAAATAATTTTTCATCGAGTCTTATTTCCAGACTTAAATTGTCTAAAGTTTCACGCCTATTTAGGTAAGGTAGAATCCACAATCTCTTTTTTCTCTTTTCATTTTAAAATCATGTAAGCCGCTGCGACAAGTGTGATGTCGTCAGCCATTGTTGTCGATTTGTGTAGCCCGTTTAAGAGTCTGCATCATGAGCCACCCTATAGCCGACATTTTATTTTACAAGTTTAGGAAAACCAACAGCTAGTTTAAGTCTTAAAGGTAACTGTAGTAATTAGAGGCTAATTATAGGTTTCCCCAGATAATAAACAAAAGTTATATAGGTTCAACAGTCCTTTGAATTTATTTTAACTAAAATACCAATTTAAAACTAATTTAAAAACTATCACTAATTATCAAAAAAATAATTACTCAACAAACGTCTTAGGCGTTTTGGAGAGGTGTTATATAAATCTATATCTAACGACACATTATTACTTCATATATATTATTTATATATAGACACATATCGCAACACATGGCCCGGCCATAGATTGCTCGGACATCAGTGGCCGAGCAATATTTTTGTAATGGTCGGGCAATTAGTTGCCAATAGCCACAAATTGCAACAAAAGTGTAACCCGTTTAGAAGCAGCTTAATATAAATACCCAGGACCGGGAACTGTACAGTGCGCCACTACCTATGCGTCTTTGTTGTTTCTAGTGCATTTCGTGACGTACGAGGAAGGACCCGATTTCTCCTAAAGATGCTATGTAGTGGCAAAACACGTGCCGAATAATTTTTAGTTTTACAAGCGCTCGCGCGCTCATTTAATTAATCCTTAGACATAGATAGATAATGCTTTATTGTACACCATTATACACAAAAAATACAAACGGTAGAAATTAACAAAATGACAAATAATGAGGCACAATTGGCGGCCTTATCGCTCAAAGCGATCCTGGCAACCTTTGGATGGACTCGAATAGGTGAATAAGAGTAGACGGTGGCGTACTGAGAAGTTCATAGGCAAAAATGTATAATAAATATAATTAAAATAAACAAAAAGGTTTCATATAAATTGGGCAATGCGTTCGGTTGTAATAATTTTATGCACAGACAGACAGCGCTATGCTTATTAGGGGCCAATCTGTATTCTTTGCATACAGCTATAAAAGTTTCAAGATTTTTCCTAAAAACTTTGGAGACAAGGAGGGAGAATGGTATTTTTAACCATTTTTCTGAGTCAAAAACTTACTTATCTAAACGCCAGGCTTTAAGGCAAACTGAATTATTGGGCGAACAAATTAAATTATATGCTTTATTCAATTTAAATGTGTCTTGTTCTTCTTTCGTAAATTGACTATTCTATATAGCATTTTGCTCTGAAGTTATATAAACACTTATTGACTTTGAATTTGACATTATTCAAGTGCAAATGAAGCCCTTCCATATGTTACCATCTATGACTTATACTTCAGCAAAATTCTATAAAGAATGTTTGTAAACAAACTGTCACTCTTTAATCTTTCAGTTGAATTGCTTCCTAAGAGCTGGTTGTTTGAGTTAATAGTTATTTATGTTGAAGGAAGTGCGCAAAAATCCCCAATAATTGAGAAACCAACAGAAAGAAAGTAATTTTTATGTTTGGTATTGACAGTTTGGTTACAAACATTCTACATAGAATTTGGCTAAAGTATAGTTACCCCATTACATTGTCAGAGTAGCGGGAAGCCAATGGATGCAGTTGGCACAGGGTCGGAAAGAATGGCGTTACAAAGAGGAGGACTATACTCAGCAGTGAGTGAATGTGTGCTGATTAGGGCATGTAAACCGATTAATCGATTAACCGAAAAACCGATTAATCGACTGATTTAACGACGGTTTTTCATCGGTTATTTTTGACAAAAAACCCGGGTTTTCGGTTATTTTTTAATAGGTATTAAATAACAAATTTATTGAAAACTAAGCCTTGCAGACTTTAATTAAAACTAGCTGCACCCCGCGGTTGATAAGCAAACATGCCATACCAAGGAAATACTTCATTTTTTGGGATAGAAAGTATTAAGCCTTAATCCAGGTATAAACAATGTACCTATATTCCAAGTTTTAGCCAAATTCGTTCAGCCGTTTCAGCGTGAAAGAGTAACAAACATCCATACATAGATGTTATACATACTCAAAAACATTCGCGTATATTATATTAGTAGGATAGGACGAATATAATAATATCTTATCCATCTAATTATTTTACAACATTTAATGCGTTAAAATTAGGTACTTAAATACAAACAACCACCTCAGAAAACTTTAGACCGCATAAAAAGTCGCCAGTGAATATCGTCATGCAAATAAGCTATTAACGACTAACAAAATTAACCGGAATATAACTATATTTACAAAACCCAACATCGTACTACAGGGATCTGCATACAGACATTAACAACGCAATAGCTCTGGACAACGACCAAATTCGATCAACAATAATCAGCATCATAAATAAAAATTTTGCAATAGAAGACATAGGACCAGAAAATATTAGAACCATAGATGAATCATTACCATTAGACCTCAAAGACCAGCTTGGGCTAGAAATAAGAAAGGCCCTACAGCCAACCGTAAAAACAGTTGATTTAAGTAGACTCGATTTAGAAACGCGAGTTAAGAAATGGCCCTGTATTATGAAGGAGAACACATGGGAGACAACATAAAGAAGGTATACGAAGCTCTTAGTCGATTCACACTTCTGTAGAATCAGAGAGAATATTTTCATCAGCAGGCCTAATGTGTAACAAAATCCGCACTTCACTGGGTGACGACTCTCTTAACGCACTTGTGTCACTTCGGTCTTATTACCAAAACAAAAAGGAGTCATTATCTTTAATATAATATGTTAATGTTAACCATGTCTTTCAACTTTAAGAAGATAGTGTATTCTACCAAATCAAAAGTAGATTACAATCTATGCTATAATATAACTATTAAATTGTTGATTTTAATAACTTTATTTGAGTAATAGTGAGTTGAAGTGAATTACACTAACTAGAAACTTTTAGAACTGATTTATCATATTATAATGTTTTAGGATAACTCGACTCATCCGAAGAATAAAGTCCAACATGCAGAATTGTTAGTTTTCAGAAGACGTTGAAGTTTCTGCATACATATGTATCGGACTTATTCTTTTGACGAGTCGAACTATATTGTTGATTTTTATAACTTTATTTGAGTAGAGTGAGAGTTTTGAGTAAGAGAGAGAGATAGTTTTAATACTAGTAATTAATAAGTACTTATGAAAATATTAAGTTGATTTTTATTCAAATGATATGGTTTTATTTTGTCCTATAATAACCTATGTAAAAAATCTCGAAAAATAATCGATTAATCGGTTAACCGGATATTAAAAAATAAAAACCGAAAAACCGGTTTTTTTAAACAACCCGGTTTTTACATGCCCTAGTGCTGATAGATAGATAGTTACCCCACTTAAAAATATGAATTATTAAATAGTTGGTTTTCGTTTGAGGCTAAATGGCGGTGCTGTGTTATTCCAGCATCATTTTACTGAAGCTGTAATTTTATTAACATACATATAACCGGGTATTTATCGCGTAAATTACCTTTATTATTTCCCGACGTTTCCCCGGGACCATGCTTGGTGCAATCCAAGCGAAACGTCGGGAAATAATAAAGGTAATTTACGCGATAAATACCCGGTTATATGTATGTTAATAATGTGTTGTGATCGCGAAAGTTTAAAAAAGACAGCTGTAATTTTAGTCTTTAAGGTACAATTTTTTTTTATCTTTGAGTATTTCCCTTGATTTATGGATGGATGGATCCCATCATAAGAACTGGGTTTGAAAGAAAGTTAACATTATTAAAATTACCTGCAGCAGCTCTCGCCTTCTCTTCCTTCAGCTTAGCATCCTTCACCACACGCTCCTTGGCTTCAATCTCCCGCAGCTTGGTCTCCTTCTTGGACAGCCGGTTCTGGTGGAACGCTCCGTATGCAATGCCAACGGTTAGGAAGGACCAGCGACCAAACTGGAATACAAGGACAATAAGCTTTTAAAACTTGATTTAAAATGGTGTGAATTTGAATCTATCAATGTTCAGGCTGTGGGGTGCCGGCAGTAGAATGTTGCCTGTACTCTCTTGCCCTGATGCAGTATGCCAGGGACTACCTCCGAAAGCCTGCCAAGGGTGACAACCCCTGATGACCAGTGCTTGGCGATCCATGAGGAAGGCCTATGTCCAGCAGTGAATGTCCTATGGCTGAGTCCTATGAAGATGATGAAATAATTTCTTGATTAGTTGATGAGTTCTTGACTAGGATACTCTAGTATTTATTCTAATATTAGTACAGTTTATTATTCTTGACTGGGATAGGAGATAGCAGGAAGGCAGCGGAGTTAAAGTTGGGCGATCTCGTCGCGTTTAGGAGTTTGCCCTTGACTTTCATGGGTTAAAAAAAACAAGTAACCTAAGAATATTTAGTTAATGTTTTGAACGAAGCACTTAACTTTAAGATTCCTGCTTTCCTAAAGTACGGTTGACGCAATTTTGTGTTGGTTAGAAAAAAATTGAGTGATTTGATGGAAGGGTTTTTGAACTTGAATGAGCTAAGTACTGGCTGAAAAGAAAACCAAACAAAATTTAAAAGAAGAAACAAATGAGGCTCGAAATGTAATAAATTCAATCTGAATTGAAAAGATACAACCCAAAACATACATTGTTACATAATGGGGGATGTGTAAGACAAATTACTATTGGTAACTTACTCTGATCAGGGGCGATACGCGCACTGGAGGTCCGTAGGGAAGTTCAGACATTTTGATTTGAATTTGGGAGTGTAAGGAGAATCCGAATAGGATTTTTGATAAAAAATCCCAGAATAATCCTTCTTTCGTCGAAAGAGGTTATAAAACAGTAATGTTGCCTTGATCAAAAACAAATATCCCCAAGGCAAGAACAAACAAATTATGAATTTTTAAATGAAACTTAATCTGATATTTTAATGTAAAACAAAAATAAAGACTAAGATGTAAATGAAACAATTATATATTTTTTTATTCGTACCATTTTTGTTGTTATTCAAACACTTTTCTGCGTGGAATGAAACAAATCATTTTTCCTAATGGCAATTTCTGCCAGTTTTGACAGTTCTATGACAGCAGCTAAGAAATCCACCAATCGTTGGCCGCACCGTTGCCCGGCTGATTCATTGACTAACCAATCAGGCATCAATCAACAATCATTCCGTCAGAAAATAAATAATCATCATCAGTCGTCAAAATGGCGTTGCTCATGTCGATCGTGTCGGTAACAATTTCATTATTGTACACGCCGTTTTTGCTGTTAATTCTGTGTGTGATATTCCTTGCCTCCATCGGCAAATCTCTGGGCGTCAGAAAGCTGTACGTCAACATATTGCTCAAACTTTTCGAGGTGAGTTACATTCATATTTTCGGTCGTAAATAAGTATCTATTTTTGATAATCAAGTCTTTAATATTACTTGAAACACAACAAAGGCATTGTTTTCTTCTCTTAGCTGAATCTTTGAGGGAATCTTTTTACTTCTCAGGTTTTTGTGCATCAAAACAATGTTATGAAGGTTATAATTTTACACATCACGCAGTAAGGAGTATTTTCTACATAGCATTCGCTCTTAGATTACCTTGTACTTATGCTCGTGATCTCTCCAGTTTTATCAATTATCTGGACATTAGTTAGTAACCTAGTTAAACTCATCGTCTTCAACTAAGCTATTGCGTATTTCGTTCGGCCACGGAAAAATATCGTTGATTAGTTTTACTAACTTTGTCGATTACAATGGATTTTACATAAATATCAGTAACACAGGAATTTATCCTGTTTGTAATACCTGACCACAGCTGTTGTAATGTAACACAGTTGAAACATCGGCAGTATTAAAAATAAATACCACTTAGCCGTGGGGTGCCGGCATTAGAATGTTACCCCTCCTCTCCTACCCGTGGATGCAGTAAGAGCCTGCTAAGGGACATCTCCGGAAGATGGGCAGGAGCGTCTTTCCGTATATCAACATCCCGTACTGCGCTCACCAACCCGCCTGCCGAGCGTGGTGAGTATGGCAACTACCCCTCATGGAGATCCATGACGGAGGCCTTAGTTCAGTAGTGGACGTTTTACGGCTGAAATAATGAACCACTTACAACTTTAGAAGTCGATCAATCATCACCATCTCAGCCGTAGGACGGCTCCCACGCCCACTGCTGGACATAGGCCTCCTTCATGCAGCTCCAAGATCACAAGGGAGCTGCCAAACTCGCTTGGCAGGATTGGCAAGCGCAGCACAGGAAGCTGGTACACAGAATGAAACTCCTGCCCATCTAGGCTTAGGTTTAATACATTTATTCTCAAAAAGACTCATTGTGTCACTTCATCATTTCAGCCATAAAACGTCCACTGATGAACACAGGCCTCCCTCATGGATCTCCATGAGGGGTAGTTGCCATTCTCACCACGCCTGGCAGGCGGGTTGGTGAGCGCAGTACGGGATGTTGATACACGGATAGATGCTGCTGCCCATCTTCCGGAGGTGTCCCTTAGCAGGCTCTTACTGCATCCACGGGTAGGAGAGGAGGGGTAACATTCTACTGCTGGCACCCTACAGCTAAATTGCAATTATCCTTTATTACACTTAACACATGCTTTAACGGTGAAGGAAACATCGTGAGGAAACCCGCGGCTTAGTTAGCTTCAGACGTATTGACCTGTTCTTTCCTCTGAAATGAAATTGAAATTGTTTATTTGCCAGAAGTATGGTACAAAGGTTTTAGGATAAGTAAGTCAGCTTCACATACTTCACTGATTGATCAGCGTGCAAAATAATGTATGTAGTTACAAGTACCTACATAGGAATGAACGGAGGTTCTAATATTAATTGATTTACATCCAATTCAAATTTCAAATTATCATATGTATACAATGTCAAAATTTACTATTTAAATAATCATTTACTTTATAAATACATTTATCTACTAGCAACCTATACAGCTTTGTCTTAAATTGTCTGAATGGTAATTCTCTGACTAATAGCTGACTAAGCTGAGAGGATGGTATAGGTGCTGGGCAAGCCTAATCCATCTTACAATGTCCCGGGCGCTGCAGCGTCCCGTACAGCATGATTACCAGTTACTGACGCTGTATAAATCATCTATAATAGATGCAAAGGCCTTACATACTTTTTTTATTAAAAGGCGGTACCGTTTCACAATAGTAGGTAGTTGACTCGGGGTGAGTGAGAGAGTCTATGGCACTTTGACCACTTCAAGGCAATGAGTCAGTCAACAACAGAACAAACAAAATCAGTGATTCATGTAATTTTTGGTAATTAACGCTCCTTCAGTGAACTGTTGTTTTTAATAAAATAGATAAACAGGCCGTGGGGTGCGGCAGTAGAATGTTGCCTCTCCTATCTTGCCTGTGGATGCAGTAAGAATCTGCCAAAGGATCCTTCCGGAAGACGGGCAGTAGCGTCTCCGTGCATCAACATCCCGTACTACGCTCGCCAACTCGTAGGACGTAGGACGTTTTAAGGCTGAAATGATGAAAATGATGATTAGTTCTAGTACGTTTAAATAAAAGCTTGTTTGTTAAAAAGTTTGTTTTTCTTTTACTTTATATTGATGAGGAACACGAGAATTCATAGCGTTATTATACCCGGGACCTCGGGCTGTTGTAGATAAATAGATAGATAGAAAATACTTTATTGCACACCTTAAAACTAAACATAATAACGAGAAACACTAAAAAACAAATGTGTTGTATGTAGCACCGTCGCACCACGTAGGGAATAATCAAAGGTCTGTCCATCTCGGTACTGCCGCAGGCAGTGTTTTCGGATCTTTACTGTTTTCGGATGGTTACGTAATCAATCACAATCGTCGAATTATCCGTGTTTTCGCAAAATCTATAGAATTCTCGCGATAATTCGAACTATCAAATCATCCTACGATGTATACATAAATCAATTCAATTCGTTGATTTCAGACATCAATAAATATTATAATACAAGAGAAAAAATAAGTTACGAGTGTCCATAAATTATAAAAGGTTTATTTGTTGAAAAAAATAACATAATGTAACAGGAATTACAATTAAAGTTTATAAGTAGGTGCCATAAACATAAAACTATAATCTACGCTTAAGCTAAGAAATTATAAGTAACTTATTTAGTTATTTAGTAACATAAAACATAACATAAATTAGTGAAAACATACATATTGTCTGTAATTAACTATTTAATTGTAAAGACGCTTACTCCCGCACTAGTAGAACCTGCGTTGTGGGTAGTTAAAAGTACATATTACAATACACACTGTATTCAGAGGAAACATCGAAACGTCGGAGAAGGACTGAAGCCTGTATTACATCACACGGTATTCAGGGACCCTTACCCTGAGAGTGGTGTAATAAGAGTTAGAGCGTAAGGGACCCTAACTAGGGCGACCGGTCGGACCCGGCAAGCCTTGCTCCCTAATCGCCCTAACTACCGGGCCCTGAATACCGTGTAGTGTAATACAGCTTTGAGCTGGTTTCCTCACGTCGCTTCCTTATATAGCAAAGTACATATAGTACCTAGTAGGTGAACGAACGAGGTAAATAAGCGCTTATGTGCTAGATGACCTCAAAAGTACATACATTCAAGGTGGAGCCGAGTAGTAAATATAGTGTGTGTCCGTATGTATTCGTTATAACTATACGGGACGACCTCTGTGGCGAAGCGGGCAAAGGTCCGCCTGCGACGTAAGGGGTTGCGGGTTCGATTCCCGCCTCGGGACTTTCTGTACGATCTGCAGATATTTGTTCCGGGTGTTCTGGGTGTTTCTGGTGTTCTTTCTAATATAAAAATATCTTTATAATATTATGCTTATAATTAAGTATTCTAATATTGTAACCTTTACTACACACAATGTTGTTGTTTGTTATTCCTAAAATAAATAAATAAGTATATCAGTCATCTTGTACCCATAACACAAGCTCTTAGCTTGGATGATGATGTGTGAATTGTCCAACCTTATTTATTTGTTTATAATAAAATAGAGACGATTTTTACCTATTTTTGTATTAAATGAATTTTAGCCATAAAATGTCTACTAATGAACAAAGACCTCCCTCATTCTCCATGAGGGGTAGTTGCCATACTCACCACGCTTCGCAGGCGGGTTGGCAAGCGCAGTACGGGATGTTTATATGCGGAAAGACGCTGCTGCCCATCTTCCGGAGGTATCTCTTAGGGACCATCTCCACGAGCGAGGGAATCGCGGCGATTCTATATAGCGCGAACTCGTCGCGATTCTCTCGCTCGTGGAGACGGCCCCTTAGCAGGCTCTTACTGCATCCACGGGCATAAGAGCAGGGGCAACATTCTACTGCCGGCGCTCCACGGCGAGGAATTAATGAACAAATTCACAAATTACTAGGCTGATTGAAAATTGTATTTCCCTTATAAAATGCTACATTATCAGGTGATACTAAAATAACCGCGATACATACCGAAAGGTCGCGTGACGTCACACGCTGGTACGCATTATAGTATTATGACGTCACGAGTCCCCCCCCACTCCTAAAACTCGCTTTATCTGAGTATTGTTTCATTAATT
This sequence comes from Pasiphila rectangulata, assembly GCA_963082625.1. Lineage (NCBI taxonomy): Eukaryota > Metazoa > Arthropoda > Insecta > Lepidoptera > Geometridae > Pasiphila > Pasiphila rectangulata. The sequence goes on along the minus strand of OY720264.1, from coordinate 8,264,243 downwards.
TGATAAGCTATAAATAAATGTCTTTTAGGGTTCCTTACCCAAAGGGTAAAACGAAGACTCCGCTGTCCGTCTGTCTGTCTGTATCTGTCTGTCTGTCTGTCACGAGGCTGTATCTCATGAACCGTGATAGTACCCATAACACAAGCTCTGCTTAGCTTGGGGCTAGATGATGTATGAATTGTCCAACCTTATTTATTTATAATAAACAAAGACACGATTTTTACCTATTTTTGTATTAAATGAATTTCAGCCTTAGAACGTCCACTAATCTACAAAGACCTCCCTCATGGGTCTCCATGAGGGGTCATTGCCATACTCACCGCGCTTCGCAGGCGGGTTGGCGAGCACACACAGATGTTGTAATTCTGTTCAAAACATACTTTATTCTGTGCGTTAAAAGAATAAAGCACATAATTGAACCTGCAGCTCACTTCCGATGACACGCGAGTTAGGAAAAGAAGCGAACAGAGGAATCTATCTCGGTCGCGTAGTAGTATCTCGGTCGGTATAGTCATCATTTAACAAGTCGCTGTAACTAGCAAATACTAAAAACAGAATTAAATAACTATTTAAGGGTGGTTCCCATACAACAAACGTGATTTTAATGCCGTTTTTTGTTCGATATTAATAACGGCAACAGTTAGAAGCTTGAAATATTCACAGAATATAGAGGTATAGTTGTATATTTATGGTGTAGTAGTTGTTTTGCCAAATAATGGTAAGGAACCCTTCGTGCGCGAATCTAACTCGCACTTGGCCGATTCTTATCTTTGTATTATCTAACTGACGGAGCAAATAGAATTTTAATATCATGCCCTTCCAACATACTTATTAACTTTGAGGTTACGTGTATAATGTTACCGGCCAAACCCGATTTCAGGACAAACTAGTTTTGCCTAGGCTAAACTAGTTAGGACAAGCCCAAAAGGGCTTTTTGAGTGTATTTTTATGTTTAAGAACTATTGTAATTTTCTTGAAATAAATAAATAATAGTTCTTCCTATGTCAAGCCCAAAAGGGCTTTTTGAGTGTATTTTAGTTTAAGAACTAGTGTAATTTTCTTGAAATAAATAAATAAATAGTTCTTCCTCTATATACAATTCCAAAGCTATTTAGAAAATGTATAAAATAAAAACACTGCCTGTGTGTGACAAAACCGAGATGGAGAGACAGTAGGTTATTAGGTTTTTTATAACCATCCAAAAACACTGCCTGTGGTAGAACCGAGATGGAGAGACAGTAGGTTATTAGGTTTTTTTTATAACCATCCAAAAACACTGCCTGTGGCAGATCCGAAATGGAGAGACAGTAGGTTATTAGGTTCTTTTTTATAACCACCCAAAAACACTGCCTGCGGCAGAACCGAGATGGAGAGACAGTAGGTTATTAGGTTTTTTTTATAACCATCCAAAAACACTGCCTGTGGCAGAACCGAGATGGAGAGACAGTAGGTTATTAGGGTTTTTTTATAACCATCCAAAAACACTGCCTGTGGCAGAACCGAGATGGAGGGACAGTAGGTTATTAGGTTTTTTATTATAACCATTCAAAAACACTGCCTGTGGCAGAACCGAGATGGAGAGACAGTATGTTATTAGGTTTTTTTTATAACCATCCAAAAACACTGCCTGTGGCAGAACCGAGATGGAGAGACAGTAGGATATTAGGTTTTTAACTATAACCATCCAAAAACACTGCCTGTGGCAGAACCGAGATGGAGAGACAGTAGGTTATTAGGTTTTTTTATAACCATCCAAAAACACTGCCTGTGGCAGAACCGAGATGGAGAGACAGTAGGTTATTAGGTTCTTTTTTATAACCATCCAAAAACACTGCCTGTGGCAGAACCGAGATGGAGAGACTGTAGGTTATTAGGAAAAGAACTAATAGCCTAGGCAAAACTAGTTTGGCCGGTAACATATACAATATGTTGAAGCCGTGGAATGGAATCCATGTTGTTTATTCAGCTTTCTGTTATAGATATCGGTCATTGGGTTGATAAGTAGACGTGGTGGTATGGGGAGATCCATGTTGGGCGCGTCGACCCGCCTGCCGAGCGTGGTGCGTACGGCAACTGCCCCTCATGGAGATCCAAGAGGGTGCCCTCTGTTCAGTAGTGGACTTTTTACGGCTGGAATGATGATTATAATAATAATAATAAACTTGTACTAGGTAGAACCACAGGTAGAACTACAATCGTTCCTCGCGGCTGTTCATTTAGCAGCTTATCAGTAACCCACCTTTAATGGGATTAAGTGGTTGATATCTTTGACATTAATATCGGATAAATGGAATAATCAGTCAGATATCGCCGGCCCTACATCGTTTTTCCGACGAACTTTGTGTCGCACCTACATACTACTAAATACTCTGCAATCTAGCTAGTTTTTGTTTTTTATATGTAAACCCACACTAAAGTATCATTTATAGAAATGAAAAATGCATTCGTAATTTTGTCTTCGACGGAGCTCGAACCTGCAACGTTCAGACGAACACCTTACATCGATTTTATGAGCTACTAGATGTCCCAGCGAACTTCTGGAATTTATATCAAATACTCAGGTCTCAGTAGACCTGAGTATTTGATATAAATTCCAGACTCCTTGTCCTCCAAGGGACAGTGTCCCTTGGAGCTGTGAAGAAATGAATCAGAGCACTACCGATGTCTGAACATTACCAATTAAATATAAATTTATTGTAAAACCAGTTTTAAGATCCCTCTAATATTATAAAGCCGAAAGTTTGTTTGTATGGAGGTTTGTTACCTCTTCACACAAAAACTAGCGTACGGATTGAGCTAAAACTGCACACGTATAGATGTAGGTCTGGATTAACACATAGGCTACTTTTTATCCGGGTACAATGCGTGCGAAGCGGCGGGCAGAGGCTAGTTGTTTAATAAAGGCTATTGAAATTGAATGTAAGAGACTGGCTAGCGCAAACTATGTTCTGTTCAAACTAAGGCCAATATAGTAGATAAAAAACCCTAATATCTGTATACTATGCGTACTGTCACTCCATAATTAGTTATGCCTTGACTGTTTGGGGAAATGCTGCCCAAATAGAAACAGTTCTCGTCGGTCAAAAGAGGTCAGTACGCTTTATACATGGATTGCATAGACTTACGTCAGTAAGGGCGTATTTTAAGAAAACAAAAATTCTAACTGTTATGTCATTGTTCATTTATAATTCTCTACTAGAAATCCATAAAATTAAAGACAGTTTACATATGAAAATTAACATTAACCACTTCAACACCAGGAATAAAGAAAAACTACATGTTCCTAGAACTAGACTTGTAAAAACTTACAAACACGGATTTAGTCTTAAGCTCGACATAAGTTGCCATTAGACATCACAAGACTACCGTTGCAAAAATTTAAGACCAGTAAAATCATTTTTCGAATGAACCCTTTCTATAACCTAAGAGAATATTTTAGTTCCTCATTTTCTGACATTAAATTGTTTTGACCGTATTGTTTATGTAACTTGACATTAAGTATGCAATTAACAATTTAAATCTTATTTGGACTATGTGTACCTGTATTGTATTATATTGATATGCCAATGTTATTGTGTAACGTTATGGTGAATAAATTGAATTTGAATTATTGAAATTGAATGTACAACAGTTCTTACTTTCTAATATTATGTTCAAATACAATCTACCTTTGATAGGCGTGCAAAAACGTCAATCGTTGTAATTTATTTTAAAAAATTTAAACATTTGATTTAAAAAAATATAATAATAATTAAAATAAATCAACAACATAAATCATTCGTTACAAAAATTGTAATATTCCTTAACGTCATAAAAACGTTTCTCTACAAGCTATTTTTTCATGTTTTGTTTTGTTGTGTACTTTAAACTTATTTATCGGTTTATCTTTAAAATTATCTGGTAATTTATTATTTTAAAATAGCTGTGCCCGCGACTTAGTCCGCGTGGACTTAGATGTAGTAAGCCTGCTTAAGACCGTTAATAAGTCGTATAATACTCGTATAGAGACCATAATGCAGCGGGCGAAGGCCCGCCTGCGACGCAAGGGGTTGCGGGTTCGATTCCCGCCTCGGGACAAATGTCTGTACGATCTGCAGATATTTGTTCAGGGTGTTCTGGGTGTTTTTCTATACATAATAAAAATATCTATCTATGTAGTATAATGTATTAAGTATATCAGTCATCTAGTACCCATAACACAAGCTCTGCTTAGCTTGGGGCTAGATGATGCTGTGTGATTTGTCCAGCATTATTATTATATTATATTATAATAATAAGCAGAGGAATCAGAAAATTCGAAGAATGCTCAGAGCGAGAGTCAAGTATTTTAAGTTTGTTAGTTTCCGAAACAGCATGTACGTGGGATGCTCAGGAAATTTTACGAAAATAAAATAAACTGCTGTATGGGTAAATATATTTTTTTAGTAAGTGGTCCCGGGAAGACTGACTGGGGGGACCACGATGGGTGCAATCCTGTCGAAACGTCGGGCAATAATAAAGGTAAATAGCGCGATAAATACCCGGTTAAATATTAATAATGTGTCGTGATCGCGAAAGTTTAAAAAAGACTATTAGTAAATATTGTCAAAGTCCTCTGTGAAGAGTACTTTGAGGCTGGTGACAGCCTCTATACAAAGTTTCATGAAAGTCAGTTTTCGAAACACTTTTTCCAGTCCGCCGCAGACACCTCGTTTAAAGCCTGCTTTAACGCTGACAGCGCATCTTCTGGCGGCTTATTTGGGAATAAAAAGAAGTCACACAGTGCTTAGTCACGGCTGTAGGAAGGGTGACCGGTGGGCTGCCTAGGAAGACCCTCGTTTTGAGTGCGGAGTGCGCGGGCGCGTTGTCGTGGTGGAGCAGTATCCCGCGGAGCCCTGTATTTGGTCGCTAGTTGCTCATAACAAAAAAACTTCTGCCAAGCCTTTGAAAGTTTCGGCGTTGATGCTTCTTTGGTTCCGGTAAAGGAATTGATACCAAATAGCTAGTCAAATTAAAAATAACTCGCGATCAAAATCAATCTTCTAAGTCGTTTTACTTTGGTAGGCGTTGATTCGTTTTGAAACGCCGAAACCATCGACTGGCGCTTTGATATTGGATTGTTTTGATAAATCCAGGCTTCATCATCCTGTAAAAATGTCGTGTGAACACGCCGTTATGTTGCTGATGCATGCGTCGGCCATTATGTATCCCAGTGATCTCCATCAAGCAAATGACGCGCTTGGCATGCAGCCTGGGAAGTGGGGTACAAAACTTCATCAAACTTTCGCAGTTCGGCAAAAGATGTAGGTACTCGAACTGTATTTGTATTTATTTATTGCATCATGTACAGGTTTGTAAGTTGTTTGTAAGGTCTAAGCAATACATTATTACAGATACCTAATATACATGAACCCTGTTAGGGCGCTGCAAATTTGATTTTATGATTGCATGCAATTGAATAAATTACTGTACGTAGAAGTAAGCGTAAATAATAGCATTCGAAATTGTTTGGGTGCACTGCACTACTCTTCGGATGAAAGAAAATCTTTGATATTTCTCCGGAAGATGGGCAGCAGCGTCTATCCGTGTATCAACATCCCATACTGCGCTCACCAACCCGCCTGCCAAGCGTGGTGAGAATGGCAACTACCCCTCATGGAGATCCATGAGGGAGGCCTGTGTTCATCAGTGGACGTTTTATGGCTGAAATGATGATGATGAATAAAAAAACCTACTTTAATAATCAAACCAGTAGTCGTCAGTAGCTCGGTGCTACAAAACCGATAAAGGCAGTCAAGATTTTCGACCTGACGCGACTGTTAGTTTTCTCTGTAGCCGAACTGGTAAAGGCAGTCTGCGTTAAAGGTGCCTGAACGTTACGGGTTCGAGTCCCGTCGGGTACAAAATTTTGATTGCATTTTTCATTTATACAAATGCTATATTCAATTATGACGCTGTTTTTGTAGTGTTATATTGATTTTATCTACTAGTTTTATTGATGCTAAGGCAGTTTTGATAATGTTTGATAGATACATCCGTTTTCAATGACACTTATCTGTTTTGAAGTCTTAATTTCTGAGATTAGGAATATTTGAGGTTACTGATTATATTCTCACTAATATTATAAAGCCGAAAGTTTGTTTGTATGGAGGTTTGTTACCTCTTCACGCAAAAACTAGCGTACGTATCGAGCTGAAATTTTGCAAACGTATAGATGTTGACTAGGATTAACACATAGGCTACTTTTTACCCGGGTGCAACGCGTGCGAAGCGGCGGGCACAAGCTAGTATTAAAATATGATAGTGCATCCCACTAATATTTTGTGAGTGTGTATGGATGTTTGTTGCTCTTTCACGCAAAAACTAGCCTACGGATCGAGCTGAAATTTCGCACACTTATAGATGTTGACCAGGATTAACACATAGGCTACTTTTTATCCGGGTACAATGCTAGTTTGTAATGTTTACTAACGTAATGTGTATATTTGAACGAGTTTGTTAGATATACACATTACATATTTTTAGGGTTCTGTATTACAAGGAACCCTTTTGCTTTCGCTTTGTCTGTCTGTCCGCTGTTTTACGAAGAGACTGCTAGTCCGAGAAAGATGTAATTTTGCATGGATATATTTATATTAAAAAAAACATTTGGGGTCCCATGGGTGGTCCCACACACGTAAGATGAACGTTTGAATTCAACGTTTGAACATGATAAAAGGAAAGTGATGACGAAAAACGTAAAGACGCTGCTGCCCATCTTCCAAACAGTACATCCCCATCTTACGTGTGTGGGACCACCCATGGGACCCCAAATGTTTTTTTTAATATAAATATATCCATGCAAAATTACATCTTTCTCGGACTAGCAGTCTCTTCGTAAAACAACAGACAGACAGACAAAGCGAAAGCAAAAGGGTTCCTTGTAATACGGCGCCCTAAAAATATGTAAGTGTCAATTTTGTTAAAACATAAGCTAAAATACGTTGCTGACTATTATATTATTTAGTATTAAATACATTGTCTAACAAAGTTATTAAACTAGTAGGCATATGGACGGGACTAGGGTGAGTCACTGGGACCCCGTTACACATTTATCCTCATTTACATTTATCCTTATCTCTTCCCTTCTCTTTTAGTGACAGGTATGGTTGGAATGGATACACTTCACTTCAGACGCAAACTGCAGCTAGCAATTCACTACTGCCTAATTTTGCGAAATAGAGTGAACAATCCGACCATACTTAGTAATATAACTCTTTATGTCCCAAATAACTACACGAGAAGCGGTAGAAGGCACCACCGGTTGTTTGCTTGTCGCCCGGCTCGGACACAACATGCCAACAATGCTCCTACATTACGGGCACTCGCATTTTTCAACAATTTCTTGCACGAGTTTCACCATGTAGACCTTTTTGATGATAGTCTTAGTTCGATTATTATGGCGTTAAGATCATATTTAACTTTTCATTAGATTTTTAGTATGATTTTATATTTTTGTGTTCTGATGCAGATTGTTTCTTTTCTTTTTTCTTGTGTTAGTTTAGAACTTTTAGTATTTATGATGTTTTGTAATCCTAGATAGTAAGCATTTTGGTTGTTACTGTATAGCTACTATCAGACTATGTATAAATAAATAAAATAAAAAATAAATATAAAAACACAGGCTCTTTGAGACCTAGTGCGGGGAACAGAGCTTATTCGGGTACAACTGCTGCTTGTCTTACTAATGTTAAAATAGTTAATGTACAGTATTGTAACTGTAGTAAGTACCAAGACATGTATTACTATAAAATAAATAATTTGTATTTGTCATCCTCCACTGCACTCGCCTGGGGGGGCCTGCCAAGTGTGGTGAGTGCACCCCCCCCCCCCCCCCCCATGCTCAATACTTGGGGATCCGTGAGAAGGCCCATGTCCAGCAGTGGACGTCCTACGGCAGAGATGATGATGTCTAAAAATAATATATTTAAATCTAAACAGATGGATCAGAGATCACATAAACAGGCACGTCACAGAGTTGCGCTGCGCGCGCGCATACGACTAACCTTATTTCGTCACATTCTGTTATTGCGTCATGCTGTGCGGCGGAGGCACCTTCACAGTACCATTAGTTTTATGTTAAGATAATTAAGACTGAGGGACATAATTAAAACTAAAATATTAAATATGTTTTTATTTCTGTAAGTTGACGTGTCTATGTTTTGTAATTGCAAACTATGGAAATAAATTAATGAGTTTCTGAAAACAGGTTACTCATGGAACGAAGATACCACAATCATTTCAGCCATAAAACGTCCACTGATGAACACAGGCCTCCCTCATGGATCTCCATGAGGGGTAGTTGCCATTCTCACCACGCTTGGCAGGCGGGTTGGTGAGCGCAGTATGGGATGTTGATACACGGACAGACGCTGCTGCCCATCTTCCGGAGGTATCCTTTAGCAGGCTCTTACTGCATCCATGGGCATGAGAGGAGGGGTATCATTCTACTGCCGCTACCGCAATATATGTGTATATATTAGATTACATTAGAAAACTCTTTATCGCGCACAGGATTTAAAATGGAACGTATACATATTTTTTTTATTACCTACGTTGTCCCACTGCTAGGCAAAGGTATCCCCTCCCTATCTGCGCTTGTAGCGGTCCTTTGCTACTTCCGACCATGTAGACTTTAACGCATCCAGGTCGTCTCGCCATCTCTTTCTGGGTCTAACGCGACCTCGTTGAGTAACTGTTAAGTAATCTGTGCTCGTTGCCCGCTGGGCACCCAATGTGTGACGAGATCGGCCCAACGTGCATTCGCATGGCCTGCCCAATCCCATGTTAGGCGAGCTTTTTAAGTCTTTAGCAGGTTCAGGTCTTTATGCCTACATCTGCAATCCCAGTGTTACGAGCTGGGGGTTCGGGATCAAATGATGTAGTCCAATCCAACCAAATAACACTTTAATCTCACAGATCACACCAATAAGAATCTCTCGAGATTGTTTTATTAATTTCACAAATACTTATCTTTAATTTTTCTATTATCTGACGGACTGAATAGAAATTTGATTTTCATACCGTGTCAACATGCTTATTCATCATCATCATCGTATCAGCCGTAGGACGTCCACTGCTGGACAAAGTTTATTGATCTCTAGGCACTGCGGTTGGAAGCGGCCTGCATAAAACGCACATCTTATAAGTGGACGCCCTACGCTGCGCTTGCCGATCCGTGGCCTCCATTCAAGAACTTTGCGAACCCATCCGCCATCTGTTCTGCGCGCTATATGGCCTGCCCATTGCCACTTTGACGTGCTAATCCGTTTAGCTATGTCGGTGACCCGAGTTCTTCTACGTATCTCCTCATTTCTGATTCGATCCCGTAGAGAAACCCCGAGCAAAGCCCTCTCCATAGCTCGTTGAGCGACTCTAAGCTTATTCATAAGGCCAATAGTGGTCGTCTCGGTTCCATATGGTTCCATACTGGTAACATACACTGATTGAAGACTCGTCTTCAGGCACTGAGGTATGTTGGACGAAAAGAGGTTGCGTTGTTTCCCCACTACTATCATTCATCATCATTTCAGCCGTAAAACGTCCACTACTGAACTAAGGCCTCCGTCATGGATCTCCATGAGGGGTAGTTGCCATACTCACCACGCTTGGCAGGCGGGTTGGTGAGCGCTGTACGGGATGTCGATATACGGAAAGACGCTGCCTCCCATCTTCCGGAGGTGTCCCTTAGCAGGCTCTTACTGCATCCACGGGTAGGAGAGGAGGGGTAACATTCTACTGCCGGCACCCATTGGTCCCACTGCTGTATTACTAGCCTATTACCTATATTATGATATTTTCCACGCTTTAACTAAGTATTTTTTTATTAATTTTAAAACGCTTAAAATACTTGTCTAGATAATGACGGACTAAATAGATTTTTTATTATCATGCCATAGGCTACTTGTCGTGGGGTGCCGCCAGTAGAATGTTACCCCCTTGCCCGTGGATTCAGTAAGAACCTGCCAAGGGAAACCTTCGGAAGATGGGCAGGCTTTCCGTGTTTCAACATCCCGCTAACCCGCTTGCCAAGCGCTGCAAGTATGGCAACGTCTCCCTCATGCTCTCGGAGTTCCATGTGGGAGGCCTATGTCCACCAGTGGACGTGGCCAGGTTGACGCTGCTTGACAAGTAGCCAATTATATCTGTGAGATGGTTATTTTCCTATCGGGCGAGCTTGGACCCTCGATCATAGGTCCCTGCCCTGGTGATTGCGATAGCCTAGTGTTTTCGCAAACATACAGCATATTATCGTAGATAATGCATCGCATGTCACGTGTTTGTAAGATAATGTTCTAAGCGCACGGTAATCAGTAGGTCTACGTACCGTGAGTTTTCGCAATCTATACTCGCTAGTGACTGTGGTTAGGAAATGTATGAAAACTTGTACAGTGCCTCTAGTGGATAGTTTGGTACGCAGTAAACTGTACTACAGCGACTGTAGTTTGGGCTTCATTTGCTTAGAATTCGGTACCATGAGTTACAAATCTGACAGATGTCATAGTGACGTACTATACTACTGCGGTAACGGCAGGCGATCTGACAGTGACAACTCATGGTATACACACTGGTAATAGTAACGTAGTATTAGCCATACACAACTCGTAGACTTGCGTGGCTCGATTGGTCTTAAAAGACCTTTACATCTATTATAGATGATTGAAACAGCGTCAGCAACTGGTACATTGTTAGATGGATTAGGCTTGCCCAGCACCTGTACAATCCTCTCAGCTTAACCAGCTATTAGTCAGAGGAAAGAACAGGTCAATACGTCTGCAGGGCTAGCATGGCCGGAGATATTTTATCCACGGGGAGAGGACAAAATACTATTCCCCTCTGTCAATTTTGTCCAACCTCCGAGCATAAATAAATAAATAATAAATAAATAATGCTGTACAAATCACACAGCATCATCTAGCCCCAAGCTAAGCAGAGCTTGTGTTATGGGTACTAGATGACTGATATACTTAATACATTATACTACATAGATAGATATTTTATTATATATAGAAAAACACCCAGAACACCCTGAACAAATATCTGCAGATCGTACAGACATTTGTCCTGAGGCGGGAATCGAACCCGCAACCTCTTGCGTCGCAGGCGGCCCTTCGCCCGCTGCGCCAAAGAGATCGTCAACATGACATGTCAGAGCATGGCGACATGGGTGGATAAACTATTCACGGTGGACAAACCAGGGGAAACGCTTGTCCCCGAAATTATAGGCGGAGGGTGAGTATCCACGTCTAATGTCAAAAAGTGATGTAATTCTCTTCCCTGTTGCCGTGCTTTGGCAGGTGGATAAAATAATTTTATCCCTTGTCAGTGGAAATAACCGGTGGACAAAAGTTTCATCCCCAGCCCATGCTGCCCTAGCCCTGCTGAAGCTAACTAAGCCGCGGGTTTTATCACGATGTTTTCCTTCACCGTTAAAGCACGTGTTAAACGCGCACATAATTTTTTTAAGATAGAAAATGCTCATTTGTTAATAACAATAAGTAACAGGTCTCATAATATCATTCTAGTATTTACACATTTGAAAACATTTATAAAATGCTAGCCGCACTCCGCGGTTTAACCCGCGTAGTTCTCGTTCCCGTGGGAATATGGCGGTAACATATAGCCTATGTTCATCAGAAATAATTTAGGATTTTAATTGTGAAAGAACTTTTCAAATCGGTCCAGTAGTCTCGGAGCCTAATCAATACACACAAACAAACAAATCTTTCCTCTATAATATTAGTGTAGATGTATATATAATTTGATAACTTTCTAAAATCCTTATCCACATCATCATCATCATTATCATCCTTAGAATCATTAATAACGATAACATAAATTTCAGTTTCATCATTTCAGCCATAAAACGTCCACTGATGAACACAGGCCTCCCTCATGGGTCTTCATGAGTGGTAGTTGCCATTCTCACCACGCTTGGCAGGCGGGTTGGCGAGCGCAGTTTGCGATGTTGATACACGGATAGACGCTGCTGCCCATCTTCCGAAAGTATCCCTTAGCAGGCTCTTACTGCATCCATGGGCATGAGAGGAGGGGTATTATTCTACTGCCGGCACCCCACGGCATGTTTTATACTATGTATTGATGAAGACGCGGGTAGCTGCAGTCTGTCATTCATTACCGCCTACACGCTACTGACATCATTCATTTTGCATGAGATCACGGAGTCTCAAAACTCAACAACATTCAAATCGTATTGATTAAAAGTTTTCATCAGGGTGGTGCGTCACCTGCGTATATAACGTTATCATCATCATTCATCATTTCAGCCGTAAAACGTCCACTGCTGAACACAGGCCTCCCTCATGGATCCCCATGAGGGGTAGTTGCCATACTCACCACGCTTGGCAGGCGGGTCGGCGAGCGCAGTAAGGGAATGTTGATGCGAAAATACGGAGAGACGCTGCTGCTTATCTCTCGGAGGTGTTTCTCAGCAGGCTCTTACTGCATTCACGGGCATGAGAGGAGGGGTAGTATTCTACTGCCGGCACCCCACGGCCCAGTAAATGTTATATGCATGTTCACGAAGCAAAGATATCTTCATCTTCATCAGCCTGACGCCTAAGCATCAGCTCTAAACGCGTGACTCAGGAGTTGCCACAAATCAGTCTCTAACTAAGCAAAGCCTGTATTGTGGAAAACACAGAATAAAACACTTCCATGCTATATTTATTTTAATACACAAAGATTTAAATGCCCTTACCGTAATGAGACCGCTCCGTTTTGAATCCACACGAAATTAGTGAGCTCACTCATTTGGAATCAGTGTAGTTCTAAACACAGCATAAACACAGTGCTAGACGGACGTAGTCACTCTAGGTGTCGCAGAAAACCAGCGCACGTAGCGCCATCGCTACTGTGCACATGCTTAGCGATTTCCTTTTATGTTTCCATGTCTGTATATTTTTAATTTTGTTGTATTATTTGTAATGTGCGAAACAAAATAAACGTTTTTGATCTTTTATTTATTAATGTATTTTCACGAAAGTTCATGCAACACGATTGCACAATAAATGGTTACAATAACAGTTTGGTTGATTGGCAAAACCAGTGTGCGAGCTTCGGCATTATTGGTAACAAAATACCACGGTTTTTGGTGTCAGGCATATCTAACGTTTTAAATCTGGTAATACATACTCTTCATGTTTTGTGTTGACTTAAATTTGTTATTGTTATATAATTAATTGCCTTAAATCTTACATTATTTATTTAATGTATGACTCATTGAATACCTACCCGCTGCATTTGTACCAAGTTAATTACATAAGCAACAATATCACTATCATCAGCATCATCTCAGCCTTGGGACTGTTATAGGCCTTCCTTATGAATCCCCTAGATCAGGGCTTCCCAAACGTATTTTTTAACACGCCCCCCTCTGCAGAATACAAAATGTTCAAGCCCGCTACTGTATAAAACCTCCAAGAACAGCCCAAATACTTGCAATATTATACCAAAGCAATATTTTCCTCCGTCGACCGAAACACGTTCTCGGCTTGCCCGTTGACGACCTCACCGCCGCTAACCCGGAGGTGACGTCGACCCGTCCCACATTAGCTGCTAGTGCCTAGCACCTTCAATAACCGGTCCCGCCGGCGGGGACGAGGAATACACTCTTCCGTCTTAAGATGCAGTTTTGCACCTGGACGTTAACCATCATTACATACAAAAATCTGGCAACAGTCCAAACCGTGGGTCGAACCTAAGTGGTGCCCTTGAGCTTTTTGAGCTTCCAACTATTTGCGTAAGACACTGCCTAATTGGTGGTAGCTGTAATTCTTATTAATATTATATTAAATTGTGTATCTAAGATCCTCGTTTCGTTTTTCCAGTATGGCAGACAGCACATCGAGGTCGCTAAGAAGATCCAGAGGAACGACAGCTCTGATGATGAGGAGGATCCGCCAATACCCGACGACAAGCCGCCGTCAGCCATCATCAAGGAGAACGGAGTTGGAAACGGTGAGCTGGTGATACCTCGGCAGTACAAGTTTACAAGAGTTCTTCTCAGTTTTCAGAAAACTGGGGTTAACTAAAACAAAAAGGCGCGTGCCCTTATTTTTTCGATGGGAAAATGCATTTTGCGCATTTTCTCTGGTCCAAGGAGAGGCAGAGGGTTATGTTGAGCTCACCAATGGCCTACTAACATACTGCTAGTAGACAGTGGCATACCAACTACAAACCCATCGTTATTTCGTCTCTTACCTTAGTCCCAGAGCGTCGTCAAACCATTCGTCATCAGACGATTCGTTCGACGGCGCACTAGCACTTGACAAGGTTGCGGGTTCCCGATCGGATTCGACCACTACAAAGGATTCGACCGCTACAGCGCAACGCTACAGCAAAACGCACAGGCCTAAACCAAGTGCGCCTCAGTGGATTTATTATTATAATGAGCGTATCTGATGCCATTGCTGGGTATTCATGAAAATTGAATACAAAAACGGGGCAATCTTATAAATCTAAATGTTATTATTGTTACGAGCTGAGGGTTCGGGATTAAAATATGTAGTCCAATTAAACCAAAATTAACACATTAATCACAGACAACACCAATAAGAATCACACAGCAGATTCACACAGTAACACTTCTTCACTGCACAACACTGATCACGCTATAACACTTGTTCACTGGACACTGTAGCACTTGTACACAATCACTGATCACTGTATTCACTTTGAAGTCACTCGGATATATCGCACTGTTCGCTTCCGTAGCCAAATAAAGACTGTCCGCTCAGCAAACATGCTCACGTATTTATATCGCATATAAAGAAGATTCTAGTAGCCGAAGTTTCTAGATTCACACACATTATTGTGTGTGAATCTAGAAACTTCGGCTACTAGAATCTTCTCTTATCTCTCTATCTCTTTTGTTGTCCTGTCTCTATAGACAGGACAACAAAAGACAAGTAAACAACTTTTTACAACTTTGTTTACAACCCGCACTATTGTTTCAAAACCGGTTTGTCTAGAAACTTCTTGTGTTTGTGTTGTAAACAATGGAGAGTGACCTTGGACTATTTCGGCCGCTCAAACACCGGTCCTTTCTGGATCTTTCGCGAACTTACTGATTTACGTTTGCGCACGGCGCAACACTGGCCTGCAAAAGAAGGTGTAACAGTTTTTAAATTCAATTTTCTCCTAAACTATTAAACTGAAACTTGTAATAAAAATAACATTTAGAACAGTTACAAAAGATTTTTAAATATAAGTTTATTTTACTTATCTTTACGTTTTTAACGTAAATGAAACATAAAAACAAAAAGTAGCCATTTTCACTGCAATGGCAAAAACTTACTAAACCCCTGAAAAAGGTGTTTATATTTCTAAAATCATATTTTAATAACTGGTGTTGCCTCCTCTGCCTCTGATCACAGCTTCGAGTCTGTTTGGCATATTGAAGACGAGGTTTCGGAGACGATGTTGGGGGATATTCTCCCATTCTTCCATCAGGGCCTGTTTAAGATCATTGAGGGTGACAGGAGGTCGTCTGCGTCGTCTGACCAGCCTTCCAAACTCATCCCAATCGGGTTCAGGTCAGGACTTCTTGATGGCCAGGCCAACAAGTAGATACCAACCTCCTGAATGTACTCTTGTACGACATATACATACATCATCATTTCAGCCATAAAACGCCCACTGATGAACACAGGCCTCCCTCATGGATCTCCATGAGGGGTGGTTTCCATACTCACCACGCTTGGCAGGCGGGTTGGTGAGGGCAGTATGGGATGTTGATACACGGATAGACGCTGCTGCCCATCTTCCGGGGGTATCCCTTAGCAGGCTCTTACTGCATCCATGGGCATGAGAGGAGGGGTATCATTCTACTGCCGGCACCCCACGGCGACATATACATACCTACATACAAATAAATAATATAATAAGTTTGGACAATAGCTAACATTTTTTTTAATAAGTGCTCAAATGATGTAATTGGTGATAAATGATAATATACGATTTGCTATCTTACGGTTACAAGCTACTCTTCTGTCCTATCATAATTTAGGTTCTTCAATGTCATAGATAATTTACAACGACAATTCGAAACAAGGTTACCAACTAAAAGCTATCAAACCTAACCGCTTCTTCCAACAATCTTCAAGTACTGATCATGACCGGGTTGGCGAGCGCTGTGCGGGATGTTGATACACGGAAAGACGCTGCTTCATCTTCCAGAGGTATCCCTTAGCGGATTCCTTACTGCATCCGCGGGCAGTGGAGAGGAAACATTCTACTGCCGGCACCCCACGGCGTTTGGTTGACTTGATTCAATTTGGATTTAAAAAAAATGATGGGAACTTTACTCCTAGATGGGTTGTGACTGACATAATTATACATTATATAGGGTGTATTACATGATTGTGTACTAACCCGAAAACTAACTGTACTAACTCTAAATGTAATTGCTCGTTTTGAAGCTTGCATAAAAGAAAAATGTTTTTTAATATCTAGTGCTTACCGTAACTTATACCTATATAGCATCAACTAGCCTAATTTACCTATTGTTTAAAAGTTTTGAAAGGTCGTTGGCCTAAAAACCGTTGTATGTTGTTTTATGTTTGTATAGATCTAGGATAAAATTCACACTGGAAATGTACTTAATATTTTTTTTACATCAATAAAGATCCTTTAAAATTGAAAAAAAATTGAACTAACCCGAAAGGGGGGCTTCAGCCCGTAAAAACAAGTAGTTTCGGAAGGGGTTAAAATTGGGAATTCTTTTTTTTTTTATATATTTATTTACAATTTTACTAGTTGGTGCTATGTAAAAATGATCTTATATGGTCAACATTGTTTTTATGTAATTTTTTTTTATTTTTTATAAAGAAATGCCTCTGTGGTTAAAGGTATTTTTATTTGTACCTGTACAGCAACTCTTTCGTGGAGTTCAATGACCCTGACAAGAATCAGCTGGCGCTTGTCATTATCGTATAACCAGACGTTAAAGTAAAAATTTTCGTTGTCTTTTCTTGAATGAAAATCACTGAATCCTGAAAAGTCGTAGAACAAAAATTGTTCCTTGGGATGGTGAGAATCACCCCCTTTCGGCTTAGTACATATGTTAAATACACCCTGTATTGGATTATCGGGGTTTTATCGCTTCATCATCATCATTTCAGCCGCAAAACATCCACTACTAAGGACTAAGGCCTCCCTCATGGATCTCCATGAGGGGTAGTTGCCATACTCACCACGCTTGGCAGCCGGGTTGGTGAGCGCAGTACGGGATGTTGATACAAGGAAAGACGCTGCTGCCCATCTTCCGGAGGTGTCCCTTAGCAGGCTTATACTGCATCCACGATCGGTAGGAGAGGAGGGGAAACATTCTACTGCCGGCACCCCACGGCATTTATCGCGTAGTTACCTTTTTTTTAATTCCGACGTTTCGACCGGAGATTGGTCGCGGTCGCGGGGCGACTGGCGTGCTCAAGTTCGAGGCGTCGGGATTAAAATAAAGGTAATTGCGCGATAAATACCCGATAATCCAACATAGTAATAATGTGTTGTGAACGCGAAAGTTTAAAAAAAGACTATTGAAAATTACACTTGCCATCTCTCTCTTCCAGGCACCCTGAACACTGTGATAGAGCGGGACGAGATACTGGGCCCCTCTCCGGAGTTGAACTACAAGCGCAGCTCCAGCCAGGAGCGAGTGAATGGAACGAACGGGAGGAGGCTGGAGGAGGGAAGCGGAGAGGTAAGAGCGAATTAAGTATTGTGAGGTAGCTGCTACTTTTGACGGGGCAGTAGCTGCTACTTATGATTGCAAAGTAGCTGCTACTTGTGACGGGGCAGTAGCTGCTACTTATGATTGCAAAGTAGCTGCTACTTATGATTGCAATGTAGCTGCTACTTGTGACGGGGCAGTAGCTGCTACTTATGACTGCAAAGTAGCTCCTACTTATAATTGCAAAGTAGCTGCTACTTATGATTGCAATTTAGCTGCTACTGGTGACGGGGCAGTAGCTGCTACTTATAATTGCAAAGTAGCCTCTACTTATGATTGCAAAGTAGCTGCTACTTGTGACGGGGCAGTAGCTGTTACTTATGACTGCAAAGTAGCTGCTACTTATCATTGTGTCATATACATTGTGCAGCTTCATGTGGAACAGCTGTTATGAATCATGCGATTCGTGCTTGCAAAACAGCTGATACAAAGCAACAGCTAATTTCACTAGTTTTGGTTCCTACTGCATCCACGGACAAGAGAGGAGAAGCAACATACTACTGCCGGCACCCTACGGCTAATACAAATGATGATCAATTGGTGAGGGGACTGCATGTAACTACACATACAATTTTATTTACTTCAATTTTATCTTGCTTCAGAAAACCCTGGACTTCCACCTATCCCACTGTCTGGACCTGGTGAAAGCTGGCATGGAGTCCATCATAGAGGACCAGGTCACCTCCGTCTTCGAGGCTGAGGAGCTGAGGAGTTGGAACCTGCTTACCAGGACCAATATGTAATTTGCAAGCTTCTATTTTACCCCCGCAAAGTTCGAATGGAGGCCACGGATCGGCAAGCGCAGCGTAGGACGTCCACCTACAAGATGGGCAGACGACTTGGTGAGAACTGCTGGTCAGAGGTGGATGCAGACGGCTCCCAACCGCAGTACTTGGAGATCAATGAGGGAGGCCTTTGTCCAGCAGTGGACGTGTCGGGGGTAAAATCATCATCATCATATCAGCCGTTAAACGTCCACTACTGAACACAGGCCTCCTTCATGGATCTCCATGAGGGGTAGTTGTTATACTCGCCACGCTTGGCAGGCGGGTCGGCGAGTTCATTGCGGGATGTTGCTACACGGAAAGACGCTGCTGCCCATCTTCCGGAGGTGTCCCTTAGCTCTTACTGCATCCACAGGAGGGGAACATTCTTCTGGCGTTATGTATTGAACAAAATTCATGAACTGTACTCGTTTCCTTCCAGGCAATACGAGTTTTTGACGTGGCGTCTCACGATTATTTGGGCCATGGGCTTCATTGTCCGGTATATGGTGTTGCTGCCTCTTAGGATTATTGTGTTCTTTATCGGGGTAAGTTAATAGTAATAAGATGACTGAGTTATTTTTAGTTCGTCATCGACAATCATTTAAAGCAGATATCTGCTAATCAAGGATGGAATTCTGAAAAATGGAATAATGAAAGGATGGAATGGAAGGAATTCGGATAAATAGAAACATTCATTTAGCAAATACGAGTTTTGGTTGTCAGAAAGCACATACATGAAGTTACTTTTAAACTTTTATAATTTTATTACATGATATTCTGCTTATTACATTAAAAACCCTTGATTTGTTGTTAGTACTAATTTTGTTTACCTTTGATCACCAAGATAAGTATTAACTTATCTAAGACTAGACAGAAATCTTAAAAGTCAAAAAGTATTTGTTCCATTGGACCCAAGGGCCATATCGTCAGTGAAGTTCTATCAGTGCGGAAGTCATTTTTGACAGTCTTCAGATTAAGTACATATTATATGTATATATTATTAAAATATGGGATTATCGGGTATTTATCGCGTAATTACCTTTATTTTATTCCCGACGTTTCGACCGGATTGCACCTGGTCGTGGTCGCGGGGAGACTGGCGTGCTGAAGTTAACCGCAGCAAAGCGAAGGCATCTTTTCAGACTACCCTCACTTGGTCTTCATAATTAGAAATTTGAGATTTAAGGCCGGTTCACACTGAGACAGCACACTACACTCACTGTATCAGCACACTTTGGTTTATTCACACGCCGAGTACACAGTATTGTGATCGCGAAAGTTTAAAAAAGACTATATTATATATATTTTTTTGTTTAGTATGTGTAAAAATTTTGAATGTTTTTATTTAATATGAATTATTGTCACCTAGCGTCATTATAATATTGTTGTGCCCTAGCCGGGTCCATGTCTGAAACTTTTATTTAATAAGATCTTTTGTACAACATGGTTTCAATTAACTATTTGACTTTGACTTTGATCTTAATGCCATTGCATTCTGACCTCCGCACTGTTAGAACTTCACTGACGATATAGAAATGTTTACAGAAATAAAACAAAACACATTTAAATTGAATAAAGGCATATAATTGTTGTGTTTGCTTCAGAAAACTTATTTCCATGTGCGGGAAAGAAGTGTATCGTGGACTTCGATACAAGATAAAATAGAATTCCTTCATACATATTGGCACTTCCTTATTTTGCTTAACAGCTAAACCCTTAATCTTGTTAAAGTTGGTCTTAATTTATGTTCTTTCAATGCTTTCTTTCTTTGTGGCCTTCCTAGCTACTAAATACTAACAACTTACGAACAGGTATCCACTATGTAGGATTGTTTAAACTGTTCTAAAGTGTATTTTTTTTATAGAGGTCATAGGTGCTATGAGGTATCAGCTACTTATAGTATTTTTTTACCTCAAGGGCAGTTTTTTACAGAATTATAATGATTACCGTACAATACTGAGAAGTACTATTCAAATAGTAGCTAATAGTGATAAAAGAATCGGAATAGGTACCTAAATTGGGTATCTTTTAATAAATTACGACGCGTTTAATTAAAATGGGGCATTTTTGTGAAATAGGGATGATTTCTATACGACATAGGCAGTGTTTAGGTTAGTAATATTGTAAACGAAGAGTTAAACGAGTAATCTGTGATCCACAAGGTCCTCACTATGATAGCGACCACCTCGCTAGTCAGCCTGTTGCCTGCGGGTCGGCTTCGCCGCTACTTCGGCGCGGTCGCCTACATGATATCTATCCGCGCGATCATGAGAGGGCTGTCCACCACTATCTACATCCACGACTCTCATCATATGCCGAATAACAATGGATTCTGTGTCGCGAACCATACGAGTCCCATAGACGTCGGGATACTGAGTGTCAACAACTGCTTCTCCTTGGTATTATCTTGTCGTTTCGGAATGCGGCTTTGGGTCTAATTTGTGATATAGCTGCTATATGATTTGGGGGTAGCAGTTGTATAGTTGTATAATGGTCTGTGACTGTCCTTTCACGGTTATTTTGTTGATGTGAAGTAGCTGTTATAAAGTAGCTGCTATATGACTCTTGGGATGGCTGTCATAAAGTAGCTGCTATATGACTTGTGGGTCGGCTGTTATGAAACAGCTGTTGTGGTTAACTGTTATATATCAGGGTGGACAGCTGTTATGTAAAGCTGTTTGGTTCTGTGACTGTCTTTTCACGGTTTTATTGTGGATGTACTTGTTAGACACGTACACTGTTGGGAGTTTTAAGGGATTTGTGATTGTCCTAGGTTATTTTATGTCGAACGGAAAACCTGATAGTTTGATTGTTTGCTTTTGATCTTTATGGGTTTTTGTGATCGTCCTGTTTAGTACGATTTATCTGACGTATTCAATCATATAATTGCCATGATAATGTTACCTTTTCAGGGTATGTCCGTATACTATAATTCTACTCAAGCTTACCATTATGAAATAAAATTTTCAATCCAATCTTTAAGTTTCTTATTATATCTTGTCTGCCTTGTGTAGTGTTATTGCATACGGACAATGTATGATCCATCGGAATTCATAATCATTGGAGTATAATACAGGTATTTTGTAACGAACAGTAAATCACAGATAATTTTCACTATGAATAAGTCGTTACAGTGTTTTCTCAAGAAACTGTTTATATATGGGTAGCAGCTAAGCATACCTGCTACCGAGTAATATTCTGCTACTTTGTTATGAAATACCTGTTATACTACACCAACAGTCACTGTTCGCAGCTTCTCATACTTATTATCAGTAGCAGTTAACTTAAAAAACTAGTTATCCTACATCAATGGTCAGTGCTGTGGTAAAAGCTACTTCTATTCCATTAAGTGTTATCCACAGTTTTGTCGTTTCATCAGTCGACTGACTAAACTGATAGGATTGTTGAACAACATTATGCGGAGGACGTTTTGGTCCTCGTATATTTTGAATAGCTTATGCTCTTAAGCATCTTTGTAACTTTGGTCCACGTAACTATATTTTCTAAATAGTTTATGCTTTTAAGCTTCTCTGTACTGTGGATTATGGAATGTTTCTTAAACAAAAATACTATAAGAGTTTTGACCATATCTAGAGTGTACTTTGTAATTATTACAAAGAGAACTCGGCTGCGACTGTTGGTACGAAACCCATATATCATCGGGCAACTATTTACACCATATACCATAACTGGGCTCGTTAGGTGTGGTGGCTGGTGCTATCGACGTGGATTGTGGGCACGCTGCCGGACGGGCCCTGGAAGCTGCGCGTGAACTCGACGTCCGCGCATGCGTGCTTCAACCTCCTCTCGCGGTGCATATCCGCCGTCATAACGTACCACGACGAGCACAATAAACCGGTGAACGGGATATGCGTGGCGAACCACACGAGTCCCATTGATGTGCTGGTGCTTATGTGCGATAACTGCTACTCGCTGGTAAGTTGAATTTGAAGTAGCAGGCGAAAATGTTTTGGAGTAGCATTAAAAACCAGTGAAAATCTCTTAAACTGCATTAACAGACGTTTAAATAACAGTTTAAACCCGCGGTTTAGTTAGCTTTCAGACGTATTGACCTGATCTTTCCTCTGAATAATAGCTGACTAAGCTGAGAGGATGGTATAGGTGCTGGGCAAGCCTAATATATTTAACAATGTCCCAGGCACTGCAGCGTCCCGTACAGCATTATTACCAGTTGCTGGACGCTGTATAAATCATCTATAATAGATGCACAAGCCTTAAATAACAGTGAGATATATTTTCAAGTAGCAGATTAATATACTTTGTGGTAGCTGTGAAAAATGCCTAAAAGAGTAGCAGTGAAATACTTTGAAGTAGCAGTGAAAAAAGTAAAAGTAAAAGTATCTTTATTGCTATAGTACATGTATAACAAGGTGTTACATATTTTATAAAAAAGTCTCAATGTACTCTACCATGATTGGCATGCAATGTCTTGTTACAAACAAATTATTAAACTTATAAAAATAAAAAAATGTTGATTAAAATAATAAAATTAATGTCACAATCAAATTAATTCATAAATTAAAAACAAATGTCTGTCGATTCAAGTCAAATAATTACATAAAATACATAATGACATCGAATAATATAATTACCTACTGTATTTTTTTATCTTTCATAAAGTCATTTAAATTATAATAACATTTATTGAATAGTATGGTTTTCAACTTTTTTTGAAACATTAAAACTGGCATTTCTCTTAAGTCTCTTGGTAGTTGGTTATAAACAAAAGAAGCGTTACTGAATATACTCTTCCGCATCATACTAGTATTACATTTTTTAGTATGTACTTTATGTATATCACGTCTGCTTCGTCCAACCTCTGAGAGCCGGCAGAACAGATCGGGATTACATTTTACAAACATAACTGTCTCGTAGATATACAATGATGGGACTGTCAATATTTTATGTTTGATGAAATATGGTTTGCATGAATCTGTTACTTTCATACTGAACATGGCTCTTATACATCTTTTTTGATATCGAAATATATTAATGACGTTGGTAGAGTTTCCCCAAAATAAAATTCCATATCTTAAGTTCGAAGAGGTAAGGCTGTGGTATGCGCTAAGCAAAGCTTCTAAATTAACTAAAGGGGAAAGTTTATAAAGGACATATACAAGGCTGTTTATTTTTTTGGTTAAGCTTTCTAAATGCGGTTTCCAGTTAAGCTTATTATCAATATTTATTCCTAGAAATTTTGTTACGTCAACGTCCTCAATTATATTATTATTATATGTAATGTCAATTTTATTTGAAGCTGCATTATCGCGTTGTCTAAAATGGATTATTTTTGTTTTATTTATATTTATTTTTAAATTATTATTATCAAGCCAGGTGATTATTGATGTAAGCGCTAAATTAATGTCGTCTTTGTAAGTCGCAAAATTGTCACATGTAATAGTAACCGTACTATCGTCAGCAAAAAGTGACATAGGCCTGTTAGTGGCTTTCGGTATATCATTTATGTATAGTAAAAACAGCAGTGGACCTAAAACGCTACCTTGCGGTACGCCATAATTTACTATGCGTTCTTTTGAATGATACATTGAAGTAGCTGTTGAAAATACTATGCGGTAGATGTTAGCATTATGAAGTAGCCGATAAAAATCATTTAATTAGCCGTTATAAATCAAATGAAGGAGCAGTGAAAAATCCTTTTAAGTGCTAGTAAAAAATATTTGGAGGATTAAAAAATGTGCACACACAATAGGCCTTTGCATCTATTATAGATTATTTACACAGCGTCAGCACTGGTAATCATCCTATACGGGACAGTGCCAGGGGCATTGTTAGATGGATTAGGCTTGCCCAGCACCTATACCATCCTCTCAGCTTAGTCAGCTATTAGTCAGAGGAAAGAAGAGTTCAATACGTCTGAAGCTAACTAAGCCGCGGGTGTCTTCACGATGTTTCCTTCACCGTTAAAGCACGTGTTAAGTGTGCACATAGATGTTTCAAGAAAGAAAAATCCATTGGTGCACGGCCGGTATGTATCTAATCATTATAATATAAAACTCTTCCGTCACTGACTGAGTGACTGACAGACAACGCACAGCCTAAACCACTGGACCTAGAGACTTGAAATTTGGCACACATATACCTTGAGTATCCTAGAGGTGCACTAAGGAGGGATTTTTTGAAATTCCCACGGAAACGGAAGCTATGCGGGTGAAACCGCAGGGTGCGGCTAGTGTGTGTAATAAAATAGTAGAGATGTGAGTACCATTTCACGCTGCGACGCTTCACTTACCGCTCACACTATTACCGATTTCTTTCAAGGCGTATTCCAGTACTGATGTAAGTTATTCAATAATATTTGGGAATTATCAATGTTTGTCCGTCTGCTTGTATTGAGGCATGGCTTTGGTTTAATTATTATGTTTTTAGATAGTTTGCGGCTGGTTTTAGAATAATCTTTAATGTATTGGGCGTCTGTCCTTATTTTTGGTGGCCTATGTCAAACAGTGGATGTCATGCGGCTGAGGAGATGATGACATAATAATAATAAATAATGCTGGACTGCCGTGGGGTGCCGGCAGTAGAATGTTGCCCCTCCTCTCCTACCCGTGGATGCAGTAAGAGCCTGCTAAGGGATACCTCTGGAAGATGGGCAGCAGCGTCTATCCGTATATCAACATCCCATACTGCGTTCGCCAACCCGCCTGCCAAGCGTGGTGAGGATGGCAACTACCCCTCATGGAGATCCATGGGAGGCCTGTGTTCATCAGTGGACGTTTTATGGCTGAAATGATGAATCCGTTTTACATCAACTTAATTAGCTTTAGCTAGTTAGTGCAACAACAGAATCGCCACCGGTGTTACAGTTTGCAGATACTGACCGTCATTGTAACGTTATAGATTGGGCAGCGCCACGGTGGCTTCCTAGGACTCCTGCAGCGCGCGCTCGCTAGGGCTTCGCCCCATATCTGGTTCGAGAGGTCCGAGGCTAAGGACAGGAATGCTGTCGCTAGAAGGTGAGCGGGGTCATAGGTTTCCGTTTGATCATGTACGAAATGCCGTAGGGTACCGGCAGTGGAATGTCTCCTCACTTGGCCGTGGACGCAGTAAGAATCTGCTAGGGGATATCTCCGGAAGATCGGCAGCAGCGTCTTACCGTGTATCAACAACCCGTACTGCGCTCGCCAACCCGCCTGCCGAGCGTGGCGAGTATGGCAACAACCCCTCTTGCATCCATGAGTGGAATGTCTCCTCACTTGGCCGTGGATGCAGTAAGAATCTGCTAGGGGATACCTCCGGAAGATCGGCAGCCGCGTCTTACCGTGTATAAACAACCCGTAGGTACTGCGCTCGCCAACCCGCCTGCCAAGCGTGGCGAGTATGGCAACAACCCCTCATGCATCCAGGCCTTTGTCCAGCAGTGGGTGTCCTACGGCGAGATGATGTATCCACAAATCCAATCCATCCCAAGGTTGTCTAGCGTGTAGTGTAGCGAGGGATTCAAAGCACGTCGTCCGATGGTGGAGATCGCTCTTTAGCGATAAGACCGCCAATTGTCACTTTGTGTTTATCTTTCTGTTGTTATTTTTATATTTAAGGTGTGCAATAAAGCATTTTCTATCTATGATGTTGATGATGATGCACGAGATACTAACAGACAGTGTTCAGATTAGGACCAGTTGAAACTATACATATTTTTGTTTAAAACAGCATATATTTCTCGTAAAGAACATGGTTCACTTAAATGAATTAGGTAGATACATAAATCTTATAACTAACTAAACTAACTTATGTCTAGCTTAGTCAAGTTAGTTATAAGTTTTATGTACCTACCTAACTGGCATGCTACTTTTACTACTAACTTATGTCTAGCTTAGTAGTAAAAGTATCGGTATCGATAAGTGGTTATCGGGATGGAGGTTTTTCAAGAATGTAACGTTTAAGCCGTTTTTTAAAAGTGTGCATATGTAAACAGTTTTTAATACTATCAGGCAAGTTATTGTACATTTACCCGTGTTTCTTTACCTGAGTCGTAAATAAATATTTTGTTATTCTTTTGTCGTGCAGGTTGAAGGAACACATCTCGGACCCGGGCAACCCTCCGATCCTGATCTTCCCGGAAGGCACCTGCATCAACAACACGTCCGTGATGCAGTTCAAGAAGGGCAGCTTCGAGGTCGGCGGGACCATTTACCCTGTCGCTATCAAGTTAGTATTACTGTACTAGATCGTTCCAGGTCGTCTAGTACCGCCGCGATACACGGACTATAATTTGTACTAATGTCTATGGATAAAACACTCACCAAGTATCTTACTGGAGCCGACGCTTGTATGATGTAATGTGTCGGTGTTGTGTGTAATGAATGCCTGATCTGTGATGTGTATCCGTAGACCTCCAAAATGATGACGCCAGGTCAGGATTCGACCGTCCAAAATGCGACGTCACGGTCTGTTCCACTGAACCCAAATTCGCTCACGGGAATATAAATTCTCGATAAGGCGTGAAGCGCTGGACGTTTCAAAAATGTTACACTAAACGAATCGGTGGTCTAACCACGGATGCCCAAGATAGACAATGATATAATAGACCAATTATGTCTTCCAAACCTTCACAAGCCAATTTTTCAAGATGTGTCTATCCCAACGTTAACAACAAGGTTATCCATAATCTCAACTGACATGAAGTGTCAGCTGTCAAAATGCCAAATCAAACAATCGCTGTCAATGTCTCTACGTTTTGGCTTACCATCTTTTTGCCTTATTCGGGCCCAAACAATTACCAATGGCTTTTCCTATTATCTGTATGTATTTATTTATTAACACATACACAGATGGGCTTACAGCTTGCGCCAGAGCACCCAAATATTAAATTGATATATATCCCTCGCCACCTCTTCTTCCTCCATGGCTACTTGAAGGGCTGGTTTAGAAATATTATTTAATTTCTTTAAAATTTTTAATTATTTGTTATTGTTAGTGTATATTGTAATTTTAAGTACCTACCCATTCTATAGTTAAAATTGTTTGATGTTTTCTTTTGTTTTCGTAAAGTGTATTATGTAATGGTGGAAACTTCACTGGTTTAAGTGTTACTCTTACTTTACTAAATTGTCTATGTTATTGTACTGTATGTTTTCCCGGATAAAACAAAATAAAAAAATAAAAATAATACAAATATTGTATATATTTGTATTATTTTTATTTTGTTTTATTCGGGATTATTGTTTTATTACAAATTAAAACAATAGCTAAATTACAATTAAGATCAAATAGTCAGATTCAGTATAAAATAAAATTAAAAAATATATTGTATATGTCAAATAATGTTTGTTGTAATGTTAAGAATGTCACTAATTGTCTAAAGAAAGTAGCGAAATTGTCAGCGAATACGTCGAAGTCGGTTTGAACTATAAAATGATTAAGTAGTGAGAGTGCACGCGGAGTGGCAGCAGCGGTGCCGGTATATGATTGCAATATAGTTACCGTGCAGCGCAAGAGCTGGATGCAAAAGGCCCAGTGTAGAGCTGTTTGGCGGTTGGGGAAGGAGGCTTATGCCCAGCAGTGGGTCACTACAAGCTGACAATGATGGTGACGATGAATGATGTCGTTCTTCCTTAACAATAAATTAATACCACCGGTCGCCTACAACGATTCCTTAAGGTTTTTGTCTGAAGAATCACCATCTCATCATGTTAACAAGCCATGACCGGGACTCAGGTGAGGATAGAATACTTTATAGCAGGTGTGAAAAGTAGCAGGCTGTGACATGTAGCAGTCTGTGACAAGTAACAGTCTGTGACAAGTAGCAGTATGTGAAAAATGTTACCAAAAAAAATCGTTTAGGTTTCGGTTTAAAGAATTACCGTCTCATCATCTTGGCCGTAAGACGTCTACTGCTAGGCCTCAAGTTAGTTAGTTAGAGGGCGCTTTTTTGGATCCAGAGCGAAGTGAGGGATTCTAGAGTAGAATCGAAATAGTATTCTTTAGTAGAATCCTGAACGTAGCGAGGGATTCAAAGTACGTCGCCCGAGCCAAAAATATATTTTGCGCGCGAGTGATACACTCTACTTTTCATCACCCTCTATGAGAAAATAAAAGGCGCCTCATATTTTATGGCGCCACTTGGATTTCTCCATTCAATAAAATTACCATAGGCTTTCATATATTTCTCCCAGGATTCTGCCGGTAATAGATTATCCATCAAATTTCTTGCGTCGGTTCTAATACTTTCAGGAGTTAATTATATACTGTCACTTGACGAACTCATTTTTCAAAACAAAACCATGAATTTCTAACAATCCGTGAGAATTGACGAAAACGCGGGCTGTAGTTCGCGCGTTTTTAATTTGATTTCTTTGTTTTTTATTCAGCCGGCGGCGCGACTGTGGGCCGTCGTACCAGCCAGTCTTTATTCAAACAATATTTGCGTTCGATTTCTTTGGCGCTGAACACTACTTTTTGAATTTGGAACATCTTAGTGTTCTAAGATGTTCTAAATTCAAAAAGTGCACGGCAAAGATAATTGCGGCGCACTTATAAAGAGGATTATAAACTCATTACTGCCCGCTAATTAATACCGTGGGGTGCCGGCAGTATAATGTTACCCCTCCTCTCCTACCCGTGGATGCAGTAAGAGCCTGCTAAGGGACACCTCCGGAAGATGGGCAGCAGCGTCTATCCGTGTATCAACATCCCATACTGCGCTCACCAACCCGCCTGCCAGGCGTGGTGAGAATGGCAACTACCCCTCATTGGAGATCCATGAGGGAGGCATGTGTTCATCAATGGACGTTTTATGGCTGAAATGATGATGATGAATGACTGCCCGCTTAAAGTTTCTTATAGAAAACACAACCTTTGGGTGCACTTAACGGCGAACCAAGTCGTCCTTTTCGAATAGATGGGATGAATAGTAGATTGTTAGACGAGGGTCGAAAGAATCAATTCCCGAGGCATTTAGACGCCTGAGCGCAGCGAGAGCGGTTATGTTATAGTCCGAGTAGGAATTGATTCTTTTACCCGCGTTATTTATTGATAATATATAATAATATTAGTAGTACTTACCTATTTCAAATTAATTGTCAAATTAGAACCTATTTTTTTGAATTCCGTCACAGATACATAACAGATTACTATCCCGCCAATTTATGTCGACTTTTTAAATTTTAAATATGGAACTCACCGCGTAATTGTTGCGGCTTATTCCGCTCAAAGAAGTTTGCGCTAAGTTCACACTGGCTGTTTAGAAAGACACATGGATGCAGCATTTTTTACATAAAACTCTTCATATCTGACAGCAGTTCTATTTTTAAAGTTCATTCCGCCCTTAGGTGGGAAGTATGAGTTTTTCCCTCCCTATGGAGGGAAGCAGCATTTTCCACCCAATAATCAGATCAAAACAACACTACTTTCCGAGTATGCACGGATTAAGGGAAGGTGTCAATTTGCCTACAAGACTGTCTACGTGTCTGGACCACTTCATGGTAAAAACGCAATGTAGTTGGCAGACTCTAGTTTTCGAGCAAGAAATCACAGACCACTGTCCTATTCTAATGCGTATATACAATAAAAACGGCATAACCAGTAAACCGAAAGTGGTATGTAACAAAATTTCTCTTAATTATAAAAGTATTGGAGTCTCTGGTCAGTGAATCGTGGGAAGATCTTTACCTGTCTGAAAATGCGGATTCTGCTGCAGAATTGTTCACTGCAAAACTTATTAATGTAATAAGTCAATTTACACAAATTAGAAAGCTAAATAAAAAAAACCAACCACTTAAACCATGGATCACGAAAAGTGTTGTTAAGTCCATTAGAAAAAGAGATAAGTTGCATAAAAAGGTCAAAAAATATCCAGAAGATGAAAGTATTAGGGAAAAATATAACAAATATAGAAATGTTTGCAATAATATTATAAAAAACCTGAAAAGAGAGTACTACAAAGACAAACTCATGCAAAGTCAAGGTAATGTCAAAGAAACATGGAGAACGGTTAAAGAAGTCTCTAACTTTAGTCAAAATAAAGCACCATCAAGAGATCTTTTAGACATATGTGCTGATCCAATTGAATCACTCAACCAAGTGAATACATATTTCACGTCTGTTGGTGGATTACTTGCCCAAGAGACTCTAATAAAAATGAATACAACGGAGTTAGAACTTGCCAATTTAGCAAAATTACCTAATAACCCAGTTAATTCTATGTCCCTGACTCCCACAGACCCCACAGAAATTAGGACTGTAGTTTTTGGGTTAAAATCCCATAGTTCTCCTGGCTGGGACAAAATAACAGCGCTAATTTTGAAGAAATTTATCACGATCCTTGATACTCCAATTGCACATGTATGTAATCTAAGCTTGGGAACTGGAATTTTTCCATCGGTATTCAAAAAAGCTGTTATTTGTCCAGTTTTCAAGTCAGGTGACAAAAAAAACCCATCAAATTATAGACCCATTTCCTTACTTTCGGTGTTATCAAAAGTATTGGAAAAGCTGGTTAAAAAACGGTTAATGAGGTATTTAGAGATTAATAACATATTAAGTGCCAACCAGTTCGGTTTTAGGAATGGTAAATCAACGGAGGATGCTGTTTTAGCTCTTACGTCCCATATAACATCGTATGTTGATAGGGGAGATAAGTGTATAGGTGTTTTTCTGGACCTCCAGAAGGCATTTGACACAGTCTCTATACCTATTTTATTGACACGATTGGAAAATGTGGCGTGAGAGGGCTGGCCTTAGACTGGTTTACTGACTACCTTAGTCGAAGAACGCAACGAGTGAGAGTTGATGGAACCACCAGCCTCGGTGCAATGTGTACATATGGTGTACCGCAGGGAAGTACGCTCGGACCTACGCTTTTTCTCGTCTATATTAACGACCTATGCAGTACTTCTCTGCCGGGTCTTGACATGTACATGTTCGCAGATGACACAGTGCTCTTGCTACATGAGAAAACTTGGCCAAAT
The DNA here is from genome assembly GCA_963082625.1 of Pasiphila rectangulata. Taxonomy (NCBI): domain Eukaryota; kingdom Metazoa; phylum Arthropoda; class Insecta; order Lepidoptera; family Geometridae; genus Pasiphila; species Pasiphila rectangulata. The sequence continues at coordinate 8,232,759 of OY720264.1, read as the reverse complement.
GTTATTTCTCTTACTGAGAGTTATCTAATGAAGGTTACAAGATGGCTTGAACATAGCTTGCTTACCCTTAATAAAAATAAAACTAATTTATGTGCTACAGTAAGACGGCTGCAGGAGATCCTGGCTCGAACATTTTTCTAAAAATACATTCTTTTCCATGTAATAGTGAAAATATTTTGTCGGTTTGTAGTTGTTCCTCCATTGTACGAGTTAATTCTATTAAGTACCTAGGCGTAGTCATAGACCATAATTTAACCTGGCACGTTCACACAGAGATGCTTGCGTCAAAAATAAGAAAATTGATTTATATATTTAGAACTTTACGTACAGTTGCAGACTCCAGTCTATTAATACAAACATATAAAGCCCTGTGTGAATGCTTATTGAGGTACTGTATTTGTGCATGGGGTAGAACGGCCAAATCGCACCTAATTTTAGTGGAACGGGCTCAACGGGCGATTCTTAAAGTTCTTTCATATCTACCATTTCGTCACCCTACCACTGATGTCTATCAGAGAACAAAGGTACTTAGTGTAAGAAAATTATTTATTTATGAATCCATTCGTCGATATCATAGGAAAGAAGTTCCTAACCTGCCCAGTACAAATAAAAGAATTGATCGTTGTCCAGTTCCTAGAACTAAAAGTAAATTTGCGCAAAGGCACTATAATGTAACAGCTCCACATTTATATAATAAATTAAATAAAGTACACAAAATAAAGGATATCAGCAATAACAGCATAAAGAGTAAAATAATTGGCTGGCTTGAACAATTCGATTACAAGGAAATTGAACAAATGTTGTAGAGTTTTTGCCCATAATTCTTGTTTTGGCTTTATATTTTATGTATCTATTGTCAATAACCTATATTATTTATATTATTATTATATATTTATGTTTACGTAATTAAGTATAAGTATAAATTTATAAATAAAAATATTTGAACTATATTTATGTAAATAATATAATTATGTACATACATACATATATATGTATACATGTGTAGAATATTTATATTTTTTTTTAGATTTAGTATGTAACATCAAGTGGAAAAATTAAAACATAAAAATAAATTATAATTAAAATATTTAGTAATTTAGACAACTTATTCTAGATTTTTGATTTAGCTATTTGTTTTTATTGATGTAACTAAGTTAGTAATATACATATGTATAATTATGGAGAAGCCACTGGCTCCTGAAACACAGTTTATAACTAGTTCAGGAGCCTATGGATCAAACTTGTATGCTACACTGTATTATGTCAATAAAATACCTTTTTACTTTTACTTTACTTTAGTATGAGAAATGAGAAATGTATTTGTCCTCTTGCAGATACGACGCGCGCTTCGGCGACGCTTTCTGGAACAGTTCGCGGTACGGCATGCTGCATTACCTGCTCAACATGATGAGCTCCTGGGCCATCGTCTGCGACGTCTGGTACCTGCCCGCCATGACCAGGACGCAGGTGGGATTATAAATAAATAAAATGTTTTTATTTTCAGTACCTCTTACGGTCTACCATGAGTTTTCACAATCTATGTTCGCTAGCGACTGTAGTTAACAAAATGTATGAAAACTTGTACAGCGCCTCTAGCGGATAGTTTGGTACTAAAATACGCAGCAAACTATACTACAGCGACTGTAGTTTGGGCTTCATTTGCTTAGAATTTGGTACAATAAGTTACAAATCTGACAGATGTCAAAGTAACGTACTATTACTACTGTAGTAACGGCAGGCGATCTAACAGTGACATATGGTAGACACACTGACAACAAGATCCATAAGTGTTAGTATCACCTTAAAACTATGTAAGTAGGCAGAATAAGTCCTATACCATCATTACTTTACAATTATAGCGAGTGTGAAAAGTAACAGACTGTTGAAAGTAGCAGGGGCGGTGAGGAAAAGCATGTTGTGAAAAGTAACAGGCTGTGACAAATAGCAGGTTATGATGTAACATTTAATAGCTATATGTGACGTATAGCGATGTGTGACAAATAACAACATGCGATAAGTCAGTTGGGATGATAATACTTTATATGGCATATGCGAAAAGTAGCAGACTGTGAAAAATAGCAGACTGTGAAAGAAGCAACATGTGACAAGGAGTCCGATGGGATGATAATATTAGGAGATTGAATAATAGCAGGCTGCAACAAATAGCAGTAAGTCAAATATAGCACTCTGTAAAAATATAGAAGACTGTGATCAAAGGCTACTTTTAAAAAAAGGAGTAGCCAAAGCCTCTTAGGGTATTATATCAGCCATAATACAAGCTTTGCTTACAAAATGACCCAGCAGAACTTGTTAAACTTTCGCGATTTGTTGACATATTATTAGTTTTAAAATACAGGATTTTGCCCCGTACTGTAGCGGCGTGATCCAGCTACTTTAGTTATTGTAATATTACTTACTTTCCTACGGGTAAGCTATCAGGAGGGTTTTTTGAATAAAAGATGTTTGTGTAACAAAAATGGCGAATGTAATGATTTTAAGAAGTACAATAATCTAGGAACACGTGGTGAGGAACAAAATTAAACCAATTAGAGCGCACTATTAAGTGATGGCGCCGCGTTCTCATTGGCTGTCCATCGCGTGATAGCCGCTCAGCGTGTCGCGTCCATTGGCTTGATTTGCGCGCGAACACGTACCTTTTTTATTAATTTCCCGGTGTAAAACTATTTTAAAAACTGACAAGCATTACTTATTTATATAGTGTCTTGGATTTGCGCAAATAAGCACCGTTTTCTTTTATTTCTAGGATGAGTCGGCCGTGGACTTCGCTAATCGCGTGAAGGCCGTTATCGCGCGGCGCGGCGGCCTCGTCGACTTGCAATGGTGAGCTCTCGTTGTATTAGGATCTTCTTTCTTCTTCTCAGCCCGGAATCACCCACTGCTGGGTATAGGCCTCCCTAAGTTTTTGCCAGCCTCCTCTGTCCTGTGCATTTCGCATCCAGGTGTGCCCAGCGACTGCGATAATGTCATCGACCCATCGCGCTTTTGGACGACCTCGGCCTCTGGCCGGATCTTGGCCACCACTCCGTTACAGCCTCAGCCCAGCGCCATCACCACGTCTGGCCAGGTGTCCTGCCCAACTCCATTTAAGGTTTAAAACTCTGTCTCCGACATCGTACACTTTTGTACGACGTCGGATCTCAGTGTTTCGAACTCGATCTAAGAGCTTGATTCCGAGCATGGAACGCTCCATGGCTCTTTGTGCAACTCGTATCCGGTGCACAGTTTCCTTTGTGAGCGCCCATGTTTCGGAACCGTAAGTCATAGTTGGCAGTACACACTGGTTAAAGAGACGAGTCTTCAGGCACTGTGGGACTTCTTTCGACCGTAAGATGTCCTCCAACTTGCCAAAAGCCGCCCATCCTAGTTGGATCCGTCTGAGGATCTCCTCGTCCGGGTGTTCTGACTCAAAGGTTAAAACATGTCCAAGATAAACGTACCGATTAACTACCTCTAACTTGTCGTTCCCAATTTTAACAATTGGAAACGACAAGCCATTGGTATTCAGCACCTGCAAGTATTAGGATAATTTATTTATTTGTAACGACAAGCATTCTCATACAACTAAACATTGTACAACAAAAAAACTAAGAAAAATGTTGACATAAGATAAAGATAATACGTTTATTTTGTCACCACAAAAAATATAAAAAAGATGTTGCAAATAAATTGAGAACATGTTAATGGTAAACAAAAAAGGCCACCACTCTGCGTATGCCGTGACATAATGAATGATGCCACAGCGCTGGCCTTCCGTGGTTGCATTTACACTAGCGCACAGCGGCTGCTATTTGCGGAACCACATTTTGATAGTATATCCACATTTTTAGTAGTCCATATTATGACAATTTTAATATATGTAATAGTAACTATTCATATCAAAATTGTCATAATATGGATTACTGTATTGAATTTTTTCCCTGTGTAATCTGAAATAAACGTTTTTTAATTTAATAGAAAAATCCTAAATAACAAAATATACAATATCAACATAAAAATAAACAACACTACTTTATAACAAAATTTTAAAAAGAAAATCTAATATATAGCAACCTACGCAATTTCATACACTAATAACTATTAATGAGACCTAGAACGGCTGCCAGTTTGATAGGTTAAATTTAATTGATATTGTAATAGAGGTTTTTTGAGAGATTTTTTGAATGAATTAATAGATTTTGACGAACTCTGTGGCGCAGCGGGCGAAGATCCGCCTGCGACGCCTGGGGTTGCGGTTTCGATTCCCGCCTCGGGACAAATGTCTGTACGATCTGCAGATATTTGTTCAGGGTGTTTTTCTATGTATAATAAAATATGTATCTATGTAGTATAATGTATTAAGTATATCAGTCATCTAGTACCCATAACACAAGCTCTGCTTAGTTTGGGGCTAGATGATGCTGTGTGATTTGTCCAGCATTATTTATTTATTATAGATTGACATGCGTGAGTCTCTGGTTTATTATTGGAGCTTCTGGTTTATTGTTTATTGTTCAAAAATAAATGTAATATAACAGATACTTAATCTAAATCATTACATCCATCATACCTAAAAACATTAAATTCAGCTTAGAGTTGCATATTGCACGACAAAGGAACATATTCATAACTCTAATACACTTTCAAAATTAATGCAATAACAACATACTACACTTTAAAATCAAATATATAAAAATAGCAATGAAGTGGAACAAAAATAAAGCACACAATTCTCATTAATAAAACATAAGCATAAGTTGGTTATGTTAACAACCAACGCTGGTCTTCCGACAGAGCTGTTTGGTGACGTCACGGCGAGCAACATATTAAATTACAAAACTAACCAACACATTGACAGATTGTGTATTCATCACCTCAGCCGTAGGACGTCCACTGCTGGGCGTGGGCCTCGCTCATGGATCTCCAAGGTCATGGCGGTGTGGTCGCCATACTCTCCACGCTTGGTAGGCGAGTGCGGGGTGTTGATACACGGAAAGACACTGCTGCGCAACGGAGGTATCCCTAAGCAGACTCCTACCCACGGACAAGAGAGTGAGTCTAATATTTGTTTATATACTTTCACAGGGACGGCGGCTTAAAGCGAGTGAAGGCGAAGAAAGAATGGCGGGAACTGCAACAAGAAGAATTCAGCAAACGGCTGAAGGGCGAATAACACGAGACACCGTTAACGGTTACTATCTCATACCTGTTACTTATCACTGCTGCTACTATTCATTTTAAAAATAAAAAGCCTCTGTGAGGCTGGCGCGGTCGGTCGCGAAGGCGCCCACTCGTAAAGATGCTTTACTTAAAAACTTAAAGTTTTATTATCTGACTTAAAGTTAGTACGATGTTACCCGACTTACTAAGTAGGTGAGTAGTCCCAGTATTTTTAAAATGAATGGTTTGTCTGGCGTTAGTTTTGAAAGTTATGTAACTACTGCTACTGTCGGCGAGTGTTTGGTACAGTGATATTTTTTCATACGAACTATTACTTTATACACTAGTAAATAGTCATGTTACAGTGATATACGAATTACAAGTCACAGTTATGTAAGACGACTGTTTCTACGCCGATAAATACTAGGTATGTGAATAACACCTGCTTCTTCGAGCAATGCTTGGTATTGATAGTGATATTTATCTTACGAATCACAGGTTAATATATTATAAATAATATTATTATTATCTATTAATATTATACCTAGTATTTTCGGCGTACTAATCTATAGACAATTAGCACGCCGAAAATACTAGGTATTTGATTAGCACCTGCTACTTCGGTAAACAATACTAGTACACTGTTATTTGTTATACGAAATATGACTAATGACATTAGACCACTGTTACTTTATTGAAAATACTAGGTATGAATATCACCTGCTACGTTGGTGAAAATTACTTATCACAGAAAATATCGTCATACGTACTACGAATCGCTGTTGTGTCATCTGTACAGCTATTTTTATACGAGTAACAAGTATGCTTTCGTATTGCCTTATCGGTGGAAAATGTATTAAAATAGTGTACTTACCTGAATGGGGGTGACGCAAAATGTCACCAGAACCCGGAAATCTGATTAGAAACAAAGTGCCGGATTTTCAGAGCTAAGCTGTAACTGCTACCTAGTATACGGAATACTAGTCATGGTGACAGTGACGTTGCCGTTACCAAATAATATGAAAAAAAGCTGTGAACAAATAATTCGAAACGAGTGATGTGTTGTGATTTGCATGGATTGCGATTTGAAAATGATTTTAATTTAGATTCTGATTATTCAACCTGTTTAATATTTCAATCTCTCATCTCTCTAATTTTATGTAGAGGAAAGATTTGTATGTTTGTAACGAATAAACTCAAAAGCCCTATGGACCGATTTTCAAGATTCTTTCACCATTAGAAAGCAGCATTATCCATGAGTAACGTAGGCTGTTTTTTATCCCCGTATTCTCACGGGAACGGGAACTACGCAGGAAAAACCGCGGATTGCGGCCAGTATTATATAAACTTCATGACATCTGAATGGACTTTTAATACCAAAATGTTAGTATCTTATTTTAAGTTTACTTTTGTATTCCTGGCGCAGCCGGGTGGGAGCTAGAATTTTAACAAATCTAATTAAAGCCTTTTTTAATGGTTTTTCATTATAATTTTTTACTTTAAAATTGTTTTTTAATTTTTTTTTCAAGTTATTCTATGCTTTTACTCTGTTTCACTGGCGCAGCCGGGTAGGATTGTGTTACCGGCGCAGCCGTTGGGATCTGAATTTTAACATTTTCAAATCGCAAAGGCTAGTTTGTTAAGAAAAGCAATATATATTTTTGGATTGCTCAAATGCAATGGAAATTTTTCGACGTTTTGGATTGGTGTAATTAAAATGTAATATAAAAAAAATATTTGTATATTCTTGTAGTATTTTTTTCAATGTTACCGCGCCTATGTTGAGTTTAAGTATTACTTATTATTCGGACGGCTGTCTCGATGCAGGAAAGCTGCGGTTCGATTCCAGTCGCGGGACAAGTTTGTATGATGTGTAGATTGGAAGTAATACTCAAACAAGACGTTATAGGGTGCACAATTTAAATGTAAATAATTATTATTTATCATATACGAGGTGGGCCGGAATATGTGAGTTCTGTCTGTCAAGACGTACGTTTTATTGAAACCTTTGCAACATAATACATTTTTTACGCAATTGAGAAGATCTCCCGTGCTATTGAATAACTTTACGGCAGGTCTCAAACTACGTGCGTTATAAGTTATTAATTAGCATAAAAGCCACTTTGAAATGTCAATTTACAAAAGAAAAACAAAAGATATTTAACATGTTTCATAAAATTATTATTTATACTAAATTATAGGTCATTTATTCTAGATTCTAGACCAGAAATCGTCGTAAACGAACACCAAGTGGTTCTTGCAACAAGCGATCTAGTGAACAAGGTCGCGCCCCCCGCCCTGTTGCGCCTTGATGGATTTGGATCCATTCAATAAGAAGGATTAGTAAGTTCAGTTGTATAAAGCACATTATTGAATCAGTTCGCTTCCGAATACTTATTCCAACTGAGGCAAAGAAGCGAAAACCTCATTCGTTCACTTTAATTAATTGTTACAATTTTCGTCTTAATATTATGCTTAATCGAATGCAAGGATATTGGATAGTTTTGATATCTATGGCAGGATGACATCATTTTGTCGCGACTGAACCGCGCAACGCCCGGCCGAGAGTCAACACCATTCATATAATTATCTAAAGAGTAAATTAATATATTCTTTGTCTTATTGCAAGATGACGTCGTTTCCTATCGCGGCTGAACCGAGCAACACCCGGCCAAGTCTATATCATTCAAATTGAGTAAGTATTATGATCGTGTATAGCATTATCGATGGAGTAAGCTTTCTTTATGAGATTTTCCTAGTAATAATACAATGAGCTGAAATTTTGCACACGTATAGAACATATAGGCTTTATTTTACCCGGGTACACGCGAAGCGGCGGGCATAAGCTAGTGTTTTATAAAATTGAAAGTTCGTAGACTTGAGATAACATCTTCTGTTCCACCTTGTAGCGTACTAATTAATCACACAAACATTATGTATATGATGCGAAAGTTAAATAGTTTATTTAATACTCTACAGGGTGTAAAAGGACGACTACCGAAAACTTCGGGGGGTCAATGTACTCATCAATATGAACAAGTTTTACTAAGGAACTTTAGCTGTAAAAAATGAGAAGAAACAGCTGTTCCATACAAAAGTACAATACCTACTTTACTAAAATATATGGAACAGCTGTTTCTTTACATTTTTTTACAGCAAAAGTTCCTTAGTAAAAGTTGTTCGTATTCTCGAGTACATTGACCTCCCGAAGTTTTAGGTAGTTGTCCTTTTACACCCTGTATACAACGTGTATTATGTGTACCCGAAAGGGGGGGGTTTCAGCTCATGAAAACAAGTATTTTTAAGGGAAAAAAATAGTTTTTTTTTTCATTTGTTTTTTAGTAAGTATTTTTATTTATAATTTTATAAGATGGTGTGATGTACACCAAAAAAAAATTATCCTGACGTCATAATCGAATTTTGTTTTTTTGTTTTTAATTTTTAATAAGAAAAACCTATGTGTTTAGGTACATATTTTTATTTGTACTTGTACTTACGTACGGCAACGTCAGAATCACCCCCTTTCGGCTCAGTACACTTGTTATAATACAAGTTGTATGAATAAATAATGCTAGAGAGTTCAGACAACGCCATCTAGCCCGGAAGTAAGAAGTTAGCAGAGCCTGTGTTTGTTAGTACTAGATGGTTTATGAAATACTTTGATGAGAAATGTCTGTACGATCCGCAGATATTTGTTTTTCTAGGTGTAATAAAATATATCTATCTATGTAGTATATTGTGTTAAGTATATCAGTCATCTAGTACCGATAACACAAGCTCTGCTTAGCTTGCGGCTAGATGATGCTGTGTGAATTGTCCAGCGTTATTTATTTATAAATCAGGCGAACTTGGAGCGAAGTCGGGAGAGACGCTTAGTGACACATTTTAAACAAACTATTGTAATTAGCAAAATATATCAGTGTGTCTGCCATGAGTTGTCACTGTTAAATCACCTGCCGTTACTACAGTAGTAATAGTACGTTACTATGACATCTGTCAGATTTGTAACTCATGGTACCGAATTCTAAGCAAATGAAGCGCAAACTACAGTCGCTGTAGTATAGTTTACTGCGTATTTTAGTACCGAACTATCCGCTAGAGGCGCTGTACAAGTTTTCATACATTTGTATAACTACAGTCACTAGCGAGTATGGATTGTGAGAACTCATGGTAGACCAGTTCCTAAATAAGTATTTTAATATGGAATATTTTTAAAACTCGGGATAGCCATTATTATATCATGCATTTTTACTTCAGCCAATTTTATGTTAACAACCTGTTTACCTAAAATTCACCGTGTCGTCGGGTGTCGGCAGTAGAATGTTACCCCTCCCCTCATGCCAGCAGTAAGAGCCTGCTAAGGGATACCTCCGGAAGAAGGGCAGCAGCGTCTGCTTGTATCAACAAATCGCACTGCGCTCGCCAACCCGCCTGCTAAGCGTAATGAGTGTGGCAAGATCCCCTCATGATCAGTACTTATAGACCCATGAGGGAGGCCTGTGTTCAGTAGTGGACGTTTTACGGCAGAAACGATGATGATGGTACAAAAAAATTGCTTACTTCGCATTGTTATAAATTAGTCAGTTCTGTCAATAACATCATGTCCAGCTACAATATCCCAGCCCACTGTTGGACATACATAGATAGATAGATAATGCATTTATTTGGTAGACACACAGCACAGAACACAGGTATACTTTGCAGATTAAAGTTAGAACGTAGGACAATAAGCGACATAGAGGAATTATGAAAAAAAAATAACATTTTAGGTCACACAAACAAACAAAAAGAAAATGTTGATAAAAATAAAAACATACCTCCCTAATGGATCTTTGTACTGATCATGATGGGTTGTTGCCATACTCACCACGCTTGGCTTGGGTTGGCGAGCGCTGTACGGGATGTTGATACACGGAGAGACGCTGCTGCCCATCTTCCGGAGGTATCCCTTAGCAGGCTCTTACTGCATCCACGGGCATGAGAGGAAGGGTAACATTAAATACACGGCGAGGACTCAACTCAATTCAATTTCTTTACTATTCTATGTTTTGTTCAGCTTTATGTTATGAACGGATTTCTGTTATTTTTCTGTATATTTAGGTTGTCGATAATGCATTTAGAATTTCATTAATTATTTTGAACGAAATGGAGGAAATTTGGTATGTTGCGTGTTAGAACTTGTTAAATTTTCACGATCTGTTGACGTATTGTATGTTAACAGATTTGTCAACGTCAGGTTAATGATACAAGAGGTAGGTACTTACACGATAAAATCGTGAAACTAATAATTTTGTGTTTTGTTTTAATTTGAGCTTGGAACAAATACAATGTTTCGATAATAATTTCAGAATTAGATTTACAAATACCTTTTTTTTTATTTCGCATGTGTAAACATATTTTTTTCCATTTCGTTCAATATTTTGTAAATATATTTTACGTTATTCTAATAATTTATAATATTTATAATTAGATTATCAATAGTGTTAAGTATTGTAAGATTTGTACTGGGTTTATTGAGAAAATGTATTGTATTATTAATTATTTGGAATTAAATGAGGCCTATTGTGAAGTCTTGTTTTATTTCTTTAAGCATTATACAGGATGTATTATAACATGTGTACTAACCAGAAAGGGGGGGGGGGGGGGGTTAGCCCCTAAAAACAAGTAGTTTTAAAAGGGAAAAAAATTGGGAATTTTTTTATTTATTTTGTTTTTAAATCTTTTTATTTACAGTTTTATTGGTTGGTGTTATGTTGAGATGATGTTTATTTTTTATTTTTATAAATAAATACCTCTTTTTTATATAAATAAATAAATGACCCTGACAAGAATCAGCTGGCGTATATGTTGTCATTATCGTATAATCAGCTGTTGAAGTTAAAACTTTTATGGTATTTTATTGAATGAAAATCACTGAATCCTGAAAAGTCGTAGAACAAGAGTTGTTCCTTGGGATGGTGAGAATGGCTTATTCCAAAAATCCCCTTCGACGATCCCCTGCGAAGGGGATTATTGGACTTTTTGTCCAGAAATCCCCTTCCGGCTCTCGAAGGGGACGCATAGGGGATTTATGGACAAGATTTCCACAAATCCCCTTAGCCATTATAATTAGATACCTTTTCTTTTGTATTCTCATAAGGCTCATGACTATGGCCAATCCTTAAGTTTAAAAAAATAAAAATTACAGCTGATGTCAGAAATGACGGTAAATGTCAAAAATGACAGTAAATGTCAAAATGACGGTAAATGTCAAAAATGACGGTCACCACGCTTGACCGCTGCGAGACAGGAGGGGTGACTGACTGCCGGCACCTTACAGCTGAAGGGTTTAATAAAATCAAAGATCAATAAAATGCTGTTTAACATATAATTTATTTCTCTAATCAGTCAAGAACTGTTTGATGAAGTCCTCGTGTTTCTGCACGTGCGTGAAGCTGGTGTAGGAGGCGACGTTGCAGGCGACGTCGCCTTCCCGCGGGGCGGTGGACACGACGCCGCGCAGGTAGGAGCGCGGCGTGTGCCGGTCCGTCGCCTGGAACGTTAGCCCGCCGCCACTGTCGCCGCGGCAGAGGGCGGTTGTTGCTGTAACAAAAATAAATAATGGAATATGCCGTGGGTGCCGGCAGTATGTTACCCCTCCTCTCTTGCCCGTGGATGCAGCGAGAGTCTGCCAAGGGATACCTGCGGAAGCAGCGGGTCTCCGTGTATCAACATCCCGTACTGCGCCAACCCGCTTGCCCGGTACCCCACGGCGAGGGAAATACTCAAATAATAAAAGTCCTGTCGCGGTTTGGCCGTTTACAGCAACAAGTCAAAGGTTTATCATTAAAAATCGTTTTTTAGCGGCACTTTCTATTTGGCGGTTGAAGAGGCAACACGTCCAGGAGCGGTGGTGTCGATCGTTATTGGACAACTACCTCTTCGTTGTTTCTAGTGTGTTCTGTGACGAACGGGGAGCCGATTACCCCTGAAGCTGCCTTAGAGTGTTCTTTCAAGCGCTCGTTAGATATAGGTTATCGTGTAGTGGTTGTAGTGTGCCGCCCACAATCCTATAAGTTGTTGGTAAAGTTGTGAGTTAAAGAGTTTGTTAAGTTTCACGGTTTAAGGTCCAACTAGTCGCGGAGGTGAAGTCGTCAGTGAGCGCGGCCTAAATGTATGCTATCTCACCTTACATAGTGTGTTTACCCGCGCGCTAGAATGAAATGCACAATGATTCATTCTTAAACCAACCGCGCAAAAATATGTGAATAGACTGCACAAGGGTTATTATACCTCTAGAAAAACTTGAGTGTAATCTTTTCAAAATAACATTTATTTCAACTTTTGAATAATTAAACTATGTCGGAACGGCATTTATTTTTGAGTTTTCTTTCTCCTTATATTATTTAGTTTCGTCCAAAGTTGGGTTAAAATCAGTGTTGAATACGAAAGTTTAGAAGCTTGTATTTTTGAAATAAATACTTTTTTTACGGTTTGGGGTGTATATTATACAAACATAGATTATGACGAAATATAATCCTTAGTGTGATATAATCCTTACTCCACTGTTTGACGTTAACCATCCAATGGTTAACGTCAAACAGTGGAGTAGTTTAGTTACCCTTCCACGTTTATATAGAAAGATGAGCGACTCGTTCATCCTTAATCGTACGTACCTAAGTAAAAAGTAAGTTAATGGTCGCGAGTGTACGCCGTGACGTGTTGCCCAAAGGGCAGTTGTTTGCGACTAGCTGTAGTCTAGTGTATTATATTATCTGTGCTGTAGTTAGCCTTAAAGACACGTCATAACTTAAAGTGCTGACCCGCGGGAACATGCATCGCTGTATGGTATGCAAAGCGTACATATCGGAAATACGACTTGTGAACATAGGTATTATTTAGTTTTAAAGTTACATGATTTAAATTTAGGAAAAGTCAGTAAAATAATTAAAAAGTACCTACGCGATAAAATCTTGTTTGTATAAACTGAGTTTTTACAGTTTTAGGCAATATTAGCTCGTACTTACTTATTTAAATTTATTCTAAGGGTTTCTAATGATCTCACTAATTTTTAGGTTAAGAATTGTTCGTATGTTATAGGTATCGTTCTGTTTTTTTATTTACTTAGTGTTTGTGTTTTGTTTCACGTAGTAAGATTTTTACTAGCATAATATGTACCTTTGTAAGTTGAATTAGATTCATCAAAGTATAGTATTAAGTGCTTGGTACTTACTATACCAATTTTGCTGTGCCCTAACAGTATGTCTACCATGAGTTGTCGCTGTTAGATCGCCTGCCGACACTACAGCAGTAATAGTACGTTACTATGACATCTGTCAGATTTGTTACTCAAGGTACCAAAATTCTAAGCAAATGAAGCCCAAACTACAGTCGCTGTAGTACAGTTTACTGCGTATTTTAGTACTAAACTATCCGTAAGAGGCGCTGTTTCATACATTTTTTTTAACTACAGTCGCTAGCGAGTATAGACTGTGAAAACTCATGGTAGACCTACTCGGCGCATGTTTGATACTCCTATATTATTTTAAGACCTTGTAACTCAACATGCTTGCAATAAGTGAATATGACTATGACTAATCCTGTGATTTTAAAACGAAATATGTCAAAGTCGGTTCAGAAGGTAACTTACAGTCCTGCGTGCCGGCGCATATCTTGTCGCTAGTGATGTGCTGGGTGAAAGCTGGCGGCGAGCGCGCAATGCACGTGCCCACCTCTACGTACGGCAGTTCCACCACCTGCAGTATTGGGGCGGCCTTGCCGTCGGCCGCCGTCAGGCCCCAGCCAGCCACCTGTTAAATTATCATCATCATCATTTCAGCCGTAAAACGTCCACTACTGAACACATGCCTTCATGGATCTCCATGAGGGGTAGTTGCCATACTCACCACGCTTGGCAGGCGGGTTGGCGAGCGGAGTCTGGATGTTGATACATGGGAAGACGCTGCTACCCATCTTCCGGAGGTATCCCTTAGCAGGCTCTTACTGCATCCACGGGCATGAGAGGAGGGGCAACATTCTACTGCTGGCACCCCACGGCATTAAATTATAATGATTTTAAATAAATATTGCTATACGATTCACACAGCATCATCTAGCCCCAAGCTAAGCAGAGCTTATGTTATGGGTACTAGATGACTGATACATTTATTTGTAGATCAAATATCAAAATCAAATATTTCTTTATTTTTCTTCACAAAGTAGGCTTATAAATAAATTATTACATAGACAAACTGAATGTGTACTAAAGTTTATTAATGAAAAAAAAACATAAAATACGGATTCCAACGCGCGTGACCTTTTAAAAACTGTCCTTAAATATATATAAGTAACTAGCTTTATACCTACATATAATATAATTACTTCGCGCTGGTAGTCCGCCAGTAGTAACCTGGTTTGTGAAGACTGGTGCCTGAAATAGGTTCAAAAGAACCTGTGATACAGGTCACCAGGCCTCCTTCTCCACGATACGGAACAGAGCGGCTAACAAGTTTTTATATTTATATTAGAAGTGGTCCCGAGAATGCCAAGTATTCGTGTGTGTTGACTCCTGTACTCCTATTGACAGCAGTCTCATAAGAGTCTGGGCAACGGAAGATAACAAAGATAGAGATTGGTGTGAGTAGATATTTTTATTATTTATAGAAAAACGGCCAGTGACAATACCGACGATTCGTCGGTGTTTGTCACGGTTTAGATCCAGTACCTTCCCCCTGTTTGTCGTCTGCAGCTGAAGCCTGTCGAAGTTGTAGTCGAAGCTGAGACAGACGGGCCGCACGAAGTCTCTGTACTGGAAAGGGGTGGCGGGCGTGACCACGGCGATGTCGTCCTGGAAGCTCGAGCTGGCGCCTTGGAAGCGCGGCGGCAGGTGGATCGCGGCGACCTGCGAATGATCCATCATGCCGGGGGGGGCGGCAGTAGAATGTTAAAAAAATCCTATGAAAGGGGTAGGGGGGTTATGAAAGGGGTATCATATGAAAGGTATTCACTTGCACATTAATAAACCGTTTTTATTTTTCCTTTAAGCCGTATTGTTTTTGAGATATTTACAAAAATGTTGAAAAAACGACCGTCCCCCCCCCCCCCCCCCCCCCCCCCCCCTTATCTCCGAAGTTTGCAGACATAAACCCGTGATACTTTTATACCTAATAGAAGTGTATGTAAACTTTATAGGAAATTTATTACAAACTCTCTACTTAGCATACTTTTTTAGAAATCATCGAAAGTGTAAAAATCTACATAAGTTCCGCTATCAGGTAAGAGATGGCGCTGTCAAGATTCTCCAACAAATATAAAACCGCCTTTGTCATATATTATATTGTATGATGGCACGGAACCCTCGGTGCGCGAGTCCGACTCGCTCTTGCCCGGTTTTATTTTTAATAATAATAATGCTGGACAAATCACACAGCATCATCTAGCCCCAAGCTAAACAGAGCTTATGTTATGGGTACTAGATGACTGATATACTTAATACATTATACTACATAGATAGATATTTTATTAATAGAAAAACACCCAGAACACCCTGAACAAATATCTGCAGATCGTACAGACATTTTTCCCGAGGTGGGAATCGAACCCGCAACCCCTTGCGTCGCAGGCGGCCGCTGCGCTACAGAGCTCGTCAAAAAAATTCTAAATTCTTCTGCTGGTGACCCTCCTGAAACATGACTTACATCTGATTTCTGTGCCAGGTCCTTGGAGTTGTTCCACGCGCGGTGTATCTTACCGGCCGCGAGCGCGAACTGGCTCGCCGGCAGCTGCTTGTCTATGTCCGTCCAGAAGCAGTGGGCAGCTGGAAAAAAGTAAGTCAGCAGGTAAGTCGAATGTGTGTCAATACTTCCCTATACTCGATGCCATTTAGCGTGGCAATACAGGTCATTCACCTACCTTCACTACGCTATCATAAAATGCAATGACAGTGTCGCTAATTCTGTCGCTTACCATACGAACCACATAGCACGTTTTCGATAGGTTTGTATGGTAAGCGACAGAATTAGCGACACTGTCATTGCATTTTATGATAGCGTAGTGAAGGTTGGTGAATGACCTGTATTGCCACGCTAAATGGCATCGAGTATAGTAAGAAGCTTTGTCTAAATAGGCAGCTCTTGATACACGTGAAGACTCCACTGCCCCGAAGGTATCCCCTGGCCGTCTCTCTGCATCCACGGGCAAGGGAGGAGGGACATCATTCCACCACCGTGTCATTGCTTGTAACTTACCGGGTATAACAATCCTGTTAGTTATAAGCGACCCGCTGCATACTTGCTTGTACGAGGAGAACGTCTTTTCGTAGACGTCGACATGCCACGGCGCATCTCGCCTCGCTCCGCTGCCTGACCACCCACTGCCACCGCCCGCTACCGCTTATTAATGTACTTATAAACTATCGATGTGGTGATGGGAGTGTCTAGAGAAGAGCTGGTAGCGGTATGGTGTCTATATAAAGAATCTCGAGTGTTTAGAGAGAGATTGTCAAGTGTCTAGCTAGATAGAGTCGAGAGTCTAAATAGATGGTCGAGTGTCTTGATAGGGGATCGAGCGTCTAGATGGGGGTCATGTGTTTAGGTAGGGGGGACAAAAAGCTATGTTCTTGCCCTTAAGGTTCAGCAAGTCGCGGAGACAAAGTCGTCAGTGGGCGCGGCCTAAATGTATGCTATCTCACCTGACATAGTGTGCGAAAGCGCGCGCTAGGATGAAATGCACAATGATTCATTCCTAAAACGACCGCGCAAAAATATGTGAATAGACTTTGGGCACAAGGGTTATTATAGAAAAACTTGAGTGTAATCTTTTCAAAATAGCTTTTATTTCAACTTTTGAATAATTTAACTATGTCGGAACGGAGTTTATTTTTGAGTTTTCTTTCTCCTTATATTATTTAGTTTCATCCAAAGTTAGGCTAAAATCAGTGTTGAAATACGAAAGTTTAGAAGCTTGTATTTTTAAAATAAATACTTTACGGTTTGGGGTGTATACAAACATAGATTATGACGAGATAAATTGATACAATCCTTAGTGTTGGACGGTCAACGTCAAACAGTGGAGTAGTTACCCTTCCACGTTTGTATGGAAAGATGGGCGACTAGTTCATCCTTAACTTACTGCAGCCACGGGCAAGAGAGGTGGGACAACATTCCACCCGCGGTATTGCTCAACGCTAAATGGCATCGAGTATAGTAAGAAGCTTTGTCTAAATAGGCAGCTCTTGATACACGTGAAGACTCCACTGCCCCGAAAGTATCCCCTGGCCGTCTCTCTGCATCCACGGGCAAGGGAGGAGGAACAACATTCCACCACCACGTCATTGCTTGTAAATTACCGGATATAACGATCCTGTTAGTAATGAGCGATCCGCCGCACACTTGCTTGTACGGAGAGAACGTCTTCGCGTAGACGCCGACATGCCACGGCAGCTCGCCTCGCTCCGCTGGCTGGCCGCCCACCGCCAGCTCGCTGCCTTTGGATATTATCGTGCCGCATTCTGTCGAAACAAGTGCTTGTTTCAAATATTGGAAAGCAACAGCCTGGTACAGGAATAACGAAAACATCTGATAATAAGGATGGCAAGGCTGATTTTTTAAACTTTTGCGATAATGTTGGATTAACGGGTATTTATCGCGTAATCACCTTTATTTTTATCCTCGAACTCCACAATCCTAATATTATTTCCAACGAGAGGCACTACTACAAGAGAATGGTTCGGGAAGCGATTAAAATTAAGACATATCCTAATTTTAATGGTCAAGACGGTTTCAGACTCTCTGCCTCGTGTCATCCAGTGATAGCTAAGTGTACTCGGCAGGTGAATGGACCAAAGTCTGCTGATACAGTTAGTGTAGTGTGCTGTCCCAGTGTGAGCCGGCCTTATCTCATATTTCTAATTTTGAAGACCAAGTGAGGTTAGTCTGAAAAGACGCCTTCGCTTTGCTGCGGTTAACTTCAGCACGCCAGTTTCCCCGCGACTACGACCAGGTACAATCCGGTCGAAACGTCGGGATAACAACGCGTCGGGAGATAGCGACGTAGTCCCAGATAATTACGCGATAAATACCCGTTATTTCATTAATGATAATGGGAAGGCTCACTTGGCTGACATAGCTAAATATTAAATATTTATTAACGTAGCCCCAGTCACTGTCACTCTAGCTGCCTGGTTGACACCTAGCGATGTAGTTCTAGGAGACGTAGTCCCAGTCACCGTTACTCTAGCTAATTGGCTGACACCTAGCGACGTAGTCCCAGTCACTTACACTCTAGCTACCTGGCTGACACTTAGCGACGTAGTCCCAGGAGACGTAGTCCCAGTCACTGCCACTCTAGCTACCTGGCTGACACCTGGCGACGTAGTCCCTGTCACTGCCACTCTAGCTACCTGGCTGACACCTGGCGACGTAGTCCCAGTCACTGGCACTCTAGCTACCTGGCTGACACCTGGCGACGTAGTCCCAGTCCCCGTCGGCCTGGCAGCGCATGAAGGGCAGCGTGTCCGCGGCGTAGTAGTACGACTCGCGGCAGACGGGGCTGACGATGGTGCCCACCTCCTCGCCCGCGCCGCAGGGCCGGGACCCCACCACGGCGCCGGAGATTAGACAGCGGTACTCCACTGACGGGTGAGGTTTTAGGGTACACATACCTGGGGATGGAAACCACAGTTAATAGGCTAGTCCATCATCATCTCTGCCGTAGGACGTCCATATAGTATATATGTATATATATATATATATACATTATTACACACATATATAATTATATAATATGTATTTCTATATGGTATTTTTTATATTTACTTTTCTTTTTAATCTCACACCATTTTACCCCATCTCATTACCACAATCCAATCCATCGAAAGGTTGTCTGGTAGAGATCGCTCTTTAGCGATAACACCGCCGATTGTCACTTTATGTTTAGTGTTTCTCTTTTCTTTGTTAATTTGTTTAGTTTAAGGTGTGCAATAAAGCATTTTCTATCTTTCTATCTATCCGTGGACAAAAGCCTCCCCTCAAGGCGGTTCATCATCTCAGCCGTAAGACTATTGTCCACGTCCACTGCTTGACATAGGCCTCCCTCATGGCTTTCCAAGATCATGTGGGTGTGGTTGCCATACTCACCACGCTTGGGAGGCGGATTGGCGTGATGTTGATACAGATGACTTGGCAGATTCTTACTGCATACACGGGCATGAAATGAAATGAAAATGCGTTTATTGGTACACCACACCTTAAAAATAATTAATAATCTAACTTATGAAGGTTACAGTTTTTCATAAAAGTGTGGTGTGCCAAAAGGTTCTGTCTCAGCAATAGTTGCACCTAAGATAAAAGATGCAACGCTGGTGTTCTGACAGAACCTTTTGAGTACCGCAACAGAACACATAAAAAAAATACGAATAAACAGAAATGTCGATGCAGGCATCACTTGAAAAATAATTTTACGTAGCCCAAGGAGACCAGCCGGAGCCATGGTTCGGACTATTGGTCGGAAACTAGCAGCATCATTCATCATCAGCATTTCAGCCATATCACGTCCACTGTTGGACGTAGGCCTCCCTCATGGACCTCTAGGTATTATTCTAGGTATTAACTAGGCGTTAGTCACGTGCTTATTGAACGTGATCACCGCGATATTACAGTTGTTATAGGTAGAGGTAACCACCTACTATCAGATGGGCCTTCGGCTTGTCAGTTAAACATTATTATTATTTCGTACTAGCTTATGCCCACCGCTTCGCATGCGTTGTACCTGGACAAAATGTAACCTATGTGTTAATCCTGGTCAACATTTATACGCGTGCAAAATTTCAGCTCAATTAGTAGGCTAGCTTTTGCGTGAAAGAGTAACAAACATCCAAACATTCATACCAACTCACAAACCTTACGCGTATTATATTAGTAGGATAATACTCACGCACGCAAACCGGCATCTTTTCCGGCCAGAATCCGTTATAGCAGCTGATGCTGTTGGAACCCTGTATACCGTACCCCCGCCGACACGTCACCGTCAGCTCTACGAGCACGGACGAACCCCCGGCGGGTTCGGGGATGTTGGTGACGTTGGTTGTGTAGCTGCCGTGCTCGGGGACAGGGGGAAGGGTGCATCTACCGGCTTGACCCCTATTATAAACGAAGTTATATTATAATTCATGTAGTTATTACCAACTACATGACACTCGCTGCGAGAACATTTAAATATGTTCCTAACACGTAACAGGGTGACTCATCTTTTTTTAATACCCAACGAGTCAGCCTAACTCATTTTTAGTATGGCACGTTGCGAACCCTTAAATTGTTATAGTCTTTGATCACACTAAGACGCGAGTTATAAAATTTCATGGAAACCATAAAACGCACCCAAACCGACATGTTTCGTTCCAAAATCCGTTAAAGCAGCTAGCTAATGGAACCCTGTACTATATACTGTTGGAATGCTGTACCTCCGCCTACACGTCACCATAAATGCTGATACTGTTGGAACCCCGACTGTACTGTTGGAATGCCGTATTCCCGCCAATACGTCACTATAGCCGCTGATTCTGTTGAAACCCTGTACTGTACTTGCTGTAATATTGGAATGTCGTACCCCTGCCCCCCGCCCTACATGTTTCTGTCAGCGCCACAAGCACAGACCACCCAGACGTGAGTGGTTTTGAGCACATGCTGCGGAGGCTGGTACCAAGCAACATCGCATTACTGGGAGATCCCTGAGACCTGTGTCCAGCATCACCCTGTGGCTGAGATAAAACACTTAGTGATTGTTTACAGCCCACGACTTGTTCCAGTATCTCCGTATCAAAACCTTATGTTTCCTCACAGCCACCACTAGTATTTCTGGTCTGGTCTAAATACACGCTGCGGAGGCAGGTAAGTATAGCAACAACGCCTTCATGAGCACCAGCAGTGGACGTCCTACGGCTGAAAAGATGATGATGATATTATAAGCAAGAAGATGAGCACATGGACCACCTCCATCTGTTGGGAAATGGTCCCCGACCCATGGACATCTGCAATATCAGAGGCGAAGCTAATTTGCTGCCGGTGTATGAGGAGGAAGTCGGTAAAAAATAGCACTCACTGTTTGGCGGACTCTTTCCAGTATCTCCGTATCAGAGCCTTGTGTTTCCTCACAGACGTGAACTAGAAGAGTTTAAGTACAGCTTAAGTAACATTACACTCACTTATTGTTAACGAAGTCCTTCTGGTCTTAGTACACGCCGCGGAGGCAGGCGCCAAGCGTGGTGAGTATGCCAACAATCCCTTCATGATTAGTATCATCATTCGCGGCGTGTACTAAGACCAGAATGAGTTCGTTAGCAATAAGTGAGTGCAATGTTACTTAACTGACTTCTTCTAGTTCACGTCTGTGAGGAAACACGAGGCTATGATACGGAGATACTGGAAAGAGTCCGCCAAACAGTGAGTGCTATTTCTTTACCGACTTCCTCCTCAAACACCGGTAGCAAATTAGCTTCGCCTCTGATATTGCAGATGTCCATGGGTCGGGGACCATTTCTCATCAGATGGAGGTGGTCCATGTGCTCGACTTCTTGCTTATAATATCATCATCATCTTCTCAGCCGCAGGACGTCCACAGCTGGTGCTCATGTACTGACTTGGAGATCCATGAGGGAGTCCTGTCGATATCCTGCAGCCGTGATGATAATACTCACTGATTATTAACAGCCCACGACTCGTTCCAGTATCTCCGTATCAGAGCCTCGTGTTTCCTTACAGACGTGAACTCGTAGTAGGAGGTCTCATTGCAGCCGCTGCTGAAATCCTTCCGGTCTGAGTACACGCCTCGGAGGTAGTACTTGGCTGTTCCGTTGACGTCAGCAGGGAAGGTTAGGCCGAAGCCGGCGTCATGCACACCGCCGGGCGCGTGGCCTGGGTAAGATGTACAGTTTGGTCTTACAAAAATTCATTTCAATTCAATAAACTACTCACCCTAACTCTATAACTAACTCCTTTTTGTCACACCAACACAGGATTGCAAGCCCCAATTGTTAGATTATGTAACCAATACAACCTGTTTAGCAAAAAGATCAATGACCTCGCTATTTTTAACGACAATGCTCATAGATTTTGAATTTAGATTTGAACGCAAGGTTCTGGAATATTTCCAGCAATCTTCTACTCGTATTTTAGGGAAAGACTAATATGTAGGTACATTGTATTTTTTTTTCTTCGTTTTATTTGATCTCATTTATATTGTTAGGTACTTTGTTTCTTGTTTTTAAGATATTTTTGTTTTATTAGTTAAGTAAAGTTTATATAGTTTAACTAGTATGTATTGTTAAAAAATTTCTATATATTTAATTTTTGATATGTAGTTTTACATATAGTTGGCGATCCTTTTCATAATAAATAAATAAAATTTAAGAAGTATTCTACACACACAAAAAAATATATAAACAAGTAGACGTTTCGGGGTTTATCTTTGATGTATGATTGCTTATATGTACCTACTTATATGTTATTTTATTACTTATATGTACTTTCTTGTAATTGTAATATGTACTTATATGTATGGCGGGATGAGCTGGACATACTGTGCTGACTGGTCGACCAACGCCTTGGACCGGAAGTATGGAGAGGGAAGGGAGGCCTTTGACCAGCAGTGGGATCCTACAGGCTGATTAGATTAGATTAGTACTTTCTTGATTTTATTTATTATGAGCTATTTGGGTCCCACTGCTGGGCAAAGGCCTCCCCCAATTCCCTCCATATATCCCGATCCTGAGCTGCTTCCCTCCAGTCAACGATGTACTGATCGAGTTCGTCCCGCCATCTGCGCTTCGGTCTGCCGCGTCGCCTTCTCGCAGGGTTTTATTTTATTTAAACTGAAAAAATATTAGGTAGGTATATTTTTTTTTTATAGTCCCTTTAATTTTAGCGTTGTGTAAATAGTGTGTACATATACTGTTGGTGCAACGGAAGATCAGCGTTAAATTATCTTTTAAGGTAACCATTTTCGTTGTCAAATAATTTGTTTATATTGTTGTTTGTGTAATGTCCTTTAAACTTTGTTGTATCTTCTGTTTATTTATATTTTTTTACGTTTTGACGAAATAAAGTTTATCTTAAATTACGGTTTCTTAAAACTAAATAAAATGGCATTCTAATTCCAATGGGGGTTACCGGATCTGCACTGACTTATTTGTTTATTTTCATTACTTTACATTACTTACGTTTATTATCATTATGTGATAGCTTGCTATGTGATTGCGGTAATACTGAGGCAGATTCCATTTTTTGACCCCACGCTGCATGTTGATAATTTAAAACTTTTAGACCATAGTGCACCTAATTGTGCGTTTTCTTAAATAATTTGTATGTGTTGTGTGTATGTCAAAAATAAATGTATTTTCTTTCTTTATTTTCTTTCTTTCATTGTTTCCCGTGACTACCCCGACCCTAGCTAACTCAACTGCTTGAAGTACCGGAGAAAGACTCGAGGCCTCTGGCAGCATTTTAAATTAAGAAGTATCCCAATTTCAATCGTGAAGACGGCTTCAGACTCTCTGCCTCATGGAATCCAGTGATAGCCAAGTGTACTCGACGTGTGAATCAACCTAAGTGTGCTGATACAGTTAGTGTAGTGTGCTGTCCCAGTGTGAAACAGCCTTAATCTCAAGTTCCTATAATTATGAAGACCAAGTGAGGGTAGTCTGTAAATACGCCTTCGTCGAAACGTCGGGCAATAATAAAGGTAATTAACGCGATAAATACCCGGTTAAATATGTGTTAATAATGTGTCGTGATCGCGTAAGTTTAAAAAAGACTAGCATTCCATGAGCATCCCCGAAGAATATGCAGATGATGTGGAAGAAGGGCATAGCTCTATGAGCTCCTAAGGCATTGTCACCATTATCATCTGAGCCATAGGACTGCTATTCACTTGCACTGCTGAACATAGGCCTCTTATGGATATCCAAGATAATGAGGGGAATGTTGCTCGCCACGCTGGGCAAGTGAACTGGCGAGCGCAGCACTGAATGTTGAAGACGCTACTGCCCATCTTCCGGAGGTACCCCTTGGCAGATTCTTACTGCATCCACGGGCAATAGAGGACGGGCAACATTCTACCACGCCATTGTACGAAAAAGAAAAAGATCTGCAAGAGATTGGTGCCGTTGACTATACTAAAACTGCAGGAGACAGATGGTTGGTAACTTAAGCTCTGAGACCACCAGCTCTGTGTCTGAGACCGATTTTCAAAATTCTTTCACCAATTAAATTCTACATTACCCCTGAGTAACATAGAATAGAATAGAATAGAAAATATTTATTGAAAATTGTTGTACATAAAGATCTTAAAATTAGTTTGTACTGTTTTTAACAATTTGTCCTTATCAAGACGTACAATATAAGTAATTTTATTTAATTATAACTCTAAAAATATCTAAGTACAGAGATGTGCACCTATTTCTAAAATATAAGAAGAGTTTAATCTTAAATAATAAATAATACTTTGAACTACCTAGAACAGTCATCGTTCAAAGTATTCCCCAAGACTATAGATAGACAAGACAAGGTTACATTTTATTCCCGTATTCCCACGGGAACGGGAACTACGCGGGAGAAACTGCGGAGTGCGACTATTATATAATAAAACTCACCGCGCCATCAGACTGAACGCACAGCTTGTCACTGGCGATTGTCCGCATGTTGCCTCTCCTTGTCCGTGGATGCAGTAAGAATCTACCAAGGGATACCTAGGGAAGACGGGCAGCAGCGTCTTTCTACTTGGAGATGAGAAAGGTATATCAAACAGTGGACGTCCTATGGTATAATGTTACGTGTTTCTTCAATATGAGTTCTGTATCGAAAGGAGTCAAGCGATACCTCCGGAAGATGGGCAGCAGTAGTATCAACATCCCGTACTGCGCTCGCCAAGCCACCCGTCCTTATGATCAGTACTTGGAGATAAGGATTGCCTATGTCCAGCTGAGATAAAGATCGTATGCCCTATGCAACTCAAGCTTTAAGAGCAGGTTGAAGTCTTGGCTTGTCGAAAAGGCTTTCTGTAAAGTAGACGATTTTATTTGCTAAACAAATCAACTTTCATTACTGTTGTAACTGGTGTATGGAATGTATTTTTATTTGATTGTTATGACTTTATTGATATTTGTAATGGATTTGATTTTTTTCATGATTTAACATTTTATTTTTTATATTATTTTATTCAATTATTTAATTCAGTGATTTTAACTATTATTATTTTGTATTGTGTTATGAATGTTATTATTAAACAGACCTGTAAACATATATTTACCAATAAAATTGATTATATTTATATATTTATATGATATTTATACTTATATTTCTCTCCTATTTATCGACCTCAAAGTATGCCACCGTCTTTATATTGTTTAATCTTTCCTGTTCATGCAAAGGATTATATTGTTCTGTGAGCAAAAGTTGCCTGGAAGAGATCGCTCTTAGCGATAAGGCCGCCCATTGTGCATTTGTGTTTATTTTAAGTTTTCATAATGTATTTAATTTAAGTTTTGGTGTACAATAAAGTTATATTCATTCATTCATTCATTATTCTGATTATTCTCACCGCCATCAGACTGAACACACAGCTTGTCACTGGCGACCGTGAGCGCTAACAGGTTGTTGAAGTGCTGGCTACTCGACACGTTGGGGTCATCACTGCATCCAATACAGTCGCTCGGTGAGATGTAGAAGAGGTTTTTTAGGACCGGTTCTGCATCGAAGGGAGTCAATGAGGTCTGAATCCAGCCGTTGCCCTGAAATAGTATGGAAATATACGAACTAAGAAACACGTAACATTATACCATAGGACGTCCACTGCTTGATATAGACCTTTCTCATCTCCAAGTAGAAAGACGCTGCTGCCCATCTTCTCTAGGTATCCCTTGGTAGATTCTTACTGCATCCAGAGGCAACATGCTGACAATCGCCAGTGACAAGCTGTGCGTTAAGTCTGATGGCGGTGAGTTTTATTATATACTAGCCGCACCCCGCAGTTTCTCCAGCGTAGTTCCCGTTCCCGTGGGAATACGGGAATAAAATGTAACCTATGTTACTCAGGGATAATGTAGCATTTAATTGGTGAAAGAATTTTGAAAATCGGTCTCAGACACAGAGCTGGTGGTCTCAGAGCTTAAGTTACCAACTATCTGTCTCCTTTGCAGTTTTAGTATAGTCAACGGCACCAATCTCTTGCAGATCTTGTTCTTTTTCGTACAATGGCGTGGCAGAATGTTGCCCCTCCTCTCTTGCCCGTGGATGCAGTAAGAATCTGCCAAGGGGTACCCCCGGAAGATGGGCAGCAGCGTCTTCAACATACAGTGCTGCGCTCGCCAATTCACTTGCCCAGCATGGCGAGCAACATTCCTCAAGAAATAAATAATTATCATCATGCCACCAGAGAAGTAGGCTCACATCGTAACACCATGACTTCCTGGTGACGGATGGCGGCGACGGGGTCGACCGAGAAAGCGTTGGATGCCATCTTTTTGTTTCTCTCTGGGAGTATTATTTTTGTATGCTTGCAGTCTGGCCTGCGCTCCCATATTTTCTGGTGTTCTTTTTCAGAATTTATTTTGAGCCTGGTATATGCACGTGGTTCTGAGCTGAGGCCACGGATCGGTAATCGCAGTGTAGGACGTCCACCTACAAGATGAGCAGATGACTTGGTGAAGACCACAGGTCGACGGTGGATGCAGGCCGCTTCTAACCGCAATACCTGGAAATCCATGGGGGAGAACTATGTCCAGCAGTGGACGTCCTACGGCTGAAATGATGATGAAGGCATTGCTATATGATCGAGCGTACCTTAGCCTTGCTGCCGCTATGCAGTTGCCTCTGCTCGAAGTCATAATCGAAGTCCAGACAGACGGGTCGTATGAACTCGTTGAAACGAAACGAATCCTCGACTATGAGGACTGCCAGGTCGTTCGCGTAGTATGGCGCGAAGTTTGGACTGGAAAATAAGAAAGGAAATAGGTACATTGATTTTAACATGAAAGGAAGAAATGCGAAAATCTGACTTGACTTTCATCTTTGTTAGTAGGTATGTAACATACAGAAAAGTATTTATTTATACAGGGGAAGAAAAAAGCTAGTTTCTATTACAGTATGACTACCTACCAGTATTTCCAGGTATTGCGGTTGGAAGCGATCTGCATCCACCGTCGACCTGCGGTCTTCACCAGGTCGTCTGCTCACCTTGTAGGTGGACGTCCTACGCTGCGCTTGCCGATCCTGAACCTTTCGGCCTCATCGACCATCTGTTCTGCAAGCGCCATGGCCTGCCCATTGCTACTTCAGCGTGCTAATCCGTTTGGCTAAGTCGGTAACCCGCAGGTTGATTACGTATCTCGCGATCAACGCTGCAAGATATGCGCCTGTTGCACAAACCTGTCGCGAGACGTATCTCGCAGACTCCGCAGGGTGATTCCGTAGAATCACCCTGCGGAGTTCGTCTACGTAACTGCTCAACGACGCGTTCGATGGAGCGAAGTGGAAGGACATGACCAGAAAGGCGGACCCAATCAACAGATGAGTATAATACATGCCAAGGAGAGTGTTGATGATTGTGAAGTAGGTAACTGACCGTCGAGACTCGAATCCTGGAGCCACATGTACCTCCTTCACCTGAAATAGATACAGAAGAAGATTAAAATAAATATATATCTAAAGAGTGCTTAAAAACACTCAAAAAGGTTTTAACTATTTGCTGCGCAATGTCACGCACCAATGACGATGATGATGGTGATGATGATGATGATGATGGTGGTAAAGATAAAGATAATTCATTCACACAAGACATGGTTACATATATTGGTGGAACACAGTTATATAGAGAGCGACACATCTCGCCTGTCTACAGGCATGTGAATATTAATATTTATAAAAAAGTAAAAGTAAGGCCTTTGCATCTATTATAGATGATTTATACAGCGTCAGCAACTGGTAATCATGCTGTACGGGACGCTGCAGTGCCTGGGACATCGTTCGATGGATTATGCTTGCCCAGCACCTATACCATCCTCTCAGCTTAGTCAGCTGTTATTCAGAGTAAAGAACAGGTCAATACGTCTGAAGCTAACTAAGCCGCGGGTTTCCTCACGATGTTTCCTTCACCGTTAAAGCTCGTGAAAAGTGTGCACATACATTTTTCAAGAAAGATAAAATCCATTGGTGCACGGCCGGTATCGAACCCACGACCTTCGGATTGAAAGCCGTGTTGGCCGAGTGGTATGTACCCCCGACTTTCAATATTTATAAATGTACTAATAATAAGTGTACCTACTTCTAAGCATGGAACATGTGTATGTGTGTGTAAAGACAAACTTTTATTTTTTCTATTTTTGTAATCAATCAGTAATGACTGCATTAGCGTTTTTGTGTATTTAAATTGTTTTTTAGCCGTGAAGGCCACTTATTGGCTTGTCTGGTGTCTGTTAAAATTAAGTTAATGTTTTGTCTACCTAGTGTTTAGTACTATCTGTAGCTTGGGTTAAAAATTAACTTTACTTTTGTTCTGATTTTGTATAAGCTGTAGGCCTTCCTACATAAGTAAATAAATAAAAAAATAAATAAATAATTAAAAGTTTCATTTTGTTTACAATATATCTACAATTTAACATTTTTAGGTATTTCTTCGACTTACTGTTGACACTTGAGTGTAATCGTCAGTGGGCTGGCGCAGTGAATTCGTTACGTTGCCCACGGTCACGGCCATTGCCCCAGGGTTGGTCAGAGGGGTGTACATGTAAGATATGTAGTGGGCAGCTGGAAAAATAACGATAGGGTAGCTAGAACGGAAATAAAAAAGCGAATAAGTGTCTAATAGTAATAAGTGTCCACGGCGCCACTGAAAACCAGTGCTGTGTCTAACACAGCGTACGCTGAGTTGGCGACCGATTTATGTCTATAAATATTTTATTGTAACAGTTCCGTTTGTGTAATTTTAAATGAGACATAAATAAATATTATTTTCTTTCTTTCTTTCTTTTCTAATACGTCAGTGTGTGTGCAGCTCAGTGTATGATTGCATTTTACCCTTTTTTAGGGTTCCGAACCAAAATGGTAAAAAAGGAACCCTTATAGAATCACTCTGTCTGTCTGTCTGTCTGTCTGTCTGTCTGTCTGTCTGTCACAGATGGATATCTCGAGAACTACTAATACTATCGACTTGAAATTTGAAATGGTAAAAGGCCACACTTTTTTACTAATATAGCATATATGAAAATGTTAAAAAATATTCTTATTTTGATTGCAGGGGGGCGGATAGGGGATCTCAAAATTTTTAAGTTAAGTTACTAGGCCGTGTGGGGTATCATATAAAAGGTATTCATTTGCACATTGATAAACAGTTTTTATTTATTCTTTAAGCCGAATCGTTTTTGAGTTATTTACAAAAATGTTGAAAAAACGACCGTTCCCCCCCCCTTATCTCCGAAGATTGCAGAGATAAACCCGTGATATTTTTAAAGCTACTAGAAGTGTATGTAAACTTTATAGGAAAATTATAGCGAACTCTCTAAATTGCATAGTTTTTTAGACAAGGGGGGTGGAAGGGGGGTTTCCAAAATTTTTGTGAAGTTAATAGGTGATGTGGGGTATCATATGAAAGGTATTTATTTGCACAATAATAAACAGTTTTTAGTTTTCCTTTAAGCCGTATTGTTTTTGAGTTATTTACAAAAATGTCGAAAAAACGACCGTTCCCCCCCCTTATCTCCGAAGTTTGCGGAGATAAACCTCTGAAACTTTTATTGCTATTAGAAGTGTATGTAAAGAAGAGAGGAAATTTATTACAATCTCTCTACATAGCATACTTTATTAGAAATCATCGAAAGTGTAAAAAATCTACATAAGTTCCGCTATCAGACGAGAGATGGCGCTGTCAAGGTTCTCCAACAAATATAAAACCGCCTTTATCATATATTATATTGTATGATGGCACGGAACCCTCGGTGCGCGAGTCCGACTCGCTCTTGTCCGGTTTTATTTATTAGATGACGAGA
The DNA here is from genome assembly GCA_963082625.1 of Pasiphila rectangulata. Lineage (NCBI taxonomy): Eukaryota > Metazoa > Arthropoda > Insecta > Lepidoptera > Geometridae > Pasiphila > Pasiphila rectangulata. Next base: position 8,202,593 of record OY720264.1, on the reverse strand, counting down.
CAAACCCGAGGCCCACCTGATAGTAAGCGGTAACCTCTACTATTACAACTGCAATGCCGCGGTGATCACGCTCATTAGGGACGTGACCAACGCTGTACCGCATTGCACCCGTCACCCTAAGACGAAGAGTTATAAGTATAAGTTTTTGTTTACTTTTACATAATATTCTTAAGTTATCTTTAGTTTACTTTAGTTAGCTTTAGTTTAGCCACGTTATGTTTGTACTACTTTACTTAATATTAAGCTTTTTGTTTTCCAAAAAAAATAAAAAAATAAGGTCTTATAGATAGATAGGTCTAAGGTCTTATAGATAGATAGGTCTAAGGTCTTATCGATAGATAGGTCTAAGGTCTTATAGATAGATAGATAGATAGTGTTAGGAAAACAAACTTGAATAATATTTTGCAATGTTTATTCACAATAGATACATAGTAGGTTCGTTTAAAATAGTTATAATTTTAGGTTGCGCGGTTATGGCGAAGGTGCGTGTTCGCATAGCGAGCGGTCAGAGGTCTCTGAGGGGCGCGGGCAGGGTTGGATTCAGACCCTCAAAAAATTATTGTCTTTGGAAATTAAAAATATACTACTTGTCGAAAATTATACTACGTTTCGTTTTTCGTGGATTTCAATATTAAAATAAATTTATGTAAGTGACATTTTCTTTATTTAGTAATTGTTAATGTACAAATCAATCAAATTGAGGCAAGTAGATGTTTATCTCAGCACCGACCATCACACCCATCTGTTAGAACGACCGATAAAGTACAACACTACGCGGGGATTCTCCGAAGCTTGTCGCTGTCGCTTATTTTCGGCTTTGGATACTTTGTTATTTTAGCCACCACTAATCGCTGGCTGATTCGATATTACCATACATACAGAACTTCCCGAAATTGTAGGTTAAATAATAAAAAGCAAAATGATTCAACCAATAAAAGCTGTCAATCGGCTTGAAGGTAAAATTATGGTATTTTCGCGTAGTATTCTGGCTTAAAGATACTACATACTACACATAATGAAATAATGGTACAAATAGTATAATTATACTACAAAATCCAACACTGGGCGCGGGCGCAGTGGACCGTCGCTGTGGCGCGCCCCCCCACCTTTCCGTCTTCTTCCCTCAGCGCGTCATACGGTGTGCGCGTGAACAGATAGAAAACTCTTTATTGCACACCACATTAAAAGAACATAAACAATTTAGAAATAAGGTAAAAAACACAGGAGTACAAAGGGCGGCCTTATCGCTATGAGCGATCTCTTCCAGGCAACCTTGGGATGGACAGGAAAATGAAGGAGGCTATATCGTGGCGTAAAATTTAAGTAAAGAAATAAAACTAACATGAATAAATAAGTTAATAATCTTAGATTAGGTACAAAGGTATTTTACTCGAAAATATAACACATAAACATAAAATTATGTGCCCGTAATGCCCCCGGCTCCCTTACCGTTCAAACCGGAACGCAGCAATGCAATGCAGACATCACTGCTTGGCGACAGAAATAGGTGGTGGTAGTACTTTACCGGTTATACTCTTCACCAAAAGTTCTCCTACTGTATAGACCTACTGATTATCTAGTTCTAGTGCAATTCCAATAGCTGATTAAAGTAATCAGCAGTTATTTGACAGATTTTATTACAGTTTTGTATGAAAATATGTCACAAAACCGGATTTACAGTTGATTAAATTAGCGTTTCCAATTCGGATGGGCAGCGTTTGGGAAACTACGCAACGTCTTTTCGTCCAAAATTCCTCAGTGCCTTAAGACGAAAGTCTACAATCAGTGTGTGTTACCAGTGATGACATATGGAACCGAAACGTGGTCATTCACGATTGGCCTCATGAATAAGCTCAGAGTCGCTCAACGAGCTATGGAGAGGGCTATGCTCGGGGTTTCTTTACGCGATCGAATCAGAAATGAGGAGATACGTAGAAGAACTCGGGTCACCGACATAGCCGAACGGATTAGCACGTTGAAGTGGCAATGAGCAGGGCATATAGCTCGCAGAACAGATGGCCGATGGGGCCGCAAAGTTCTTGAATGGAGGCCACGGACCGGCAAGCGCAACGTAGGACGGCCACCTACAAGATGGTTGGACGTCTTGGTAAGAATTGCAGGTCGGCGTTGGATGCAGGCCGCTTCCAACCGCAGTACTTAGAAATCAATGAGGAAGGCCTTTGTCCAGCAGTGGACGTTCTACGGCTGAAATGACGTGTAAAAAATACAAAGGTAAAGAAAGGTAAAAATCAATCCAACCCAGAAGATTTAATAAATATAATACGGCTTACACCACGTACCTAACTTATTATCATCTTGCTGACGTTTCGTACAGTGTACTGTAACAGAAAGTTCTCGTCTCGCGGCCCTCGGAGGCGGCCACGAACGGTGCTCATGAAGAAGGGCCTCTAAATGGTCTACGAAACGTCAGCAAGATGATAATAAGTTAGGTACGTGGTGTAAGCCGTATTATATTTATTAAATGATGTCAAGCCACGATAATTTCAATTCAGTCAACCCAGAAGACACACAGATAGGGCTTGTGTGAATCCAACAGAACCTGACTCAGCATTGTGCTCACATATTGAACGCTAGGGATCGCTGAAAATAAATAAACAGATCATCCCAGACTTCCCGCTGTGATGATTGAAGTAAGCAACAAGAGGGCTCGTTCATAACTCTTTATTCAATACGGCGCGCCTACCCACATCCATGATATTAAATCCAGTACATCCTTCCCTTAATAAACTAGTTTAAAATAATTATTACTAGACATCTTAATCTTAACTATATGTTTTTCTAGTGTTAAACACAGCTACTATTATATAGTAGTGAAAACAGTGGAGTATACCTATACTTAAATGGATTAACAATTTGAGTAGGAACCTATGGGGATATACATATGTATATACATATGTAGGTCATCTATTTATTTATATAATATTAATTCTTACAATCAGTAATTCTAATACCTACTATTTATTCACATCTAAATACTTACAAAAGATCTTGTAGGTACAACTTATTGTTTAAATTACATAGCAAATTCAGAAATTGGTGCGAAGGTAATTTGTGTTCCGATTTAGCTTGTTGCAGCTATTTGGGCAGCATTTGCGATAAGGTGATTAACTTTAGCTAGTACCTATTGCGAACAGAGGTTTATCTAATAAAAAATGTAGAGGTATATAATGATGAGTTAATATTGTCTTTGCTTTATCTTATTCTGAGCTTCCCTTGCAGCAGCCCTCTTAGGCAAACCTTTATCTTGGGAATATGGGTTCGGCGAGTCAAATACAAATATTTTTTTTTATTTGGTTAAGTACAGACACGTTAGTGCATAATATTTAAAATATTTACAAAACTAAAGTATAGGAACATTTAAAACAAGGTAATAATATTGCTTATTGCGTGTGTGAGTAGTCGGTTGTGTATAAAGTGTACCTAGTGTTGTGTGCGTGTGTGTGTGTGTGTGTGTGTAATGTGTCTGTGTGTGTTTGTAATGTGTTGTTCGTGTGTAATGTGTTGTTTGTGTGTATAAACGTGCTATCTAACAAATGCAAAATCAGAGTCTGTGCTTTCGCAAGACCCATACGTTTCCGACTGTACTTCGGAAGGTTCTCCATCGCTTATGTCATCATTACACATCGTCTCGTCGAACGATGTCGGAGGAGACAAAGGATCGGGGAGTTTGATGAGGTGCCTCCTATTCCTACGAAGTACCTTGCCTGATACATCGGTGACGAAATAAGATCGCGGCTCCGTAGCATGAGAGGTGACGACCGCGTCGCGCCGTCCACTGCGATCACATCGTCGCCGGGCTCCAACTCGGCGAGCGCCCGCGCACGCTGGGCAGGTCGCGCGATAGTTAAAGATCGCTCGGCAAAAGTAGAAGGGGTATGCGCAGTATTCAATTCTAAGGTCTATTTGGTGATGTGCGGGGTGAGAAGGGCGGGTGTGCGCTGACGTCGTCACGTCATTGGTAGATCAGTCGCTCTCAAGGTCTCAAGGTCACCTCCAGCGTTGCGTTCCCGCGTCTCGATTCGTGCGCGATTGGACACATGCGCCGATTGCCCCCACTAGATTCATCGAGCGATCTTAAACCACCGCGCGACCTATAAACAGCTCGAGATAACTCCTAATATTAAATCCAGTGCAATGATCACTTACCAGTGATGACAACTTTGTCGCTGACGAGGGAGCCGGTGCAGAAAACACTCCCGAACTTCTTCAGGGAGATCCCGGCCAGCCACGGAAACCGCGTAGCGTTTGGGGACACGGTGCCGCATCCTGATGAAAATTCAAGGTCAAATAGTGTATTGCAACCAAGTTGTACACCTTCACGGCTTCAGACTCTCTGCCTCATGGAATCCAGTGATAGCCAAGTGTACTCGACGTATGAATCAACCTAAGTGTGCTGATACAGTTAGTGTAGTGTGCTGTCCCAGTGTGAAACAGCCTTAATCTCAAGTTACTATATTTATGAAGACCAAGTGAGGGTAGTCTGAAAAGACGCCTTCGCTTTGCTGCGGTAACATGTCAGTCTTCCCGGGACCACGATGGGTGCAATCCTGTCGAAACGTCGGGCAATAATAAAGGTAAATAGCGCGATAAATACCCGGTTAAATATGTGTTAATAAAACCAAGTTGTAGTATTATTAAAATATGGAATTATCGGGTATATATCGCGTTATTACGCGATAATTACCCGATAATCCCATATTTTAATAATGTGTTGTGATCGCGAAAATTTAAAACAAGTTGTAGTAATTTGTACAACAGATGAAATAACAAAATATTTTCCAAACATGGACCGACAGACTGATTGCGTGTCTCGCGACAGGTTTGCGCACGACAATATACAGGTCTTCTTCGTCGTATTCTTCATTCGAAGGTCGTGCCCGTCTTAAAAGGATTTAGTGGAGTTGCTGATGAGATGCTTCCACGCTGTTCTGTCATCGGCATGTCTCAGGGCGGCGGTGACAGAAGTACCAGTAACTCTTGACTTGGTCAGACCAGCGGCTAGGTAAATGTCCGCGTGGTCTTCTCCCGTATACTTTTCCCACAACAAACAGTTTTTTCCAGGTTGTCTGGGTGGCGTCGGGCTGTGTCCAAAGTAACCGAGTACTCGCTGGTAGCAGTCAGACAGTCCAGTCTTGATGGCCAGTTGGTCCAGTATAGACTTGTTGGTCTTCTTAGAAGTCCAGGGCATGCGCAGCATTCTCCACATCTCGAATGCGTTTCTTTTTCCTGTCCACTGCTCGGATCGTTCAGGATTCCGACCCATACCTACAAGAAAATTGAGACCAGAATTCGCACAAGTCTCTTTTTGGTACTGTTGGACCTCCAACATGAAATACTTGTGCCTAAGAGAATTATTATTATAGTGCGACGTACAACAATATTTACAGAGAAATTAACAAATTTACTTTAACAACATGGCGAGAAAGTTAATTTTCAAATAAGGTTACACAATGTATAAATAATCTTAATCATGGCAGGACATAATGAAACAGTACTTAGATAAAGCGAGTTGAAGTTTGGGAGGGGCTCGTGACGTCATAATATTGTACCGAGGCTGTACTGAGGCTCGGCGGCCGGCGCGTACGTCAGCGTGTGACTTCACGCGATATTTCAATAAAGGTAACATTTCGCAGTTACTTTTGAATGAATGAATGAACACTTTATTAATGCTCAAAGAAAAACACATAAGTAATAAAAAAACAAGAAAAAACATATGTACAAATTGATTTACTGAAAACAATTTCTTCAAGGCAACCTACTAAATAAACAAGTTGGTAAATATAACTTCGGTAGTGCACAAAAAACATCGATAGATCTATAATGTACTTAAACCTAGATGTATAAACTGGTAAATAAATAAATATAATGTATGTAAATCTAACATTCATTTTTATTGTAATTTTTGGATTGCGTTAAAAAGAAAAAAACATGCCTACTAGATTTTTTTAATCAACATGAGATACTTACGATTAAAATTTATTCATCTAGCCTATTCAATCAATTAATCAAAATAAATCCTACATTATAAACAAAAGCAATAAAAAACAGACAGTAAAAATACCCATGCATACTTAAACTTAGACACACAGAAATCAAATAAGTGTATAAGTACTACCTATCTATACTAATATTGTAAAGAGATTTGTATTTTGTGTGTTGTATTTTGTATTCATTAGAATATTTAATTAATACCTGAGTAACATAGACTACAATTTTTATCCTTGTATTCCCACTGGAACGGGAACTACGCGAGTGAAACCGCTAGTACCTACCTATATTACAATGAAAGATGACTTGCGCCACGCAGAGTAACGATAAGTTTTTCCTCTTAGAAATAGGATTTTCCGTTAGAAAAAAATAAACACTGTATTTAATAAATAAATAATGCTGGTTACAACAGTACCAGTTGCTGACGCTGTATAAATAATCTATAATAGATGCAAAAGGCCTTACAATGCTGGTTATTTCACATATGTACATCTGGTCCCAAAGTAAGCAGCGCTTGTGTTATGGGTACTAGATGGCTTATACACTTAATACATTATACTACATAGATAGATATTTTATTATTATATATAGAAAAAACATCCAGAACACCCTGAACAAATATCATAGTTTTTCTATACATAATAAAACATATCAATCTATGTAGTAAAATATATTATGTACATATATCAGTACCTAATCTAGTAACCCATAACGCAAGCTCTGCTTAGCTTGGGGCTAGATAATGCTGTGTGAATTGCGCAGCATTATTTATTTAATTATAAGTATAATAATCCAAAGCTTTCGTCAATGTTGTCGTGTTACATTTATTTGAAGAGGTAAAGGTATTTATCCCTTGGTTACTCGCATGAAGAAAATCACACAACTGCTCGCATGGGGTCTCCACTGACCCCAATTTATAAGGAATATTTCTGCTTAACTAATAATGGCATTAAATAAAAGGCTCAATATTACGAAAATACTATATTTTTATTAAAACTTCTAATGAACGACATTTGTAAAAACAAATAGGAACATTATCAAAATAATGAAAATAAAATACTTCTCTAAAATTGTACTTTTGAGGCACCATGAGATCAAAGTTCAAACTATGTCTATTCTTACAAACTAATCATAATCACTTTCAGCACACGTTTGACATAAGACCCTAGAGTGGTCATTGCATATAAAGGAGACGGTAAATGCTGGGCCCTAAATGTAACTAGTTGATTTATGGTTTAAAAAAATGGGCATATTTTTCCATCCTAAAATACCAAAAATCAGCCTATTTCTCTTTATGGAAACTGAGCATTATGAAAAACAAGATTTTAAGATTTCACTACATTATCGAATAAATGAAATATCGATTTGAGTTAATGCGATTACACAATTTAAAAAAAGAATCACTCTTGCTCTATTCGTGGCGACAAACCCAAAAAAAAAGAAATAATTACGTTAAAATAAATATTTAAAACTATTTTAGCTCATAAAACATGTATTTTAAATTGTGAAACATGATTGCTTAATTAAATAAAATCGATTCTTACTTTTTTTTGTCTGTGCACTGACACTGACAGCTGCCGTGTCAAATAATCTATGGATTACTCGTTTCGTATTTTTCGTCTTGTGCGTATGCGTTTTGAGTGTTTTTTCTCCATAATAACTTGTTTTTTCGCCGACCACTGCTTTGTTTTACGGATTCTGACCCTGCATAACCTGGACAACCCCTGCTTTCAATCTGGACTGGATCTCGCTTACACGTCTGACTTGGAATTGTTACTTTGGATTTTACTGCTGGCATATGGACTGGATATTGACGCTATGGATCGCTGTGTAAACTGTGGAATAGCGACTAGTCGCTGTAATGCACTAGGCAGACGATCCCTAAACGATGAGACTACAAGTGATTCAACAATGGCTTGCACCTCTAGACTGTAAATAGTAGTGACTATGTTTGCCAAGCATGCTGGGACTTGGCTCAAAGCAGACATAATGATGAAGAAAGACAACTTGGCCACCGTAATGTTTGTCTTCGCTGTGGACGTTCTCTGGCCTCAGCACGATTTACTCATTTACTCCACACCGGCTCCACTCGTGAACTGAGAATATATAATGTAATACGAGAGTGGATTATACCTCGAGCTGTAAGTTAAATAACATTAATGTTTCTTAAATCATTATGTATATTTTTTATACTCAAAAGGATTTGTCCTATTGTATGTGTATAATGATTTATCCGCTCAGTTGGGGAATTCCAGACACAATAAATAATCTGCTGTTATCCAGTCGCATAGGACCACTTGCTAGCCGAGGCATTAATGATTGTGTATGGTTTGCAGGTACCAGAAGAATATATAGCATATGTCATACTTGTTGGGTGGCTGCAGACAGAGCTGCTGTCCATATGATCTCAGGACCATCAACTTCATCTCAAGGAATAGCCCCTGAAGAAATACAGCCAGAAATACAACATCCACTCACCAAGCCTCCTGATGAAATACAACCGCAGGCACAAGATCTTCCCAGTGTGCCCACAAATGAAGGTGTCAATAATAAGCCAACCGGAGCTGCCAGCTTCTAATACATCATGGCTTCTTAGAGGACGAATCCAGTCCAGACATATTAGCCGAAAAACATATTTTATTTATATTTTAGTCGATAGCTCTCGCAGAGGAAGGGAAGCAATACTAAAACATTATTGTAACTGTATTGTAGGCAGACGAACTGTAGGCTGCTGCGCCCATATTATGTCCATTATATGGTACCTCAGCTGGGTGAGGTACCAAGACCACATAGCACCACCTGCACAATTCTTAGATGATATTTTAATTATTATAGAAGACTAATAAAATAAATAACTAAACAAAAATGTTTTATTAATTTTTAACATCCTCCCTATAAATCCACCTTTCTAAAGTCTTCTAGTAATATACTTAGATCACAAGCTGGCGGAACAGTGGGCACGGGCGAGCTGGTGCTGGCGTACCTAAATGGATTGCGGGCTGCGGCTCGCGCGACTTGGTGTACCCCTATACACCAGCGGCCCCGCCCGCTGTCGTCTATTTTGTGGCCTAAATGTAACTGCTAACGTTAAAATATCCTTTGCAGTTCAGAAATCAGCTGTTTGTTACATAACCTCACTTTAACTAAACCCCTAATTATTTGGCTCCCAGATTGTCAAAAAACCCAGAATTTTCAGTGTAGGTCTACTAAGTATTAAGCTATTAATTGACACCATTTTCATCTTATTACATCCTGGCCCAAATTTGTATGTAATCATTTCCATCTCCTTGATAATATCAATATCTCCTTCACTCTCTGATCCTGAGCCTCCAACATGCTGTTCTTCGTCTGACACTTCCGCTAGCCATCGTGAAACAGTCTCAACTTGTTTATCTATGACGTAAAACTGAAAGAAATCATAAAAGTATTAGTAAATATTACATAAAAACCAGTATTTTTTTATGCAAAATACAATTCAAATATTTTATATTACAATTAAAAAACAAAATGCTACAAAATATTATGCAAAATCACGAAAAAAAAATAAAAACAGATTCACTTACCTCGAACGAAAAAAGTTACGTAACTACTCGCACGGGGTCACGCACTAAGAGTGCAGCGACGCGTGCATACCCTCTGACGTCCTGCTTGTCACTAAAACATAAATTTTGGCGCGAACTAGGAAGCTACTGTTGGTGGGAGCGCGTTCTGACCGACCGAAGTATTACTTTTCAGCGCGCAAAGGTGCGTTGACCCCATGCGAGTACTTAAGGGTTAATTCTGTTTTTTACGCTTTGGCTTGATGAATTGCCTAGACTCTTAGTAAAACTCCCCCTCACACACACACACTATTTAACTTTATTACAAAATTACAAAACACGGAAATTTTTTTTTGTTTGTTTTTTTCTTCTTCTTTTTTTCAACTTCACATAACTCACACTCACACAGTGGCTAATCTAGTTTTTAGTTGTTATATTTAGTACCTACCTTTAACAACTTTTGTATACCCACTAAGCAAGCAAAAGTTGCAATAACATTACCGAAAGTAACATCAAGGAGCTTGTAACTTACAAATACAAGGTTGCAACGTTCATGCAAGCTTGAAGCGAGCTCGAAACGAAGCCCTAACGGCCGCGCTGTAGATAAACCCTGTAACTTACCCAGAGCTGATCACCAAAACTTATCATAACTTTAAAACACAAAGTCGAAGTAACATTACACTTGTAATATAACTGGAAATTGTAAAGTTTACTTTTCGTATGTTTAAAGTTTAACATTTCCACAACTTTGCTTTGGAAAGGTAATAGTAACTTATTTTTATTATCTTGCATAAAGGTTACAAATGAAACTTACACGTAACATGCATTGATTTAGTTGACGCAAAGTTACATTTGTAAGGTTTTGGCAAGTTCAAAACTAAACCTGGCATAAATGTTAGACCTGAAACTTACACGTAACTAGCATGAATTTAGTTGTCACAAAGTTACATTTGTAAGGTTTTGGTAAGTTTAAAACTAAACCTGGCATAAAAGTTAGACCTGAAACTTGCAAGTAAGTTGCATTATTTAAGTTTATGCGATGTTGCATTTGTAAGGTTTTGGTAAATTTAAAATTTAACCTGGCATAAAAGTTGTACCTGAAAGCTTTACGTAAGTTGCATTTATTTAGTTGTTGCAAAGTTATTTTTCAGAGGTTATGGTAAGTTTAAAATGAATCCTTGCCACAATGTTAGAAATGTAACTTACGCGTTACTTGCATTCAGCTAGTTGTCACAAGGTTGTTTTTGTAAGGTTTCTGTAGGTTTCAATTGTGTTGTTGCATTATTGTTACATATATAACTAGCACATGACTAGAATTATATAAGTTGTCTCAATGTTTCTCTAGGGTTTGATGGCTGGACACTCAACCTCATATAATATTAGAGGTCATGTCAAATATTTTATCCTTCAAATATTTGACACAATCTCAAATATTAAATGAGGATGAGTATTCAGCCATCAAACCCTAATTTTATAAGAAACATTGAGATAACTTATATAATTCTGGTAGTCATGTGCTAGTTATATATTATGTATATAGTAGGAGAAATAATGCAAATTATGTGCTACACAAACATATGAACAATAATGCAAAAATACAATTAAAACCATCAGGTAGGTGATAAATTAGAATTTTGTCTGTGTAGTAACTGTAACGGAACGACCACTGAACTTAATTAGATGTTAAAATAAGAATTATAATGAAGAATTCAAACACTAACAAAATTCAAATTTAAGACACTTGTTTAGTATAATAAATAAAAATTCAAGATTTTTTTTAATATGAGGACATTTTATTACATAAATAAACACGCAAATTTGGAGACAACAACTAGACTCAACATTATTTTTAACATAGTTGAAATGTTAGTAAAGTATCAAAAATTTTGTAACAAAATATTAAAACAATATTTATTTTGTAAAAAAAATGAACAATGGTTAATCATAAGAATTTACTACGTCTTTAAGGCGAATCTTAAAGATTTAGTTAGTATATTATTGTAAAAATTCGAAATGAGCAATGATGACACTCTTCGGGCTTGTAATAATTAAGAATTGGTTTTACTAGAAAATCTTAAGATTTATCGTTGTTTGAACATTTACAGTATCATTAAATTTGCTGAATTAATAATTTGAATATAATTAACATAGGTGTATACTAACTCTGCTGCTCACAGAGGAAAAAATAGTTTGCAATAGAAACCACATGTGGTACTTTTTTACAATACAAACAAATCAGAAATAAAATTGCAAATAGTTGTTGGTACAATGAGTTACCATTATATATGCTGGCTCAACCATTATTATAAGAGGTACAGGTATTTTAAATCAATATGTTTTCAAAGTGACTTAAACTAAATTCACGGAAGTTTTATTATATAAACAAATATAAATTAAAGAGACGACTTACAAATACAAGAAAGTCAACATGCCGTTTTATCATTTATCATAAAAAACGCATAAACATCTTTGTCCTAGGCGCATTAAAATCTACAATCTCTAAACAAATTTAAATACTCCAAAAATAGCCCTATAGGATGATGCTACAGGAAAAGTGGTCATTATAAAAATCCGCACCTATTTCAATACCTACAGTTTAGCGAAAGTGGTCATTATTTGTATCAACCAATAAAGCTAATATTTTTACGCATTTTATATTAAATCAATCTCTTTACCTCTCTCAAAACTTTATTGAATACATCCATTCCATTGTCAGCCCAAAACTGTAACAAAAAAATTCGCTACAAAATATGTTACAACAAAAATGAACATGGCAAAAACATCTTATCGGCTTAATTTCTCTCTCAACAAAAAGTTGCATTGGAATCACATTGTAGTAGGAGCTTTGGTTTGGGATATAGCTCCTACTTCAATGTGTTATAAATAACAAGCTAAGGGAGTAACTATACAATACAGTCTCCAACTCATATTAGTATTTTTAGCCTGATAAAATGAAACATATAGGTAGGAATGAACTAAAATATTAAACACATTAAAACTAATCTATAAAACCTTGAAATTACAAATTTTTCATGTGTAAGTGTGAGGCACATTTGGCATAATTGTTAAAATGGCTGGGCTACACTGTTGCAGTAATCCTCGCGATGATCATTGCCATTTTCTTATAATGTGGCGGCAGCAAAGATAAGCTCTTATAGTAATGGGTTACATGATAAAGAAACATACCTTTACATTTAATATCAATTTAGTTGTTTGAGCGGTTGAATGTTGAAACCAGCGCATAATGTGTCTCTCAAAGCTTTTGTCAGCTAAATTTGGAAACGACTGCTTGACTGCAACTGCAATAAAAAGTGTTTCTATAATCTTTGTTAGGTAAAATTAAAAAGGAAAACATTTGTTTTAAATATATTATGTACATGTAAGTAGATAATTAGGAATAACATCGAAACTAATATAAAACCTTTACTCATGCATATACTTACGTTTTAATGTAGTCATCAATTGTGATCAAGATGTGACCGTGACTGTCCCAAATAATTGGAGAAAATCTTTTCTAGACAATGATTTACACAATCCCGTTCCTTACTGCCGCTGGTGTGTCTTAACATGTTGAACTAAAAAATAGAAACTTAATTAGAAAAGGAACGCTCAGCATTTCATAGACACTCACACACATAAGTAGGTTAGACTAGTATAAAAAAATCCCATTCAGACTACATATTAGGTACAAAATACTCATAAGCATAGTGCAATGGATCGCACATCACGAACTAAGGCCTAGATACAGCTTATTAGTAGATTTGGACTCCAATAACACAATATTTTTGATGAAATCACAAGATTTGACCTATTACATGGATCCATACTCCATTACTTCACAATACACGGCGGGGCGGGTCATCAGGTGCAAGACTTAATTTTCACCTAGAAATTGGAAAAGTAGCTTTTACACAGTGATTGGGAATGGCCGAATAAGCTTTTGGCATGTTTTTGAAGTCGTCCACTGCTGAATTCTTCAAGCTTCTCCAATCGATCTCCAGCGCGGCCGGTCCATTGTCACCTGCATCCAATGAGACCCAACGTTCTTCACTGGGCCGTCGGTACATCTCGTAGAGGTCTCCAATTCTCCATGCCAATGCCACACTGTTTGTTCGACCGTCCCGCATTGCATATCAATGCATGCAGAAATTAAGTAAATAACCGTGCTGCCAGCCAGTAACTATAGGTACACACAGTGATACAGAAAATTACTCAAGACAACAGAAACGCCATCTTGTCTGCATGCAGCATGAGTGCATGCAACTTAGAAAGACCAGAATACATAATGCTAGGACTATTCTAATCTACCCAGATCAAATATCTACGACTTACTTAGTGATTAATGATTAATATGCAAGTGTACATACCTTACCTATGTCATTTAAGTATTTTGAAAATAAACTATTCTTATTCTTACCTCCTCAACGACGTTATTTTCCGCCATTTTCACGGTACACACTTTGAACAGGCACTTAAATTAAATTGAAACCTCAGACCAAAGGAAAAACTGAGATTGAAACGTCTACGTACGTCTAATCTGCTGCTAAACCAAGCCAAGCGTGCTCTTTCGTTTCGTTCGGCCGCGGCCGGCCGATCCCAAAACCAAATACTCCCAACACACGCGACAGTGTTGCTATGGTCATATCCGTTTCTCCGAAAATATTTAATTTCTTATGATAGCTTTTTAAATGATAATGTGAGAGTGTAATAAAGATAAATATGTAAAGAAAAAAATAATTATTATTAAAAAAAACCGACTGCTATTTTTCAACAGCCCGATAGTTCGGGCGTACCTTTATACAGATATTAATAATGATCCGTTTTATTGTGCATATTTGTTCTAGCTAGTATAAGAATATTTTGTTACGTTTATAGGAATTATGTGTCTAAAACACAATGTTAATAAAATTGTTAATCGATAAAATAATTGAATCGTAATTAAAGAATGTAGGTACTGAAGAGAAAAAATTAAAAATGGTGTATTTATTGCAAAATCTATATTATGAAATAACCATTTTAAGCCATATAATAAAAAAGACAACATCAAATAGTGAGATTACAAGATTACAAAAATATTTGTTTACAATGCCTCGTTATTCGCATCACTATAAAAACAAACAGTGGACCTAACCTAGAAACAACGTAATTTGATATTTAAAAACTTTCGGTTTTATATTTGTTGCATAATTCATTGTAATAATTTTAGCCTAAAATTAAAACGTTTAATGTAAATAGGCATAATGATTTGATTTTATGGATTTAGGTGAGTTTGAAAGTACAGCTCAAAAAACGAAATAGAATAATAATTGTATGATAGGTAAGTAAATTTAAGTTAAGGCATTTCGGTCTGACTAGTCGTAAATGGGTATACTTATCTTATTTTACTATTAAGTTTTTAGAAAGACACCAGAAGCTATTTTTATTGATTGTCATTTATAAAATGTTCTCTGTTATCTATCATCCTTACTATTCCTTACATAATATGATATTATAAAATGTTCTCTGTTATCTATCATCCTTACTATTCCTTACATAATATGTAAGGAACCGATGATAGATAACAGAGAACATTTTATAAATGACAATCAATAAAAATAGCTTATAGCTTATATTTATAATGCGATTCATATTATGAATCGCATTATAAATATTATAAATAGTTCGAAGCTTGATATTGTAGAACAAAATATACAATAGCTACTTATATTTCAAATCGAAATTTGGTTTTGCGAGTTTCATCCGTGCTCACAACCGAAAAAATAAATGAAATGCCAGGTGCGCCATGCATTTACTTATCCGTCAAAGAGGACGTTATAATATTATTTTATTATTATTAAAATCCAACCCTGGCTTCGCGGGCGACGAGGTGCGAGGCGAGGGGGCCTGAGGCTGCGGGGCGGAGGTGGCTCGACCGACCGACAAGTCGAGACATGTATGCGTAGCTAATTGCGCGCGAAAAGATTACCTATTAACCTACTAGATTTTATTTTAAAATAGGTACATACTTAGGTACGTCTTCATCTTTGAACCGATTTCAAAAATTCTTTCGCCAGTAGGTAGGTCTTAGTACTAATATGTGACAAAAAAGTTTGCGGTTGCGACGAGTGGGTTGTATATACCATTTTTGTCAAAAAATAATAAAATTATTCCGTTCTATTAACATTTATCAAACATCCATCATCTATTAAATTAAAGCGTAAAACTGATTGACTGACTGACATTAGACAACGCACAGCCTAAACGGCTGGACCTAGGAAGCTGAAATTTTGTACAGAGGTTCTTTATACGACGAAGATGAACACTAAGAAATAATTTTTGAAAATTCATCCCCTAAGGGGGTTAAATAGGGGATGCAATTTTCTATGAAACTTTTAAACCGCAAGACTTAGGAAGTTGAAATGCTTGCACAGAGATTTCTTACATGACGTAGGTGAGCACTCATAAATAGTTTTTAAAAATTCATCCCTTAAAGGGGTGAAACGAGGTATTAAACTTTCTATGAACGTAAGTCCTAAACGGATAGACCTAGGAGACTGAAATTTTATATATGGATGTAAAAGATTTAGAATCCTATTAGCCGTCAAGCAGGGTCCGTAGCTCGGCCTTTGACCTTGCTACAGACCTTGCGAGTTGACTCGAAATTTAAATATCGGGGGTAAGATCGGGGGTTTTCTACAAGGAATTAATATGAGTAAGAGGCATGTGTAAACTGCTGAGCAAGGAGCCGTAGAGTTCTTGCGATAGTGGACCCGATATATAATATCGGGGTAAAACACTAGTTTAATAAATTCGTAAGCCTGATTGATTGACTGACAAACAACGAACTGCCTAAACGGCTAGACCTAGGAAGCTGAAATTGTGCACAAAGGTTCTGATGTACAATAAGAAAGAATTTCTATACGACTAGACTATCTCAAGTTTGCAGTGACCTAAACTAAAAACATTTGAAATACTTTCGAAAATAAAATTATCAGCAACATTACATTAGTTCTCTTTATGACTTTGACCATCTCAAGTTTGCAGTGACATAAACTATAAACATTTCAACTACTTATGTAATTTGAATTTCAGCAACATTACTTGAGCTCTAAATATAACTAAAACCATCTCAAGTTTGCAGAGACATAGACTATAAACATTTCAACTCCTTTCGAAAATTATATTCCAGCAACATTACATACCTATGATATGTACGGGACAAGATAAATTCATAAGGTTGCAGAGAAGTTAGAAAAATAATATAACAAAAGAGGTATTGTTGCAATGTAACTGAGAAACATTTCAGTAACTTTCATTTGTAAGGTGCAGGTAATGTCAGGCAGGTAAGTATATAAACTGATATTGCTGCAAAGTTTTATTTGTAATATCCCAATTACAATTTTGCAGCAATGTTTGTAGTAACATTTAT
Source organism: Pasiphila rectangulata (assembly GCA_963082625.1). Lineage (NCBI taxonomy): Eukaryota > Metazoa > Arthropoda > Insecta > Lepidoptera > Geometridae > Pasiphila > Pasiphila rectangulata. The sequence continues at coordinate 8,185,637 of OY720264.1, read as the reverse complement.
GTAAGTTTGAGAGGTTATTTAACTGCAAAGTTGAAATGTAAACTTTCAAGGGAAAGATAACAGCAATATAAATAAGCAACTTTTAATAAGTTTCAACCTATTATTTAGATCAATGTCACAGTCATGTTTCTGCTACATGACGTTTAAAACTTACATATGTGCGATATAAGAACTTACTGCAACTTATTGTAAGTTTCATGCTTAGTGGGTACCCTTTATTATTTTGTATTTAAACTGATTATTTTTTTTTCACCTGCTGTTACAATAATAAACTTTGACACCTAAATACGAACCCTGGGATAGACTGAAAACCAGCCCTGAGTAGACTGTAGTTTACTCAGTCCAGTGCTGAGTCTACTCCATTTGCCTAAGAGGATCTTATTATAAAGAGGTATTATTGTAATTTTATGTATTAATAACTGTGTTTTCTTTTTGGCAATAAATGTATTGTATTGTAAAGGTTCTTGTTTAAGAACTAATTTTACCTTCCGAGCCCCGAGCAGTCACAATCACACACAAAACATAGAAACACTTAATCATTATAAACAAAACACAAATCAACTATTCTAATAAGAACTCACATAATAAACATACCACTACAATGTGCAAGAGCTAAGATGAGACTGGCCATAGATAGATAGTAGAAAACATAGCTACCTAACTACGTAATAATAATAAGATACATAGCATTTAGGTATACATAGCCTTACGTCTTAGTTTTTTATCTAAAGATGCGTGGTAAAATGTTGACCGGTGCTCGACCTCTCGGCTGCAGTGCTGGAATTACTTTTTAGGCTGGAATTACTTAATTATTAGATACTTATTAGATTTAAGGGGACGGCTACTTTAGACCATTTCTTTTTTAGTCTTATATTATTATTTATATTTATTATATAAAGATAAAGAATGCATTTATTTATCACAAAATATCAACAATCCACCTAGGCGATACACAGACACTTAACTAATAATTACTTATTTAAGTATATAAACAAATTTACTTTTGTGTTAAAATGGCGTTCAGCTCAGCATAAATGTTGGGTGCGTTAACACAGCCCAACGCTGATTTTCAGCTGAAACCTGAGTAAAGAGGGTTGTACTGAGATGGTCTGCATTGGGCCTACAATATTTTTTTTCTTTCTTCGCCGAATGAACGCTTAAATAATTCTTAGCATAATAAAACTTTTAACTCTAAAGAAATTCCTAAAATAAACATTGAAACCCATAAACTTACCCAACTTAGAAAAAACACGACTTCGCTCGCACATGCGAGGCCATTAAGGCAAAATAAAACAAAGAAAACAGAAAACCGGGAACATTTAAGAGAAAATAAACTATAGAACGCTAATACAAAAAGGGACCCGACAAGTTTTAAAATACGTGTCATAAAAAAATGGGGTTTTTGCAGCTTTCATGAACGTGGGAACAGACGGACGATCCAACCTACAGATGTTTGACAATGGACAATGGCAAGAATTCTAGAAAGTCGATTGTTCTTGAAAACAGGGGCGTTGACTTTTAACAACTCGACAGACAATTGGTCAATGCGGACAGAACTAGATGAACAAATCACGAAGTACAGATGATTTTGGGTGTGGCATTATTTACAGATAGGTGGTTCCAACGTCTGATGGAAGGGAGAGAAGGGTCTGATGGAGGGGATTCTTCTTAAGGTCCAGGAGCGCGAGAGAGGGGACACTCAGGCACACACGGAGGACAGACAGAGGCTGGGCAGCGTGCGAAGAAGACGGGTCTAGTCTAAGCCGAGTGTACGAAATTGTAATACTAAATATTAGTGTGAATGTTTTCTTATAACTGCGGAGAAGAGAAATAATTTAAAGAGTAGTAAACGAGTGTAATTAAGTGCGACTGACGAGGTGACGCAACAATTTGGTAATGTAATATTCAATTTTGTAATTTGACAGGTTGTTATAGATTCACGTATTTACTTACAATATCATGTAGACTAGTTTGGCGGGGCTAGAATGGAGTAAAGATTAAAGTAAATTGCCAACAGTCGAGTCCAACAGCAGATTGCCCCTATTATGGTTTGAAGTTAAATCACTTTAAGGAATGAAATAGATGAATTAACCATCTGTGAATCTAGCACAACACTATGTACATATATATTCTAGTGTTATCATACAATTAAGGTGTGTGTGTGTCTTTCTCTTTCGACAGCTAGGTTAATTTGTAGATAATAATATTTAGTGAGGCATGTGTATATTTTAATTGTAAATGTGTACTTAGATTTAAATAGCCCAAGGGTTTTTTCGTTTGAATATACCGTTTTTCCCTTGCTTAGTATGGCTTTTGGGAACGTGTTTATTCGTTCGTGCTTTAAGATATAACCTAGTATTTTAAAGTACGATCTAAATAATCCAACAGTTTCTTTGATAACACTCAAGTTGTTTTGAGAAAAATACAAATAGTAATCTTGAGAATTAAACTGATTTTGAGTCATAATCTTTATCTTTTATTAATATAATTTTAGTACTCCTCAAAGGTGTTTAATAATGGAGGATTCACTTGAAGTTCGAACCTTTTCTATTATTATTAATCAATCCAAAACGGGTCATCATTTATACAGCACGTGTGTCGAACTGAATTGAGCCTTCTCCATTAATAAATTCCCTCACATTACCTAGATAGAATAACGATTCCTATTCCAGGAAGTTAGGTTTAACAGAACTAAGACTACTTCATTTTTATGTGGGTTCGAATCCCATTGGTTACGATATTTTGAATTGTGTTTATTGAATTTATTCTGAAACTTTGATAATTACTCTTCATTACATTGATCTAAGTCGATCAATCATCTTTCATAATAAAATACAATTAGTTAAGTTCAATAGAACGATTGCATTAAGGTACTTAGTTAAGTACTAAGATTGAGGGCATTAGCACTACGCTAGTGAATAGATCCAGTGAGTTAGCAGAGACACCGAGATCCTACAAACAACGGGACGCAACGGAGAGACTAGACATAGCAAAAGTAGGGTAACTATGATATTGCGGAATGAGAGACACTAAGGTTGATTGGGCTTTTAAAATATTGACATATTGACTGACATAGTCAAGTTTGATGCAAGAACAGTACACGGTTCCAGCGTGGCGTTCCGGCAGCGATATCCCGGCACACCAATACACGCCATGTCTTACAGCTCAGCTCCCGATTTGGTTTGGCCAAACCAAAAATTAATATGAAATCAATAAATAAACAAAATACACCATGGTAAGGGGCGAGCCTATGGCTCACAAAAGAACCTGTCTTTCGAGACAAGGCATTAAGCGCTTCTCAGCGATAAAAGGGAGTTGACTGTGCCCCAATAACAATGATCAAAGGCCCCCAGGGCGTAGGGCTCCCCCGTGCTAGAGGGAAATCGGTCGGTTACGATGGCCCAAAGAAGGCAAATACATACACCAGCTAATCATGCATTCTAACCTGTTCGTTAAATTATAATTTTAATTAGTCCTTTCTGGACTTCCGAGTGTTGAAGTAACGTTTATTCCACAGTTTTATTGAGGTGGGCTCGTACAATACATTGAGCCTCGCGTAACCAGGTAGAATGGAATGATAGCCTGTATTGTCCACCCAACGTATTGTACCTACTGCCCAGGTGAGTGATGCGTCTCCGCTTTCCTTGGGAATTCGCGAAATTACAGATAACATGCCAGATACCAAAGTGTCTCTTATCCTAAATATTATTTCAAAGAATTTTCTTCAAATATATTAAGTCACTAATTAACAAGCTTAGACGATCACGCCCGTGCCATCACAGTACCAGTTGTACAGCAGCGACGTATTTAATAATAAACCAGTGCAACAGAAACAGTTATAAAACGTTATCAATAAATGCAGAAAGTAAAAAAGAAAAGGTGCTACACTTAATATTTTAAAGGATGTCACCAATATCATCATTGTGCTTAAAGTAGTGATACATATATACATCAATACATAAATAAATTATATAGATAGGCGTTGTTAAAGTATGTCATATTACAAAGGAAGTGCAGAGTAGATAACTAGATCAGGTAAATATCTGTGATTATGTCACCATGTCGTATTTGGGCTTTCATAAGGAATACTTTTAACTTTTGTCTAAAACTAGTGACACTTTTTATTTTTATTGTATTCTAATATATATTATACTGTAATATTTAGCCTCTACTGTCCCACTGCAGGGCAAATGCCTCCCTTTCCTTCTTCCACTCTTCGCGATTTAACGCTGTGACAGGCTATTATTTAGTCTTAGATAAACGAAAATAAAACCGGACAAGAGCGAGTCGGACTCGCGCACCGAGGGTTCCGTCCGTGCCATCAGACAATATAATATATGACAAAGGCGGATTTATATTTGTTGGAGAACCTTGAAAGCGCCATCTCTTGTCTAATAGCAGAACTTTATAGATTTTTTACACTTTCGATGATTTCTAAAAAAAGTATGCTAATAAGAGAGTTCGCTATAATTTCCCTATAAAGTTTACATACACTTCTGTTAGCTATAAAAGTTTTTCGGGTTTATCTCTGCAAACTTCGGAGATAAGGGGGGGGGGAACGGTAGTTTTTTCAACATTTTTGTTAATAACTCAAAATGGTACAGTTTAAAGGGAAAATAAAAACTGTTTAATAATATCCGCCCCCCTACAATCATGATAAGAATATTGTTTAGCATTTTCATATAGGTAAGCTATATTTGTAAAAAAGTGTTATTTTTAACCATTTCAAGTCGTTAGCCTCAGTAGTCCACATGTGACGGACAGACAGACAGACAAAGTGATTCTATAAGATCGACACTCCCTACGTATAGTTGTGTATCTGCAAAACACAAATTTTACAGGAGAGCGATTTAAAGATTTGAAAATGTTCAAATGCCTATAACTGTAGCCCTTTTTGAGATATTTCTGTGAAAATTGGTGAGATGCTCTTACTGTAGATCTAGTTTAAGATGGATACTATTTTTTATTTAAATCTATACTGGTTTAGATTTTATAACACTTACATATTTTTACGTGGTGCTTATAACCTAATAAAATGCCGTATGTGGCACATACACACTTTTTCGTAGGAGCTTAGAAGAATGACAATATCTTAACTGCCTGTTACACGGTTATACTTAGTAGATCTATTTGACTAATTCTGTTTAACTGGTGCTTACAGTCATGTTCAAACGTTGGAAATTGTATAATTTAATAATATGCTTCTACATAATTATTCTGTTTCGGCAAGTTAGGCCTGGTGACCAGGTACTTAATACAGGTCGCCAGGCTCTAATTGCCGAATATTCACTTGCTTACGAAACTAAGGCTTAATTTTAAGGTAGGTAGGTAATTTTTAGTAGTAAAATGTAAAATTGTATTCGTGAATTGGGGTTTTCCCACTTATCTTATTATTTTTTTCGCTAACATTGGTCGTTCTTATATTATTATCTTAAATATAACAAGAAATAAAAGAGCTCAAAACAACATTTATTAGGGAAGTAGGTGCTCACCTAAACACAAATACCTTTTAAGGATTGTTATTTCAAAAATAAGAAAAACAAAACCAACTAAGTAACTAACTCAGCTTTAAACTCTTATAACGACTAATCAGTCTTCACTAGTAGGTACTTCAACCTAATTATTATCAAAATGTGAACACAGAATTAATATTATGAAATAGCAAACTTGACTATGTCAACATCTAACTATGTAAACAATTTACATATTATTACGAAATACAACATTTATAAATTGAGATCGAAATAATAGTAGGCCTATCATTACTATACGTTATAGGGTAGCTACAAAATTATAGGCAGGTGCAAAATTCTTATATCAAAAATATACACACAGACATGAAGTTATAAAATTAATAATAATAAATATCCAAACTTGACATTTCAATTTCTAAGATGATAAAAATTAATAAATGTAGGTACCTACTTATTTAAGTTAAATAGCTTGAGCTTGTCATTTGACAAATATCTCGAGAAATAGGATTCCCTACGTGTCATACTTTTTTATTTACTCTTCCTCATCTTCTTCACTACGTTCGTCAACATCTTATATCACTATATCAAATTATTGTAAAATTCGTGATATATCGATAGTATTATATTTGTTTGACATAGGTACTCTTGTAGATCTTGAAGTTTAGCCTGAGGAATTGGCAACTTCCCCATGTAAGCTTGAATCAGTGGTCTTGAAAGCGGTGCTAACAGCAGATTGTTTTCTCGTCTATTTCGGATTCTTCTTGTTCGTGGGGTCTCGAGCGTGTTTTCTACTATTACGGTCTTGAACTCATGATCGCAAAAAATAGTTTTACAGTGAATTTTATTAGATTCATCAGGTAAAATTTCTAGCTGTCTGATTTGGGACCAAAAAACTCGTTCTCTATCTGTGTTCATCTTCCAGTTACATCCAGACAGTAGAGTTTTATTAGAGAGCCAATTGGCAATAGCATTGGAGTGGAGGCTGGTGACGCAGGGCAGCCTAATAACTGTTTATCTGGTAAGCCAACTAGTAATATCGCTGGAGTGGGTGCTGTTGACTCAGCGCAACCTAGATGGTCATCCGGAGAGACAACTGGCAATGTCACTGGAGTGGGCGCTGGCGACTCCGTGCAGCCTAATTGGTATATCTGTTGAGCTATAAGGTGGCCGTAATTGGGAGAGTCACACAGTGATAGTGGCATATTAATGCTTGAGGTAGACTGTAGCAGTAGGGGAGATTCAGGCGTGTTTGCTGCCAAAGTGGGGTCATAGAAGCTATATTCCGGCAAATTACTTTGTACTGTACCACTTATATTTGTAAATAGTGGTACTTTTTTACTTTCTACGGGTTTAGGATGATTTTCTTGAGTTTTCTGGGTCAGCTTTACAGGTTTTTCACAAAAGCGTAGCGACGAGCTGAAGGCAATGTCATTATTCCCTGTGTCATTGCTGGAGCCTCCACCACAAGCTTGCAAGGAAGATCGTAAGATATGGGAAGCTGGGACATGCAATTCAGAAGATGCAGGACTATGGCCGTTAGTGTTCGTAGAATGCAAGACGGAAATGCGCGGTGCAAGAAAAGGTTCATCATCGCTGTTAGATAGTATCTCACCCATTCGGCTTAGGTCATCCTCAGTAAAATTTTCTGAGAATGGCACTGGTGATACTTCTGAAAAACAATAACAAGGAGCAAAATGAAAAATTTTATGAAAATAGACTTAAATTTTATGAGAAGAGAGCACCTTGCACTTTTGAAGTGCATTTCTGTTCATAACTCTGAAGATCCTTATCAGATCCTCAACATACATATATACGGTTGAATTGAGAAACCTCCTTCTTTTTTGCAATTGGTTAAAAATAATTGTTTTTTATTAAAATAACATAAAAACACAAACACACAACTATGTAAGTACATGGGTTACTATAACTTTAATTCAATAACTTTTCGATGTAAAACTATGTAAAAGTCAGTTACCGAATCTTGATTTAACAACTTTTCGAAGTATAAATATGTAAGTGCCTAGATACACCTTATGATCATAGTGAATCCCGATGTATAAATATGTAAGTGCGTAGTTACACATTTGTACGTAGGTTATCAAAAATTTTTGGAAAGTTTCAAAATGTACTTACTAATAATTGTCTATTTAGTCAGCAATGAAGGCAATAACACACAACTGATTCAAGAAATCTAATAACTATGATTGGACATCAAAAAGTACAAAAAGTTTCTAAATCATTAATTATGATTTACTTACCTGGTCTTGTAGTAGATATATCTGGGTCTAAGATATCTACTTTTCCTTAAGTAACTTCTGCTTTTAAATTGTTCAGGAATCGGAAACGTTCACTTGTCATTTTGCGGCAATCAAAATATATTTACGAGTCGCAAACGCATTCTACTCGCTGTCCGCATAAGAACTGCGTAACGGGCAATTACCGTCACCCGCACCTCATTCCCCCCGCGTCAAAGTGTGTATGTGGAAGATACAGCATTATATGGCGGGAAAATAATGAAGTTGGACAGTTATACGATCAAGAAAAACGTACTTAGAGTAGACTTTTTTTATTTTTTGTGAGTTATAATGATAGACTGGCATGTGTAGATGCCAAAAATGCATCAAACGTATAAGTGTGTATCTGGCAGTTAGACGAAGATACGTAGGGAGTGTCGAGATGACTTACACGCTTTCATTTACTAGATTCATAAAAAAAGCAAAACAAAAAAAAAGTTATGCAAAATAAGACTCGTCCGCCTGGTAGTAGTTTATTATGAGGTGTTCCTATTTGGAATAATATAAAAAATACATTTAAAACACCCAAACCAAGGAGAAATAAATGTATAAAGTTACGTTCGTCGGAATTTCCTATTTCGGCGAAAAGCAAGGTAATTGCCTTAATCATCCTCAGACACACTATTATATGTTTAATAGTGTCTATTATAAAATATCCTTGGTAATAATTAAGTTATGATTAGATTGAGGTACCTATGTAAAACGTCCGTATGAAATACCCACGATATTATTAGGTATTACAAGGAAATTGCAGATGTTTGTCTCTGGGCATATCACACAGACTTTTAAAAAGGACGGTTCTCCATTTACCTATTATTTTTTGATAGCTTTTGTTCAGGACATATACATATATTATAGTTGTTATTTTTTGTCAAAATACAGATGACTTGACAACGTGCTTCTTTTTCCCGAATGATTCCCCACCAATTTTTTTTTATTGGCTTAACACCTGATTTCAGGTTTATATGGCCTTTACATCTACTTACTATTGATGATTTTAAACAAGGTAATCATGCTGTACGGGACGCTGCAGTGCCTGGGACATTGTAAGATGGATTAGGCTTGCCCAGCACCTGTGCCATCCTTGTGTCTGTTTGTGGCACTGTAGATATTAAACAAGAGAACCGATTTGCATTTTTTTATAAGCAGGTCTTCTAGCAGTGGTTCTTAAATATGCATTATCAAAATCTGTTAAGACGTTTACAAGATATGGGGGGAAAGGGGGGATGGATAATCGGATGTTTCGTGTTGTGTGTAGTGTCTAGAATTATTTATTCATTTATGATTTTATAGCCAAGTGTGGTATCAAATGAAATGACATGATGAGTAGATTGCAAAACTGAGGGTAGGTACATATTACTCCGAAAATAGGTATACAGTGTCGGAGATTCCTTAATTTTTCTTTAATTTTATTCAAGACTAGCTGTTGCCCGCGACTTCGTCCGCGTTTCCGTCGATTTTCGTAAAGTAGCCTATGTCCTTCGTCACGGTTCATTGGTTTTGATGTAACAGACAGATTAACTTTTGTATTTTATTAGGGAAATATCAATGTCAATCTACAATACTGTTGAAAAATATCGCAATACGGAACCGCACAAAATTATTGTTAATAGCTGTGCCCGCGACTCCGTCAGCGTGTAACTCCTTGTGTGTTATTAAGTTAATGTATTAGTAATATTGTTTAGATCACGTTCACATGAGGCTTAAGTACCTATAGAACGAAAATACTTCAGCGCAAAGCTTCCGGGTAAGCTATGTTGAAAGTTGACCCGTCCGGCACGTGTACATAAATATTTCTAGAACTTCTAACCCGAGAAAGAGCGACGTACAACTGACCATGCGAGAAACAACTGACCTAACCAACCTCTCAGTGAAGGTTTCGGACTCGCGAGATAATGTATGCCGTTCGCGTTCAGCTGTGAGACGTAATTCCCTCTCAGTGTAGGTTTCGGACTCGCGAGATAGTGTATGCCGTTCGCGTTCAGCTGTGAGACGTAATTCCCTCTCAGTGTAGGTTTCGGACTCGCGAGATAATGTATGCCGTTCACGTTCAGCTGTGAGACGTAATTCCCTCTCAGTGTAGGTTTCGGACTCGCGAGATAATGTATGCCGTTCACGTTCAGCTGTGAGACGTAATTCCCACTCAGTGTAGGTTTCGGACTCGCGAGATAATGTATGCCGTTCGCGTTCAGCTGTGAGACGTAATTCCCTCTCAGTGTAGGTTTCGGACTCGCGAGATAATGTATGCCGTTCGCGTTCAGCTGTGAGACGTAATTCCCTCTCAGTGTAGGTTTCGGACTCGCGAGATAATGTATGCCGTTCGCGTTCAGCTGTGAGACGTTAATACCTCTCAGTGTAGGTTTCGGACTCGCGAGATAATGTATGCCGTTCACGTTCAGCTGTGAGACATAATTCCCTCTCAGTGTAGGTTTCGGACTCGCGAGATAATGGATGCCGTTCGCGTTCAGCTGTGAGACGTAATTCCCTCTCAGTGTAGGTTTCGTACTCGCGAGATAATGTATGCCGTTCGCGTTCAGCTGTGAGACGTAATTACCTCTCAGTGTAGATTTCGGACTCGCGAGATAATGTATGCCGTTCGCGTTCAGCTGTGAGACGTAATTCCCTCTCAGTGTAGGTTTCGGACTCGCGAGATAATGTATGCCGTTCGCATTCAGCTGTGAGACGTAATTCCCTCTCAGTGTAGGTTTCGGACTCGCGAGATAATGTATGCCGTTCGCGTTCAGCTGTGAGACGTAATTCCCTCTCAGTGTAGGTTTCGGACTCGCGAGATAATGTATGCCGTTCGCGTTCAGCTGTGAGACGTAATTCCCTCTCAGTGTAGGTTTCGGACTCGCGAGATAATGTATGCCGTTCGCGGTCAGCTGTGAGCCGCAATTCTCGTTTTGAAGCAGTTTCAGCTTCTCGGGATAACACATGTTGTTCTCGGTAATGGTAAGCCTTAGCTCTCGCTGAGAAGAGCTTTGAGACGCCCTTGATGTAGCTCGTCTCGCTCTGTCAGCTGCTAATCGCATCTCTCTCTCGGGAGAGCTTTCATTGGCTCGAGAAGTTGAGGATTTATTATTATTTATTTTTATGTTTAGGATTTTTTGACCGATTTCTGATTCTTTTTTATGGAATAGTTAATAATGTTAACTTTTTAATTAGGGATGACTGAGAGTGTTATAAACGTAAGAGTAGACAAATATAAACAGAAAGATTTGAACTGCTAAGCTATCGGGAGTTACACGTGTTATTGTGAGTCATATGCTGTCGTGGGATATTTTTTATATAATTTTAAAGAGAACATTTCCGTCATACATGATTTCTGTGTAGCTTTAACCATTAAGGTTGCACACGCAACGGAAGCTTAAAAAATGGAGTAACTTCTCCCGTTTTCCCAACATTTCCCTTCACTGCTCTGCTCCTATTAATTGTAGCGTGATGAAAAGTATACTATAACCAGCTCAGGAGTATGAAAAATAATTGTACCAAGTTTCGTTAAAATCCGTCGAGTAGTTTTTGTTTCTATAACGGTTATACATACAGACAGACAGACAAAAATTTTACTGATTGCATTTTTGGCATCAGTATCGATCCCATAACACCCCCTGATAGTTATTTTGGGAATATATTTCATGTACAGAATTGACTTCTCTACAGATTTATTATAAGTATAGATTATTCTTACATTTTTCAATAAACCAGTTTGTTTATTGAAAAATGTTTTTTTAGCCAGTTTATTACTTCCCAATAAGGATAATTTTTAAATAAAGCCGCAGGGTGATTACATATCACACGACAGGTTTTGCAACAATGTCAATTACTTGCTGTTCTCTAATAAAAATTGACGTTTGACAGCAACGATAGCCTGTTGCAAAACCTGTCGCGAGATACGTAATTCACCCGGCCGTTGTCTAAATCTGCCATCTTTGTCTTTTTGTCTTTTTATTTTATGGCTTTTTGTGTTTGGTACTCGTATACACATTTGGTACTCGTATACACATTTATTGCTTGTTGGTTGCTCGTTTTCTGGTCACTGCAGATGGTAGTACTGAAAATCAGTGTTTGCTCTATGAGTAAACAGAAGCTGAGTTGCTACCTTTTTGCCTTACTGCAACACACACATTCAGTATTTTTGTCTTATTTTTTGGGCAAAGGTTTATATTTGTATTATTGTTTTTAACATTTGTTTATTTTGGTTTTGCTTTCAAATTGTTTGTATTTTAATCGTTTTCAAATTGTTTAATGTAATGTTATTTTTTCTTTATTTTATGTAATGTTGTTTCATGTAATTGTAAGAAATTGTGTATTAACATTTTTGTAAAAATTGTATGTGTGTGCTGAAGTAGCAAATAAAGAATTTATCTATCTATCTATCTATCTTATCTTTGGTTTTACACAATTCCGCCAGTGTCAAGTTAAATGATAAATTATTATGTTATTTGGCGGCCATACCATAATTCAATCTGCCATCTTTACCACTAATATGTCTTGTCTTTTTAATTTATGGCTTTTTGTGTTTGGTTTTACACAATTTCGCCAGTGTCAAGTTAAATTTGTAAAAATATTATTATATATTAATTATCTTTGACACATTTAGTTGAAATATTAAAATAAGGTTAGTCCTGACTGACAGATCAACGAACACCGCCGAAACTAGGTTCTGAAGCTTCTTCTTCTTTATATGGCTTGGGCGGCTGAGAGGTAGGTACTGAAGCCGCCCGTTGACGAACTTACAAGTCCGTTGATGAACTCACCCCGTTAACGAACTCACCACCGCTAACCCGGAGGTGACGTCGACGCGTCCCACATTAGCTGCTAGGCACACCTTTAATAACCGGTCCCGCCGGCGGGGCCGTAGAATACACTCTTCCGTCTTAAGGTGCAGTTTTGCACCTGGACGTTAACCATCAGTACATATAAAAATCTGGCAATTCAGCCGTGGTTCGTACGTCGTACCTAAGTGGTAGCCTTGTGCTTGTTGCCCAATCGTAATTTTTGCGCCCTCTGCGCTCGCCATAGTCCGGTAACGTTGCCATGCCATCTGCGGTCAACAACATTTAAAGTCAATACCTAATAGAAAAAGAAAATAATAAACTGAAGCTAGAAACTTGAAATTTTGACGGTGACTACGTCCTTCGTTTTTTATTTTATTATTTTTTCTACCTATCTTTCTTTCTTATTATTTGTTTACCTCTCAATCTCTGAATAATTATAAAGATAAAATATTTTTTGTATTTAAAGCTGTATTACACTACACGGCATTCAGGGCCCGGTAGTTGGGCGAATAGGGAGCAAGGCATGCCGGCTCCGACCGGTCGCCCTAGTTAGGGTCCCTTACGCTCTAACTCTTATTACACCACTCTTAGTTAAGGCAAGGGTCCCTGAATACCGTGTAATGTAATACAGGCTTTAGGGGGCGAAGCCCTTTAATATGCATAGCGCTCTGTCTGTCTGTCTGTGTATGGGACGATTACAACCGAACGCGTTGACCGATTTACATACATGAAACCTTTTTTGTTAGCACCGTATAATTTTGAGAAGGATACTGATTGATTTTGGTGACCTTAGGGTCATAGGGACCCATGACAGCTAGAAACCGATTAGTACACCAAGATTTTTGGTTTTACTGGAATAAGGAATCGGCACACAATCAAAATATAACAGGCGGAATAGGACTGTCTCACGACCTTCGACATGTAAAGGCTACCAATGGCTAAATCCTAAGACTTTGAAGGGTTAACTAAAAGGCCAAAAGTTCTGGCCCGAGTATAAATAAGGTTAATGTCATTGTCATGATTCATTAAATTAACTGCCTCCAATAAGTCACTGGCTTTAAAGTGACTTATTAGCCATTTGGTTTTTACTCCAGACACAGCAAGCATGTAGGAAACAGTTGTTTACTTTACAGTTAAAATAATAATCAAATGTATAAAAATTACGCAATAAGCAGTAATTCAGTCGTACAGTTGCGACCAAATACGATGAGAGCTGTTTAATAGCAAAATAAATTCTTATTTTGTAGTCATAAGCGCGCGCAACAGCGCCTTTGTATGGCTCTCTAAGGGTCAGCGCAGACAGAACGGAGCGCAACGGAGATGATTTTATTGACGCACTTGAAAATAAACTTTAAAATTATTATAATAAAGTGCAAAACGCCGCGCGGGGATTCCCGCGTATCGTCGAGGACGCGCGAGCATTTTTTGTCAGGTTCAAGCATTTATGCACTTTATTATAATAATTTTAGACATAGACATTCCTTTATTCGCTGCTGCAGTACAAAGCATACAAAATATTAACTTAAAAAAAATTACAAATTTAAACTTAACATACCTACAAATACTAAATAATAAAAACTTAATGAGGAAAGGGCTGTGTTACAGCAGCAAAAAGGTCTCGGCTCAGCATAAATGCCTTACCACTCGAGAGTAGATAGGCGCTGATATTCTGCCGAAACCATGTAATCACAAGTTTATTTTAAAGTTTATTTTCAAGTGCGTTAATAAAATCCTCTCCGCTGCGCTCCGTTCTGTCTGCGCTGACCCTAACCCCATAACCGCTCCTGTAGCGCGCTTTTAGAACTAATACCTTTATAAAAAGTGCCTATTTTAGTGGTAAAGAGGACGTATAGCAGTTTATACAGCTACTGTACAACTTGTCTATGAAGCCAATGCCGTAATCGACAGCCTCAAAGCGACTATTATAGAGCATCTTTTTACCGCTTGTGTGTTACTTGGGTAATCATATCAAAATTATTAATACAATACAAGAAATAAATACAAGGTAGTTATAAACTTGACAAAAACCACTAAGGTCATTCAAGTTCCTCTGTGCATTATTTAAGATAAATAATAAGAACACTTTTAGATAAAACTTGATACTCACAATGAATTATTGTAAACATTCGAAGTACCTACCTAGATAGATACGCTATGTAAGTAACATGAATAAAATAATTTGCAGTTAGTTATCTCCATGTACAGTCAGTTGCGAAAGTTGTCTTTACTTTTGTAATAAGAAAGACTAATATAATTCATCATCATCATCATCATTTCAGACATAAAACGTCCACTGCTGTAGTGTGGTAGTTGCCATACTCACCACGCTTGGCAGGCGGGTTGAGCGCAGTATGGGATGTTGATACACGGAAAGACGCTGCTGCCCATCTTCCGGAGGTATCCCTTAGCAGGCTCTTATTGCATCCATGGGCATGAGAGGAGGGGTATCATTCTGCTGCCGGCACCCCACGGCAATTAGCGTAATACCTATTATAATTAGGTTTAAATTATTCATTTTGTTCAAACTGTGATTGATAAGACAAAAACACATTGTGTTTTTTTTTAATTGGACGCCAAGTGGTCTTTGTGGTCTTAAAGAATATGTCATAGCCTTTAAGACCACTCAGACTATCTCATCTTAAGTTTCTTAACTGATTTTTTGGTTGGATGTCCTTATATAAATAAATAGTATGAACTTGTCACACACTTAGGTGCTCCGCCCTTGAAGGGCCGACTAACTACTCTACGGCCACTCACTCGACTACGACTATTCTCTCCCCCACGTGTGACTTGAAACGGATGGTCCGGACCCTTGCCGTTTGTAAAGCCCTCCTACACTACACATACAACTCCGCGGGCCAACTATACTGCCATACGTGTCATCGCGCATTTAAGACCAAGTTTGGTCTGGCGAGCCACATCAGGGCGCATGTTAGAAATAAATACAAGTAACTCAGAAAGGGTCGTCGCCGCGCCGTCATCAGAGTCGATGAGGACTATATATCTGTTAGGTATATATTTGTAAAGAAACATCTGTAGCCGATTGTACATTATGATGTCACATGTAAGGTCACGTTATCGACTTCACTTGTCGCGCGGTTGTCGAGTGAAGTGCTTGTGAAGATGTCCCGGGTACCAGTCGTTACTTTCAGCAATGGGAAAACTATTCCCACTATCGGATTGGGGACATGGAAGGTATGGTATCATCTTCATCAGCTTACGTTATTCCACCGATGCATATAATAGGCCTCTCGTAAGAACCACCATTGAGACCGGTTTTCGGCCACTCTCATAGACATGATAGACACATCATTTATTTGCCACTAAAACACAAAAAAATAAATACCTTATAACCGTAATACTAAAAAAAAACAAGTTACAACAGGTTGGTAAAAAGCTTAATCGAAAATTGCACAAATGAAGTAGATAAATAAGTCTTTCATGCGTAAACCATAGGTACAGATAAAATACAAAAAATACTAAAATTAACATAAACTACAATCACAACAGAAATACACACTGGGCGGTCTTATCGCTTGAAACTATTTCTTCCAGACAACCTTTGGATGGAGAGGATTTTAAATGGAAGAATGGGGTGGAGTATTATCATTTCATCCTTATACCTATATTTAAAAATATTATAGGTACCTACATAAAATAAATAAAATACATTTACTTAAAAAGAACTTGGTTAATATATATATTATGCAAAATTTTCTACAATTTTAGCTCAACGGAATATCGGACGTCTGGAAGTTTGTTTAATTTATCTTGCAAGATTTGGCCGGAACATACAAACATTTCAAGTTTTTTAAAAGCTTGTAAAAATTTATTTAAATTATTGTCTTTGATATCTCTCCATCTTCTTCTTTTTCTGCCTTTGTTAATGTCTTGTAAACACTTTGTAAATAGATATAGCCGATTGGATTAGTCTGTTATGTTATATCTGAATTTATAATAAGAATTGAATTGTATTCGAAGTCAAAGTAATAATGTCACTGTAGCTGTCAATGTCATTTTTTTAATTTATTCTGAGAAAAAAAAACCATGAAAAAATGTAGACCACATTTTCTTCAATTGCCCTAAACTTCGCTTATCCCTTTATGATGTTCTCCCTCAGGAAATCCCGCGTCCTTCCTGCTTCAAAATTTTGCTTTCCCTTACTTTCTCTCCTTTAATTATTTTTATCCTTTGTAAATTTGTAAATATGAATAATCTTAGATTGTAATATGTTATAATAATAGTTGATAACTTAAATAGGTAATCTGATCGAATTATTTACTTTTACGTAGAAATATATTTTTTTTATTTTGTTTTTATTTGCTTTTGCTTGGCTTAATCATTTTGTCTTCCGATAATGTTGTGGCTTAAAATTGCCTTACCCGATCTCAACAAGTTTATGATACTTTTATCTACCTGACACTGGCAGAGTTGCAGCAAGTGGCATGCATCAGCCATTAAAAAGAAAAGAAGAAGAAGAAAAAAAAACCACGTTAAAGATAATAACAAACAATCAAAGACACAGAACATTCATATCCTACGGAATCAAAGATAACAATTTACCACCGGCAAACAGAGTTTTTCCACGTTTGTCTCAGATTTTTGCTGTTTCTAAAACTACACCGTAATATTTAAGACAATGGCTTCCAAAGTGCCGAATGTGAAGTTGGCGAATGGTTATGATTGCCCTATCCTCGGGATTGGAACTTGGAAGGTAAAGATAATACCTACTTGTATGAGTAAGATCCATAACATTTTAAATAATGATGATAAAGATAGTTGTAGTTGTATAGATAGTTCCGATATCACTGTACAGGCAACTTGGCAAATGTTTATGAAAAACCTCGATTGAAACAGACACATTTTGCATAATTAATTACAACGCGGCCGAAGTGAAAAGGTAGTGGTAGAATGGGTACATATTTTTAAAATTTATCGATTTCTAACGAGGTAGACAGAACGAAAGTTGGTTGTCGTTGTTACGTAGGTACATAATTAATGCTTGATCGATCGGTTCGCTACTGAAACTCGAAACGAAAGTAGATAAGTTGATAAGAACTTTATAACCTAAATTTAAACTCCACCCGGCAGTAGAATGTTGCCCCTCCTCTCATGCCCGTGGATGCAGTAAGAGCAGGCTCTGCTGCAGGTATCCCTTAGCAGGCTAAGGGATACCTCCGGAAGATGGGCAGCAGCGACTTTCCGTGTAACAACATCCCATACTGCGCTCACCAACCCGCCTGCCAAGCGTGGCGAGTATGCCATGAGGAGAGACCTGTGTTCAGTAGTGGACGTTTTACGGCTGAAATGATGAATGAATGAAGGGTAACAAGTAAATAAATAAGTAGTTTGTACAAGATATTAATTACGGCAACAGGGTGTGCAGGGGGTGCTTGAAATATGCACAGAATAAGTATTTATTATATTATTTATTACTTCGTGCGTTAGTTCGACTTGCACTTATCCGATTTTTATTTATTTACCTAAAATTTACAGATACTGGAGTAGGTTTAGATAAACCCTGTTAGATAACTGTTGACAGCGGCGCCTTTGTGATAAGAAACTCGTATAAAAAAGTATAATTTGGAGAGAAAAACACTTGAAATCCCAACTTGAGTTTATGCATGTACCTTACAGTCATGTGACTTCGTAATATCGCCATTTATCCCGTAAGCAAAGCTTTGATGAATAATAGAATACGTATACATTTTATCTTTGAGAAAGAGTCAGGTTACTTGCTCGCTTCTTTCCCCGACTTGGAAAAAAAATATCTGAAGAGCATGAATTCAATTGTGCTTTATTCAATTTAATTGTGTCTTTTTATTCTTATGTAAATTGACTATTTTAAGTAGCAATTTGCGCTATTGAATAAACACTTATTGACTTTAACTTTAACAGAATTTAAAAAAAGGAGGTTTTCAAGTCGTCTGTTTTTTATTTTTAATCTTTGCTACCTCAGAACTCCGTCGTTCATGAACCGATTTGGAAAATTCTATTTGAGTTAGAATAGATGCATTTTCAAGATCGATACATTTTTTATTATAATTTTTCGATTAAGTTTTATACCAACCTGTTTGTAACTTTTTTTATTTTAGTATTACGGTTTTATAGTATGTGTTTTTTGTGTGTTTAAGTGGCAAATAAATGATGTGTCTATGTCATTGAGAGAACTCCTCAAATATTATAGGCATACTAGCGTTTACCATTCAGAAAGTATGATTTGATGAACTGAAACTGATGACGAATACCACAGAAGGTCATCAAAACTCTTCTATGTTAAAAATCACGGTTGGCGATATCGAAAGATAGTTAAGATCTTATAAATAAATAAATAATGCTGGACAAATCACACAGCATCATCTAGCCCCAAGCTAAGCAGAGCTTGTGTTATGGGTACTAGATGACTGATATACTTAATACATTATACTACATAGATATATATTTTTATTATATATAGAAAAACATTAAAAAAAACACATGCATTTATTGTTAATCCAAGTCATCATCATTACCTTAATTTATCATACATTAGACTTTAAACAGACCCTATGGGGTCTTTAATCCTTCACACGATGTTGGCAATTTTGATTGGTTATAATGACGTTTGAACTTACGTACACGTGGTGTACTCCAAGCACTTAGGGAGTTAAAGTCAGTTTTGCTAAATTAAAATAATCTGTGGGCCAAAATTATCACACAATGGGTTCCACAAAGCGCAGAGGTCTCGTGGTCAACCCAGGCGGATTGCGGGACGAACTGGATGCGCAGATTGGCGGGCAGCAGCCCTGGACCGGGATAAGTGGACTTCCACTTATTATATAGATTATTTTAATTTAGCAGAACTGACTTTAAAGACACTATGGGGTGTTTAAAGTCTAATGTATGATCATCATTTCAGCCATGAAACGTCCACTGATGAACACAGGCCTCCCTCATGGATCTCCATGAGGGGTATTTGCCATACTCACCACGCTTGGCAGGCGGGTTGGCGAGCGCAGTATGGGATGTTGATACACGGATAGACGCTGCTGCCCATCTTCCGGAGGTATCCCTTAGCAGGCTCTTACTGCATCCATGGGCATGAGAGGAGGGGCATCATTCTACTGCCGGCACCCCACGGCGGGCACGGCGGGCAATGTATGATAAATTAAAGTAATAATGATGACTTGGTTTAACAATAAGAGCATAGTGTGGGATCCAGCAGGCTGCTTAGATTAGTTTAGTATCATGTTTTTTTGGTTGTTTCCAGTCAAAGCCCGGCGAAGTGACCCAGGCCGTGAAGGACGCTATCGACATCGGCTACCGGCATATCGACTGCGCGTACGTCTACGGAAACGAGAAGGAAGTGGGGGCGGCCATCGCAGCTAAGATACAGGAGGGGGTGGTCACACGGTGAGCCGACATCTTTAGGTATCTTTAGTACCATCATCGTGGAGTGTCTGAGTTTGGGGTCGTTGTCGACCCCAGTGTCTTAAATTTGGCTCGTCATGGACCCCGAGACGAGAAGGAAGTTTGGGAAGTCGGCGCTGCCAAGATAAAGGAGCTGGTGATCACAGGGTGAGCCTACATCTTTATCTACTCTAGGGTTAATAGAATCAGGCGTTACTTTGCGGAAATACATAAGACATTAAAATGCAATGAAAAATATCTAGTTTTAATTCCGCTAATACAATACAATACAGTATTAGCGGAATTAAAACTAGATATTTTTCATTGCATTTGAATACTCTAGGGTTTATATACCTTATTGTCTAAGTTACTATCATCCTGGAGTGTCTGAGGCTGGGGTCGTTGTCGACCCCAGTGTCTTAAACTTGGCTCGTCATGGACCCCGAGACGAGAAGGAAGTATGGGAAGTCGGCGCTGCCAAGATACAGGAGGGGTGGTCACACGGTGAGCTTACATATTTGTGTGCTCCAGGTATCTTTAGTACCGTCATCGTGGAGTGTCTGAGTTTGGGGTCGTTGTCGACCCCAGTGTCTTAAATTTGGCTCGTCAAGGACCCCGAGACGAGAAGGAAGTATGAGAAGTCGGCGCTGCCAAGATACAGGAGCTGGTGGTCACAGGGTGAGCCTACATCTTTATCTACTCTAGGGTTAATAGAATCAGGCGTTACTTTGCGGAAATACATAAGACATTAAAATGCAATGAAAAATATCTAGTTTTAATTCCGCTAATACAATACAATACAGTATTAGCGGAATTAAAACTAGATATTTTTCATTGCATTTGAATACTCTAGGGTTTATCTACCTTATTGTCTAAGTTACTATCATCCTGGAGTGTCTGAGGCTGGGGTCGTTGTCGACCCCAGTGTCTTAAACTTGGCTCGTCATGGACCCCGAGACGAGAAGGAAGTATGGGAAGTCGACGCTGCCAAGATACAGGAGGGGGTGGTCACAGGGTGACATACACATCTTTGTGTACTCTAAATATCTTTAGAACCATCATCCTGGAGTGTCTGAGGCTGGGGTCGTTGTCGACCCCAGTGTCTTAAATTTGGCTCGTCATGGACCCCGAGACGAGAAGGAAGTATGGGAAGTCGGCGCTGCCAAGATACAGGAGGGGTGGTCCCAGGGTGAGTCTACATCTTTGTGTACTCTAAGTATCTTTAGTAACATCATCCTGGAGTGTTTGAATTTGGGGTCGTTGTCGACCCCAGTGTCTTCAATTTGGCTCGTCATGGACCCCGAGACGAGAAGGAAGTATGGGAAGTCGGCGCTGCCAAGATACAGGAGGGGTGGTCACAGGGTGAGCCTACATCTTTGTGTACTTTAGGGTTTTATCTACCTTATAATAATAATAATAGTATAAACTTTATTTCACACAACTATAGATAAGTAACAAGATGTAAAGTACTAAATCTAAGGCCCCTGTAATATATACCTTACAGACTAACATACAAAAAAATAATATCTACTAAGTACATGTTTGTCCGGCGACGTGCGACGCATTCGCGGTGTCAGCACAATGATTCGGGGTCAGGCGACCGATGAACCGTCGAAACTTGACGCCGGCCGGCCAGTACTCTTGACTCATATAGGTCGAGAGACAGTGTGTTGGAACCCGCACCATAAAGGAACCGTAGTTCACGTTATGGCGAGAAACCAACTTCTCGACCCTGAGTGTATAACCCGACTTCTTCGTCATGTAGTCTACTACATCTTACTGCGTTATTGGCTAAGTTACTATCATCCTGGAGTGTCTTAGGCTGGGGTCGTTGTTGGCCCCAGTGTCTTAGATATGGGTCATCATGGAGCCCAGCGAGACGAGAAGGAAGTGGGTGAAGCCAGCGCCACCATCATATGCCTTTAGATTTATAGTGCTTTCCTACCTTGGTTAGAGGTGCGTTGAATTATATAGTCCAATAACTTTGTTCAAACACTGTATTAGATAGTTCACACTATACACAAGTTTTAATTTATACGAGGCACAGGAAAGTCAAGAGATTACGTTTAGGGAAGACAGGCATTAACATAAGCATAAATAGCGAAATGCAAACGGTACGCGGCACGTGGTTGCGGAGCAAAAAATGGGCGTGCATTCGCCGTCGGATCGAGCTTCTGACTGGTGAGGCGGTCCGTGTTCCTCGGGCGCCCGGCTGCGCGTGCGCATATACGTACATACATCGCTATATCTAAATCCTAAGGAATGCGTGGATACGCGCTTACACAAGTAGCTTTGATTTTAAACAAAAACTAATACGAACATAATAAGTAGGTTATGCTAAATGACACTACAGTACTCCCCCGCTGAGACCGAAACTAGGGAGGTCGATAGTAGTCGGGAAAACGGACTGTGCGGCCTGATCGTGTTGTCCTTTCCCGTATAGCAGCTGGCGTTGGAGATGGAGTTGGAGCAACATCGACCTGTCTTGGTGTGGTACCTTGTGCCTCGATGTCATCTCTGGTTATGAATGCTGCTTTCAGGCGATCAATGGAGACAGTTGTTTCCCGATTCTGCATTTGTAGCTTGAAAGTTTTATTATTTCTTTCTAGTACCTTATAGGGTCCTGTGTATGGAGGTTCAAGAGATCGCCGAACGGCGTCTTTACGAAGAAACACGTATTCAGCGGTGGAAAGATCTTCTGGGATGTAGAATGTTTTGTTGGAGTGTCTGCTTGCAGGTTCAGGAGTAAGCTTTGCCATTTGCAGCCGGAGCCTCGAAACGAAGTTTGTGGCATCAGTGGCAGAAGAAGAAGTCGAGGGCATGAGGAATTCACCTGGAAGTCTGAGTGGCTCACCGTACAAAAGTTCTGCTGCTGAAGCTTTGATGTCTTCCTTGTAGGCGCTGCGGATACCCAGCAACACCAGAGGAAGAGTTTCCGTCCAGCTGATGTTTTGATGGCACATGATGGCTGCCTTCATTTGGCGGTGGAGTCGTTCCACCATACCATTGCAGGCAGGGTGATATGCCGTTGTGGGTTGATGTTGCGTGCCGAGGGTGGCAGCCATGGCGCGAAAGAGTTCGCACTCAAACTGCGTGCCTCTGTCAGTGGTGATTTTGTGGGGGCAGCCAAAGCGTGATACCCAGCCAGCAATGAAGGCACGGGCGCAGGTCTCAGCTGTGATATCAGGCAAGGGATATGCCTCAGGCCAACGAGTGAATCGATCGATGACCGTAAGGCAGTATCTGAAACCACAAGAATAAGGTAATGGCCCTACAATATCCATATGTATATGGGATAGGCGTTCGGACGGTAATGAAAAAGTTGAGATAGGTGATTTAGTGTGTCGGTAGACTTTACTTTTTTGGCAATCCGTGCATTCTCGAGCCCATCGTAGACAGTCTTTTTGAGCTCCAGGCCATATAAATCGCTCCGTCACCATTTTAGCAGTGGCTTTTGTGCCTGGGTGACTTAATCGGTGTAATGAGTAAAAGGCTGGTTTTCTGAAGGCGGCTGTTAGGAATGGTCTACTACGTGTGGTGGAGATATCACAGTATATGTCAGTTTCGGAGTCTGATATTCTGATTTTCTTAAGTTTGAGCGCAGTACCTTTCATGAGTAGTTCCTGCAGTTCAGCATCTGTCTCTTGAGAACGAGAAAGAGCTTGGTAGTCGATAGTGATGGTGGCCAATTCTTCTATTCTAGAAAGTGCGTCTGCTACAATATTATCTTTACCTTTTACGTAACGGATGTCTGTGGTAAATTGGGCAATGTAATCCAGGTAACGGAACTGTCTTGGAGAGCATTTCTCGCGGTTATAGGAGAAGGCAAATGTGAGAGGTTTATGGTCAGTATGTACAGCAAATGTTCTGGCTTCTACCATATGCCTGAAATGTCTAATAGCATCATAAATAGCCAGCAGTTCACGGTCGTATGGGCTATATTTCTTTTGTGCGGATGAAAGACGTCTTGAAAAGAACGCCAGAGGTTTCCAACTGCCACCACACCGTTGCTGAAGTGCTGCTCCGATGGAGGTATCAGATGCATCAGTGAACACAGCTAGTTCAGCTTCCGATTCTGGGTGAGCAAGCATCGTTGCTTTAGAGAGGCTAGCTTTGCATTCATTGAAGGCGCTCATCATTTCCGTGGTCATCGTTATAGGGTGTGATGGCTTAGTTTTGGGACCGGAGAGAACGACGTTTAGAGGTGCTTGAATTTTTGCTGCTCCAGGAACAAATCGGCGGTAAAAATTGTACATACCCAGGAATCGGCGTAGTAATCTGACTGTTGTGGGCACGGGATAATCTTGTATTGCCTGTACTTTATCCTGTAAGGGACAAATGCCGTCGGCTGATACCTCGTGGCCGAGAAAAGTAATATGCGACTTACCGAATTCGCATTTAGCGGTGTTAATGAGCATACCGTATTCTGCTAAACGTTGGAAGAGTAGTCGAAGATGCTGCATATGTTGTGTTTCGTTCTGGGAAAACACCAGGATATCATCTATAAAACCATAGGAAAATGGCAAACCTCTGAGCATTTCATCTATGAAACGCTGAAAAGTTTGCGCTGCATTGCGCAAGCCAAACGTCATATATTTAAACTCAAACAAGCCGAAAGGTGTTGTTATCGCTGTCTTTGGAATGTCTGGGCCATACACTGGAATTTGATTAAAGGCTTTCACCAGATCTATTTTTGAATATATTGACGTTCCTGCGAGTGCATTGGAAAAATCTTGTATGTGCCGGATTGGATACTTGTCTGGGATAGTGCGGGCATTCAGGGCGCGGTAATCACCGCAAGGTCTCCAAGAGTTGTCTTTTTTTAGTGCTAGATGAAGAGCGGACGCCCATGAACTTTCTGACCGTCGAGCGATACCACTGGCAAGCATGTCTTCGAACTATTTTTGGGCAATCTTTAATCTATCCGGTGGCAAACGTCTGGGACGACTGGAAACTGGTGGACCGGGTGTAGTACGGATGTGATGCTCCGTGGAGTGTTTAATGTCACGATGTGTTCCAGCTGGACAAGTTATGTCTGGGTACTCACGTAGGAGTTGGTGATAACTGGTATTTCCGGAGACAGCCTTGATTGATGCGATGTCGCTTACTTCCTCTGCTAGTGATGCTGCTGTAGAAAGCTCGGTTAGACCATCGATCAAGCGGTAGTTCCTCAAATCTACAAGCAGATTATAAAATTTGAGAAAGTCAGCACCTATTATCGCCTTCGACACGTCGGCTACTACAAATCGCCAGTTAAATGCACGGCGCAGCCCGATATTGAGTTGCAGGTGAACATACCCGTATGTAGCTATCACACTGCCATTTGCAGCATATAACTGGTAAGTAGTCTTTACTCTAGTTTCCTTGACTGCAGATCTTGGGAAAACGCACAAATCTGACCCAGTGTCAACCAGAAATGACATCTTTGTAATGCGATCGGTAATAAATAAACGGGCTTGTCTACTAAGGCAGTCGTTTGCCGCTAGTTCCGGCTGCCGTTTGGGTTTTCCGATGGCTTGAAGGTGCATGGTGTAGTGCATCGGTTTGCTCTTTGGCCAAGCCGGTTATGATACCAGCAGTAGTCCGGGTTCCATTGTCTGGAGCGTGATCGTTCCCGCCGGTTCGGTGTCCAACTGTCTTCGCGTGATCTGCCACGGGAACGAGAAGTATTTGTCTGGCATTTCAGTGACGCGACTTCCTTTGTAAGGTCGGCAATTTGTTTTTGCATTTCAGCAAACATGTCTGTAAAGGAATTGGTTGCTGCTACCTGAGTCACCGGCGCAATCTCTATAATTTCGTCCGCTAATTCTGCTACAGCTTCGAGGGGTACCTCTGTTTGTGTCGCGATGACCGTCTGCAAGTTATGGGGCAAACGGCTAGACCACAGTGTTCTCAAGAACGTGTCTGGCATAGCTGGTCCGGCCAATGTTTGGAGATGCCGAAGAAATTGAGATGGTTTTCGGTCTCCGAGTTCTTCATGCATCAGAAGTTGCTTCGTTTTCCTCTCTTGTGACGCCGAAAGTCTCTTTATAAGCTCCGTCTTTAATTTTTGATATTTGTTTTCAGCTGGCGGGCACGTAATTAAATCTTTCACTTCAGTAGCATATTGGTGGTCTAACTGCGCTATAATGTGGTAGAATTTAGTCATGTCCGCTGATATCCCTGATATTATGAATTGTCCTTCTACTTGCGCAAACCACAGCTCCGGTTCTTCAGGCCAAAACGGGGGCAATTTCACTCCCACCTTGTACACGCTGGCTTCCATTGCACTTGTGTTCGCGTCAGTACTTTTTGTCGCATCACTAGCGGACTTTCGAGAAGTTTCTGTGGATGGCGGCGGTGTGCTGTATCTTTCGTCACGTATCATCTTCTTTCTTCTTGTCCAAATCGGGGTCACCAATTATATAGTGCTTTCCTACCTTGGTTAGAGGTGCGTTGAATTATATAGTCCAATAACTTTGTTCAAACACTGTATTAGATAGTTCACACTATACACAAGTTTTAATTTATACGAGGCACAGGAAAGTCAAGAGATTACGTTTAGGGAAGACAGGCATTAACATAAGCATAAATAGCGAAATGCAAACGGTACGCGGCACGTGGTTGCGGAGCAAAAAATGGGCGTGCATTCGCCGTCGGATCGAGCTTCTGACTGGTGAGGCGGTCCGTGTTCCTCGGGCGCCCGGCTGCGCGTGCGCATATACGTACATACATCGCTATATCTAAATCCTAAGGAATGCGTGGATACGCGCTTACACAAGTAGCTTTGATTTTAAACAAAAACTAATACGAACATAATAAGTAGGTTATGCTAAATGACACTACAGATTCTAATCTCGACCTCAGTTGCAAGGCCGGTGGAGGCATTCTATACCTTGCGCGAGTTCGTTAAAATGGTTATATCTGAAATGTAATATTTTATAACCTTCGTCTCCTTCCAGCGAGGACCTGTTCATCACATCCAAGCTGTGGAACACGTTCCACCGCCCCGACCTGGTCCGCGGCGCCCTCCAGCAGACCCTGGACAACCTCGGGGTCCCATACCTAGACCTCTACCTCATCCACTGGCCTCAGGCTTACAAGGTCAGTATTGACGCTTGATTATTCATATTTATCGTGCACTCTGGTGTCTAATAAAGTGTTGGTAACCTTGTATATCTATCTACTCTATTATCTTCATAGAGGTGTTGCCCGATCACAGTATTTATTTATATTATGTTAAATGCAATTGCTTACGTTATCATCCAATTCAGTCCCTAATATTAGGATCACTATCGACCTCAGTGCCTAACATTGAGATCATTGGAAACCCCAAGTGTGTTATATTATAGGTAACTGTGCTGTGTAAGTATTACTTGAGTGAGGGTAATCGAATTCTTGACAAATATTGTTTAATTTTAGTTGGGGTCAGTAAGGACCCCAGCGTCCTAGATTGTCTATCAACCATCTGGGACCCATAACTCAAAGTAAGCTCTGCTTACGTTGGGGCTAGACGGTGCCAGGAGAAAATTTCAACATTGTTTATTAAAGAGATAGCTCCAAAAAAAAAAATTGATGTGAAATAATTCGGTATCTATCTACTCGTATACTAATCAATATATATATAAAACTCTTCCGTTACTGACTGAGTGACTGACAGACGACGCACAGCCTAAACCACTGGATCTAGAGACTTGAAATTTGGCACACATATACATACCTTGAGTATCCTAGAGGTGCACTAAGAAGGGATTTTTCGAAATTCCCACAGGAACGGGAACTACGCGGGTGAAACTGCGGGTTGCGGCCAGTACATGTTATAAAAAGGAAAGCATTGTATTTTGCATGTTTTTAACGAATAAACTCAAAAACCACTGAACCGATTTTCAAAAATCTTTCACCATTAGAATGCTACAATATCCCTGAGTAACATAGGCTATATTTTATCCCCACTGTATTCCCACGGGAACGGGAACTACGCGAGCAAAACCGCGGAGTGCGGCTAGCAATTTATATACATTATGTTAATAATTTTATTACAGGAAGAAGCTGGTTCACTCTTCCCCGAAGACGAAGCCGGCAAGATCCTGTTCTCTGATGAGGACTACGTCAACACCTGGAAGGCGCTGGAGCCCCTGCAGGCCGAGGGTCTGATCCGAAGGTATGCCTCCTCATACTGCCTTCCACCCAACTGCGTATTCCCCCGCTGCCGTCCTTCCAACTGCAATCTTTTCAAATATCTGCCTCCAACTGCCTCTAGCCCGACTGCCTTACTTTTCTCTTGACTACCTTTCTCCACCTTCCCCTGAGACGAAACTGGCAACACCCAGTTCTCTCATGAGGACTACGGCAACACCTAGAAGGCCCTGAAGCCTCTGCAGGCCGAGGATCTGATCCGCAGGTATTCTTCTCAAACTGTCTTCCTCCTAACTTCCTCCAAACTGCCTCCCTTAAGGTCCAACTAGTCGCGGAGGCAAAGTCGTCAGTGGGCGCGACCTAAATGTATGCTATCTCACCTGACATAGTGTGTGTACCCGCGCGCTAGAATGAAATGCACAATGGTTCATTCTTTAACCGACCGCGCAAAAATATGTGAATAGACTTTTAGCACAAGGGCTATTATAGAAAAACTTGAGTATAATCTTTTCAAAATAACATTTATTTCAACTTTTTAATAATTAAACTATGTCGGAACGGCGTTTATTTTTGAGTTTTCTTTCTCCTTAGATTATTTAGTTTCGTCCAAAGTTGGGCTAAAATCAGTGTTGAAATACGAAAGTTTAGAAGCTTGTATTTTTGAAATAAATACTTTTTTTACGGTTTGGGGTGTATATTATACAAACATAGATTATGACGAGATAAATTGATATAATCCTTAGTGTTGGATGGTTAACGTCAAACAGTGGAGTAGTTACCCTTCCACGTTTGTATGGAAAGATGAGCGACTCGTTCATCCTTAACAAGTAATAGAAGCTTGTTTTTAAAAACTTTGTTTTAACTTAACTTATTTTGGTTCATATATTTAATAACTTTTATTTGTGTTTTCAGCTTGGGTCTTTCTAACTTCAACAAGAAGCAGGTGACCAGAATCCTGGAAGTCGCTACGGTCAAGCCGGTGGTTAACCAGGTATAGAAAAACTAAATTCGTATTTTGGTATCGAACGGTGAAGGAAAACACCGCGGAACCTGTGTTCATCTATAATGCTGATAGCACTGTATAGTCCTATATTATATTATGAAGATGAAGAGTTTGATTGAACATGCTTGTCTCAGAAACTACATTCGTGCTGGGCAAGCCTAATCCATCTAACAATGTCCCAGGCACTGCAGCGTCCCGTACAGCATGATTACCAGTTGCTGACGCTGTATAAATCATCTTAATAGATGCAAAGGCCTCACTTTTTTTTATTTTAAGGCTAAAATCCTCTTTGTGTTTTAGCTATAATGACCTCTTGTTTGTATTGCCTTTTAAAGTGTATTCTGTTATGTACCTATGCGTTTCTAAGTTGCAAATAAACGTATCTATCTATATGATATATGTTGATACCGTTTATTATTATCTATATTATAGATATTATCTATATTATGGGAGTACGTTGTTACTGAGGAGACTGGCTTCGGCGAGAGCCAGACTATAAGTCTCGCTTCAAAAACTGTTCTGATTTATTAATTAGAGTGGCATTTCTGTTACAGTTCAGTTTTAGTTTAGACACATGTATTTTGATTGTTTTTTTTTTCATTTTGAAGGTTGACAATTCCTCTCATTTCCAGGTGGAGAGCCACCCCTACCTCAACCAGCGGCGGCTGATCTCCTTCTGCGAGGGTCACGGCATCAAGGTCACCGCCTACTCGCCGCTCGGCTCGCCCGACCGGCCGTGGGCGCGGCCCGGGGACCCGCAGCTGATGGAGGACCCCAAACTGAAGGCCCTCGCCGACAGGCTGCAGAAGACGGTCGCTCAAGTACTCATAAGGTGAGATGATGATGTTGATAGTTTGTTAATTTTACAGTGTTTTAACCCTGGGCAGTCCAGCCACAAATTTCACAGTATCCGTGGATAGATAAGTTAGATTTAAACAGGAGTTCTTTGAAGACCTTATTGAGATTACGTTCGGGCCACATTCCATCTAAAAAGTTTGCATACGTAATGAAAAAAAGTCCCATCTCCGAAGTGTATACAAAATACAAAATACAATACAAATACAAAAAATTTTATTGCATAATAAATGGGTTTACAGTAAGTAGTGCCCTGTTTCCTGTGTTAGTTTTCACTGTGTTACAGGATAACAGTACTCTATTCCCTATAAAGTTCCATGTAAATTTTCCTTAACTAGTTGACTTATTATAACTATTTATTATCTTATTTTATCTAACACTATTATTTGACAACAACCAACATAAAAAAGAAGAGAAGAAAAATTGCATTGTGTGTACCTAATGTAGGTGAGTGTGTGCGCGTGTGTGAGTATATGGGTAAGGTATATGTGGTGAGATGAGATGAGTAGATGTAATAAGTGTATTTATAGGTATGTAGTTTAAACTTATTATTGCAGTCTTAGCAATAGTCTCTCTGCTTGATCATAGTTAAATTCGTCAAGCCAGACCGCAATGGCGATCTTAAGTTTGTGAATGGTAAGCCCTTTTATTTTAGTTTTCTTCAGTAGTGAGTTGTACAAATAGGGAGCCAAGTGATTATAATGTCTCCAGGCGATGGCACTACTGCATCTTGGTACAGGGCATTTGTCTAGTCTTTTGTTAGTAGTAGGTAAATTGGGAACAGTCTCCCTATGGTATCTTTCGATACATTTACTAATGTAGAGCTTTCTAACAGAGAAAACATTACACATTTTAAAAAGCTCTGTAGTTGAGTATCGAAAAGGAAGGCCCATCATTACCTTGAGTAGCGCACGTTGTGCTCTTTCCAGTTGTATTATGTGCGTCTTCGCAGCACCACCCCAAGAACGGATGCAGTATCCAATTATACACTCACCTAGGGATTTATAGGTTTGGAGCAGCAACTTTTGATCTGCAACTGTACGAAGAGTTTTAAAAACCCGGATCAGCTTCCGTATGCGTTTGGATACCACATCAATATGCGGCGCCCATGAGAGCCTACTATCGACAACTACACCGAGGTATTTGATTTGGTCAACACGTATAAGAGCAGAACAGTCGCAATACATATTATTAATGTTGATGCTACGGTTGCAGGGGTAAGTATGTGCACGTATTGTAAAGTCGCTAGGCTCTCTACCAACGTTAGTTTTTTTGAAACATACGTATTTTGTTTTTGAAGCATTTAACGTCAGTAGATTGTTTTCAAGCCACGCAATCACTAGAGCCAGTCCTTTTTCAGCCAAGTCACGAGCATTATTCCAGGTAGAGCCATGAAAAAGCAGGACGGTATCATCTGCAAACATGAGGATATCGGTGTGCATCATATGTTTTTGGCATAAATCATTGATGTATGCCAAAAACAAAGTTGGACCAAGTGTAGAACCTTGAGGAACCCCATATTTGGAGATAGCACTATCGCTTTCATAGGAATCCACCCGTACTTGTTGACAACGATCAGTAAGATAATCGGTGAACCAGTCGTGCGCAAGTCCTCTTACTCCAGCATTCTCTAAACGGGCTAGTAATATCGGGATTGACACCGTGTCGAAAGCTTTTTGTAGGTCTAGGAAAACGCCGACACATTTCTCTCCCTGATCGAGGTATTGCGTAATAAGTGATGACAATCGAAGAACAGCGTCGTCTGTTGACCTTTGGCAACGAAAGCCGTATTGGAAAATGGAAAGAAGATTGTTTTTTTCCAAGTATTGAGTCAGTCTTTTATTCGCCACTTTTTCCAAAATTTTTGATATTGTAGGTAACAGAGAAATAGGCCTGTAGTTCGATGGGGATTTTTTGTCTCCTGCTTTGAAAATAGGCGTCACCATTGCTTTTTTGAAAATGGATGGAAAAGTACCAGTTGTAAAACTTAGATTGCAGAGATGAGCCAGGGGTTCTGCTAGAGTAAGGCAGCATGATTTGAGGATAGAAGTGCTTATTTCGTCCCAACCAGGGGCTGTGTTCATTTTCATTTTGGAGACAATACCGGCTATTTCCTTAGCATCAGTGAAGAAAAGGGACATTGAGTTCGGGGAGGCCAATGACTGGTCGCTAATGACAGTTGAAAGAATGTTATTGGTAGTGTTCAGTTTTTTTAGTGTATTATTGGCTAATTCGCTACCAATGGAAGTGAAAAATTTGTTCACTTCGTTCAGCGATTGGTGTGGTGAGCTTTTAATGTTGAGAAGTGCATTAGAAGGGGTGTTTCGCTGATCAAAATTACAGACGTCACGAATGATTTTCCACGTGCCTTTCATATTGCCTCGACATCGATTAAATTGTGCCTTATAATAGTCGTTTTTTAAGGTTTTTATAACTCTGTTACAGATGTTTCTGTAGTTGATAAACTGTAATCTGATCTCCTTATCGTTAGGCAATATTTTTAGCTGACTTTGGAGTTTGTTTCTCCGTCTAATACACTTGACTACACCCTTTGTTATCCATGGTTTGAGCACTTTGCGTCGATTGGGTATGTATTCAACTGTTGGGTTGTCGTCTATAGCAGTTTGGATTGTAGAGATTAATTTCATTGAAGCATCATTAACATTGTTCATCATGAAATATTCCACCCACGTCTGATTGGCAAGAGTCTCTCTAACGCCGTCTATGTTAGTGGCCGCTTTGGGTATTTTTTTGGTTTGTTTCCTACATGGTTCAACATTGCTAATGCATAAGAGAATTGGCGAATGATCTGTCAATTCATATAGAATGCGATATGATTGAAGACGTTCAACATGTATTGGTGGAATGTGTCCGGAATAACGCGTTAAGAGTAACATGCCTTGATTTTAAAATGCAATGAAAAATATCTAGTTTTAATTCCGCTAATACTGAGATGCATATGCACCGCCCTCCCGCCCGCTAATTATGCACATGCAGCCTGTATCCCCCTGCATGTCAGTATTAGCGGAATTAAAACTAGATATTTTTCATTGCATTTTATTATCATATGGATTTCCGCAAAGTAACGCCTGATTTCATTAATTATGCCTTGATTTATTTAAATCTCAACAAGTTGGAATTATTAATAGCACTTTAAGTTGCCCTGCCTCAAGGGAAACTGAATTCCTAATTAAGTTAGCAGACCTAGGATTAGCTAAGAATTAAGAATAAGAAAATATTTATTTACGACTCATAAGTACACAGGTAAATTAAAATTACATAATTTAAACAGAATAATTACATAATTAATATGTTTTTTTGTTTATATTGTTACTGTTGTGTTGATTATCTTTTTGTTGCCTTGTCAGGACGTTGTGGTCGCTCAGCGACAAAGTCCTTTTTTCTTAAAATAAAAATTATAAAAAAACCCCTGGCAGTAGAATATTCTCTATCTTGTCCGTGGATACAGTGAGAGTCTGCCAAGGTATTCCGTAGAGAGACATTGCATTGTACTATGCCAGTTGTGTCCACCTACAAGATGGGCAGACGACTTGGTGAGAACCGCTGGTCGGCGGTGGATGCAGACGGCTTCCAACCGCAGTACTTGGATCAATGAGGGAGGCCTTTGTCCAGCAGTGGACGTCCTACGGCTGATATGATGATGATGATGATGACTGTGCCCGCCTGCCAGTGGCGAGCTAGCAACAACGTCATGAACAGCACTTGGAGATCCATGGGAGACCAATAGTGGACGTCCTCCATATCATGATGTCACACACATAACAGTTTGACCAGCTCTGTGGCGCAGTGGGCGAAGGTCCACCTGCGACGCAAGGGGTTGCGGGTTCGATTCCCGTCTCGGGACAAATGTCTGTACGATCTACAGATATTTGTTCAGGGTGTTCTGGGTGTTTTTCTATATATAATAAAAATATCTATCTATGTAGTATAATGTATTAAGTATATCAGTCATCTAGTACCCATAACACAAGCTCTGCTTAGCTTGGGGCTAGATGATGCTGTGTGATTTGTCCAGCATTATTTATTATTTATTTATTTATACCTCGTTGTCTAAGGGGCACGGCATTAAGGTCCCCCCCCCCCCCCTGTCTCTATGTTCCGGGTTCAAGGGGCCGGGGACATTACGGGCACAGGAGACCTTACAACTCTGTCTCAGGGTGACCGGCGCAATGCAATGCAGATTCAGATTCGTTTATTGGTATACACGTCAAACATTTTGGTAAACAGTCAAAAAATAATAATAATAAAATAAATTAATTACGCACAATGCTCAAAGTCAGATACCTATAGTAACCAGAAAATAGAATATACTAATAGTATTATATAATAATAATAATGTACATGTCAAACAGATTGAATTAAAGTACGTCATATAATGTCCGCCGTGGGGTGCCGGCAGTAGAATGATACCCCTCCTCTCATGCCCATGGATGCAGTAAGAGCCTGCTAAGGGATACCTCCGGAAGATGGGCAGCAGCGTCTATCCGTGTATCAACATCCCGTACTGCGCTCACCAACCCGCCTGCCAAGCGTGGTGAGTATGGCAACTACCCCTCACGGAGATCCATGAGAGAGGCCTGTGTTCAGTAGTGGACGTTTTGCGGCTGAAATGATGAATGATGATGAAAAAAAACAAAAGATAAAAAGAAGATGTAAAAGCTGATACTAATATTACTCTTTTTTTTAAATTAAAACTAAAATCTAGTTAGTTGTGGTGGGCCTTTGGCTTGTTTCGTCATTTAGTTGTATAGAAAAAAAACGCTGCTGTATTCCAGGTACCAGATCGACCGCGGCATCATCGTGATCCCCAAATCCGTGACCAAGTCTCGCATAGCGTCCAACTTCGACGTGTTCGACTTCAAACTGTCGCAGGAGGACCTGGATCTGATCAACAGCTTCGATTGCAACGGACGCCTGGTCCCGATGACAGCGTGAGTCATTTAAATATCATCAACTGGTAGTTTCACCCGCGTAGTTCCCGTTCCCGTGGGGATACGAGCATAAAATATAGCCTATGTTCATCATTTCAGCCATAAAACGTCCACTGATGAACATAGGCCTCCCTCATGGATCTCCATGAGGGGTAGTTGCCATTCTCACCACGTTTGGCAGGCGGGTTGGTGAGCGCAGTACGGGATGTTGATACACGGATAGACGCTGCTGCCCATCCTCCGGAGGTATCCCTTAGCAGGCTCTTACTGCAGCCATGGGCATGAAAGGAGGGGTATCATTCTACTGCCGGCACCCCACGGCGGCCTATGTTACTCCGGGATAATGTAGCATTGTAATGGTGATAGAATTTTTGAAATCGGTTCAGTAGTTTTTGAGTTTAAGGTTGAACAAGTCGCGGATGCAAAGTCGTCAGTGGGCGCGGCCTAAATGTATGCTATCTCACCTGACATAGTGTGTTTACCCGCGCGCTAGAACGAAATGCATAATGATTCATTCCTAACACGACCGCGCAAAAATTTGTGAATAGACTTAGCACAAGGGTTATTATAAAAATCTACAAGGGTTATCGTGAGGCAACCCGCAGCTTAGTCAGCTTCAGACGTATTGACCTGTTCTTTCCTCTGAATAATAGCCAACTTAACTGAGGGATGGTATAGGTGCTGGGCAAGCCTAATCCATCAAACAATGTCCCAGGCACTTCAGTATCCTGACCAGCATAAATAAGAGTTGCTGACTCTATATATCATCTATAATAGATGCAAAGGCCTTACATTTTTTTGTAGACAAATATTAGGTAGGCTACTTGTCCAATTCTTTTCGCTAACAGGTTTGACTGCATCTATATGTATCATTCATCAAGGAGCACGCTTATTTAAATAATAATAACATAAAATGCAACATTGCCAAATAATTATTGTAAATATTCCTTATTTTTCATTAGTTGAGTCATTTGGTAGTTTAGTTAGCAGAATTAATTTAGAAGAGGTCTTGTATTATTTTATTTTAGTTTAATTTATCTTGTATTTTTATGGGTGTATTTTGCCTGAAATAAACGTATTTCATTATTATTATTATAATACATTATTTTTTATAAACTTATTGTATTTTTTGTTTCAGTTCACTCGGCCACAAGGACCATCCGTTTGAAAATGATGACTATTAATTAAAATTTATTAAAAAAACTAATTAATAACTTATTTATAAGCAAAACTCACGAATGGGTACTATTTTGATTCCATTGGAAGAGTAATATATGTTTTTTAAACTGTTAAATTGTCATTTTATTATTTCCCCTATGCTATGGGGTGCAGGCAGTAGAATGTTACCCCTCCTCTCATGCTCGTGGATGCAGTAAGAGCCTGCTAAGGGATACCTCCGGAAGATGGGCAGTAGCGTCTCCGTGTATCAACATGCCGTACTGCGCTCGCCAACCCGCCTGCCAAGCGTGGTGAGTATGGCAACTACCCCTCACGGAGATCCATGGAGGCCTGTGTTCAGTAGTGGACGATTTACGGCTGAAATGATGATGATGATAAATCTAGCGTAGCGTAGTCATGTTGCTAAGACTGTACATACCATTTGTTGGGGTGTCGAAGAATAGGGAAATTGAGATACTGGGCATTTGATAAATTGGTAATGTGGAAAATTGGGCATTTTAAGAATTGTTAATGTGAAAACTGGCTTTAAAAAGAATTTATTTAAAAACACACAATTGAACACAATTAACACAGTAATACATAAAACTCGTCTGTACAAAGACAAGCTTGACCCAAACAAGGGTTTTCTTCCAGTAAACCTTTGAGGATAGGAAGGGCTGACTTTTTAAAGCACGCAGTGTTCACTGTTTTTACAAGCTTTTATTTAGCTTGCCTTGTATGTATGTATGTATGTAACTATGTTTGTTCGCGGAATCTTGCAACTCAATTTTGAAGCAGATATCTTCAACCGATTGAGCTGAAATTTTGTATACATGTTTACTTTGGATGACAATGCATGGGCAGCTATGTGACGTCACTCTGAATCCAACATGGCGGAACACCCAAGATGGCGGACTACTTATTTTTAATGTACCCCTATAATATAAATAAATAATAAATAAATAAATAATGCTGGACAAATCACACAGCATCATCTAGCCCCAAGCTAAGCAGAGCTTGTGTTATGGGTACTAAATGACTGATATACTTAATACATTATACTACATAGATAGATATTTTTATTATATATAGAAAAACACCTAGAACACCCCGAACAAATATCTGCAGATCGTACAGACATTTGTCCCGAGGCGGGAATCGAACCCGCAACCCCTTGCGTCGCAGGCGGACCTTCGCCCGCTGCGCCACAGAGCTCGTCAATATGGGTATCAAATGAAAGGGCTTGCTGAGAATAATGCAAAAAATTATATGGCTTCACTCTGAATCCAACATGGCGGAACACCCAAGATGGTGGACAAGTTATTTTTAATGGACTCCTACAATATGAGTATCAAAGCTTGCTGCTGAAAATAGTTCGAAAATGAAGTGACGATACTCTGAATCCAAGATGGCGGACTAGTTATTCTTAATGCACTCTTACAATATGGCTATCAAATGAAAGGCCTTGCTGAGAGTTACTTGAAAAATAATATGACATCACTCTCA
The DNA here is from genome assembly GCA_963082625.1 of Pasiphila rectangulata. Taxonomy (NCBI): domain Eukaryota; kingdom Metazoa; phylum Arthropoda; class Insecta; order Lepidoptera; family Geometridae; genus Pasiphila; species Pasiphila rectangulata. The sequence goes on along the minus strand of OY720264.1, from coordinate 8,148,113 downwards.
ATCCAACATGGCGGTCATGAGATGAACAGACAAGAAACCAGCTGTCCAGTGATGACTAAAAAGTAAAAAAATAAATTTAAAGTAAAAAAAAAATTGACAAACAAGCTTTTATTTAAACGTAGGTACCCACCAAGAATAATAAAATAAACATTTTCCATTAAAGTTTAATGTTAACTTATAGCGTTTTACACAATAGATGTAATAAAAAAGCTTGTCGCGCAAAACAGAAACAAAAACAGCCGTAAAACGTACACTACTGAACACAGGCCTCCCTCATGGATATCCATGAGGGGTAGTTGTCTTTCACCACGCTTGGCAGGCGGATTGGCGAGCGCAGTGCGATGTTGATACACGGAAAGACGCTGCTGCCCATCTGCCGGAGGTATCCCTTAGCAGGCTCTTACTGCATCCATGGGCATGAGAGGAGGAGTAATATTCTACTGCCGGCACCCCACGGCAAACTTACTATAAATGGCCGAAAAGAAAATTTATTTCCTGTCTACCTTTCTTCTTAACAGCTAGCGATACCCGGGTGTGGTACCTACTAATGATGTCCTACATACAGTACTGTCTCGTATAAGAATAGCCGAGTACTTGGCTAGGCGCGAAGGCATAAGGAGGGCGTGGAGACTTCAATTGGAAATTGTTGTTGAAAGAAAATGTATAAGAATAACTTTATTAGTCTTTTCAGTAAACACAGAGTTGTATACTTATCTAAAACATGAACTAAAGTGACAGATTATAAAAAAAAGACTTCTATATACTATAGAAACAGTTGGGAATTCACAATATAATTTTTGTTTTAGCACAGTGTATAAAATAAACAAACAAAAAGGGCAGTAGGTAAGTATACTTTAGGTACCGTCTAGAAAATCCTTACCTCCCGTGCTAGTTTAGAACTGTGTTACAGCAAGGTAAGGATTTTCGCCATGTGTACAAACAAGGTAAAAGTATAGATTATTTATAATCTTTTATTTATAATTAATATTATTAAATTTTATTTTGTTTTCGCTCCTTCTTTTTTGACATGCATTCTACCTATATTTTAAAATAATCTGTATGTTATTAACATGTTTTATTTTTAATTTTAATGTAACTGACATTCTTTTTATTTTGTATTCTATTCTTTACTTACTTTTTCTTATATTAACTTGTACATTTTAATTAATTATTTTTTAATATGAACTTATTGTAAAAATTATAAAATTGCACGCCTACATAGGTAAAATACATAATATGATCTAAAATTTTAAATTAACATCCTATTGTAACATGTATTTATGCAATAAATGAACTTTGACTTTGACTTTGATTAGTATATTGTATTTATTGTATATTGCGTGTATGTACATTAGACCGTATAAATTAGTTAATAACCTACATATAACATCGCCTTAGGGCTTAATAAAAAAACCTGTAATGATGTTATATTCTCAATAAATAAATAAAATAAAAAAATTCGTCCGTTTTGATTTTAAAATTTAAATGACGGAGAATCAGCGCCTTGCTAAACTGTTGGGCACTGACCTGTGTTACGAGGTGTCAGAGCATCCATACCGTCAGTACGCAGCGTTACGGGGAAACCAGCGAGCAACTTTGCATTTGTTTTGTTATAACAAATATGTAGGAAGTTAAGCATAAGTAAATAATTTGTGTTGTGAGAATAATGTTCTTTAAACCTATCAACGAGCCGCTCGATGCTCGCTTTGAGTGCTCCACCCGGCAGGGTGATTACGTATCTCGCGACAGGTTTTGCAACAGGCAATTGACAGCAATATTTCTGTCAAATGTCAATTTTATATTATATATGTAACAGCAAGGAATATAAAAGGGTTCGCCGAAAAACCGACAGACGCAGGGTGAGTACTGACCCTGCGTCTGTCGGTTTTTCGGCGAACCCTTTGAGTGTTACGCGGTTCAGTCAGGAAGCTCTGCAACAAGTCGTCACGAGCGCTCGCACACACGTCGATCCTTTTCCTTTCCTTTTTTCGTTTCCGTAACCTCGTCGTCGGACGTCGGAGACTGGCTGGCGATTATGGAGTACAGAGTTCAAACGAGCATGTTATACCGTTTTTAGAACACGCCGTTACATGCTTCATGCGAATGTTACATCACACCACGTAACTTCAGTCAGCTTTAGGCTTAGAGCAACATAGTGCTGAGCCAGACGCCTTTTTGTAACTGTTTTTTCTTTGTTTATTTGTTTACTTTTTCTCTGCCTTTATCTTTTATCTTGTTTTATGTTGTATTATGGGTGTTACAAATAAATGTTTTATCTATCTATAAAATTACTAATGACAAACAAATAAAAATAATTTAATGATGCGGACAGGAAGAAGATGTGACACGGGTAAATAGGTCCCCAGCTCTGCACCTGGCAAGGCTCCCGATACTGCGCTGATTTTCTGTTGGGGATTTCACGACCACATCTGTTCCATCTGGAAAGGGGACCAAATCCAACAGGTAATTTTATTGAAGGAAAGGAAAAGAGTGAATACAGAATGCAGTAGTCTTTTTTAAACTTTCGCGATCACAACACATTATTAACATACATATAACCGGGTATTTATCGCGTATTTATATGCGATAAATACCCGGTTATATGTATGTTAATTACAGAATGCAGTACACACAATATACCTACAGTGAAAATAGAAAATCAAACAGACATGACATAAAATAATCATAAAACTATAAGACAGAATATTTAGAAAAACAACCATATTTACTAGATCGATCACGACCAAAGTTGCTAAACAGACAACACTTGTAGAAAGTTCATTACATTAAATATTTTATTTAGAGTACCTACTCCATAGTTTTGTCCTGAATGCAATCAGAGCAAAACGTCAGTCAGTATGCACCCGCTCCGAAACAAAACGACCCGCGCCACTATCTATACTTCACCAAAAAGTTTATAACAAAACAAAAGTTGTCTAAAAAGTTTTAGTTCAAAAAGTTCCGCGACTGACTTTACCAAAAAGTGTGTAAAAAGGTTTCTGTAAACTTTATGCGAGTGTCAGTGAGTTTTTGAAATAGGAATTTAAGGTTTTTCTACAACACGAATTAAATGGTTTCTAGCTGCTACTGCGACTCCGCACGCGTTAGATTTTTTGACATTTTGAATCAGATTTTGTTTACAATTATGTTAGAGATAGCCAAAAAATACTTTTCCATTAAACCAGTAGTTTCTGAGATTAACGCGTCCAATCAAACTCTAGCTTTATTTATAACTAGCCGCACTCCACGGTTTCACCCGCATAGTTCCCGTTCCAGTGGGAATACGGGAATAAAACATAGCTTAAGTTACTCAGGGATAATGAAGCATTCTAATGGTGAAAGAATTTTTAAAATCAATCCAGTTTTTGAGTTTATTCGTTCCAAACACACAACATACAAATCTTTCCTCTGTATAATATTGAGAGATATTAGTATAATGCAGTCATCTTATGTAGGTATAGATAGTACAGACGGGTAAAACCTATTCCAATACCCATAGAAAGAATTTACCAAGCAATAAACGCGAACTCATTGTAGCACCCTGTTATACGATCCGCACCAAGAAACAAGTAAGTATAGACAGTTTGAAGGTTTCCGCGTGAATGTATCATTTCGTATATTATCGTATCTGCGAAGTGTGTGATATTTTAGATAAGTTTTTATAAAAATAAATGATTTTCTTCTATGGGTATTGTAAATTCTTTCTATGGGTATTGGAATAGGTTTTACCTGCATTTCTTTCAAAAATAAATGATTTTCTTCTTCTTCTTCTTAAAGATATATCCAAAAATACATTTTAATATTTAATCTAAGTCCCACGTGTGGTCGGCGACGATTCGCGTCGCGGGGGACACGGCACCCGCTGGAACTTTTGAACGAAAGGGGTGACCCTTTGGTTTTCAAAATTCATGGTCGAGCCCTGTCAATATGACAGCAACATGATCAGTACTTAGAGATCATTCAGGGAGGCCTATCTTGTAAAGGGACATCCTACGCTGCGCTTGCTGGTCCACGGCCTGCATTCGAGATCTTTGCGGCCCCATCGGCCATCTGTTTTGCGCGCTACATGGCCTACCCATTGCCAATTCAACGTGCTAATCCGCTTGGCTATGTCGGTGAACTCGGTCTACGTATCTCCTCATTCTGATCCCGTAGAGAAGCCTTGAGCATACCCCTCTCCCTAGCCCGTAGTAGAACTATTTTTGTAAAGTTCATCTGGGAAAATACTAACACGATACCTATTTCTGCCGCCAAAGAGTACCTACTCTGTATTGCTGAGTCGCCGTTTGAACCTAACGTTTGAGACCTACATTAATGTCTCAGGGTGACGGGCGCAATGCAATGCAGCGTTGGTCACGTGCTTAGTGACCGTGATCAGCGCGTTATTGCAGTTGTAATAGGTAGAGGTTACCACTTAACAACATGTGGGCCTTCGGTTTGCATCGTCGTATTCCTACTTAAAGAAAAAGCTTGTTGAGCGATTCTGAGCGCATTCACAAGGCACAAGTAGTCGCGGAGGCAAAGTCGTCAGTGGGCGCGGCCTAAATGTATGCTATCTCACCTGACATAGTGTGTGTACCCGCGCGCTAGAATGAAATGCACAATTATTCATTCCTAAACCGACCGCGCAAAAATATGTGAATAGACTTTTAGCACAAGGGTTATTATAGAAAAACTTGATTGTAATCTTTTCAAAATAACATTTATTTCAACTTTTGAACAATTAAACTATGTCGGAACGGCATTTATTTTGAGTTTTCTTTCTCCTTATATTAGTTCTTATATTAGTCCTTAGTTTCGTCCAAAGTTGGGCTAAAATCCGTGTTGAAATACGAAAGTTTAGAAGCTTGTATTTTTGAAATAAATACTTTTTTTACGGGTGTATACAAACATAGATTATGACGAGATAAATTGATATAATCCTTAGTGTGGAATGGTTAACGTCAAACAGTGGAGTAGTTACCCTTCCACGTTTGTATGGAAAGATGAGCGACTCGTTCATCCTTATCAACAGGTGGGCCTTCAGCTTACATCGTCGTATTTCTACTGAGAGAAAAAGCTTGTTGAGCGATTCAGAGCGCATTCATAAGACTTAAGCTTAATCACACAATTTTGTACCTACCTGTATGGCAACTCATTGCGGAGGTCAATAACCCTGATAAGAATCAGCTGGCTTTTAGGTTGTCATTATCGCATAGGCAGCTGTTGAAGTTAAAACTTTCGTGGTCTTTTCTTGAATGAAAATCACTGAGAATCAAGAATCAAGAATCAAAAAATACTTTATTCAGTGCGGCCGCATGGACCTTATTGACGCGTCACTAATTACGAAGACGCGGGCAAAAGCTAGTTTATCTATAAACAGGGTGTATGGGGTGATTCTGATCCATCCCAAGGAACCACTTTTGTTCTGTTTTCGTTTCGTCACTTTTGTTTGTGTGTCTTTGTGTTGTTTTACAACACAAATAAATAGAATAAAGCGCATAATTGAATCTGTTCACTTCACTGAATCCTGAAAAGTCGTAGTATAAAAGTGGTTCCTTGGGATGGATCAGAATCACCCCATACACCCTGTTTATAGATAAACTAGCTTTTGCCCGCGTCTTCGTCCGCGCGGAAGTCATAAAACGTAAAATCCCCTTTTTCACGCAGAGCCACTTTGATTCGAAAATATAAATCCCATTTATTCCCTATCTCGTGGGAATTTCGAAAAGTCCCTTAGTGCATCTCTAGGATAATCAAGTTATATTGTGTGCCAAATTTCAAGTCCTTAGGTCCAGAGGTTTAGGCTGTGCGTTGCTATATCAGTCATTCAGTCGTGAGTCAGTCAGGACTTTGAATTTTATTTAAATAGACTAAAAGACTCATCGAATGGCATCGGTAACCAAATACAAGAGAATTGTATTGACATTTCGTTTCTCTGCTTACGCCGACCTAAATGCCTGCTGCTTCCTCGTCCAATGTCCAATCATTGGACTAATAAATAAACTTCACTCGATTTGTCTTGTCTTGTCTTTTTATTTTATGGCCTTCTGTGTTTGGTTTAACACAATTCCGCCAGTGTCAAGTTAATTTGGATTATTTTAGGGAGGATAATTTGTGGATGTCACACAGAGACACTACCGATTTAGTAGTTTTTAACCGACTTCAAAAATAGGAAGAGGTTCTCAAGTTGTCTGTTTTTTTTCTTTGTTAGCTTTTTTATACACTACACTAATAATCAATATATATAAAACTCTTCCGTTACTGACTGTGTGACTGACAGACAACGCACAGCCTAAACCACTGGACCTAGAGACTTGAAATTTGGCACACATATGTATACCTTGAGTATCCTAGAGGTGCACTAAGAAGGGATTTCTTTTTGCGGGGTGCGGCTAGTAATAATAAATAGATGAAAGATTTGTTTGTTGTATGCATTGAATAGGATCCGAAACTACTGGACCGATTTGAAAAATTCTTTCACCATTTAGAATCCTACATTATCTCTGAGTAACATAGGCTATATTTTATCCCCGTATTCCCGCGGGAACGGGAAGAACGCGGGTGAAACTGCGTAGTGCGGCTAGTAGCTTAAACTCTATAGATTAGGTACTTAGCTACCTAATATTTATTTAGAGATTTCTGGAAAACTTACAGCTAGTGATGTTATTGACATAAAACAAAATTTGTTTTATGTTATAACTGACGGCTAATTACAAATTTCCACTTAAACTTGAATGATATTAACTCTTGGCCGGGTGTTGTTTGGTTCAACCGCGATAGGAAATGATCTTGCTATATAGGCATGTCAACAGCTATCCAATAACGTTAAAAATTAACAAACAATTAAAATATTTTCTTTTAAGAGGTGGCTATGCCTTATAAAAACAGATATATTTTGTTTTTTAGTGTATTTCAAAGAATTCAGTTCAGTCGTACCAAGCGGTTCCTAGGTGCCGGCGGTAGAATCCCCCTAATCTCATGCCCGTGGATGCAGTACCAGCTTAAGGGATGCATCCGGAAGATTGGCAGCAGCGTCTTTCCGTGTATCAACATCCCTTTCTGCGCTCGCCAACCCGCCTGCCAAGCGTGGCGAGTATGGCCACTACCCCTCATGGAGATCCATGAGGCCTGTGTTCAGTAGTGGACGACCACTTCCTCTTGAAACACTATCCATTGGTGAAAACCGAATCAAAATCCGTTGCATGGTTTAGGAGGAAAAGAAAGCCAAACAGACAGACAGACGCGGGCAGCGACTTCAATTTATATTATAACAGAGTAGAGATAGAGAAGAAAATATAGATACAACATAACTCTCATATCGGGAATAAAACCAGCGTCTTTTCCGGCCATTGTACCTCTTAACGGTGCTCAACCTCAACCGATATGATCTTATCAAGAATCTTGACTAAGCCCGCCAAGGGTTCCGTAGCTTAGTTGTCTTTTCCGGCCCAAGTGCCACGGTGCTCAACCACAACCGACATGATCTTATCAAGAATCTCGACTAAGCCCGCCAAGGGTTCCGTAGCTTGTTGTCTTTTCCGGCCATAGTGCCACGGTGCTCAACCTCAACCGATATGATCTTATCAAGAATCTCGACTAAGCCCGCCAAGGGTTCCGTAGCTTGTTGTCTTTTCCGGCCATAGTGCCACGGTGCTCAACCTCAACCGATATGATCTTATCAAGAATCTCGACTAAGCCCGCCAAGGGTTCCGTAGCTTGTTATCTTTTCCGGCCATAGTGCCACGGTGCTCAATCTCAACCGTTATGATCTTATCAAGAATCTCGACTAAGCCCGCCAAGGGCTCCGTGGCTTAGTTGTCTTTTCCGGCCCAAGTGACACGGTGCTCAACCTCAACCGATATGATCTTATCAAGAATCTCGACTAAGCCCGCCAAGGGTTTCGTAGCTTTTTGTCTTTTCTGGCCATTGTACCTCTTAACGGTGCTCGACCTCAACCGATATTATCTTATCAAGAATCTCGACTAAGCCCGCCAAGGGTTCCGTAGCTTAGTTCTTAGTATTTGACCAAAGTGCGTTCGTGGAATAGAACGATTGAATCTTCGCTCGCCGCCCGTAAAGGTAATTTACGCGATAAATACCCGGTTTTATGTATGTTAATAATGTGTTGTGATCGCGAAAGTTTAAAAAAGATCGTCTTATCCTACGCCGACACCTAAAACTCGTGCACTAGTGGCCACGTAATGCGTAATTACTAAAATTAAACATAAAGTAGATTAATTACTTTGTTTTATTGTCTTACGAAAATAGATAGCATCGTTTAGGATGCCAATTCGGCTGAGTGACGAATTATTGCATAATCCCGGCTTAGATTGAATCGTAGGTACCTACACATCTAGGTTACCTATAACCTATCTGGTGTAAGTCTTTGGGAAAACGATAATGAACTGCAGGCTATCTCGAATTAACTTTGTGATATACAAACCCTTTTAACACACTGTTACACATTGTTAACTAAATCAAAATTGACGTTTGATAGCGATTATCACGAAATTTCCGCCTGTTGCAAACCTGTCGCTAGATACGTAATCAAATCACCCTCTGTTGTGCCTTGATCTAATGTTTTTATGTAAAGCATATACAAACAGAACGCAACGTGTTGAAGACTTACCTATCCCACAGTAAAACTACCGGACAACAGAAATAAGAAAATTTTATTTTTAAATTGTGTAGGTATACATGAAGGTCTTAAATAAATTTAGGTATCAACAATTTTATCATATCTATGACATACAATAATAGCAATTTAATTCTATATTGCACAAAATTATACACAAATTTGGATTACAACATTTATGTAGGCCTATACTTCTGAATACCAAATTAGAACAAAAATCAACCTACATGACTAATTATCAAAAAAATCCGTTAGGTTATAATGAACTCTATTTACAAGCCACTTTTTTAATTCAATCTTGAACATATTTCCTTCAAGTTGTTTATTAATTAATGGTAAATGATTATAAACTTTAGTAGCTGTGAAAACAGAGTTGTAAACCTATCCCGTCTGTATAGAAAACTAAGACTCTAAAAAGTGCTAGAAGTGTTGATGAAGAACATTCCTAGTGTCCATGAACTTCCATGAGGAGTCAGGGTCCAGTTCTGACGACGAGCTGGACTCAGGGATAGCGGAGGAACACGTGCCCACGAAGGACTGTATGGAGCTCGCAGACTTCTTCAACTACTGGTAAGTATTATTTTATTTATATTTCATCATCATTATTTCAGCCTTTTAATAAATACCTACTATATTATCATCTTGCTGACGTTTCGTTAGATGATAATAAGTTAGGTACGTGGTGTAAGCCGTATTATATTTATTAAATGATATCAAGCCACGATAATTTCAATTCAGTGATTATTTCAGCCGTAAAACGTCTACTACTGAACACAGGCCTCCCTCATGGATCTCCATGAGGGGTAGTTGCCATACCACGCTTGGCAGGCGGGTTGGTGAGCGCAGGGCGGGATGTTGATACACGGAAAGACGCTACTGCCCAGCTTCCGGAGGTATCCCTTAGCAGGCTCTTACTGCATGGGCATGAGAGGAGGGGTAACATTCTAGTGCAAGCACCCCACGGCACCTAACTCAATGCCCGTGGATGCAGTAAGAAGATGTGAAAAGATGGGCAGCAGCGTCTTTCCTTGGAAATCCTGAGAAATGCAGATAATCGTTGTTATTCACTTTACAGTCAGTTAAATAAGACCTCGTTACCGAATCGTATCACGTTTTAAGAAAAAACTTGCCACAGAAATCAGTATCTTTTATTTTTCATGAAAAACAGCTTTTATCATATTTAAAAAAAAGGTCTAAGATATTTATTAATATTTCTCTTAAAGATTACAAATCACTTGCGAGAAACATAACCAGTTATATTTTCTTTATTTTATTATTTATTTATATTTTCCACTAAAATTCGTATAAATAATAGCAATAATAAAAATAAAAACCGTGTAAAGAGTACAAATAATGCAATCCAAGCATCGCTCGAGCAAGCGCAGGCTTGCTAGACACTTCCCGCCATCCCGTCTTCTCCCCCCCTCCCCCCTGATTCTGACGTCATGAGTCACGTGTTTATTCGGCTTCCTCCTCAGTGGCTTCTTCTTCAGGAGCGGCTTCTTCTTCCTCTTCCACTTTTCCACTACGAGCCTGAAAAAAAATTGTACTTGAATGTTTTTTGGGTTCCGTACCCAAAGAGTAAAGTCAAAATATTTATTGCGTTCATGAGTACAGTATTGGTCTTATAATTAGCTGAAATTTAGATAAGTATGTATCTCTAAGTACATAGCAATTTATTACTGAAAACTATATTAGTTATTATTATATTTATTTATGCATTTGTATATAAGTATTTATTTATAACATTATTTATATTATTATAATATAAATAAATACTTTATGTGTATATATGTGTGTAAGAAAGTTATTATGAAATTATTATTTTTTATATTTGCTTTTTCTTTTTAATCTCACACCATTTTACCCCATCTCATTATCACAATCCAATCCATCGAAAAGTTGTCTGGTAGAGATCGCTCTTTAGCGATAAGACCGCCGATTGTCACTTTATGTTTAGTGTTTCTCTTTTTTTTGTTAATTTGTTTAGTTTAAGGTGTGCAATAAAGCATTCTCTATTCTTTTCTGTGTTTCGGAATTCTTATGACTTTATTTTCCCTCTGTTGGATATGTGCTCGATACTATTTTGTAATGTTACCGTTTTTAGTTGTTCAGTTATGTGTTACTAGCTTTTGCTCGCGACTTCGTCCGCGTGGAAATCCGCTTTTTCACGATTTTTATTTTCGAATCAAAGTGGCTCTGAGTTTGATTCGAAAATCTAAATCCCATTTATTCCCTATCCCGTAGGAATTTCGAAAAATTCCTTCTTAGTGCACCTCTAGGATACTCAAGGTATATGTGTGCCAAGTTTCAAGTCTCTAGGTCCAGTGGTTTAGGCTGTGCGTTGTCTGTCAGTCACTCGGTCAGTAACGAAAGAGTTTTATATATATTGATTTTACGTGGAGGCGGTGATCATTAATTTGTGGGTGTCGTTGTAATAAGCCAATGCCTTACAGGTGTGCCTTCACTTCCTATATTATTATTCATCATCATCATCATCATCATTCCAGCCGTAAAACGTCCACTACTGAACACAGGCCTCCCTCATGGATCTCCATGAGGGGTAGTTACCATACTCACCGCGCTTGGCAGGCGGGTTGGCGAGCGCAGTACGGGATGTTAATACCTACATGGAAAGACGCTGCTGCCCATCTTCCGAAGGTATCCCTTAGCAGGCTCTTACTGCATCCCCGGGTAGAGAGGAGGGGTAACATTCTACTGCCGGCACCCCACGGCATATTATTATTGCCTCGGGACAAATGTCTGTACGATCTGCAGATATTTGTTCAGGGTGTTCTGGGTGTTTTTCTATATATAATAAAAATATCTATCTATGTAGTATAATGTATTACGTATTTAGATTTATTTATTTCAATGTATGTCTGTCATCTAGTACCCATAACACAAGCTCTGCTTAGCTTGGGGCTAGATGGTGCTGTGTGATTTGTCCAGCATTATTTGTTTGTTTATTATGGTCGCCTGGTACTTTTACATACGAATTTGCTTATAATAATAATAATAATAATGCTGGAAATATCACACAGCATCATCTAGCCCCAAGCTAAGCAGAGCTTAGCTTGTGCTGATCTTGTGTTATGGGTACTAGATGACTGATATACTTAATACATTATACTACAAAGATAGATATTTTTATTATATATAGAAAAACACCCTGAACACCCTGAACAAATATCTGCAGATCGTACAGACATTTGTCCCGAGGCGGGAATCGAACCCGCTAACACTTGCGTCGCAGGCGGACCTTCGCCCGCTGCGCCACAGAGCTCGTCAAAGACTCGCTTATAGACTGTACTTATCTATTTTGCGTGGAGGCGGTGATCATTAATTTGTGAATGCCGTGATAAAGCCTTTAAATATTTCCCTTTAGTAACATGACGATAGCCCATAATATATTCAACTCACCATATTAAATCCGGGGCCGCTGTTATCAACGAATTGGACGCCACCACCGAATCCAGAGTTATCGACCACGTTGACCCCACCGCCTCCGTGTCCATCGACCACGTTCACTGGACCCCCCCATCCAGGCTGTCCGTCCACTACGTTTACTGGACCCCCCCATCCAGGGTGTCCGTCCACTACGTTTACTGGACCCCCCCATCCAGGGTGTCCGTCCACTACGTTTACTGGACCCCCCCATCCAGGGTGTCCGTCGACCACGTTCACGTGGCCTGTAAAGTAAAAAAATCTAAATTAACAACAAATAGTAACAATGTACCCAACTTTTAAAACTATGATAGTTGTGAACATTATTGTACAATATTTACATTGTAGGTAGGGGTTTGGTCAATGACTATAACACTGATTTAGTTTAGATACGTGTGTATTGGTGTAAGACAATAGTGGGTAAACAATTAACATGCACGGAACTTAATATTACGACGCGACAAAATGTGACGACACGCGGGGCGCCGGTGCGCAGAGAAAATTAAGCGCGTGCGTCGATCGCGGAGGTGGGTGCCGGACTCCCGGACTCCCTGGGCAAGCGTCGAAGCCTATACGAGCTTGTACGAGAGTAGACGAACAGGCAAACGGCGCTTGCGAGAGATGCGCGGAGTTGCAATATTCTTACGCGCTACATCCTCCCCCTCCAAGTCAGCAGAAGGCTCTGGCGCTGGCTTGGGATCCGGTAATTTACGGGGTCTACCTTTCTTCCTATTATGGACTGCAACGTCCGAATCAACTACGTACGGTGTTAGGAGACTGGCATGATACTTGCCTCGAGGGGCATCATCTTTATCAACGACTTCATACGTGGTTGGGGAAACAATTTTACTAATCCTATAAGGACCTTCGCGTCTCGGGGCAAACTTGCTGGTAAATCCTTTGGAGGCCTGACTAAGACGATGGCTTTCGACGAGCACGAGGTCACCCTCCTGGTGATTGGGACTGGGGCGTCGATTCTTGTCTGCAGCATCCTTACGGGCGTCCTGCTGACTTTCAACTCTCCACTTGGTCTCTTGCAGGCGCTGTACAAAGTCACGCAAGTAAGGTGTGATTTGAGGCACATAATTCTCTTGATCGACAATGGTGCGTAGGTCATGGGCTACATCTACTGGAGACCGGAACTCGCGGGCAAATGTAAGAAAAGCAGCTGAGTGTCCAGTGCCTTGGTTAGGTGCTGTATTTAGGGCGAAACGCACCGCAGGCAGCACCTCGGGCCAACGGCGATGCTCGGGATCAATCAGTATAGCCAACATTTTCTTCATTTCGCGGTTTTTTCTTTCCGCGGGATTGGCCTCAGGATGGTAAACTGGTATCAGACTTTGTGAAACACCTAGGACGAGCATCGCTTTTTGCATTACTGCTGACACAAACTGCGTCCCGTTGTCGGAGATCACTCTCCGAGGGAACCCATACCTCATAAATATTTCCTCAATTAATATTTTAGCACAATTTCCAGCATTGGCCTCAGCCAATGGAAACAACTCTACCCATCTGCTCGCAGTGTCCTCAATCAGAAGGATCCACTTCTCTCCCTGACTACCTTCAGGCAGAGGACCAAATAAATCCATTGCGAGGAGTTCAAATCGTTGCTGCGGGACCGGTGTTTGTAGAAGACCAGCCGGTTTAAGATTGGTAGCCTTAAATTTCTGACATAGGTCACATGTCTTCAGATATTTCGAGACGTATTGACGCATGTTGGGAAAGTAAAATCGCTCTTTGATCTTCTTCAAAGTACGCTCCAAACCCAAGTGTCCGGCTGTGGGCGCATCATGAAGTTCTTTCATGATCTCACGGCGCATGGACTCTGGTACGACCAGCTGGGGTTCCTCAGATTCTCCATCCGGATTGAAGCGAAAGAGAACACCTTGCGTCAAGTAATATCCACGATCTGTCCATCGAGCAGCAGCATCGTTATCTTCGAAGTCGGTAAGTATTTTCTTTATTTCAGGGTCTTCAAGCTGAGCAGCGCGCAACTCTTCTGAGCTACGGTGAGGTAAGTCAATGGAAACTGGACACAGATCACAGCTAGGAGTCTCATCCGTCGAGGACGTGCATACCGGACGACTGAGAGTGTCCGCCACAACATTAACTTTTCCCGGAGTATATTCAACATCTAGGTTAAAAGCTTGAATTTTCAGGGCCCAACGAGCTAGACTTGGAGTCTTCAGAGATAACAGCCACTTCAGAGGTTGGTGATCAGTTGCAACGCGAACCTGAGCGCCTTCCAGGTAACCACGGAACTTATCGAGGGCCCATACCACGGCCAACGCTTCCCTCTCTGTCGTCGAATAATTTATCTCTGCCGACGTCAATAATCGGCTCGCATATTCAATGGGCTTCTCAGACTTCGGATCAGGACCTTGCATGAGCACCGCACCCAGCGCGTATGCACTGGCGTCCGTGCGCAGAATAAAGGGTTGCTCGAAGTCTGGCTGTCGCAGAATCGGACTTGTGGTAAGTCTCTGTTTGAGCTTGTTATATGCTTTGACCTCCGTTTCACCCCATTTCCAAGGTTTGTTTTTCTTCGTGAGGTCAGTTAACGGTTGAGCAACTTCAGAGAAGTGGGGGATAAATTTTCGAAACCATGCACAGGTTTGTAAAAAGGTTAGTAACTCTTTCAGATTAGTAGGAGGCACCATATCCACAACTGCTTGGACCTTCGTTGGGTCGGGCTCAATACCTTGGGCTGTAATTACGTGCCCTAGATAGGTAACTCTCTCTCTGGCAAAAACACACTTATCTCGATTTGCTTTGAGTTTAAATTGACGAAGACGATCGAATACCTGGTTGAGATCTCGTAAATGAGCATCCAGGTCAGCTGAAATAATCAGAATGTCATCTAAATATGCCACTACCTTTACATCTCCTAATCCAGCACGAAAGCGATCCATCAAACGCTGGAAAGTCGATGGCGAATTCTTCAAACCAAAAGGCATGCGCCGAAACTGGAATGTGCCAAATGGCGAGACAAATGCTGTCTTATGTCGGTCCTCAGGGGACACTTCTATCTGCCAGTAGCCAGATTTTAAATCGATGGTGGACATCACGCAATTACTTTTCGTGGTAGATAAGATGTCATCGATTAGAGGCAGCGGATATTTGTCCGTTCGCGTCACAGCGTTTAATTTCCTGTAATCGACGCAAAATCTGGTCTCACCATTTTTCTTAGGTACCAACACGATTGGAGAAGTCCATTCCGACTCAGCTTCTTCTATAATTTCCAATTCTAACATTTTGTCGATTTCTGCCTTTATTATCTCCTTCTTAGTGGGGTTCACCCGATAAGGTGGTGTAGAGATAGGCGTGGCGTTCCCTGTATCAATCCTGTGTAAAGCGAAGGGCGTCGGCCCTCCCCCTGCACTGAAGATATCAGTGTTTTCCTCTAGGAGTTCAGCCAACTTCTCTCTATCAGCTGGTGGCAGAAGAACACCCTCACACTCGCGTAGGCTAATCGCAGAACTTACCGCAATGCGGTCCTCGCGTTCATACTGAATGTCGTAAAACCCTAAAGAATGTAAGGAGTACTGATTCCTATCGAAATCAAGTATCATGCCAGCGTCCCGTATAAAATTCATCCCTAACAATGACTCGGTGGCGCCGGGCAAGACCATGAAGAGTGTTGATATTGCAACTCCCTGCACCTTTACATCAACTAAGGCTGTTTCGACTAACTGAACACGGTGGGAGCCATCCGCGAATTTTAACTCGGTTTTTACTTTCTTAAACACTTGGCCATTGGCCTGCAAAAGTTCGGATAGATTTTCACTAGCAACGGATTGTTTCGCTCCCGTATCTAACAACGCGGTTTTCACAACACCAAACACTTCTATATTTAATAACGGACGCACTCGCGGGTCCAACACTGTATTACACGCAGACACTGATTGTAACGAAGACGTTGTGGGCAGTGGCGCCGTGCGTTTTCCTTTACACACTGCGCAATTTGACCGTATTACACCGGGCGCACCGCATCCGAAACAAGTGACGGACGGGCGCTGCTCCGACTGTGCAGCATCTGGTTCACTTTTAACAGGTTCCGAAGTGACTTTACTTTTATTTGCTAATCTGCGGCAGTCATCTTTGATATGGCCGAACATCTTACAAAAGGAACATTTCGGTCTAGTCTTGCCTTGCGATGTTCTAACATTATTTTGCACCGCTGGGCCAGCAGCAGAAGACGACGAAGCATAGCCTGTAATCAATGGTGGTGACGGGGCAGTAGACGTAGGCGTATGGTTCTTTGCAGGTGCAGCAACGCATACTTCCTCGAGTACATCCTCCACTACTCGAGCTTGTTGGAGCAGCTCGGCGAACGAAGTGAAGGCACTCCTTACTACCCTCTCCCGTATCCTTCTATGGAGTAGTCCATACACCATATCAAGCTGAACTGGATTTTCAGGTAATGAGTTCGGCGGTAGCTGGGCGATTATGGCTCTTATGCGACACACGAAGACATCAGTACGCTCTTCACCTTGCTCCCGACTGAAAATCTCTCTGTATACTCTGTGAGGTGGGAGACGCGGACCAAAGGTTTGCTGAAGTAAAGAAATAGCTTCTTGCCAACTCAATACGGAGTGCTTAACACCTTGCCACCAGGTGGCGGCAAAATCTGTGAGCAGCATTGGCAGTCCTCTCAGTGCGATATCATCATGAATGCCAACACAATCTTTATAAATTTGAACAGCGTCTATGAACGCCAATACATCGCCAGCACCATTATATCTCGCCGTACAATTAGAAAGATTTGCACTTACAGTCGTCGTCGGCGGTGGCGGCGCGCCCTGTGTAGGCGGCAGCGACCGCATGGCTTGTAGTAGGAATACCAGTTGTTGGTCCGTCATTACAACGGGTGCGGCTGACACTGGTGGCTGCGGCGCGGCGACGGGCGGAGCCTGCCCGTGCAGTGGCATCTGCGAGTACACAGGCAGCTCACGCCCGTACTGCGGTGGTGGAGATGGAGATGAGGCGCCGGCGGACGACGGTCGTCCAGCCAGCGGCGGCGTTGACGATCGCACGTCAACGATTTCACCATACGAAGTCGACGGCATCGCACCGTCAGACTGCTCACCAGCCAACGAGTACATCTCGGGTTGCTGTGTAGCACGTGACGCACTATTTGCACGCGACCTTGTAAGCACCATGTCTATAAATGCACAATACACCAAGTTCCGACACAACAATAGGTATTAGCGTACCTGGATAACTCAGGTCGTCACTAGAGTCCCACGACTGTTCGTACACAACGCAATAGGTACGTACCGTCCTATGGTAAACACTTGTCTCGTATATCTGAGACACTATACTAAAATAAACAAAGTTCTACGTAGGTAACTCAATGCTTTTTATTCTAAGCCGCAATGTTATAATATAAATAAACAAAGAGTCACCACACCGACACAGGTAGGTACACAAATGTTCGGGTTACGACTTGCAGCACGACTATTCTAGTCAATATAAACTAGAATGAAAAAACGTGTTAGATCAAGTACGTAACAATTATAACAAAGTTGGTAAAAACACTAGGCACTTTGCCGGTAGATTGTTGTAACTAGGTGCACGACTGTTCTAGGAAGTAATATAAGCACTAGAACGACTAAACACGTGAAATAACTAGTTCGTAACACTAAATACACTACCCCAAAAGTTCCGTGATTTTTGTTTTTTTATTGTGCATAAAACGTACCAACAGTGCGGGCGGCGGCGTAGTAGGTATATAACGTTACCCACGGACGCGAAGAAAACCCGCAAAAGTCACTGTTTTATCACTAAAACACTATGTTGAGTCTTACACAGTAACAGTCTTGTATAGTACACATGAAACTTCTAGATTTTAGACCGGTAACTAGGGAACACGGCCGTACGCTGGGCGCCAGATGTAGGTTGGGGTTTGGTCAATGACTATAACACTGATTTAGTTTAGGTACGTGTGTATTGGTGTAAGACAAAAGTGGGTAAACAATTAACATGCACGGAACTTAATATTACGACGCGACAAAATGTGACGACACGCGGGGCGCCGGTGCGCAGAGAAAATTAAGCGCGTGCGTCGATCGCGGAGGTGGGTGCCGGACTCCCGGACTCCCTGGGCAAGCGTCGAAGCCTATACGAGCTTGTACGAGAGTAGACGAACAGGCAAACGGCGCTTGCGAGAGATGCGCGGAGTTGCAATATTCTTACGCGCTACAACATTTTATTACCATGATTTGAGTATTTTTGAGTTTCCCAATATTTCGACGTAGTTTCACATACCTAGTCTTAGACGAATCTCGTCTAAGGTTATTTTAACTATATTTTCTGTCACCAAAGATAATATTTTCCACTGATCTGCAATACCCTATTTGATATACCTATTTTACAATAGTAGATCTGCCAGCAAGATGTAGATCTGTTACCAAAATATACAATTTGGGCACCGGAAGTACTTTATGTACCCCCGACTTTCAATCCGAAGGTCGTGGGTTCGATACCGGCCGTGCACCAATGTATTTTTCTCTCAAGAAAAATGTTTGTGCACACATAACACGACTTTAACGGTGAAGGAAACATCGTGAGGAAACCCGCCGCTTGGTTAGCTTCAGACGTATTGACTTGTTCTGTCCTCTGACTAAAAGTATATTATACATAGAAACCTTCCTCTTGAATCACTCTATCTATTAAAAAAAGCCGCAACAAAATCCGTTGTGTAGTTTTAAAGATCTAAGAACATATAGGGACAGACAGATGGCGCGGGAAGTGACTTTGTTTTATAGTATGTACAAATACCTACTAGGTATGCATTTGTTTTATATTGATTGATAACACAGCTTACAGTCTACACCATAACACTAATTACATTTGTACAAAAGAAAATTCGTATTTTAAATACAATTGACCAGAAATTTTAATGTAAATATTAAATAAACTAAACCTTTAAAAATAAATTATTAAAATTTACAAATGTACATGTAATAATTTATATTAATAATATTAATTTTGTTTATTTGCGGCGAAACAAATAGACGCTGCTCATCTTCCAGAGTTATCCCGTAGCAGTTTTACTGCAAGCACGAGCAAGAGAGGAGGGGCAACATTCTACTGCCGGCACGCCAGAACAAATACACATTTTAACATGTAAACAGATCACGACACATTATTAACACATATTTAACCGGGTATTTATCGCGCTATTTACCTTTATTATTGCCCGACGTTTCGACAGGATTGCACCCGTCGTGGTCCCGGGAAGACAGTCTTCGGACAGTCTTCTGTAGGTAAATAGCGCGATAAATACCCGGTTAAATATGTGTTAATAACATGTAAACAGAAACGTTTTCTTCCTCTATGTCTTTGTGTATGGTTTTACATAACTGCCAGTGTCAAGTGACATTATAATAGGGTTAATTTTATCGTTTTTCTCGCGTGTTTGCCATTACCTCCGGTCACCCGCTAAGTAATGAGCCGTTTTCAGTAAAAAACAAAAAAGTGTTTCCTACTAAACTTAACAGATGGAGCTGGCAAGCGGAGAAAGCAAGTTTGTGATTAATCACAATTGCTGTCATTGTCAAATTTTGTTTCCTACTAGTAAAATAAAACTAACGCCATCTATATGGTTCGAGGGAACTATTTTTCAAGTTTTTACTTTTTAATGAAAACACCTCATTCCGTTGCAAGTGTCACCCCTCACGTGACATAGACGGTCACCATGGATGGTTGGGCTTTGAGTGAACAGAAACTTACCTGGCTCTCCATCGACGAAGTTTACGTCACCCATCTTGTTAAAATTGAAGTATTATTGACACAAGTGGTTCTGTCTCTTCCGTAATCACTACAGACTAATGTGAATCGATATATTTGTTCACAGATAAGATACTAGCTTAGCTGGAGATAAGATATTTAAGTACTTAAAAGATAATAGACACCTGTGTGTCTACCATGAGTTGTCACTGTCAGATCGCCTGCCGTTACCGCAGTAGCAATAGTACGTTACTATGACATCTGTCAGATTTGTAACTCATGGTACCGAATTCTAAGAAAATGAAGCCCAAATTACAGTCGCTGTAGTATAGTTTACTACGTATTTTAATAGCAAACTATCCGCTAGTAACGCTGAACAAGTTTTCAGACTTAACTTAAGTCGCTAGCGAGTAATAGGTTTTGAAATGAAAACTCATGGTAAACCTGTAATAAATGGGTTTCGATTTCTTGAAAGAATGCCATGCAAGTGAAAATTAATATTTTATCTATAGCATTAGAATTGTAAAACTAACGCGTTTTATATGCTAGGTAAAAATCTCAATATCTATATAGGCTTGTAGGTACTCGAAAGTTGATACAATATCTAAATAGAACACACTTTTGGACGTGGCTGATAAAAACTAACCGATTACAGAAATAATATTAACAAATATTTTAATAATTATATAAAGACAGAAATAATACTTTAATTTTTCAACAAAAATAACCGACCTCAAATATAATCTGTATATTTCTTTATTTTTTCAACAACAAAACTGACTTCACTATCACTACATAGTAAATAACAAAGTCGCTTCCCGTTGTCTGTCTGTCCCTATATTTGCTTAGATCTTTAATAGATAGAGTGATTCAAGAGGAATGTTTTTATGTATAATACATGCATAATATAGTAGAGAAACACTGATCATTTTGGAGGTTTTTAATGTGAGGTTGTAAATATACACATTTTTTGCGCTTACATTGCAAATGCTGGCTGAACCCTACGAGATAGATCATTACTCTAATGAAAAAAACCGCATCAAAATCCGTTGCGTAGTTTTAAAGATCTAAGCAAACATAGGGACACCTTAAAAAGTCTACAAAAAAGTCCGCGATAGTATATTCTGTAGTATTTTTAGTATCAACATTGCACCCGTGCGAAGCCGGGGCGGGTCGCTAGTATTCTATAATTCTTTAATTTTTCGACAAAAAAACTGACTTTTATGATAAAATCCAAAATGTTGCTATAAGTATCATCATTTCAGCCATAAAATGTCAACTGATAAACACAGGCCTCCCTCATGGATCTCCATGAGGGGTAGTTACCATACTACGCTTCGCAGGCGGGTTGGCGAGCGCAGTACGGGATGTTGCTACACGGAAAGACGCTGCTGCCCATCTTCCGGAGGTATCCTTTAGCAGGCTCTTACATCCATGGGCATAAGAGGAGGGGTAAATTTCTACTGCCGGCTCTCCACGGCATATTTTACTGTACGTATATTCGCTATATATATTAGGTCCATAAGGATTAGCAGGCTCTTACATCATAAGAGGAGGGGTAACATTCTACTGCTGGCTCCCCACGGCAATAAGTATATTCGCTATATATTTTATGTCCTTATGGATCCCAACATTAATACTGATAAAAAAATGGAACCTAATTAAAAGTGTATCCTATCTATTCGAACGCAAATATAACTTTCGAAATCGGTTCCTAAACGATGGAGTTCATTTTTCTGAGTTCGCAAACATTAAAAATTAAATACTAAAAATATACAGACGATTTCAGAACCACCTCTTTTTTTGTAGTTAGTTAAAAATAATCCATCAAACAAAATGAGATATTAGTAGCAAGTGGGACAATGCATAGATTACATAGTATCGAACTCAAGACGTTCGGAACGAATGTCGGCACATACAACACGGCCAACACGGCACACCCGCATGGCGTAAAAAGTTGCAAAAACTCTATAAACCATCCAAAGGGATGTAAAAGAGATCTAAGTCAAACATTTATTACTCACCGAAGAAAGCTAGAATGTAAGTAAGATCGGATATGCTATTTTAAAACGCAGTTGCCAACTTGACTTTCCCGCGCGCGCATGGCAGTTAAAAACTTTCCCGCCGAATCTGCGACGGAAGTGACGCGTTTACAAAACTTTAATTTACGCGAAAGAGGGATTTGAAAGTGATTATAATAATAATAATATCTAAGCGTTCAAAAAAAGTAAAAATCAACTTATAAGATGTAACTTTATGGTAGTAATTTATTAAATAAAAAAATAATCAAAAATAGGTATAGGTACGGGAAATTCTTAAAGCAAAAATACATAGATGTAATTAAATATGAACAAAATGTAAACAAATGTGGCGCAGCGGGCGAAGGTCCGCCTGCGACGCAAGAGGTTGCGGGTTCGATTCCCGCCTCGGGACAAATGTCTGTACGATCTGCAGATATTTGTTCAGGGTGTTCTGGGTGTTTTTCTATATATAATAAAAATATCTATCTAGTAGTATAATGTATTAAGTATATCAGTCATCTAGTACCCATAACACAAGCTCTGCTTAGCTTGGGGCTAGATGATGCTGTGTGATTTGTCGAGCATTATTTATTATATTTATTTATTTATTTAAATTATACACATAAAAAATCGTTTAGCATTAATTTATGACAGAGTGGCAAACAAACCATAATTCATGAAATTTCAATTAAAAAAAAATCATAAATGATTTTTAGGTTGAATAAACTGATCGTTTAGTTTATAGAGGTACACTTATTTCATGTGAAAACAAAACAGTGCGGTCTCATTACGGTAAGGTCGTATCACAGATAATATAATACACTAGTAGTCGTATCTAACGGATAAAGTCTTTTGGTTAAAACAATTTTTATATTTGTCGATAGGTTATAAACCTTCTTACTGAAATGACGTGATAAGTTGGGGTTTTGTTTAGTGGACACAAATATTAGAGTCAAAGTCAAAAAGCAGAATGCTCATCTCTTGCCCGTGGATGCAGTAAGAATCTGCCTAGGACTACCTCCGGAAGATGGGCAGCAGCATCTTTCTGTATATCAACATACTATACTGCGCTCGCTAATCCGCCTGCCAAGCGTGGTGAGTATGGCAACAACCCCTCATGATCGGTAGTTTGTGACCAAAGACGGAGGCTTTTGTCCAGCAGTGGACGTTATACAGCTGTAAGAGGAGAGAGAAAGTCAAAAAGTAAGGACTTTGCATCTGTTATAGATGATTTATACAGCTTCAGCAACTGGTAATCATGCTGTACGGGACGCTGCAGTGCCTGGGACATTGTTTGATTGATTAGGCTTGCCCAGCACCCACTTTCAGTTTAGTCAGCTATTAGTCAGAGGAAAGAACAGGTCAATACGTCTGAAGTCAATACCGCAGGTTTCTTCACTATGTTTCCTTCACTAACACTGGCCACATAGAAAAGTCAATTCACAAAATAATGAAAAACGCATTCAATTGAATAAAGTACGTAATTTAATTTGTAGTTAAGTTTTTTTATGCACGTAGAAGTAGCGAAAATTATAAAAAAAGTAGAAATATATTAGTAGAGTTTTAACTATTTTTGTGCTTTGAGATGTTTCGTGATTATTTTCAGTCAGTACCTATCACATAACTACTAGGTACGTCTTTTATGTAAGTAGTTAGGCGAAATCTGAAACTAATACTATACACATGTGTATGATATGTATAAAAATATAATAAATAATACCTACATTAAAAACATAAACAATTCTTTTAAATAAAAACTTGAGTAACCCCGACACAAAGTACCTCGCGACAGGTTTGCAACAGGCGTATATATCGCGAACATCGAATATGTCAAACGTATTTTTTTGCTTTTATAAACTACACAATTAACCATTGACAGCGATGATAGCGATATTTACGCCTGTTGTAGCAATGATCTCGAGATATACGCCTGATAATCATCCTGCCGGAATTGTTTAGAATATTTACGTGTGTCTATGTCAAAGCGGTAATCAATTATTCTACTGCTTGAAAAAAACAGCTGTTCAATGTTGGCCATTGCTATAATCTAACTTGCTAGAACCTTGTTAGACGAGGGGGTTGACTATTCTAAATTAAAACAGCTGTGAGCATACAGTCAGGCCTTAGCATTCCATTGTGCATAACCTTTAAAAAAAACGTTTTTCAAAAAAATAAATAAACGTTTTTCTAAGCATAGCTCTAGTAAGAGTAAGTCAATAGTTTTTGCTAACCATTATCTAAAACCTTTTGTATACAAGTTTATAAAATTAAAAATGTTAAGTATACCTACCTACGTAACTCCCGACATTATTAACATACATATAACCGGGTATTTTGCGAAAGTTTCGAAAGCGTTAGAGTTTCGAAAAAAGCGAAACGTCGGGAAATAATAAAGGTAATTTACGCGATAGATACCCGGTTAGTTATATGTATGTTAATAATGTGTTGTGATCGCGAAAGTTTATAAAAGATAACTACCCGGGTATTTTGGATAGCACCAAGCGAAACGTCGGGAAATAATAAAGGTAGTTTATGCGATAGATACCCGGTTATATGTATGTTAATAATGTGTTGTGATCGCGAAAGTTTAAAAAAGATAACTCCCGACACTTTACAAAGTCTCTGAGTTAGTTTTGTAATGTGTAGGTAGGTACCCTCAGTTTTGCATTCTACATTTGATACCAAACTCGGGTATATTTGGAAACTTTCGATTATTCAGTCCCTTTTTAACCCCTAGATCTTGTAAACTACTTAACCGATTTTGATAAAACATTTTTAAGAACCACCGCCGGAAAACCTGCTTTTACATAAAAAGTAGGCAAATTGGTCCACTCGTTTAAGAGCTACGATGATACAGACAGACACACACACATAGCGGTCAAACTCATAATACCCCTATTTTTTGTCGGGGGTTAAAAACTGTCAATTTCTAACATTTAGTTCTAAATACCGCCGTGGGGTGCCGGCAGTAGAATGATACCCTTCCTCTCATGCCCATGGATGCAGTAAGAGCCTGCTAAGGGATACCTCCGGAAGGTGGGCAGCAGCGTCTATCCGTGTATCAACATCCAATACTGCGCTCACCAACCCGCCTGCCAAGCGTGATGAGTATGGCAACTACCCCTCACGGAGATCCATGAGGGAGGCCTGTGTTCAGTAGTGGACGTTTTACGGCTGAAATGATGAGTTCTAAATACGAACTCGACGCGCGTCTTCAATACCGTCTACGGAAAAAACTTTCAAAAGTTATTCTATTCTTCGAATTCCACTAGCGGCAGGATGTCATCCTCAACTTCAAAAGCCGTTCAAAGGAAGTCATTGTTTTAGTCAAATAAACGACTCTTCAAAAATAAACTTTCTGGGAAAGGAAAGAAGTATTCCGGAAAATTTGTGTCTTCTCCATTATTGCTAAAATAAGGTAAAATTAATGAAATGAGTTGAAAGGAAATAGGTTTGTAGAATTAAGTTAAAAATACCCTCTTCTTACTATTTTCTTTTATCCTATTTCGGATAATAGGCCTATTTAGGCCGTGTTGGCCGAGTGGTATGTACCCCCGACTTTCAATCCGAAGGTCGTGGGCTCGATACCGGCCATGCACTAATGGATTTTTCTTTCTTGAAAAGTGTATTGCACACTTAACACGTGCTTTAACGGTGAAGGAAACATCGTGAGGAAACCCGCGGCTTAGTTAGCTTCAGACGTATTGACCTGTTCTTTCCTCTGACTAATAGCAGACTAAGCTGAGAGGATTGTATATGTGCTGGCCAAGCCTAATCCATCTAACAATGTCCCAGGCACTGCAGCGTCCCCTACAGCATGATTGCCAGTTGCTGACGCTGTATAAATCATCTATAATAGATGCAAAGGCCTTACTTACTTACTTTTTTATTGCGGATAATGGAATGGTTTCTAGTTTTCATCTGGCTAGTATCTGTAACCTTTGATATAGCTGGTAGATATAACCGGCCGCATGCCGCGATGCATGGTACGATAGACCATAAAGCTAACCGATTATATCATTTGGTTAATATGCGTTTCCCAAGGTGGGATGGACTGGCTGAAATCCAATAATTCTAGGTTTCTCAAAGATGCGTATAGTAATTATAACGACGTTGCACAGGCTAAAATCACTAGGTAGTTAGGAAGGCTTACTAACCTGGCAAGTCCAGCAATCTTTGAGGGTCCAGGGCTGCGCGGGAATCCTTTCACTTCACTTCACTGCACAGGGAGGCGAATTCCTTTGACTGGCAACGATCTTGTTGTTATGCGCGACCTATCCCGATATCTTATGGGTATAGGAGTGAATTCTCCGTCACGATTCCAATGAACGAACGCGACGGGAACACATGCGGGAAATATAATTGAGTGCGTGCGACCGTCCTGCGAGGCGTCTTTATTGCAACTAGTCTTGTCAAGGTGACCGACATTAGAAAAAATGCAGAGTGCATACGCAGCAAAATATCCGTCGTGTGGATTATAGTGTACGCACACACGGACACGTAGGAACATCGCGTAATAGCCCAATATGGGATTACACAAAATTCCCAGAAAAGTAAACCAACCCTTAGTTTACCTATAGATAATTAACTATGCAATGTCGTTTATCTAACGTTTAAATTAAGTTACGCTCGCAATGCTGTCGGCGTAACCATATTCCCCGGCTTGAAAGGTCCTAATCTTTCAAAACAAAAAAGAGGAAACAACAATTAACAATTGCATATTATCATCATGAAAACTCTACCTTATGAAAGAAACTAAATTTATGAAGGAATTTTATAAACTAGTTAATAAATTTAATTAAACCTAACTTCTGCATTATAAAAATTAGATACCAAAACTTATTGTGTTGGCAAAGGGCACAACTTAACTGTTGGCCGTTGAAAAAACCCACTCTGAGTCTTGATCGTTGCGACTCTAACTACCCCGTTCTTATCCGGATAGACTTCAGTCACTAAGCCTATCGGCCAATGTAGAGGCATAACGTTGTCCTGCATAGAAACAACAACCATACCAGTCCGTAAAGGATTAGCAGGTGTGTTCCATTTAGAATGAACAAGTTGATCATTTAGTTCCTGTCGCGAAATAAGATGTAAGCGCGGTTCAGTTACCTCGCGAGCAGGGAAAAAGACGAGTGGTTTCGTGTTAAGAAAATGTGCAGGAGTTAATGCGGCGGGTTCTGACGGATCGGAGCTAAGCGCGTAGAGCGGTCGCGAGTTATCATCCGCCAGTTCCTTTTCCCAATATGTGCTATATTCATGCGATAAGAATTGGTAGAGTTCACGAAGATGCGATTTTAAATCGGATTCAAAATGAATTCGTTGAACAGTTCGCCACACAACTGATTCAGCAAAGTTCAAATCGAGCGCGGTTATTGGGCCTATAGGAAGCCGCTTTAGAAATTTGTAAACAAAGCAAATTGTTTTCAAGTATTTTTTCCAGGAGGGAAACCTATTGGAGAGGTTATACAGAATGTCTTCGGCAGGAGAATTCACCTTTGACATTGCCGGCGATAAAGCAGGTAGAGCCACTGGCTTCATTTCGGGAAGCTCTTGCGTCTCACCTGGAACGAATGGTTTTATAGGCCATTTGTGGCGGGGTAGTTTGAGCCAGGGCGGTCCAGTCAACCACAGTGGATGATGGATAAGCTGGGCTGGCGTCAAACCGCGGGAAAGACAATCACTAGGATTATCTGATCCTTTTACATGGAAGAAGTGTTTTGCCGAGAGATTTTCGTGAATCTTGGCTATGCGATTGGCCACAAACGTGTGCCAGCGATGTGGCGAAGAGTGGATCCAACTCAAAGTTACCGTTGAGTCTGAAAATGCTACGACAGCCTCAATGGCGTATCGGGAGGAATAAAGATCAAAAACTCGCTTTATCAAAGTTGATAAAAGCAATGCGGCGCATAGCTCCAGACGAGCCAGCGAAATAACTTTAAGAGGAGCGACCTTGGACTTTGCACATACTAGCGAGATGGTTATGTCTCCATCTGGTTTAACTACGTGGGCGTAGACAGCACCACCGTAGGCTTTCTCGCTAGCGTCTGCAAACCCAACTAATGAAACTTTACAGTTTTCAATTACGCCAATGTGGCGTGTGAATTTAAGCTGCGAAATATGCGGCAGTTCATCTTGAAACTGCTGCCACAGACGAACTATGCGGTTGGGTGGGACATCATCCCATCCAATTTTTACAAGCCAAAGATCTTTGATCAATAGCTTGGCGTACAAGATCATGGGCGCGACTAAACCCAGAACATCGAAGAGGCGAGCGATAGACGACAGAATATTTCTCTTCGTGCAAGGGCGATTGTCAGAATTGACTTGGAATGCGAAATAGTCTTCGTCGGGAAACCAACGAAGCCCAAGAACCTTTAGAGTCGGATCCTTACTTAGATCGACACTGTGCGCGAGCCGCAGTGACTCGGGAATAGCCTGAAGAACCTCAGGGCTATTACTTGACCATTTAGTCAACTCAAAATCACCAAGTGAAAACAACTTAATCAGTTGGTGAGCGGAATCTATTGCTAGCGCAATGCTAGGAATAGAACTAGCGATATCATCGATATAAATATCTCTATTTAGAATCTCGCTTGCGAGAGGACAATTTTGACCCTCATCCTTACACAATTGTTGAATGGTGCGGATGGCGACAAAGGGCGAGCATTTGAACCCAAAGGGAAGAACGGAAAATTGCAGAATTTGCAATTCCTCGTCTTCGTGAAAGCGATATAGTATACGCTGAAGAGGACGATTTTCAGGACGTACTGAAATTCTGAGGTACATAGCTTTAACATCAGCCGTTATAGCTACAGCGTAGAATCTTAAATTCAAAAGAATATTAAAAAGGTCCGATTGAAGAACTGGACCTGCGTAGAGAATATCATTTAGTGATGTACCATTGGCTGTCTTCGCGCTCGCATCAAAAACCACGCGTAACTTGGTGGTTGCCTTGTCTTCGCGAATTACAGCATGGTGCGGGATGTAGTAAGATACCTCGCCAGGAATAATTCCTTGCACAAGGGAAACGTAATTATTTTTTAGATAATCTCTTATGACGTCATCATAGAGTAATTTGACGTTAGGATGCGATTTAAGTTTTCGTTCGAGGCTAATAAATCTACGACGTGCAATTTCGAAAGAATTACCTAACGCCGATGCGTCTGTCTTCAATGGCAAAGCAACGACATACTTGCCAGATTGGGTGCGAGTAGTGGTGGAACAATAAAACTGTTCACAGTATTTATCATCCACGCTAGTGATAGAAGAGGGTTGAACTTCCTCTATCTCCCAAAACTTGCGCAAGTCGCAGCTTTCCAAAGGGGAAGTAGCGAAAAACGACAGGGTGGCTTTCGGGCGTTCCAAGACAGGTGCGTCTCCCATTAATATATAGCCAAGCACTGTCTCTAATGCGTCTGGACATCCCGCGGTAGAAGATACATGACCTGGTTGCAATAACTTAGCAAAAAGTTTTACTCCTAACAGAATGTCAATATTCCCCGGCGTAGCCCAAGTATCGTCGGCAAGTAGCCTCGAATCAATGTGATTGAAGTTAGCGACATCTATCGGGCATAACGGGAGCTGACCCGTTATCTCGTCGAGAACCAGAGCGTCGATGTTGTACTTGGGTTGCACACGGAAACGCGAACTAAATTTGAGTTCAACTGAACCTCGTACTGGTTGAGAGGTACCACCAATACCTTTGACGGTAACCACCGAATCCTCGCGGATAGGTAACCCGAGCTTACGACAGCATCGAGTAGTTATATAGTTCTTCTGGGAACCTGGGTCCAGAAGACAGCGAATAACAGCATCCTTGCCCTTCCTACCTACCACTAATACCTTCGCAGTAGCTAGCACTTCAGTAGTGCGAGACGACCTTTGAACCGTGGCTGAGTGCGTGCAAAAAGAAACCCGTTCCTGCGATGGCTCAGGTTCTTCGGCACTAGTAGCCGGTGCGGTGCTGACACTAGCAGCTGGTTTCTGTGGCCTTTGTTCGAAATGCAACAAGGAATGATGTTTACCCTGGCACTTCTTACAAGTGGCAGAAGACTGACATTTAGACGCTGTATGCTGCGCACTAAGGCAGTTGACACACATATTGTGTTCCTTAATGAATTTAAATCTGTCATTCGCGTTTAATTTTAAAAAGGCACTGCACTTATATAAGTGGATATGCGATGAATGACAGAGCGAACATTTAGGCGATGTAGATACATGCGCCCTAGAAGACGTAGCAGACGCCGCACTGGCGCCGCTGCGGCCGGCAGTCGACTTTTCAGCATTTGACGGCGCGATGCGATATAATATTTTTATTTGTTCGCGTACAAACTTTACAAAGTAATTATAATCTACCCCTTGAGGATCTTTCAAATTGCGAAGCGACATTTCGTAATGTTTTGCGATGTCGGAGTCTAATAACTTAAGACCCGCGTACGTGAAAATAAAATCATCCATGTTATCTATTTTCAATTGCTTGAGTCCTGCCACAATTGCAGTGAATTTATCAAATACCTGTTCAACATTAGCAGGCGAAGTACCAACTGATTTTATAGAAAACAGCTGATTGAGATAACTAACTGCTAATGCGCGCGTGTCATGATATTTTGCGATAAGCGCGTCCCAGATTACGCGATAGTTCTCTGCAGCGGGCACAATACCGGCTGCTAGACTTTGAGCCTTGCCCTTGAGATGACTTAGTAAATAGTGAATACGATCCGAGTCCGATAAATCGGGATTTAAATGTATTACACGTTTGAATGTTTCATAGAAAAACGGAAAAGTTTGAATGTCGCCCTCAAAGGTAGGCAGTTCGATTCTCGGTATTTTGATATGACATAACCCTGAACTTGAACCGAGTTTACTACTCGTCGAATTAGTACTACTCATAGCATAATCCTTAGTAGGGGGAGCTGGGGTCAATGAACTCAATACATTTTTAATTTCGCACGAAAGATCGTCAAAGGCCGACAACGTGTTGTAATTAACCTCATAGTCGGGATTAATTTTCATTGACAAAATATTTATATTATCAATTGTAGTTATAATTTCGTTTCTAATTTGATCGACTGTTCTGGCTTTCGCAATGAAAGTATTTCTCGACCTTTCGTCATTGAGATTTGAAATTAAATCATATATTTTTTGAACGCGACCAAAATATGAAGCACATTTGCCTTCGTAAAGTTTAAGTTTGTTATTTAAGTCTTCCATTTTAAACTAAAAATTTGTGTTTAAAAATAAAAAAAAATAAAAACTTTAACATAAAATTGGTACGGAACCACTTATCCGCCCAAGCGAAATTCCAGCCTAAGCTAATGGATGCAAAACAAAGTATTAAATATTTATATTTTTTAAAAAACAAAAAATAGGTAGGTACGGAACCAATTTTCCAATCATGCGAAACCCTAGCGTGTGTTCAATACGACACGACAATGGCGAAATCGAAAAATAAAAAAAAGCTTGTAAAAACAAACGGTACTTATATGATTTATATATGGTATATAGAACGGAACTCTATTTCAAGCAATAAAGCGGACGTACAATACGACGCGACACACGGGTAAAACAAAAAATAAATAGGTGTGGAACTATTTTCCCGACCATGCGGAACCCTAGCGAACGTGCAATACGACGCGTAAGGATAAAACAAAATAAATACCTATCCTACCAGTAGCGTTAGTAAGTATACATAGGCCCTAACTGACCAAGCTGGCACGATAAAGGAACAGGTATAGATAGCATGAGCGTAATTGCTGTGCATGCGAAATAATAGGTACTTATGAACGTAAGAGTGAGAAATAATTTATCTTGTCTTAAGAACAAACAACCTGGTAAATAAGTTACTTCAGAACCTACTAAAATTCTTCAATAAATGCGGTGTGGACTGTAATATTTTTGCGATGTAAATAAATAAACTCAATGTTTAGTTATTAGGTTAAAAATAAACCAACAAGATGTTATAGTGGCGATCCTTACTTGGATTCGCTAACAAAGTTAACCAGACCAATCTTTGTGCCACGAAACTTTCCACGAAACCACCGTCAATTAAATAAAATAATGAAAAATTAAGCGTAATAACGTAATTTAACGTAAAATCTATTTCACAACATGAAACACTAAAGTAGTAAATAACTTATACAAACCTATTTGTGAATCAGTAAGGAAAAATGCGAATTTAAATAATTTTATAACGGGACTTCGAGTACAAGTGCGGACACAAAATGGACCTTACATGTAACGCAATAAGGGCGAGTTTCCTATGATGATTATATGCAATTACACGTGGTAATAAACCCAAAATTTTAGATTTC
The DNA here is from genome assembly GCA_963082625.1 of Pasiphila rectangulata. NCBI lineage: Eukaryota > Metazoa > Arthropoda > Insecta > Lepidoptera > Geometridae > Pasiphila > Pasiphila rectangulata. The sequence continues at coordinate 8,115,984 of OY720264.1, read as the reverse complement.
TATCCGGCTCGAAGGACCAAATATATGGTAGATATAACCGGCCGCATGCCGCGATGCATGGTACGATAGACCATAAAGCTAACCGATTATATCATTTGGTTAATATGCGTTTCCCAAGGTGGGATGGACTGGCTGAAATCCAATAATTCTAGGTTTCTCAAAGATGCGTATAGTAATTATAACGACGTTGCACAGGCTAAAATCACTAGGTAGTTAGGAAGGCTTACTAACCTGGCAAGTCCAGCAATCTTTGAGGGTCCAGGGCTGCGCGGGAATCCTTTCACTTCACTTCACTGCACAGGGAGGCGAATTCCTTTGACTGGCAACGATCTTGTTGTTATGCGCGACCTATCCCGATATCTTATGGGTATAGGAGTGAATTCTCCGTCACGATTCCAATGAACGAACGCGACGGGAACACATGCGGGAAATATAATTGAGTGCGTGCGACCGTCCTGCGAGGCGTCTTTATTGCAACTAGTCTTGTCAAGGTGACCGACATTAGAAAAAATGCAGAGTGCATACGCAGCAAAATATCCGTCGTGTGGATTATAGTGTACGCACACACGGACACGTAGGAACATCGCGTAATAGCCCAATATGGGATTACACAAAATTCCCAGAAAAGTAAACCAACCCTTAGTTTACCTATAGATAATTAACTATGCAATGTCGTTTATCTAACGTTTAAATTAAGTTACGCTCGCAATGCTGTCGGCGTAACCAATAGCTATATACCTCTAGAAATCAGCGCTGCTTCCAAAGAAGCAGCATTTAGCTGAGACTATTTGCCATATTTCATAATTATTTAACTGAAATTTGGCATAATATGTCCTTATCAACGACAGTTGACAATACAATAATACGATGTGTTTTTTTAAATTATAACTAAGTATTACCTCTACTGTTATACATCGTCATCATAGCCGTGGGGTACCGGCAGTAGAATGTTACCGCTCCTCTCATGCCCGCGGATGCAGTAAGAGCCTGCTAAGGGATATCTCCGGAAGATGGGTAGCAGCGTCTTGCCGCGTATCAACATCCCGTATTGCGCTCGCCAACCCGCCTGCCAAGCGTGGTGAGTATGGCAACTACCCCTCGTGAAGATCCATGAGGGAGGCCTGTGTTCAGTAGTGGACGTCTTACGGCTGAAATGATGATTACTGTTATAATATAACTTTTATGTAGGTACTTATTATTCTTTTCTCATGAATGAGAGCCAGAAAATGGTTAAAATTGGGTTACCTACATACGTATTGAATGAACGACATGTGATCTCACTCATTTGGAATCCTGTACCTCGAAAACTCGAAACACAGTGTTAGCCGGACGTGGGGTGTGTTATTTTTTTCACGGAAGTTCGTGCAATGTGTGCACAATAAATGGTAACAACAGTTTGTTTCGTTGGCAAAACCAGTGTGCGTGCGTCGGCTTTACTGTTACCTATGTTAACACAAATCGCACCTCCAGTCGTAGACTGACTCAATTCAAAATTTGGGTGAATTAAGTTAAGTATACAGAACGACTCAAAAAAGTGCACTCTGTCGCCTAGTAAATCAGAAACTGTAATAAATAAACTGTAATATAATAACTCTCTGTTTCATAAAGTTATATTGTGAATTATCAAAAACTGTCAAGGACCGAAACACGTTTTCTTCATTTCCCAAAAAACGTGAATTTTGGATTGAGTCAGTCTACGACTGGAGGTGCGAAATAATAAGGACAATGCCACAGTTTTTACTGTTTCTGCCTTCTTTGTTAGACGTCGTGAAAACACGAGGACAAGATTCTAAAATGGAAACAAAGTATTTCTAAAGATGGAAAGGTCACTGGCATGGCTATATTTAAAATTAGCGCCAAACCATAGATTACGGAGCAGTTTGTGGCGGGAAGTCCGAGACGAGGGAAAGTTATTGCTAGTGATGTGACATTGAACGCGATAAAAGTATCGATAGACTCGTTACAGTAAAAGAATATCTAAGTGAACAACAAATTTAATCATAATCATCATTTCAGCCGTAAAACGTCCGCTACTGAACACATGCCTCTGTCATGGATCTCCATGAGGGGTAGTTTGCTATACTCACCACGCTTGGCAGGCGGGTTGACGAGCCCAGTATGGGATGTTGATACACGGAAAGACGCTGCTGCCTGTATTCCGGAGGTATCCCATGGCAGGCTCTTACTACATCCATGGGCATGAAAGGAGGGGTAACAATCTACTGCCGGCACCCCACGGCAAGTTTGACTGTTTTTTTACAAACTTTCTACATTGAAAGTGACTGAAGTATAGAAACAAATTCGATAACCTTGGTATATAATAATAATAATAATTTCTTAATTCAAAATAACCGGTTTGTGAAGTAGAAAGGAAGTTGTAAAAGTAATTATGTTGTAACTTACATGAAGGTTATGCACCATAATTATTGTCACCATTATCATTAATCATATATCTATTTTATTTATTTTATTTTTTCTTACTATCTAGGATTACAAAACATCATAATCAAATATCAAATGAGCGCTTGAAAAAACACTCGAATAAGAATTCGACACGTGTTTCTCTTCAAGGTAACTTCAGGAGAAATCAGCTCCCCGTTGATCACGGAAACTCAACATAGAATAATAGTTAATAGGCATTTTCTAGGGAAGCTCGCTCCATCGTCGATCTCATTCTTGCGATAGCAAGGATGAAATCAAGAGCTAACCTAACATAAAAAAAAAAAAAAAAAAAATAGAAAATAACTGACAGGTTATTAAAAATAAATAGTGGTATTGACTGTCGTATTGACAGTGCCTTGAGATAAGTCGTATGTTTGATTCTGGCCGCGACTTTGTATTTTATCCTAGAAAATGTATGTGCGCAATATTATACGTGCTTACGCGAAGAAATAGTCTTACGAATTAGGATGTGTCAACTCTAATAATATCGTAATACTAATCCGTAAAGAATATTATAAAATTTTGGCAGAATATTCATGTACGTACCTACTAAGCAGGTTTCAGATATAACAGTGTCTTTGTAGAGTGGGATATGGGCTAAGACTTCGGTAATGTACCTAAGTACCTAGTATAATTAGGTTATTATGTGATTATGCATATCTATTCATACAGAAAATCTGTGATCCTAATACTAATAAATACTAATAACAAATATTAGGAGAGCTTGGCAGCCTTTTCATGTAGGTACCTACTAAGCATGTATTAGACATAACAGTGTCTTTGCAGAATGGAGGACCTACTGCCAATATTATGTTGTGTCCTTGCTCCACCTGTGATGACCACGCCTTGCAAGGTATTCTGCCCATATCCACTTTAGTTCCATTATCCCGGTTCCGACATTTTGGACTTTTGTCCGTCGTCGGATATCAATGTTCGGAACCAGTTGTTTAGTTTGATACCGAGCATGGCGCGCTCTATGCCTCTCTATGCAACTCGCAGCCTTCACACGGCACGTGAGTATTATATTTTAACTCACTCCGAACTAACCGATCACACACACATGAAACATTCATAATTCCCGCCCTTCTGGCTCACATGACAGTTCTCATGGTGACAGTGACAGTTCAATACATAGGACACACGAGACAGCGTATATCTTTATGGTATGGCCGCAAACATGGCCAGCCAAATAACATTATAATTTATCAATTAACTTGACACTGGCGGAATTGTGTAAAACCAAACACAAAAAGCCATAAAATAAAAAGACAAGACAAGAGACAGCGTATGTGTGCCATCATAGTACCGCATACACTACAGATAAATAAAACGCAAACATTTTGTCCCCCGGCGGAGGTCAAACCCGCCTCAGCCGGCGAGCCATCTGCCAAGGACGTCAATTGCGTCATAAGTAAACCTTTTACATCATCACGTGCTGTGAATAAGCTAATTTCGTTTTTTCGCATCGTGTCAGTCAACAAACCTACCCTAGACGCATGTTGATGGAAATGCTGCTTATCTTAGAGTAACGATTTCATACGCGACGGCGAATTGAAGATTGATTTAAAAAGTTTTATTGTTTTTATTGTTAACATATTCATTGTAATTACGTTGTACATCCTTCCTTATTATTATAAAATAAAGTTCTCCGCGCGTCTGTTTGTCTGTTCGCGCAAAACTCAGAAACATTTGAACGGATTTTTATGTGGTTTTCACTTATAGTTACATTAATTTAGGAGAAAGGTTATAAGCTCAAATTTACAAGTTGGTGCAATTTCGCTGAAGTATGATTATCATCATCGTACTTCAGCGTTGAACATGTCGGAAATTTTATTGGCGACACATCATTATGCCTCTCAGCTCGATCACGTCACTTGATAGATTGCCAATTCGCGTCCTATTGTCAATATGTCACATGCGTATATGCGTACTATTATTTAATAACAATATATAATCTGTATACACCAGAAACAAACTTTACTCATCTGTTAGGTTTAGTAGAAAACACTTTTTTTGAATTATTATGTCATAATAATTTTGGAGTTGATCTGAGATTGGTCATTGGTCATTCACGATTGGCCTCATGAATAAGCTCAGAGTCGCTCAACGAGCTATGGAGAGGGCTATGCTCGGGGTTTCTTTACGCGATCGAATCAGAAATGAGGAGATATGTACGTAGAAGAACTCGGGTCACCGACATAGCCAAACGGATTAGCACGTTGAGGTGGCAATGGGCAGGCCATGTAGCTCGCAGGACAGATGGCCGATGGGGCCGAAAAGTTCTCGAGTGGAGGCCATGGACCGGCAAGCGCAGCGTAGGACGTCCACCAACAAGATGGGATGATGACCTGGTGAAGACCGCAGGTCGACGGTGGATGCAGATCGCTTCCAACCGCAATAACTGGAAATCCATGAGGGAGGCTTATGTCCAGCAGTGGACGTCCTACGGCTGAAATGATGATGATGATGATCTGAGATTGAAGCCGGAAGGTGGCCATAGGAACTCGGTAGTTAAACGACACCATCCCGTCGAGTTTGGACTCGTTTGATCCGTCTTCGAGTACTTTGGTGCTAGATGGTATCCAGGGTCAGTTGATGGTGATTTTTAACTGATTTTTATTAACAAGTAACCAGCTTGTTTCGAAAAAGTTTTTATTGAAAACATTCAAATAATTTCACTTTCAAATAATTTTTTGGTTCGAGCCACAGGATTATGCCTCTCAGCTCGCTCACGTCACTCGATAGGTTGCCAATTTCTGTCCTATTGTCAATATGTCACATGCGTCTATGCGTGCTATTATTCGTAGTAAAAATAGTTGCGCGTAGTAAGATAACACGTGTTGACGTTATTATTGGATTAGGTTGATTAATTGTAATTACTGTTTTTTTACGACATTTATCTACGCCTATAATAAATTATGTTTTAATTTTACAATTTTGCAATTTGTGTTTGCACACACTTTAAGTAACATAATATCAATTTCTTCATCATTCATGGGTATTTTATATTATCTTAGTACTGTTCATTCTCTATCTTATCCAATTTAATTCATGTTTTCAATTTCGTACTGCCTATTACGCCGTGGGGTGCCGGCAGTGAATGTTACCCCTCCTCTCATACCCATGGATGCAGTAAGAGCCTGCTAAGGGATACCTCCGGAAGATGGGCAGCAGCGTCTTCCCGTGTATCAATATCCGTACTGCGCTCGCCAACCCGCCTGCCAAGCGTGGTGAGTATGGCAACTACCCCTCATGGAGATCCATGAGCGAGGCCTGTGTTCAGTAGTGGACGTTTTACGGCTGAAATAGACGATGAATGAATGAATTTATTTTATTTTATTATTATACCAACAAGTAGATTGAGAAGATGATAAGAGATGCAACGTTTACGCAATGGCTAATATTACCTTGGCATGGTGTGCATAAACTATACTAATAATATAACGAGGAAATATTGGTATTTTGTATGTTTGTAACGAATAAACTAAAACCTTCTTTCTAATTATTTCACCATTAGAATGCTACATTATCCCTGAGTAACATAGGCTATATTTAATCCCCGTATTCCCACGGGAACGGGAACTACGCGGGTGAAACCGCGGAGTGCCGCTAGTCACACATATAGTGACAATGCCATACAGCCTTTGGTATCACGGCACTTTTATTCTAAGCAGGACACATATATCCATTGATACTTTATAAATCGTTAGACGAGCCCTCACACCAAAAACTCTGGCATTGTGTTTACAATACTGCCGACGAATGCGCAACACGCGACGCGTACCGAAAAAATAGTGTTATCTCTTTATCTCCCACATTATTTGCAACTCTACTTTCTCTTTCTTGCATGAGTGAGCTCACTCATATCGATTGGAAACACAACGGCGCGGTCTCAGTACGGTGAGGGCGTATTTAACAATTTATATCAATGCATCTACGTAACGATTAAATTTCTCTCTTTATTTTTATCTTTGCTGAATGGTGTTCGAATTATGAATTTGAAATTATAACCTTGAGAACTCATTTCGATCGACTGTTTACGATTATAAGCGGATGGGGACGCGAGACGTCACTGTTTCAGAGATGCTTCAACAGGATGTTCGATAAACGAATTTGAATTTTGAATAGTGTGTCTACCATGAGTTGCCACTGTTAGATCGCCTGCTTTTCCTACAGTAGTAATAGTAGTTTCGGAGACACTTTTTATTGATTGTGAGACAAAATGGGCACCCGTGAATAGTATTTATTTGTAAATGACACCTTTTAGTGAGAAATCATTGCATCTCGCAGTGGCCAGCTCACATTATCATCATCATCTCAGCCGCAGTACAGCTGTCCACGTCAACTGCTGAACATAGGTAGCCCCCATGGATCTCTAAGTACTGGTCATAAGGTGGCTGTTGCCATACCCGCCACGCTTCACAAGCGGGTTGGCGAGCGCATTATGTTGATACACGAAAAGACGCTGCTTGTAGATCCCTTAGGAAATTCTTACTGCATCTACGGGCATTGCAGGGGCAACATTCATAGTTTGTAAACTTTTTATTTATCGAAGATTTTTATACCTACATATTATAACCTTGAGCTTTCAATGGATTTGTCGACTGTTTACATAAACAAGCGGATGGCACGTCACTATTCCAGAGACACTGGAACGGATGTAGACATCGAGTCTATATTTGAATTTCGAAGTTCCTTTCACAGTTCTTGAATCAGATGGAATACAAACCAAAATTCGTCTAAATCCTTAGACGAGATAAATTCGTTTAAGTCTGTCTAATCTAAACGGACTTTGGCAGAATAAAGCAATCAGTCGTCCAAGTAAGGCATGCAATTATCGAAACTTTTCGGTTATCGATAATCCGATAATTGGGCATTTTTTTAAAAAAACGTCCATGTAGATTTTTAGGTGATTAATAATTTTCTTTGAAACCAGCCTATTTCTAGATATTAGCAAAGTTTTTTTTAGGTTTATAGATTTATTTACGTTATTTTGTTTCGCTGTTTATTTTGACTATTTTTAAACAACAAATTGTAAAATAAGACTAAACTAGCTTTCGACACCCCTTAAAAATGTTTGTCCTACATAGTTAAATTTTATAGTAAATTTTTACCTATCTTGAAAGAAGGCCAAAACTGAATTATTTATATTTAAATACCTCATGACCATCTTATTTAAACGTAATAAGCGGGACCTTTAACACAAAATAATAACATTTTATCAATTAAATTGTGTAAAAAAGTTACAAAATGGAAACCTGAACAACTTTCTGGCTCTAAAAAAGGTAAAAATCTTTTGGAAATGCAATTTGTTTGTTATTTTGCCACTATGTTATACATCTCTGAGGAATAGCGAAACATTTGAAATAATTTAAAAAAAAAATTTTTTTTTATTCCTAATTGTCCATTTATCGCTCTATTTTTCGATCAGTATTGATAATTATCGGTTTTTGGTAAAGAAAAATACCTTCATGTTTCGGTTTCTTTTTTACCTCTACCTGTCCAATCTACCTACTTATTTAAATAAGAACGAGTATGTTTAGAACATTATTATTTATTGTAGTATTTCTGCTAATTATATACTTTTATTTGACTTAATTTTTTAATAAGTTATAAGTACCTAATTTTACAGAGCGTAAAAACGTTTCAATGATGCTGTTGTTATTTTCTTGTGGACTGGCTTCCTCAGTACAGGCTGAGCCTAGTGCCGACAATAACTGACAATAACCGATAAAACGACAATAACCTTACCTAGCTAATAAGTGCCCAGCATAACATTTTTTGTATCCACAACAGTATAGGCTCTATATCTCTATGGCTCTGTTATACTCTATGCTCTTTAACTTGTGTTTTTATTAATATTGTGACACCTACATAATTTTTGCTGTAAATTAATATTTTTTCATATAAAATGCAATAAAAATATTTAGTTTTAATTCCGCTTATGCTGAGATGCAGGAGCACCGCCCTCCCGCCCGCTAATTATGCACATGCAGGGAGAACTAGCTTGTCAGTGCAGCATGCATACCCAAACCTATACGACGGTATTTGTCGTATAGGTTTGGATGATTGATTACTTATCTCGCGACAGGTTTTGCAACAGGCATTTGACAGCAACGATTGCTGTCGAATGTCAATTTTGTATTAGAGAACAGCAAGGAATTGACATTTGACAGCAATCGTTGCTGTCAAATGTCAATTTTGTATTAGAGAACAGCGAGGAATTGACATTTGACAGCAATCGTTGCTGTCAAATGTCAATTTTGTATTAGAGAACAGCAAGGAATTGACATTCGACAGCAATCGTTGCTGTCAAATGCCTGTTGCAAAACCTGTCGCGAGATAAGTAATCACCCTACGGGCCGTGGGGTGCCGGCGGTAGAATGTTACCTCTCCTCTCATGCCCGTGCATGCAGTAAGAGCCTGCCAAGGGATAGGTACCTCCGGGAGATGTGCTGCAGCGACTTTCCGTGTTTCAACATCCCGAACTGCGCTCGCCAACCCGCCTGCCAAGCGTGGTGAGTATGGCAACTACCCCTCATGGAGATCCATGAGGGAGGCCTGTGTTCAGTAGTGGACGTTCTACGGCTGAAGTTATGAAGCTCGGAGAATGGTATAGGAGCAAACTGTGGGTTACCTAGCTGTCTTGTAAATTAGCCAAGCGTGAGTCACCACGCCTACAGAAAGTTGATAGATTTAAAAATAACTAATACTGAAGTGACTAGTAAGATAGTTTGTGGTTTCGCTAATTATCAGCGTTTTAGGGTTCCTTATAGGACACGTCGATCCTAATTCACATTTTAAAAGTGTTAATATTTCCTTTTTACATCTAAGTATCCTTCTTAGGCCTTCTCATTGCCGTGGGGTGCCGGCAGTAGAATGTTGCCCCCCGTCTGGCCCGTGGATGCAGTAAGAGCCTGCGGGATACCTCAGAAGGATGGGCAGCAGCGTCTTTCCATGTATCAACATCCCGTACTGCACTCGCCAACCCGCCTGCCAAGCGTGGTGAGTATGGCAACTACCCCTCATGGGGATCCATGAGGGAGGCCTGTGTTCATCAGAGGACGTTTTATGGCTGAAATGATGATGATGAATGATGAGATAAAACCTAACATAAAAATCTTAATCCAATCAAGTTTCTACTAATAAAGTTTACATTCACATCAAAGAAAAAAGTGGACAATTATGGAGTGTAAAATAATTAAACTAACAGTCTAAGGACTTTTGAAAATATGATTAATGTATTTTAATTATTTAATTAATGTAACAGGAAAATAAAAAGAAAAACAAGTCATACAAGTTACGTCGCTGATCGTCTACAAAGTTCCTCCTAAATAGCGAGCCTAAATATGGAAAAAGAGAAATTGAAAATATCGATTTGTGAAAAAATATCATTATAAGTGCGCATGGAGTATAAAAACATTAGACGCATAATTGGTACCAGTTAAAGAGCAAAACGCTACTTAGAATAGTCAGTTTACAAAATAAGAACAAAACCCATTTAAATTGAATAAAGCACATAATTGAATGCGTTCGCTTCGGATTTTTTTTTTCAAGTGAGTGAACAAGAAACCTCAATAATTCAACATACAAATCTTTGTTCTTTTTATTACTGAGAGACAGATAAAATGTAATAATTAAAAATATATTTAGATGGATACGATAATAATCTTATCAAATTAAATACTCCAGTAACCTTAAGTAATTTATGCACAATATAAATTGTACTTTACGCTGCCCAATTTAAATATTTTAGGAGTTATCGCATAATTAAAAATGTTTCACATCAGACAGCCGTCCAATGACTATTTTTTTTCCAAGTGAGGAAATGAACAGTATTAAAATTTCACTCTTTCAAGTCGTTATTTATTTATTTATTAGGAAAACCAGCAGCACATAAATAGACTTTAGGCTAATAAAATAGTTAAATATAATAAAATAAAATATAAAGAGTAAATATGTCATATGTTGTAAAGGTTTTAATATATTATTGATTTGATTTGATTCACGTATAGAAAGAAAAAATTGTACATAAGTACCTATATTGTAATATTTACCTCTCTGAGTATATCAAACATTTCTCTTAAAGCTCGAACCCGCATTCTACGTCTTTGATCTTCTTTTATCGCAGCTAAAATTAGTTTAGGAAACAAAACGCTGCGTTTCCATAACCCATTTATCGTTCTACTCTGTTATTATAGATTCCCGACATTTCTCCAGACAGCTAAAGCGATCAAAACAAAATAAATCACAACACACCTCAATTATAAATAACATTTCAAACCATAGAGAATCTTTCAGTCGTCGCAACCTTCCCGCGCCGGGCGGACATCTTGAATTGAATTCCCGAACGAAACGCCGCCGCCATGTTCCAATTTTTCAAACGAAAAGGCGGGAAGGTCGACCCGCCTACGTCAGTCTGTCACGCGTCAAACAGCAGCGCGAACGAACACGAAAAAAACAAAGATGTAGTCAACCTACTCATCCCCGAAACGAACTACAATCAGAAACCTTCAAACTTCGGCTCAATACTACAAATAATGGCGGGTAAGAAGAAAAGAGGCAGGAAAAAAAGGCAGGAAGCCTCTAAGCCAAAGGAACAGGGACATTGTGAATCCGAGCGCGCGCCCGTCTACGTCACCGAAGCTGAAAATAAACCGGCCGCACGAGACGACCCAGCTGAGTGTATCAGAGCTTTGGTGCTGCAAAAATACGCAAAAACTGACCAACACGTGTCTAAAGTGTACGTGGAACCGGATTTAGCGGAGAAGCAACGCACAGAAGCATTGCTTAGAGAGATCGCGCGAAGCATAGACTGTACTGTGGACAAACTTAATGACCAACAGATGGGTAATACGGACAGTAACCACGACCCGATATACCACACTATAGAGGACAACGGAAGCAACAGCACAATAGACTCGTACAAGAACGATTTGAAGGCCGAATTGAACAGATTGTCAGATAATCGAGAAGTAGAGTCGCCTAATAGTATTAAAAAATCTAATTTGAAACCGCCGAGAGTCGAGGAAGGTTGCTCCGATGACGATCGAAGTGACAATGGAAAGAAAAAGGTTACTTTTAGAAAACACATAATATTCGACGATGGAGAACAACAGACTGATGAAGAGAACGATTCTTTCGAATCGTTATCGTCTGAAGAAGAAGACGAATACTTAGAGGATTTAAACAAAACCGTGATAAAAATTAACGCGCCTTCTGACGAAGAGAATAGGACTTTAAGTGACGGAATTGACGAAGAGAAGAGGATTTTCAGTGACAATAGTGATAGTGGATATTTAGAATGTGATAAAAATGGTTCTGGTGATGAGTTAACGACTGTCAAAGGAGAGTTAGAGAGTGAGAGTGAAAGTGAGACGGAGGAAGAGATAATTGAAGAGATTATCGAAGAGGAGATCAGTGACGAGGAGTTTGAAGAGGTGGTCGAAGAGGAGGTGGAAGAGGAGATCGAAGAAGAGAAGGAGAATGAAAACACGTAAGTTGTTTACAAAATAAGACATGGAAGCGGACATTTTCCGCTTTATTTATCTTTACTTACACTCAACGGCTGGGCATTACGAAATATTAGTTTATTTATAAGCATCAAGCTAGGAATAGAATCTACACCAACCAAATAATATGAAACAACAAAAGATCTGTTAATATTAGTGACAGTAAAATGAACGGTTTTTAAAATTCTTATCGTAAAGCTTGCGGATCTGACTTGCGTTTCATCTGAAATTCGGAACGCTGTAGGTAATCGTCTATAGGTTCCTTCACAATTTTTGTTAATGTTTTTTGACGATTCTCTACGTGGACGGATGATGAGGTAGACCAAAGAAAATATGGATGGATTGTGTGAAAGATGATATAAGCAGCAAAGGAGTGAATATCGAGTTGACGTCTGATAGAGAAGAATGGAAGAATATGTTGTGCCGACCCCACGTAATATGGGATAACGGCAGGGTAATGATGATTGACGATTCTGTAACACGCATTATGAGATAGAAAATTTCCTTATATAAGAAGAATAATTTTCTTCAAAACATAACTTACAAAACAGTTTAGATGCGTAGGTAACATATAAATAAAATGAAAAGACTTAATGTTTAGCTTATTCTAATAATATTAAGTCTACCAATGGAGTAAGCATCATATCAAAAATGTCACTACCTAAACAATTTAGATGTCATTACGTTCCGTGCTAGTCAAAAGACTGTGTTACGGCAAAGTAGTAATTCCCACCCCATAGAAATACGGATCATAATAGTGGCGCAAAAACATTTTTTACCTGCTTATGAAGACAAAAGCGTTTGATATAAATAGACTAGGTGTCCTGGCGAACTTCGTATCGCACCTACTACAACCACTGCTTACAACTACCCTATAGCCTTCCTCGATAAATAGGCTATCTAACACTGATAGAATTTTTCAAATCGGACCAGTAGTAGTTCCTGAGATTAGCGCGTTCAAGCAAACAAACAAACAAACTCTTCAGCTTTTTAAGGCTTTATAATATTACTAGTAGTTCCCTAGCATGCGGACAAACCGCTTAAAGTTTTGCATACTTTAAGCTTTTAATGCTGTGGGTAATAGAACCTCCTCTCATGCCCGTAGATGCAGTAAAAGTCCAAGGCATACCTCCGGAAAATTGCCAGCAGTGTCTTTCCGTGTATCAACATCCCAAGCTGCGCCTGCCAAGCGTGGTGAGTATGGCAACTACCCCTCATAGAGATCCATGAGGGAGGCCTGTGTACAGTGGACGTTTTACGACTGATATGATAATTATGATGATGATTATAGGCCTATATATAAGGTGTTCTTGGTATTCTTATTTTATACTAGCCGCACTCTGCGGTTTTACCCGCGCAGTTCCCGTTCCCGCGGGTATCCGGAGATAAAATATCGCCTATGTTACTCAGGGATAATGTAGCATTCTAATGGTGAAAGAATTTAGAAAATAGGTCCAATAGTTTTTGAGTTTATTCGTTACAAACATACAAAATATAACAACAAAATACAAATCTTTCCTCCTTTTAAGTAATATTGAGAGATATACATAGTTGTTTTGCATTTTTGAAACAAAGATAAACTGCTAATGCATAGAGTATAACACTGGCTCCTGAAACACAGTTATTAACTGAGTTCAGGAGCCTGTGGATTCACAACTTACTGTATCACAGTCGATATGTTGTCATCATCATCATTTCAGCTGTAGGACGTCCACAGCTGGACATAGGCCTCCCTCATGGATTTCCAGTTACTGCGGTTGGAAGCGATCTGCATCCACCGTCGACCTGCGGTCTTCACCAGGTCATCAGCCCATCTTGTTGGTGGACGTCCTACGCTGCGCTTGCCGGTCCGTGGCCTCCACTCGAGAACTTTTCGGCCCCTTCGGCCATCTGTTCATATTGTCAATAAAACATATTTTACTTTACCTATATCTTTTTTAGGGTTCCGTACGCAAAGGGTGAAAACGGGACCCTATTACTAAGACTCCGCTGTCCGTCAGTCTGTCACCAGGCTGTATTTAATAAACCATGATAGCTAGAAAGTTGAAATTTTCACACATAATTGTTTTCTGTTGCTACTATGACATCAAATACTAAAAAATAATAAAATATATATTTATTGGGGGCTCCCATACAACAAACCTAATTTTATTACCGTTTTTTGCTCGATAAGCGACAACAGATAGACGCTTGAAATATTTACAGAATATTTAATTGTGTAGGCTATGTACTTTTTGCCTCTCTCAAGGTTTGGGCTTGTAATAAAAGAGTTCGTTGCACGATAAAAGGTAAATATAATCAGTAAACACGGGATAAAATATACAACAATTACAATCTAAAACAGGGTAAAACACAATAGACCGCGGCGCGCTGATGCGGCCGGGTCGCGGATTTCGGCGTAATGGCGGATCCGCGGGAAGCGTCCGCGCACGCCACCTAGCCGAGGTTGGCAGAGGTGAGAGGGTAAGAGAACTACCTATTGAACGCGTAAGGTGCGTTCTAACACAAGAGTTAGAGGCGCGTTTGTCGCGCTACAATTGTATTTTAACTTTAAAAATTAACAAATATTTGAGGTGGACTCCCATACAAAAAACGTGATTTTTATGCCGTTTTGGCTCGATATTATTAACGGCAACAGATAGACGCTTGAAATATTCACAGAACATTTAGTCATATCATTGTTTTAAACAAGTTGTTTTGCCAAATAATGGTACTGAACCCTTCGTGCGTGAGACCAACCCTCACTTGCCCGATTTTTATAATTTCAGACCAGTCTTCAAACTCCGTAAATGTTAGTATTCAAAAGTGATTATGCTGCTTATTTTGTAAGTCATGACAGTTTCATCATCATCATTTCAGCCATAAAACATCCACTAATGAACAAAGGCCTCCCTCATCGTCTTGGAGACCCATGAGGGGTAGTTGCCATACTCACCACGCTTGGCAGGCGGGTTGGCGAGCGCAGTTTGGGATGTTGATATATGGAAAGACGCTGCTGCCCATCTTTCAGAGGTATCCCTTAACAGGCTCTTACTGCATCCACGGGCATGAGAGGAGAGGGGCAACATTCTACTGCCGGCGCCCCACGGCAAACACAGTTTATTTGACAGTTTACCTACAATGAACGCCAAAACAACATCATTATTCAACGTAACGCTGAAAACATTGGCATTAAATTATATTTATATCAAAACAAAGCTCGGATGGAAACCAAATTACTATTGAAAGCAGGACAGGTAAACAGACGTCGCAAGTGTAAACAAATAAATAATGCAGCAAATTTTCAAGGAACACTGGCCACGATTTTCCAAATTAGCCAATTTTAGATTAAATTTTTAGTAATCAAATACCTACTGTTTTTTTGAGAAAAAAATATCCTATCCTATAATATATAAAAGTGAAAGTAAGAATGTATGTATGTTCCCTTTTCACGTCAAAACTGCTGGACCGATTTCGATTAATTTTACAGGAGTAGATTAGACCATGGAGACGGACATAGGCTACTTTTCGTTGCGTAAATTAAATCAGAAGGGGTTAAAATTGGGGATGAAAGTTTGTATGGAAAAAAAATTTAAACACATGTTTCAGTGTTAGTTGTAGCGTAGTAGTAGGGTAGTAGTAGGGTAGTTGTAGGGTAGTATATGTTATAGTTGAACAAACGTTATTAATTATTTTACGGTTCAAATCACAATATTTTCACCTGATAATAAAAAAATTACGAAGGATAATTTTTGCTCGCATTTGTGTTTGTACTTCAAGTGTATCAATGTTATACTCTCAAACAACATCTCAGAAAATAGGCAACGACATTTAGAAGAATACTGAATAGTTAGATTGTCTGAAAACCTTATTAAAAATTTTTGAAACGAATTTTAATAGAATTTATGTAGGCTGCGCCCGTGCGCACTCCTTCAGAAACCCGCCGCTGGAGTAATCGAGCCTTAAGTGTGTCTTAAGGATGAACGAGTCGCTCATCTTTCCATACAAACGTGGAAGGGTAACTACTCCACTGTTTGACGTCAACCATCCAACACTAAGGATTATATCGATTTATCTCGTCATAATCTATGTTTGTATACACCCGAAACCGTAAAAAAAGTATTTATTTCAAAAATACAAGCTTCTAAACTTTCGTATTTCAACACTGATTTTAGCCCAACTTTGGACGAAACTAAATAATATAAGGAGAAAAAAAACTCAAAAATAAACCCGTTCCGACATAGTTTAATTATTCAAAAGTTGAAATAAATGTTTTTTTGAAAAGATTACACTCAAATTTTTCTATAATAACCCTTGTGCTAAAAGTCTATTCACATATTTTTGCGCGGTCGGTTTAGGAATTAATCTATTTATTTATTTTTTATTTATTTATTTCAGGACATCCAACAAAAAAATCACATAAAAACTTCAATTAAGATTAAGGTCTAAATTGTCTTAAAGGCTGTGTGTTTTTTTACACAATTGCACAAATTACATATGAAAAATCCAACTATGTAAAATCGACGACCTCTGTGGCGCAGCGGGCGAAGGTCCGCCTGCGACGCAAGAGGTTGCGGGTTCGATTCCCGCCTCAGGACAAATGTCTGTACCTAAGATTTGCAGATATTTTTGTTCAGGGTGTTCTGGATGATTTTCTATAGTCAATATAATTATAAAAAACTCTTCCGTTACTGAGTGACTGACAGACAACGCACAGCCTAAACCACTGGACCTAGAGACTTGAAATTTGGCACACATATACCTAGAGGTGCACTAAGAAGGGATTTTTTGAAATTCCCACGGGAACGGGAACTACGCGGGTGATACTGCGGGGTGCGGCTAGTTCTCTATATAACAAAAAATATACATCTATGTATTGTATATCAGTCATCTAGTCTTACCCATAACACAAGCTCTGCTAAGCTTGGGGCTAGATGATGCTGTGTGAATTGTCCAGCAATATTTATTTATTTATTTAACTACTAGTAAGCATAGACAATGCGCAAAACTAAAAAAATCTTTCATTTGTGCTGAAACAGCCAAAGGAAACTGTAACAAGTTTTATTTGCATTTATATAAAGTTACCTGCTTATTATATTGTAAAGCCGTGTTGGCCGAGTGGTATGTACCCCCGACTTTCAATCCGAAGGTCGTGGGTTCGATACCGGCCGTGCACCAATGGATTTTTCTTTTTTGAAAAATGTATGTGCACACTTAACACGTGCTTTATCGGTAAAGGAAACATCGTGAGGAAACTCGCGGCTTAGTTAGCTTCAGACGTATTGACCTGTTCTTTCCTCTGAATAATAGCTGACTGAGCTGAGAGGATGGTATAGGTGCTGGGCAAGCCTAATCCATCTAACAATGTCCCAGGCACTGCAGCGTCCCGCACAGCATGATTACCAGTTGCTGACGCTGTATAAATCATCTATAATAGATGCAAAGGCCTTATTATATTGTACTGCAGCAGCGTCCCGTACAGCATGATTACCAGCTGCTGACGCTGTATAAATCATCTATAACATATTCAAAGGCCTTACTTTGTATTTATGTAGGTATTGTCAAATTTCTCCAACATCGAAAAAAAAGTGTGAGCAGATCAAAATTCCAAAAATCTAAATACAAGATCCTTTGTACGTAGGCACATTGGCATCAAATCAAAATGTTTGTAAATCATCTCTAAAAGCGATTTATGAATCAAAACATTTACGCGTGAGATCACTTGAGATTCGTAGACTTGAGATATTAGCAAATCTATTCTGTTATCTAATGGATATCCAGTCGCTATTTATACAGTTGAAGCATCAGGTACGGTTTAAACTTATTTGTTTTATGTGTTTGATTAATTTTGGGCAAATTTTATCAATTTATGGATGTAAGTCTGAATAAACAAACTTTTTATTTATTTAAACAGACTTTAAAAGCGGAAAAGCGCGAACGCGACTCGCGCCCCAAGGGTTCCGAAATTATACCATTATACCAATAATTATACTCCGTCCGAGATAACGCTGCAAATAATGTAAACAAAGAACTGTCACTGTCAAAGCACTAAAATCAGAAATAAAGGACAACTTATTCTACAATAAATTCAAAAAACTACTTATAAAAAAAAAGAAAAAAAATGTTATTATTCCTTGAATGATTATTGAATTGACTGAGAAATTTTTATTACAAATCTAAATAATGTAGGTACCCAATTTTGACTTTAGTTCCCATTAAAATTATTATTGTATTTTAACTACCTCACCGTGACTTTTTTAAGAAATTATATAATATTGAATTGTATGTACCGTTTCCTTCATTTGACCTCTATATGTTTTTGTAATGTTATTTGAAATTATCTCAACATGAATCAATAGTTTTGACTTAAATCCGTATTGTTCTTAATTAACTTGACTTAATTTGAATCTTATTTTATCTATGACGTCTTATTAAATACCCACTGAATGTGTACTCACTATTTATTGACATAAAAAACAATGTAGTAGTTCCAAATTAGCCAATTTTAGATTCAATTTATATCAATCAAATACCTACTGTTTTGTTCAGAAAAAAATATCCTATCCTATAATATATAAAAGTGAAAGTAAGAATGTATGTATGTTCCCTTTTCACGTCAAAACTGCTGGACCGATTTGGATGAATTTTACAATAATATAGGGTGTTTGGAAGGTCGATGCAAAGCTGTGGAGGGGGGGGGGGGGTAAGTCACCTCTTTAGACATCTATCTTGGCTAGATTACCTACGTCCAATGTCGTCGAATCAATGAAGTTATCATAATATCCATGATTTTTTAAAAAAATACCAAAATCTATGCTTATTCGTTCATAGTGTTCAAACAGACAGTTATTAATATCTAAAAAATTATTTGCGTCCTAGCTTAATGTGTATTCAATCGATAAACACCAATGCAATCATCTGTATCCACATAACTAACTAAATGGGAGGTGTTTAATAATTTAACGAAAGGGCATTGATACTGGATGTTTTTAAAAATGTTTGAATGTTTTAGTCTACTCTATTTTTTTTTTAATAGCATTATTAATTTTTTTTTTTTGATCAATGTTTAATTATTAAACACCTCCCATTTAGTCACTTATGTGGATACAGATGATTGTATTGGTGTTTATCGATTGAATACACATTAAGCTAGGACGCAGATAAATTTTTAGGTACCTACTAGTAACTGTCTGTTTGAACACTATGAACGAATAAGCATATGATTTTGGTATTTTTTTCAAAAATCATGGATATTATGATAACTTGGAATTCGACGACATTGGACTAGGGTAATCTAGCCAAGATAGATGCTTAACGAGGTGACCTATCAACGGCTTTGCATCGACCTTCCAAACACCCTGTTTAAGTACTGAATCTCTTTATACTGAACCGATTTTGAAAATAATTTTACTAATAAAAAGCCACGTTATTTATGAGTGTCATAGGCTTTAATCATATTCGCCGTGGAGTGTCGGCAGTAGATTGTTATCTCTCCTCTCTTACCCGTGGATGCAGTAAGAGCCTGCCAAGGGATACCTCCGGAAGATGGGCAGCAGCGTCTTCCCGTGTATCAACATCCTGTACTGCGCTCACCAACCCGCCTGCCAAGCGTGGTGAGTATGGCAACTACCCCTCATGGAGATCCATGTGGGAAGGCCTGTGTTCAGTAGTAGACGTTTTACGGCTGAAACGATGATGATGATATTGGCGCTACACAGGAATCGCACCGACGACCTTCCAATCGCGGAAACCGGAAGCTTTAACGCAGACGCAGGCATTAAAACAAATTTCGTCGTAACATTTTACAGCGAGATATTATTCTTTTTAATGGCTACCTACCGAGATCGCTAACATGTTGAATGGGTGAAAAGAAAATTCAGTATCATCTCGCGGAGATTTAAAAGATTTCGTTCGTTTTACATTTATCGAAGCGTAGAAAAGGTGAAGATAAAAAAAAATGATCAAGCGCGAGTCAGACTCGCGCATAAAGGGTTCCGTAGTAAGCGAAAATTCCAATCGTCTACAGGTTGGCGTTATTAGGATCGAGCAAAAAACGGCATAAAATTACAATGACATTTGTTGTATGGGAGCCACCCATAAATATTAATTTTATTCTGTTTTTAGTATTTGCTGTTATAGCGGCAACAGAAATACATCACACAAGCTCTGCTTGGGGCTAGATGATGCTGTGTGAATTGTACAATTTATCAACAAGAAAAAAAACAAAGGATTTTTTTGTTTATAGCTCTTTTATATAAAGTACCAGTAAGTGATCTATGTAAACCTCTTTACTAATATCCAGCATTATTTATTTCACCATCATAATATAAATAAATAAATAAATAATGCTGGACAAATCACACAGCATCATCTAGCCCCAAGCTAAGCAGAGCTTGTGTTATGGGTACTAGATGACTGATATACCTACTTAATACATAGATAGATATTTTTATTATTAGAAAAACACCCAGAACACCCTGAACAAATATCTGCAGATCGTACAGACCTTTGTCCCGAGGCGGGAACCCGCAACCCGTTGCGGGTTCGATTCCCGCCTAAATTACATATATGACATTATAAAAGATTTGAAAGCAAACAAAAAAGTCCGCTGAAAAACATTTCTTATTATCGGAAGCGAAACTCCGAATCTTACAAGTTGTATACAAATAATTTATGAGTTCATTTTATATTTATCCCGAATCAGCGTCACACGTGCGTCAAATCCAAGATGGTGGCCCTGAGACGTCAAAGTTCGGGAATCCCGTATTTCAGTAGGTAGTACACAATGGTCTTTGTGGCAGATATTTGTTTTTGGTAGCGCTATAGTGGCCTTGTTCTGAGGATTTTGATTTCACAAAGGAGTATTCTTTGCCTATATTTCTACACTAATATCATCATCATCATCATAATTTCAAGTAAGACGTCCACTACTAAACACAGGTCTCCCTCATGGATCTCCATGAGGGGTAGTTGCCATACTCACCACGCTTGGCAGACGGGTTGGTGAGCGCAGTATAGGATGTTGATACACGGAAAGACGCTGCTGCCCATCTTCCGGAGGTATCCCTTAGCAGGCTCTTACTGCATCCATGGGCATGTGAGGAGGGGTAACATTCTACTGCTGGCACCCCACAGCAATACAAACAAACAAACAATCAAATCTTTCCTCTTTATTATTAGTGTGTGTGTCATAAGGAGGAAAGATTTGATTGTTTGTTTGTTTGTATGTAGGCTCCGAAACCACTGGACCGATTTGAAAAATTCTTTCACCATTAGAATGCTACATTATCCCTGAGTAACATAGGCTATATTTTATCCCCGTATTCCCACAGGAACGGGAACTACGCGGGTGAAACCGCGGAGTGCGGCTAGTATTTTATACTTTAACACCAATTGTGAGTTTAATGCTAAAGCATTCTATAGTAGCAGAATCTGTGGTAGTAGAACCTTTGTAGAGTTCATCCGGGGAAGAACTACCACCATACCTATTTCTGCTGTCAAGCAGTAATGTCTGCATTGCTGTGTTCCGGTTTGAAGGGCAAGGGGGCCGGGGAAATGACGGGCACACGACCTTACAACTCTGTCTCAGGGAGACGGGCGCAATGCAATGCAGCGTTGGTCACGTGCTTGGTGAACGTGATCACCGCGGTTTTGCAGTTGTAATAGGTAGAGGTTGCTACTTTATATTCGATGGGCCTTCGGCTTGTCCCGTCATTAGGTCGTAAAATAAATCTGGTCTTGCAGAATTATTAAATGACGTTTTAAAAAAAAAGTCAAAATTGTTAATTGCAACCACGTTGTCGATGCCGTATCTTCCGGAAGATGGGCAGCAGCGTCTTTCATCAACATGCTGTACTGCGCTCGCCGTCCCGCCTGCCAAGCGTTCACCACGTTTGGTATGGCAACAGCCCTTCATGATCAGTGCGTAATCTTTGTCCAGCTGTGGGCGTCCTACGGAGTCTATCGATCTAGTGACCCCCCCCAGAATTAGAATCGTCATCATTTCAGCCGTAAAACGTCCACTACTGAACTAAGGCCTCCCTCATGGATCTCCATCAGAGGTAGTTGCCATACTCACCACTTTTAGCAGGCGGGTTGGCGAGCGAAGTACGGGATGTTGATACGCGGAAAGACGCTGCTGCCCATCTTCCGGAGGTATCCCTTGGCAGTATCTTACTGTATCCTCGGGCAAGACAGAACGGGCAGCATTTACTGCACCCCACGTCATCCTTTTCTCTTCTAGTAATCATGAAATTTCTCCATTTTCCAGGAAATCCCTGGTCAGCCACGATGGAAAGTTCCAGAACCAAGTGGAGAGCAGGGCGGAAGAGGCGGACCAAACGAGGGCCATGATCGCCGCGTGCAGGAAAGAGATAGAGAACAAGGACCAGGAAATTGAACGTGAGTGATAGAGATAGCTAGAGTTTTGAGTAGACCGTTTTAAACTGAGTTTAGTTACAATATTCCGTCACGGTGGCAATATTACCCCACAAGAGTATTACTTGCCGCTATGTCTCGCGTTTGTCGACTATGAGAAAGCCTTCGATTCGATTGCACATTGGCAGTACTTGAGGCGCTACAGCGATGCCGTATTGTCTCTCGTTACACCGAAGTGTTGAAGTGTTTGTCTAAAAACGACACTCAAAAATCAAAAAAAAAAAAAAAATCAAAAATATTTATTTGGCACAATACACATTTTGTTACATAAACTTGTTAGAACGTTGAACTACTGCGATAGTTAAAAAACTGTGTTGCAGAGTCAGCGCCCACCTCTGAAATACTGTAACTAGTTTACATGATTTACATACATAAAATAGTAACTACAGCAATAAAATTATAATAAAAAGTTTAAATAATTGTAGATTTACTGGATACAAATTTGATAAAGATACAAAGAAAAATACATAATAAGAGCACGCGCGCGTGTGTGTGTATGTGTGTTTATGTGTGTGTGTGTGTGTGTGTGTGTGTGTGTGTGTGTGTAGCTGTGTCACACTATGTCAGTCCGAATACAATAACAGAAATCGAAGGATGTTCCCTTTAAAAGCGGCGTAAGACAGGGAGACGTAATCTCTCCGATACTGTTTACCACCGCTTTGGAAGATGCCTTCAAGCTCTTGAAATCAAAAATACTATGTATTAATATTAACGGCGAATACATGACCTTCGGTTTGCCGACGATGTCGTGGTCATGGCAAAGTCGATGGAAGAACTCAGCAGGATGGTCGATATCCTCAATCGAGTGTCTTAACAGGTAGGCCTTAAAATGAATATGGACATGACGAAGGTTATGTCGAATGTTCATATTGCGCCTACCAACCATAACTTGGTTGAGAACTCAGCTCTTGAAGCGACGCGTATATCCAAGCTTGGTATCTTAGCAAAACAAGTCTCAATGTCTTAGTATGTGCTTTGTGCTTGATTCCCGGGAAAGAGATGCAAAAATGTGTCAGTAGCGTGATGCATCGTGGTGCTAACTCGCCCTGAGACATGTGTCATTGATCTCACTTCTACAAAGTTGTGTTGGGAACGTATACGTAGAACAAACAGTCCATATGTATCCCATATAATTATAATTATATAAGTACATATTTGCAAAACTTATCCCATAAAAAACCAGTCAAGTGCGTGTGGGACTCACGCAACGAGAGGGCCGTGCCGTCTACTACTATAAATTATAAATCCGAAAGTCTGCCTTTGGCGTCATAGTCCGGTAACGTTGTCATGGCCATTCTGCGGTCAACAACATTATATTGTCATTTCGAAAAAAAAAACTGCCTTTGGCGGAATCAATAACAGCTCTTTGGGCGGGATATGAAACAAGATATACCTGCAGACACTTTCTTCTTCTTTAAGGCTTTGGCTTTTAATCGGGGCCACTCTGCCAATATCTGCTTATTTATATAAGCTAGTCTATACTAATATTATAAAGAGGTAAAGTTTGTGAGTTTCTGAGGTTGTAGGGGGTAATCTCTGGATCTACCGAACTGATTTTCAAAATTATATTACTAATAGAAAGCCACAGTATTTGTGAGTGTCATAGGCTATAAATTAGCGCCCAACGAAGTGGGCACCGGGTCAGCTAGTGTAATATAAATCCTACAGGAGATCGTATGACTAAGGCTGGTAGAAAATCTTCTTAGTTTGAACGTGCTCGAGAGATTTTTAGAATCATCATCTTAGGCCGTCCTCTGATGGACATAGGCCCTCATGCAACTCCTAGTACTGATCATGAGTTGTTGCCATACTCACCACGCTTGGTAGGCGGGTTGGCGAGCGCAGTTTAGAGTGTTGGTACTCGGAAAGCCTCTGCTACCCGTCTTACGGAGGTATCCCTTAGCAGATTCTTACTGCAATCACGGGCAGTGGAGTGGACAAATGAGGAGTTTTAGAGTTCTTTTTTTAACATTCTATACTAATATTATAAAGAGGTAAAGTTTGTGAGTTTGTAGGGGTTAAAGATACAAAAGTATAACAATTTTATCATTATGACATGGATAATTATTAAATAAACGATTTTAATATAAATTGCATGAATTAGGATACCAATAGGATATTATATCTTCTCTATATGACATATTTCATAAGACAAAACTAACTAGCAACTTAAAAAAAACATAAGTTGAAGTAGTAATGAATATGACTTTGCAATCAATTTGACATTGACTTTGACTTCTCCATCCATGACTCCATGTTATTCTGACGCAATAGATCTAGGATTTCCTGCCATTAAAATGTTGTTCTAATTGCAAACACGTTTCGAAATAATTAACTAGTAAAATGTATAATTTTATGCGCTCCGTCTACCCACGTCTTGCAAACATATACTTTGTACATAAACATAGAAAGCATGTAATGTACATAATGAGACGTAGTTAAAAGAGTTTAATTCGCTTCTTTCCTTTACGTGGAAAGTTTTCTGAAGCGAACGAATTCAAATGCGCCACATTGATGCTTGCCGGCAGTAATATTACCCCTCCTCTCATGCCCGTGGATGCAGTAAGAGCCTGCTAAGGGATACCTCCGGAAGATGAGCAGCAGTGTCTTTCCGTTCAACATCCCGTACTGCGCTCGCCAACCCGCCTGCCAAGCGTGATGAGTATGGCAACTACCCCTCATGGAGACCCATGAGGTACATATGTTGCCATAACTTGTGTTCAGTAGTGGACGATACGGCTGAAATGATGAAATATTGAGCGAGCAAAGCGAGTGAAGATTATTGCTTAGGAGCAGCAAGTATATTTTCGATAATATTTAAATTTAACTGTATTTGCATGCTGAAAAGCTGATCATGGCTGTACTTAAATAGCTCTAACTCACACCATCTTGTAACCCATGTTCGCAAAATAAATGAAATTTGAATTTGAAATTTGAATTTGAAGTAGGACAATTTGGCATTGATGGTACTTGTGTATCATGTAGCACTCTTTGTCGAGGATATCGAACAGATGAGGATGAAATTTAAAGCATGCGAATATTACAATACAAATCGACTGTCGCGGGGGAATCATTGAGGAGAAGGACCATCCATTGCTGGACCGCGTTTGAAGTTTCTTAAACGCCTTGGATTCGACAATTGACCTTTTTCTCGAAGTTGGACGTTGTTGGATTATGTAATTGACACAAACATAAGTACGAAATTGAATCAGTATAATTTAAAGTTGATTAGTTTCTAACTCCCAGTAGATTGATAGACATTATTTTTATATCCTAGTAGCAGCGCCCCGCGTAATTCCCGTTCCTGTGGGAAACGGGGATAAACTATTGCTTAAATTACTTGTTGTTAATCTAGCTTTCCATTAGTGAAAGAATATTATAAAATCGGTTCAGTGGTTTGTGCGAGATTTTATTTTACATCTTGGGTTACAATATTGACTTTTTAGTAAGCATCACTATGTTTTCTAGTAATAAATAATGCCTTTACTCAGGGATAATGTACCAATCTAACAATGAAACAATTGTTTGAAATCGGTCTAGTATTTTTTGAGTTTATTCATAACAAACATATAAAATCTAAAATACAAATCCTTCCTCTTATCATTTTAGTATAGACTAGCTTTGGTATGACCGCCGCTGCACATGCTTTGTACCTATATAATGAAGCCTATGTGTTAATCCTGGTCAACATCTATGCGTGTGCAAAATTTCAGCTCAATCCGTAGGCTAGTTTTTGCGTGAAAGTATCAAACGTCCATACATTATCACAAACTTTCGCGTTTAGTTAGATATATTTATGTTATGTTTAGTGAGATAGTGAGTTAGAGATAGAATAAGCTCTAAAAACATTTAGGTAATAAAACCGACAGTGTAAAAGCTAACATCTTTGAACGCAGTAACGTTAACTCGAAAGTGCATAGCGTCGGAGAGAATGGTTATAAATAGCCCAGCATTTCGTTCTGCGCAGGTCAAGTGCAGGCCATGTGTTTTAGAGATTTATTGGTTTGTTGAGTTCTCACGAGGAACTGAGTTGCTAGGTATTATCTATAGATAGATGATGAGATTCACATACAAAATACAAATCTTTCCTCTCTATAATATTAGTAGGTACTTAAAGAAG
This sequence comes from Pasiphila rectangulata, assembly GCA_963082625.1. NCBI lineage: Eukaryota > Metazoa > Arthropoda > Insecta > Lepidoptera > Geometridae > Pasiphila > Pasiphila rectangulata. The sequence goes on along the minus strand of OY720264.1, from coordinate 8,089,494 downwards.
TTTAATAGATTACAAACTAAAATGTAACTCATCTATCGATACTAATATTTTAAAGAGACAAGATTTGTATTTAGATTTTTTAGAAAAGAATTAAAAACACGCAAGAGCCAAAACGACCTGATTTATTTTTCATGGAAAAATAATATAATCCATCCTAGTTACGAAAAAAGCCCGCCAAAATAACGACAAACCATAGACACCAATAAAACAAATCGTAACTTTTCAAACTGACATTCCACACCGCATACTACCGAGCTTGTATTATATCTATAGGCTGGCAGAATGCCCGCACTGTTGCTTTGTTCGAGAGACCCAATGACATTAGTATGACTCATTTTGCTGTTTTTATTTGCGTTAGGTTATAGGTAGTTTGTTGTGTTGTGTTTCATCATCATCTTTCATCTCTTTACCCGACTGCCAAGGAAGAGTATTGTTTTTCGCGCGTATCTGCACTGCATGTTTGTTTGTTTTCTTTATTTCCACGTATCTTGCAAACGGCTAGATGGATTTCAACTATTAAGGTATCTTTAGATTCGTCTTAAAAACCGAAAAGTCCTTAGATGGTATTAAATAAACAAAATGGCGGATTTTTGGCGCCAAACTGTAAGTAGGTAGTTCAGAATGGTTTGACTTAGAAAGCGTGGGATGGAGTGACGATTTGCAAAAGACGTTGGCAGATGCTGTTTGCTAGAAGGGCTTATATTTAGCAGAGTGGACTAATGTGAAAATGACAATGACGCGTTTTCATTAAAAACCTCCATTTTTTTCCCTAGAACCTTTTAGATGCAAAGATACGAACCTTGACTTTAAAGATAAATCTTTGTATAGATGGAGTTAGTTTTATTTTGTCTTGTCTTTTTATTTTATGGCTTTTTGTGTTTCGTTTTACATAGTTCCGCCAGTGTCAAGTTATTTAATCATTTTAAAATATATGTTATTAAAATTTTACAACAAATCAGTCATGACATCCCAATTTGACAATGACAGCAATTGTGATTATTCACAAACTTGCTTTCTCCGCTTGCCAGCTCCATCTGTTAAACGAAACGTAGGTTTAAACGAAAACACTTTTTTCTTTATTACTGAAAATGGAACATTAACTCTCTTTAACCCAAAATCAAAAATTACTTTAAGAGGAGAGGCCTTTTTGATGCGTCAATTTACAAAATAAAACAACACAAATAAAGCACATAATTGAATCTGACTTGAAGAGAACAGAGGAACCTAACTCGGTCGTTACAGTTCATTTCACAATTTTCTTTTGTCTCATGTTACGTTGGACGGAGTTGGAACAGATTGCGTCCCAAATAGTCTGGTCCTCTAGGTATTCTGACATTTTATAATAAGCTTTTGCAAAGATAGCGTTTGACAATGTATTTGAATTGATTCAATGATAAACTTCTGCAACTCACTTGGGAGTTTGTTGTAGAAGCATATACATTGCCATAAACGTAAACAATCCTGTATTAACAAGGATAACCATCATCCCAATCGTAGAACGTCCACTACTGGATACATTGTCCAGTAGTGGACGTTCTACGGCCTCATGGATTTAAAGACCATGAGGGGTTGTTGCCATACGCACAGCTCTTGGCAAGCGGGTTGGCGAGCGCAGTACAGGATGTTTATACACAGAAAGATGCTGCTGCCCATCTTCCGGAGGTATCCTTTACCCGATTCTTACTGCATCCACGGACAAGCAAGATAGGGCAACATTCTACTGCACCCGGAATATACAAGGATAATAACAAGGATGGCCGATGGGGCCGCAAAGTTCTCGAATGGAGGCCACGGACCGGCAAGCGCAGCGTAGGACCACCAACCAGATGGGTGATGACTTGGTGAGAACCGCTGGTCGGCGGTGGATGCAGGCCGCTTCCAACCACAGGTACTTGGAGATCAATGAGGGAGGCCTATGTCCAGTGGACGTCCTTCGGCTGGTATGATGATGATGATGATAAATAATAAGAAACAAATTCTTCTTTCAGAGTTAAAATGCGAGCTAGCAGCAGCGTACAAAGAGACGGAGATGGTGCGTCAGCGGGGCCAATCGCTGGAAGAAGACCTGACTGCGGCCAGGAGGTGTTCAGCCGACCTGGCAGATCAGCTGAAGAGGAAGCAGGGTGAGTAGATTTTGTGAAAGAAGCAGATGGTACTAGTATAACTTTTTGTGAAGAGTTTCATCCGGGGAAGTACTACCACCATTCCTATTTCGGTGGCCAATCTTTAATGTGTACCTACATTGTTGTGTTCCGGTTTGAAGGGTAAGGGGGCTGGAGACATTACATGAGACCTTACAACTTTATGTCTCAGGGTGACGGGCGCAATGCAATGCAGCGTTGGTCACGTGTCGTGAACGTGAGTCGACGCAGTTGTGGTAGTTGGATTTGCTATAAGATATTTGTTGTTCATTTAGATATTACAATGTCTCATCTTCTTTTTCAGAGGAACATCTGCGACATCTCAAAGAGGAACTGGATGACGCACAAGCGAGACGGGCGTCGTTGGAGTCCAGAGCTCTCGCGCTAGAAAGGGACAGGGATCGGCTTGAAGGGGAGAAGAAAGCCAGTGAGCAGCGCGCGCTAGAGGTAAGAGAGAGATGGACAGAGAACTGTAACTCCTGGAGTTCAGACGGTTACAGCTGTTCAGAGGTCATAAACTCTGTTCATAAGTGATGTATCTACTGAATCAAAGTGTGACGGATAATGGTGTGACGCAGCATACAGGTATCTCTCTGTGTGTCGGCTTTCTGTCTCAGCATTCAGATAGTTCATCATCGTTTCAGCCACAGGACGTCCACTGTTGGACATAGGCCTCCCTTATGGACTTCCAAGTATTGGAGCTGGAAGTGGCCTGCGTCCACCGCCAACCTGTATACCTTACCAGGTCGCCTGCCCATCTTGTTGGTAGACGTCCTATGCTGCGCCCGCCGGTCCGTGGCCTACACTAGAAAATTTTTCGGCCCCATCGGCCGTCAGTTCTTCGAGCGTTTTGTTAATAGGCGCTATAAGCCTGCTGAGTTATTTATTTAGATCAAGGGTTCCCAAACTATTTTGTAACACGCCCCCCTCCGCAGAATACAAAAAGTTCAAGCCCGCTACTGTACATCTTTGACGGACCTAATGATAAAACCTCTAAGAACAGCTCAAAGCAAGGAATTTGTAACGTAAAGTTATCAATGCACGAGTGCGGGAGTGTGTATTTGCAACCAGGGACAAGACGGACGATTGCGCGGGCTGAGCGGAGGGCGAGCTGGTGCGCCAGCTTTGTGGGGACGGGTTATGGATCGCGCCCCCCGCAAAATTGTCTTATGCCCCCCTAGGAGGGCGCGCCCCCTAGTTTGGGAATCCCTGCTTTAGATTAAGTTGTGATTATACTCCACCGTGTTCAGTATATTTTTTGTATTTTAAAGAACTTTAAAAACAAAAACAGTTCTTCGACCTAATTCTTTCCATACTTCGAGCAATCCTGCCCATCGCATTGCACTACCCACCTACGTACCTAGTATTGCACGGATTTTAAGCGAAACACTTGACATTTCCAGGCCTTAACAGCAGCGGAAGCGACGACAGCGAAATGGAGATCCGCACACGAGGCTGCGCGATCGCAGGCCGCCGCGCGCGCCGAGCGCATGCTGGCAGACTGCGAGTGGAAGATGCGGGAGCTGGAGAAACGAGCGAGGGACGCGGAGGGAAGGAACAAACAGGTATGATACAAACGAACAGGTATATGTCGCACAGGTTCACAGACAGTGGACTATGTCGTTCACAGACAGTGGACTATGTCGTTCACAGACAGTGGACTATGTCGCACAGACAGTGGACTATGTCGCACAGACAGTGGACTATGTCGCGGGTGTCTTGAGAAGGAGGAGACAGTGGAGCACGTGCTATTGCATTGCACCGCAACAAAGAACGCCAGATCGGAGACGGGACTGCAGGAGCTCATAGAGTCATGCCCTTCTTCTTCTACGACATCTGCATATCCTTCGGGAATGCTCAGGGAATGCTGCCGGCGGCCCAGAGTCCTTCTCCGGTACTTTAAGGAGTTGGGCTGGCTAGGGTCGGGCTAGCATCACGGGGGACAATGCACAATACACCCCTATGCGGGACGTCAGTGCAGATCTAGTTACCCCCACTAGAATAAGAATAAGAGGTATATGTCGCCATAAGAGCGCTAGAAGGCGAGAGATAGGAAATCAATAGACGAATCAGTCTCCTTAAAGCAATAGAGGCCTAAGGCGACATGGTGGTCAGCGCGAAGGGCAGCGAGGTCGCAGGCTGCAGCGTGCTGTGTGCATGCTGACCGACTGGAAGGTGAGGAAGCTGGAGAAACGAGCGAGGGACGTGGAAGGAAGGAACAAACAGGTATGATACATACAAACAAGTATACGTCGCCATAAGAGCGCTAGAAGGCGAGAAAAAGAAAGTTGGTGGACTAAAGCCCGCGAGGGATATACTCAACATAGAGTAGGAAGCGGAAAGTGAGGAGACAAATCCATCGTACTTACTAGAATGGGAAAATTTCGAGGTGGAAGAGAAAGTTAGAGAGCAAAGTATGTTAGGGTTAAGAATGGGAGACAGAGCTCATGCTAGTTCAAGGGAAATACAGACACAAAGTGCAGTAGAAAGCGTGCGCGAGAGATAGACTAGACATTATAGTCCGTATCTCGCTTTACAAAAGACACGGTACCATCATTTCAGCCGTAAAACGTCCACTACTGAACACAGGCCTCCCTTATGGATCTCCATGAGGGGTAGTTGCCATAGTCACCAGACTTGGCAGGCGGGTTGGTGAGTGCAGTACGGGATGTTGATACACGGAAAGACGCTGCTGCTCATCTTCCGGAGGTATCCCTTAGCGGGCTCTTACTGCATCCATGTGACCCTAGGGTCACCATAATCAATCAGTACCCTTCTCTCATTAAGACGGTGCTAACAAAAAAGGTTTCATGTAAATCGATCAACGCCTTCGGTTGTAATCGTCAAATACGCAGACAGACAGACAGACAGACGGATAGACAGACGGACAGACAGACAGACAGACGGACAGACAGAAGGACAGACAGACGGACAGACAGACGGACAGACAGACGGACAGACAGACGGACAGACAGACGGACAGACAGACGGACAGACAGACGGACGGACAGACGGACGGACAGACGGACGGACAGACGGACGGACAGACGGACGGACAGACGGACGGACAGACGGACGGACAGACGGACGGACAGACAGACGGACAGACAGACGGACAGACAGACGGACAGACAGACGGACAGATAGACGGACAGACAGACGGACAGACAGACGGACAGACGGACAGACAGACGGACAGACAGACGGACAGACAGACGGACAGACAGACGGACAGACAGACAGACGGACGGACAGACGGACGGACAGACAGACGGACAGACAGACGGACGGACAGACAGACGGACAGACAGACGGACAGACAGACGGACAGACAGACGGACAGACAGACGGACAGACAGACGGACAGACAGACGGACAGACAGACGGACAGACAGACGGACAGACAGACGGACAGACAGACGGACAGACAGACGGACGGACAGACAGACGGACAGACAGACATACAGCGCTATGCATATTAGGGAGCTTCGCCCTCTAAAAAAGCAGAAAAAACGTGTCTATTACTTCCGTATTATCTAACTGACGGAGTAAATAGAATTTTGATTTCCATACAGCTGACGGAAACGGTAGAAGAGCTGAAGGCTGCCCCGCCGACTCCCGCGCACGTCGCCGAGTTACAGCAGCTGCGCGGATTGGTCAACGAGCAGCAGCGTAACGTGCAGGTAGGTATACTCATACACTAAAAAGAAAGAAAGAGATGTTTATGTAGTTACACACATTTGTTTAAACTAGTTGTACCTACGCCACGAACGCATAGAACGAGCGAGCGACTTCTTTCAATGAGGCCCCATTGCATTTGAACCTGATTTCACGTAGCGATCTGGATTGTAAGTGATCTGCCGCGTAAAACTCATTCAATCAGGACACAAAACAAATTATACTTCAACATTATCTTTTAATGGTAAATGGAGTTAGGTGTTGACGTCATTTTCAGCTCCACGTTCAGTGCCGGATTTCCCAACAGGCTGAGTAGGAGCCTGGGGCGGCAATTTTAGACCATTACTTTTGGCCTTAGAGAAGCAAAAAAAATATTATTTAGGTACTTACCACAAAAAAATATTATGTAGGCATAAGCCTAGGGTGGCAAATTTAGACCATTACTTGGCCTTAGAGAAGCAAAAAAAAATATTATGTAGGTACTTACCACAAAAAAATATTATGTAGGCATAAGCCTGGGGTGGCAAATTTAGACCATTACTTGGCCTTAGAGAAGCAAAAAAAAATATTATTTAGGTACTTACCACAAAAAAATATTATGTAGACATAAGCCTAGGGTGTCAAATTTAGACCATTACTTGGCCTTAGAGAAGCAAAAAAATATATTATGTAGGTACTTACACCGCTGGGTTTCACGGGCCGGCCTGATCGGGGTCAGGGCAGACGGACACTGCGAAGGAATCGAACAGGGTTCGACACCTGGAAACCTCAAGGAATTGGCAGCAACCCCACCCATGATTTCGTACATCCGACGGGACCGGGATTTAGAGTAGCTCCCGATCCGAACACTACTATACTGTGTAGAAACGGACTCCCACAGGTACTTACACAGAAAAAAACGAGTGTCGGAAATTGAACAAAAAAAAACATTATTATACCTACTAATATCGCAAAAGAACTAAGATGTAAAGAGGACGATAGAGCACCAACCATAAAGTTACAATTTCACTGTTTTTGATTTGTCAGTGGGGCGGCAAAAATGTATTAGCCTACCTGGCGGCAAATTTGTTAATCCGTTACTGTCCGCGTTTTTGTTAGACTGACGATAGACATAACTTTTGAAACTATCATGGTTGTGAACACTATATGCAATATTTAAGGGATATTTACCATGATTTGATTCAAGAATCAAGAATCAAAAAATACTTTATTCAGTGCGGCCGCATGGACCTTATTGACGCGTCACAAATTACAAAATAAAACAACACAAATAAATAGAATAAAGCACATAATTGAATCTGTTCACTTCAGATGACACGCGAGTTAGGAAAAGAAGTGAACAGAAGAACCTAACTCGGTTGTTATAGTCATCATTTAACAATTTTGTTTTGTCTTATGTTACGTTTAACTGAGTTGGAGCAGATTCCGTCCCAAGTGGTTTTGTCCTCTAGGTAATCTGATATTTTATAATAAGCTTTATTGCACAGATTGCGTTTGATAATGTTTTTGAATTTATTCAATGATAACTTCTGCAACTCACTTGGGAGTTTGTTGTAGAAGCGTATACATTGCCCTTTAAAAGATATTTTCACCTTATGGAGCCTAGTAGTGGGCACAGCGAGTTTATTCTTATTTCTTGTATTTACTATTTTTGAGTTTCCCGATATTTCGGCGCAGTTCCACACGCCATGATCACGGATTAACTGAAGTCTTCTGCGAGTGGGTAGTCATTGGCAGACAAAATGATCTACCTCTCTAAGCCTATGTTCAGATGAACGCGCGGTGCCGCGCGGGTCATCTGAACAGTTCGATACAGAATTGTAGATCTTAAGCCGCGCGTCGCCGCGCGGTGCCACGCGGTCATGTAAACAACAACACTGATTTGTTACAATCTCAAACCGCGCGCCGAGTCAACCGCGCGGTGCCGCGCGGTCATCTGAACATAGGCTAAGTCTCTGACTGTGAATGATGGCCCTACTACCGGTTTCATCTTCGAACGCACGATTGCTCGATCACGCCACACAACACTATATCACTATTTATAGCAGATTTCTGGGTGTCGGATCTTTATGGCATGCGGATACCCAGAAATCTGCTATAGCAGACAGAACATCTTTTGGAGGCAGGCTTAAATCGCTGAATCGAGCTACATAAGGTACTACAAGTAATCTCAACTGAGCAAAATTATTCGTTAAATAATTATTCGTTCGCTTCGCTCACTCGTGCCATTAAGATTTAAGATAATCGTCTTCCTAACTCACTAAATACATGACTTCTATCTCGCTGACACGTGACATTACGCTCAATATGACACTCGACTCATTAAATCATGTATGGTACATTCATCATCATCAGATATTATCATCCCCTATCGGAGAATTTCAACAGCTACCTGGATTGGTCACCGAGCACCGACGCACCTTGCAGGTCGGACATTTTGATCGTTTGGTTGAGCATCTTAATCTAGGAAGATTGAAGCATGACCATTGACTTATGGCTCATGACCCATTGACGATTGATATATGAAGATCGACGCATGACCAGTTTGACCCACAACTAGTGACGCCTCATAACCTATTGACTAATGGCCCACAAATCTTTGACTCATGGGCCATAACTCATTGAATCAAGATAATAAAGCTTACAACAGCTACCTGGATTGGACCAACGCACCTTGCAACTCGCATAAATTTATCGTTTGGTTGTGCACCTTATCTGGGAAGATTAACGCATGACCAGTTTGACCCACGACCAGTGACTCCTCATAACCCATTGACTCATGGCACATAACTTATTGACTCATGGACGGCAACTCCTTGACTCATGGTCCATAACTCATTGACTTGTGGCCGACAACTTCTTGACTCATGGCATTTGAGTGAAGACGCTTAAACTCATTAATTGACATTTAAGATAAAGAAAGTAAACAACGAGTCATTTTATAATATTTTATAATATTTAACTCATGTCTAATCCAAACATAAGCATTGTATAATCATTAACGATTTATAAACGCTTTATTACAATTATGATCTTGTTTTCAAATCCTACTAAACCGATAAAGACGATCGTCAAGAACGGATTGAAGTAGAATTTATCTAATTTATTTAAAAGATTAACTTATTATTAAGGTACAGTCGCGTTCATAGTAAGCAGAGACGACATAAAATGGAACGAAAACGGCAAAAGAGCGGACTGAGCGGCCCGGGAGCGCAACTTTTTCTAAATTTATTTTGAACGTTTCCTCCCTACTTGCAATTAAACAATCACTTGAAATTATTTTAGTGTTAATATCAGCGCCATCTAGCAGATAGATTCCTATTTACGTTATACCGAACATACTACGCCATCTATGACTAACCGGTCAAATTGACGTGACATTGGTAGTTAAGGCAAATTTGTGAACGCCGAAAGTTATTGGAAATTAATTACAAATTATATGAGGCGTTTTAGATACCCGTTCGTTCAGACTTCTTGATTTTACCACTTGCTACGTAAAAAATCTGATTATAGAGCAACGCCATCTAGTGATTTATATAATTTCGGGAGAACGCTGGTTTGTATGGACATTGTCTGTCTAAATTTAACTTGTCTCTGATAGTAAGGGATACCACCTAAGGTAGTAGTAATATACACGAAGGTACCACTAAGGCTTAGTCTTATCCTTAACTATGAACGCGACTGTACCTACCCAGGCTTTGTAAGCAGTAAGTTGAAGCTCTAGTGGTCGCGTAAGAATTGCGTCGTCGATATACAGGGCGTACATGTGTACTAACCAGAAAGGGGGGTTTTCAGCCCATAAAAACAAGTAGTTTTGGAAGGGAAGTTGAAGCTCTAGTAGTCGCGTAAGAATTGAGTCGTCGATATACAGTGTGTATTATAAGATGAGTACTTACCCAAAAGGGGGGGTTTCAGCCCATGAAAACAAGTAGTTTCGGAAGTGAAAAAAATCGGGTACATATTAGATTTTTTATATTTTTATTTATAATTTTACTAGATGATGTGATGTGAAAATTATCCTGATGTCATAATCGGATTTTTATTTTTTTTATTTTTAATAAAAAATAAAATATTTGTGGTTATAGGTATTTTTATTTGTACCTATAGAACGGCAACTTTTTGCGGAGGTCGATGACCCTGTCAAGGAGCTGGCTTTAAGATTGTCATTATCGTATAATCAGCTGTTGAAGTTAAAACTTTTGTAGTCTTTTCTAGAATGTTTGAAAATCATTGAATTCTGAAAAGTCGCATAACAAAATTGTCCCTTGGAATGGTCAGAATCACCCCCTTTCGGCTTAGTACATAAACATGTTATAATACACCCTGTATAGTGTTCAAAAGCTGTTATGCTAAGCACTGACAATTTAATGATATTTGGGATCGCTTCTCAGTGACCGCAATATCTCAACAATTATTAAGATCCTTATGACTCATCTCTTAACGCGAGCAGTGAGTATAATCTATTAAACTCTTAATTATGACTCTTGCAGGCCCTTACTCTACAACTGCAAAGACTGGAGACCAGGGAAGAAGCCCTGAAGTTGGAAGTACACAGACTGAAGGACCTCTTGAAGAGAGAAGAAGATAGTGGAAAGGAGAAGGAGAGATTACATGCACAGGTAAACTATAGTATCTATAGTATATCAAAGATCTGCTAATTACAGCGAGGCGGCGTTCGCAGGTTGCTGCTGCTGGCATTCGTGCTAGCGTTCGACGTGAACGCTCGTCTTGTATGCTTCGTGCTGTTATGTGAAATATATGAATAAGTGTTCAGTATCGTGAGCTATCAAACGGTGTTTACAGGGTTCCAGACCAAAATGGTAAAAAAGAATTCAAAAGGTGTGACTTTGTTTGTCTGTATGCCTGTCTATCCGTCTGTCACAGATGTAAATTCTAGGAACTACTGAAGAGACTCGCGCCATAAAATACAGTACAGCTGCAGAATGAATTTATCTACAATGTGTTTCTTTTTAACGTAACTAAGTTTTTAGGATTTTAACCGTAGGATAAAATCAATGAATTAATGAATCCCTTTACAGAAAGTCAAAACCTTAGAAGAGACTCACTCTAAAGCGATAGAAACGTTGAGATCAGAGCACACGTCCCACCTGGCGTCGACGCGCGGCGCGCTGGAGCGCGGCCACGCGGAGAGGACGCGCGCGGCGCTCGCGCAGCTCCGCGGCGAGTCGCAGCAGGCCGTGCGGAATGTGGAGAGGAAACTGCGGGAGGTGTCTACTAGGGTAAGGACTCGTTGAGATCAGAGCACACGTCCCACCTGGCGTCGACGCGCGGCGAGTCGCAGCAGGCCGTGCGGAATGTGGAGAGGAAACTGCGGGAGGTGTCTACTAGGGTATGGACTGATGGCTTTCTCGGGGCTCATTAACTCTTTGACTCATTGACTCATAAACTTGACTGTCTGATTATATGCAATTTTTGCGGGATACTTACCACGATTTGAGTCTTTCCTAGCGATTCATCGACTCATAAACTTTACTTGGTGGTTCGTGACTAATTGACATTTTGACTCATGGCACAATGAACTATGCATTAAACCTTAAGATCAGAGCACCGTCACACTTCGCAACAACGCGCAGTATTTATTTAGTTATTTTTTATTTGATTAAGTACTTTATATTATTTTAATTTCAGTTTGAAAATCTCAAAGAAGTCTTGGCCACTAAGGAGACCGAATTCCAGTCGGCGATCGCTGAAGCGCGGAGTAAAGTAAGTTATGACAAAGTAAGGTCTTTGCATCTATGTATTACAGATGATTTATGCAGCGTCCAGCAACTGGTAATCATGCTGTACGGGACGCTGCGGTGCCTGGGACATTTTAAGATGGATTGAGGCTTGCCCGGCACCTAAACCTACCATCCTCTCAGCTTAGTCAGCAGTCAGAGGAAAGACCAGGTCAATACGTCTGAAGCTAACTAAGCCGCGGGTTTCCTCACGATGTTTCCTTCACCGTCAAAGCACGTGCATCAGGCTTGTGCTTGCGCGGTCACTATGCGCCTGTAAGAGATCGCTTATAGTGATAAGACCTCCCATTGTGCTATTAGTTAATTAGACTATATTTCCTTTATTATATTGTTTGTGTTAGAATTAAGCTGGTTACAATAAAGAGTTATCTATCTATCTATGTGGAGCGCTCAGTACTAGTAAAATCTAACAACTGTACTAGTACAGTTTTTTTTTAGCATTATTATTTATTATCATATATTTTCTGGCTCAGAATATCTAAGCGATATTCGCTGAAGGTCGTTCAGGTATATGCGCCGACCTCGTCACACCCAGATGAAGAAGTAGAGTCTATGTATGAGGACATCAGTAGAGCCATACATACGAACAACACTCACTTCACTGTTGTAATGGGGGACTTCAATGCAAAGCTAGGCATGAGAAGCGATGATGAGTTGAGAGTGGGGCAATTTGGGTATGGGCAACGGAACCCCAGGGGACAGAGGCTGGCCGATTTTCTGGAGAAAGAAGGACTCTTTATGATGAATTCTTTCTTCCAGAAGCCGCCTCACAGGAAATGGACCTGGATGAGTCCCAATGGTTCTACGAGAAATGAGATTGATTTCATCCTGACCAACAAGAAACGAATATTCAATGATGTCTCTGTGATTCACAGGGTGAAAACCGGCAGTGATCACCGAATTGTAAGGGGCACATTGAATATGAACGTTAAACTTGAAAGGTCCCGTTTGATGAAATCTACGCTCCGACCCACTCGCGCACATATCCAAAACCTCGAGAGCTTTCAACTCGAACTCGCAAATCGCTTTGACTGTCTAGGAGTAGATGCATCGGTGGACGAGATCAATAACAGGTTCGTAGAAACCGTCCATACGGTGGGGTCCCAGTTCTTTAAGACCCCCCGTACTAATAGACCTCAGAAACTTTCTGATGACACCCTAAACCTCATGGCTGAACGACGTTCTTTGCGACTGCAGTCTCCCGATGATGCTCAGTCACACAGGCAGCTCAATAGACAAATTTGGAAATCCTTGCGGCACGATATTCGTACCTTTAATACAGCCAGTATTAAAGCTACGATAGAGCGGAATAAAGGCTCCAAAGTGTTCGCGAGAGATAGTTCTATTGGGCAGAGCCAGATGACTAAGCTGAAGAGGGAAGATGGCAGCACAACGTCAAGTAAAGCAGAAGTGTTAAGGGAAGTCGAAAGGTTCTATGGACGGCTCTACGATTCGGTCACTAAACCTGTTTGCAGTGCGGCCAACGACCCAAGAGCTAAACTGACCCGACATTATACCGAGGATATCCCGGACATCAGCCTGTACGAGATCAGGATGGCCTTGAAACAGCTTAAGAACGACAAGGCGCCGGGTGAGGACGGAATCACTTCAGAGCTTCTGAAAGCGGGTGGATCACCGGTACTTAAGGTCCTTCAGAAGCTATTTAATTCCGCCTTGCTGGAAGGTACGACGCCAAAAGCATGGAACAGGGGCGTGGTGGTTCTGTTCTTCAAGAAAGGTGACAAAACCTTACTTAAGAATTACAGACCCATCTCGCTGTTGAGCCATGTTTATAAGCTGTTTTCAAGGGTCATCGCAAACCGTCTCGAACGCAGGTTTGATGACTTCCAGCCTCCCGAACAAGCCGGGTTCCGAAAAGGCTACAGTACCATAGACCACATACATACGCTGCGGCAAGTCATACAGAAGACCGAAGAGTATAACTTGCCGCTATGTCTTGCGTTTGTGGACTATGAGAAAGCCTTCGATTCGATCGAAACATGGGCGGTGCTTGAGTCTCTCCAACGATGCCGAATTGACTATCGGTACATCGAAGTGTTGAAGTGTTTGTATACAAACGCCACTATGTCAGTCCGAGTACAAGAACAGAGCTCGAAGGTGATTCCCTTAAAAAGAGGCGTAAGACAGGGAGACGTAATCTCTCCGAAACTGTTTACGACCGCTTTGGAAGATGCCTTCAAGCTCCTGGAATGGAAAGGGCTGGGCATCAATATTAACGGCGAATACATCACTCACCTTCGATTTGCCGACGATATTGTGGTCATGGCAAAGTCGATGGAAGAGCTCAGCACGATGCTCGAAGGCCTCAATCGAGTCTCCCAGCGGGTAGGCCTTAAAATGAACATGGACAAGACGAAAATCATGTCAAATGTCCATGTCGTGCCTGCCCCAGTTATGGTTGAGAACTCGGCTCTTGAAGTTGTCGACGCGTACGTATACCTAGGACAAACAGTCCAATTAGGTAGGTCCAACTTCGAGAAAGAGGTCAATCGTCGAATCCAACTCGGATGGGCAGCGTTTGGGAAACTTCGCAACGTCTTTTCGTCCAACATACCTCAGTGCCTTAAGACGAAAGTCTACAACCAGTGTGTGTTACCAGTGATGACATATGGAACCGAGACGTGGTCCTTCACTATTGGCCTTATGAACAAGCTCAGAGTCGCTCAACGAGCTATGGAGAGGGCTATGCTCGGGGTTTCACTACGGGATCGAATCAGAAATGAGGAGATACGTAGAAGAACTCGGGTCACCGACATAGCCAAACGGATTAGCACGTTGAAGTGGCAATGGGCAGGCCATATAGCGCGCAGAACAGATGGCCGATGGGGCCGCAAAGTTCTCGAATGGAGGCCACGGATCGGTAAGCGCAGCGTAGGACGTCCACCTACAAGATGGGCAGACGACTTGGTGAGAACTGCTGGTCGGCGGTGGATGCAGACGGCTTCCAACCGCCGTACTTGGAGATCAATGAGGGAGGCCTTTGTCCAGCAGTGGACGTCCTACGGCTGAAATGATGGTGATGATTTTCAGGCTGACTGGGAAACGCTGCAACTGCGCCATCTGTTGGACAAAGCTGATATCGACTATGCGACGAAGCTGGACAAACTGACACAATCGTACGAAGCTGAGAAAGGTAAGAGTAGTGACAAAGTAGTAACATGGCTTCAAAACATCAAATACCTATCAGTAACGGATTTACAAATATGCCGCCAGGCTATTTGCTACATTTTTGCCGCCCCTAACCTAAAAATTGACAAGTTTATAAAATTTAAAATTTGGAGTTACCCCCCCGGTTTTTACGTAGTCTCTGAGGTTTACATTTTTGCCGCCCCTGAACAAAAAATTGACAAGTTTATAAAATTACAAATTTTAAGTTATCCCCGGTTTTTTACGAAGTCTCTGAGGTTTACATTTTTGCCGCCCCTGACCTAAAAACTGACAAGTTTATAAAATTAAAAGTTTTAAGTTACCTCCGGTTTTTTAGCTTGTCTCTGAGGTTACCAAATTGTTTTCTTAATGTGTGTGTCCCTCAGTTTTGCAATCTACACAACATGCCCTTTCATTTGATACCACACTTGGTTATATTTGAAAACATTCGATTGTTCACCCCTACTTTCAACCCCCATATCTCATTTCTACATAACTTTCAGTTTTTACATTCTACACATTATTTTCTTTCATTTGATAAAGGTGTTCGTCTAAACGTTACGGGTTCGAGTCCCGTCGGAGACAAAATTTTGATTGCATTTTTCATTTCTATAACAGAATGCACATTTTTAATATAGCTGGAATCTCACTAAAGTATACAAAACTTCTTACCTTCCTAAATTCCCTTGCTTTTCAAGAGAGCCTAATAGCAGAATGGGAGGAGAAGCTACAAGAAGCGGAAGAGAAAGCGGAAACGGACGCCAGCGAAGCGCAGAAGCTGCTAGAAGGAACCAGACTGAAGATGCTGGCCGAGAGGATGGATGAAATCAACAAGCTGAAGGAGCAGCATCGGCTAGAAATGGGTAAGATAATAAGAAAACCTGACCAAACATGACCTGACCTGATCTGACCTCACCAACAAGACCTGAAAACACTTGACCTGACCTCACCAATACTGAATTGACATTAACGAATACCAGCGAAGCGCAGAAGCTGCTAGAAGGAACCAGACTGGCGATGCTGGCCGAGAGTTTGGACCAAATTAACAAGCTGAAGGAGAAGCATCGGCTGGAGATGGGTAAGATAAATAAAAACCTGACCTGACATGACCAAACATTACCTGACCTCAGCTGATTTGACCTGACCTGATCTGACCTCACTAACCTGAACTGAAATCACGTGACCTGACCTCTTCAATCCTGAATTTATTTCGTTATCATCATCTCAGCCGTATATACGTCCACTGTTGGATATAGGCCTCCCTCATGGACCTCCAAGTAGATCATGAGGTACCATACTCACCACGCTTGGCAGGCGGGTTGGCGAGCGCAGTACGAGATGTTGATACACGGATGCTGCTGCCCATCTTCCGGATGTATCCCTTAGCAAATTCTTACTGCATCCACGGAAGACATCCAAGAAAGGAGAGTTAACATTCTACTTCCCCACAGCATTGTTTATTTATTTTGTTTGCTTTACCTTTCAGACGAGCAATGGGAACAGTTCATGTCAGACAAAGAGAACTGCCTCGAACGTATGAAGACTGAATGCAGACAGGAGGGAGACGAGGAGAGGGTTAAGAGGGAGAAAGAGCTATTGGAGGAGATCGAAGGTACGTAGAGTAGTTTCAGATCACCGTAGGACAACCACTGCTGGACATAGGCCTCTCTCATGGATCTCCAGGAACTGATCATGAGGTGGATGTTGCTATACTGACCACGCTTCGCAGGGGGATACTCGGTGAGGCGCTGCTGCCCATAGGTAGGTATTCCTTGTCAGATACTTACTGCATCGACAAGCAAGGGGGAGGGGCAACATTCCAGTGAGAGATGTCAATGTCAGAATTGACAATCTTTTTTTTTCGATTTTTGAGTGCAGGCAGGAGGGAGACGAGGAGAGAGTTAAGAGGGAGAAAGAGCTATTGGAGGAGTTTGAAGGTTGGTGGAGTATAGATCATCGTTTCAGCCGTAGGACACCCACTGCTGGACAAATAGGCCTCTCATGGATCTCAAGAACTGATCATGAAGGGCTTGCTGCCATACTCACCACGCTTGGCAGCCGAATACTCGGTAAGGTAGCAAGCTGTCAGCATGAAGTCATCGCGAGGGGATAACTGCAGAATTCATTCATTCATTTCAGCCATTAAACGTCCACTGATGAACACAGGCCTCCCTCATGGATCTCCATGAGGGGTAGTTGCCATTCTCACCACGCTTGGCAGGCGGGTTGGTGAGCGCAGTATGGGATGTTGATACACGGATAGACGCTGCTGCCCATCTTCCGGAGGTATCTCTTAGCAGGCTCTTACTGCATCCATGGGCATGAGAGGAGGGGTATCATTCTACTGCCGGCACCCCACGGCAGAATTGCTCGTGCACAATGCATCATTTCCTCAGTAACCGAGTTGTCCATAATTGGAATCGTTTACCAGAAGAAGTTGTTATAGCCTTTATGATAACCTGGGCTCAGATAAATCCAAAACATCTTAGATCATTGAAATCGGTCCAGCCGTTCTCGAGTTATAAGTTGTTTAACTAACAAGACTGTGTTTTATATATAAGACTAGCCGCACACCGCAGTTTCACCCGCCTAGTTCCCGTTCCCTTGTCTCTTTTTATTTTATTCAACCTTATGTAGAACGTAGATATTTGTTTTGATTAAACATTCTTAAATATAATTTAATATAATTGTTACCTATGTTTAAAAATTCTAATTCATAATATATTAACTTTTGCTATGATAACTTAATTTGTAAGATGTAGCTTGCCTGTAATTGGGAAAACACGAGCTCATGATTTTTATTGCTTTTACTTTTGTAATTTTTTACTTGTGTATCTTCTGTTGGTGGCTCAAATAAATAAATAAATACAGGGATAAAATATAGGTACGTACCTAGCCTATGTCACTCAGGGTTAATGTAGCATTCTAATGATGACAGAGTTTAAAAAATCGGTCCAGTAGTAGGTGTTTGAGTTTATTAGTTACAGACATACAAAATGCAAATCTTTCCTCTTTATCTTCTTCTTCTTTTCTTTCTAATGGCTGATGCATGCCACTTGTTGCAACTCTGCCAGTGTCAGGTAGGTAAAAGTATCATAAACGTGTTGACAGCGGGTTAGGCAATTTTAAGCCACAACATTATCGGAAAACAAAATGATTAAGCCAAGCAAAAGCAAATAAAAACAAAATAAAAAAAATCCTACGTAAAAGTAAAAGGAAATTAATGGATATTATAACATATTACAATCTAAGATTATTCATATTTACAAAGGATAAAATTAATTAAAGTTTCCTCTTTATATTTTTGTGTAAGTAGATAGATTCTTCTTCTTTTTTAATGGCTGATGCTTGCCTTGCCACTTGCTGCATCTCTGCCAGTGTCAGTTATGCGTGTTGATAGTTATTGTTTTTTTTTGTTTTACAGAACTCAAAAGTCAAGTTAGCTTAAAGTCAAGTGACTTTGACAATCTAGCTGTGAAAGCTTCGGCCTGCGGTCGCACCCTAGCCATAACAGAGCAGGAACTAAGGTGAGTGGCGGAAGGTGCAACCACATTACTAGCACGATCTTTCATTTCCCAAAGGTTCATTATTTTTTCACATTTAAATGTGGTTTCCATTGTGTATTTAAAAAACCTTACTGAGCATAGTATTGTTGCAAAGGCAGCGAGATATAATGTTGCTTCTGTGGCGTCAATATATTCGTTTTGTTTCTAGCCTTTTGCCATTAAAGTGCATGATGTAAGCAGTCAGATTCTGGTCTTTTCGGTGGATTTGATGATCGAAAATGGATTGATAAATTGGTCCAGGTATAAGATATTTGTAAACTGACTGCTTAGGTACATCATAACATCAATAATTCGACCGTATTTTTCACCGAACTAATTTGGTAGCGAAATTTATTCTAACACTCAATTTTCTATATTTATTACCTAAAAATACGGTCTTTTGGACAAAATTTGGCTACTGTAGCATGTGCATCATTTTGTGTCTAATATCATAAAACATACTAATAAACACACATACTTATTATACAAGTTAATTCATTGGATCATTCACTGGCATCTGTTTTATTCATATACACTCATTAAATCGTTCATTAGTCTCATGCAGTCTTCCATTCATTCACTGCGTCGCTTGTAAAGTCATTCATTCGTCAGTGAAATATCAGTCCAAAAGGCAGTATTTTGAAACGAAAATCCTTTTTAAACCCGAATATAATTAAAATTGATTAATTAGGTTGTTGATTAAAATTAAGTTTTCCTACTGCATTCCTTGTTTACAACCTGTAACATAGCTTAGCTTAAGCCAATTAGTAAAATCTTACCCATAATAAAAAATAGGAAATCTGCTATCCTTCCTCATCCTTTATCAGACGCCTAACTCTTCCTTATCCCCTTTTATATTAAGTAAAGATGCATCCACACCGCTGTGTTGTATTGTATAACAACATTTTACTAAGCAACATCCGATAGCAGGTTATTCAACTCAAAAGTCAAGTTAGCTCAAAGTCCAGACTTTGACAATCTAGCTCTGAAAGCTGCGGCCTGCGGTCGGAGCCTAGCCATAGAACTAGGTCTACCATGAATTTTCACAATCTATACTCGCTAGCGACAGTAGTTAAAAATTACATTATGAAAACTTGTAGGTACAGCGCCTTTAGCGGATAGTTTGGTACTAAAATACGCAGTAAACTATTACTACAGCGACTGTAGTTTGGGCTCCATTTTCTTAGAATTTGGTACCATGGGTTACAAATCTGACACATGTCATAGTAACGTACTATTACTACTGCTGTAACGGCAGGCGATTTAACAGTGACAACTCATGGTAGACACAGAGCAGGAACTAACAGATAGTCAAGAAAGTTACAGTTATTAGACCTTTATATTACCATGTTGGACAATATTGCTCCACAAAAGTTAATTGCGGTATGGATGCACCTTAAAAGTATTATCGAACCTTGTCGCGCGTCAACAAAGATGAAAAAGTGAGTTACCGTGTGCGTGTGCTCCATGCGTTCCGCGGAACGTAATCTCGGTCATTCATGGGGCGCACGCCAGGAGCGTTTATTCAATTCCCGCCTTAAGTGGTAAGGTCGTCTTCAGTTGCAGTGTCCTTGCGGCGGTACTGACTGTCATGTCATGCGTCATGACTGGATCTCTTCGTCTCGCTCTTGTCGCGCTACTCCTCTCACTCGCACTCTATATTTACATTAACACGCTCGATAGAAAGGGTAGAAATAAGAACTGAAGGACCGAGTTACCCTTATCCTAGACATGGATTGGAATAATTTAACAGTCCTTCTAAAATTTACGCGATTCACATATTGACAGAGGACTTCATTGCGTTATTTGCTTGCGACTGTCTTTGCAACTCAGTTGAAACCCTAAGGATAAATAGGATTCATATGATAAATCGATGAAATCCCGTGTCGATATTGTGTTTAAACAAAGTAATTATAATGCACAAACAAAATCAAAACATAATTAAAAATACAGTCGAGTATTTCTCAAGTTATTTACTAATATAACTAGATAAAAACCGAGCATGTTTACAGAAATAGAAAACATATATGTACATATCTTTATTTTACTTATGGCACAGATAATACAATGCACTAGTACAAATGGGTGAGTTTTCCCATGGAATCAAATGTAAGATTTTGCCATGAAAATATAAATCATGTATACCTACTTAGTACCTACGTTGGGTGTAGGTTGATAACACATAAATAATTTCTTCTAATCCTTTAAAATATAAACAATTCTCTGGGATGGTTAACATTTATCTAATAAGTAACCTATTATTATAGAGCTTTTGTCTATAAGTACTTACTTCCATTTTATTATATGCTTGTGTTTTTTGTAATATAATTCCTACTTACCTACCCAATTGGATAGTTGTCGACAGAGTTACTTAGAACGATAACTGAATCTGCGAGTTAAAACAACTTGTGTACCTATAGGTAGTAACTATAATATCACTGCCGGTCACGCATTTAATAAAACAAAATACTGCCTACAATTTTGGACTGAAATCGTTATTAGTTACATACATTCATCATTGTAATCATATTGGTTTTAAATTCTCAGCTTTGAATTAAGAATTTTGTGACGACTTTACTATATTCGTATATAATTATTATCTATGTAATTTTTCTACTTTTTGTGCTTAAGGATTGTTAAAAATAAATGCTCTTTTGATACAGTCAATATTGTTTTAAACCCAAATTACACAAGAATACACTTTGGGTGTTGTCAAGGTTGCTTTTACTAGCTTGCTAACCGTTAGATATAAATAATGCTGGATATTTTCACTCAGCAGTGCCATTTTGTCTTAAAACACAATTAGATCAGCTCATAGAATACATTCATATTTTTTGACGACCTTCGTGGTTCAGTTGCTTAATAGCCGGCTGAGACGCAGGAGGGGTTCGATCCCCGCTGAGGGAATAATGTTTGCTTTTCTGCACATTTTTGTCTCGGGTGTGAGTTTAGTATTACGTAAAAATGTATGAGTATACATATGTATATATAAATGTATAATGGTATAAGTAAAAATTAAGTATCCCATCGCAATAATCTGGTTTTCATAGTACAAGCTTTGCTTAGTTTGGGATCAGATGGTGTGCGTAGTGTCCAGCATTTTTATTTTTATTAAAAAATACTTTTTGATCTATAAACTTTGTTCCAAAGAAACTCTTTAGAAGTTCTTTGATTGCGTTCATGCTGTTGCATGATGACGGTCTAACAAACAAGGATTCAGATTCAAACATGAGCTTAAATGCTTAGTAAATTACTTTTCCTAGAAAGTAACCTTGGCCACACCCAACACACAAGACTAATGGTTTCTAATGGTTTTGACCCCCATCCCTCTCCCACTAACACAGAGAAGCGCTGGAGAGAGAGAGGTTGATGCGCGAGCGCAGGTCCGAGGACGCCACCAAGATCAAACAGCTGGAGCGGAAGGCGAAGGATGATGTGGAGCATCTCACGCGGAAGTGTGCTTGTCTGCGGAAGCTGTGAGTATTTTACTACTATCTTTACGTTTAGTTATGTATTAATAATGGCGCCCAACAAGAAATTCTCATAACATGGGTTGATAAGTAGCCATGATATGTGATTTTCTTCGTTCCTATTAAAATAATTATGTATGTGTGTTCTCTCAATATTAGGATGCCACGCCGTGGTCAATGGTGCGACTGAACAATGTTTGATGGTTTGAACAATATTATTTGATCTCCCTTATACAGAGCTTGTAGTTACTGTTAATTATAAGTATTGCTACTAAACAGTTAATACACATAATAGTAATTTTAAATGTTCTACCAAAGTGTGGTAAAACACTATTAAATTACAAAGTACCATAATAATTAAATTTTCTATAATATAGTATTTGTCTATAATATAGTACTTTGTAATTTTTGTATTTAAACTATACCTTATAGTAACTGTTTAGTAATAATGCTATGTTTAGTAGCAATACCTTTTAATAACCTAACAATTGTTGAAGAGATCTCTAAAATAAATGGCTTTGATTATGGCCTAAAGATTAATTCCAAAAAAGTGGGCTCGATACTGAAGCCATTTCTAATTCAACCTGTGAATTAGACAATGGTTGTGGAATTAGACACTCATCATGCTTGGCAGGCGGGTTGGCACAGTACGGGCTGTTGATTACACCGAAAGACGCTGCTACCAATTTTTCGGAGGTATCCCTGAGCAGGCTCTTATTGCATCCACAGACATGAGAGGATTCTACCTGCCGGCACCACATGGCGGTCATAATTTGCTAAATAATAATAACCGAAGAAGTTATATGCCCGAGCTGGTATAATGCTGGAGGAATCTAGTTTTTTCTGTTGCCTACAGTATTCCTAAATTTTCTTCCTGTGACCATACTTACCCTATCTACCCAGTGAAAACACAGAGTTAACAAAATGTACCAGGTAAGTAATAGGTTTTTATAATGTATTCCAGTTTCGACGACATCCGAGCCCGTTTGAACTCAAAAGAACGAGCCTCGGAACAGGACGCAAGAGCCAAGGACAAAGAACTGCATATGTTGAGGGGAGAGGTGGCCAGGCTGACCAAACTGCTGGTGGAACAGAGGTGAGACGAATTACCTATAGACGAAATACCAAGTGGGTGCCTGAGGACGGACGAAGATGTCAGGCAAGCTAAATCGTTAAGAATAATGTTGGCTCAAGCACACTGGTTTTGTCGATAAACCAAACAGTTATTGTTACCACTTATTGTGCAATCATATTGCAGAATCCTATCGCATAAAAGCATAATATTTTAAATAAAAGATTACATACTGCATAGGCTAATTATTCGAAGAACAAATAATATGCCGGAAAGAAAAATGGTTGATTACATTTTTTTAAGAATTAAAATGTTTCCAATTTCATTTCACTCTTCAATAACTTTGTTGTTGAAGAGTGTCACTCAGGTGTTATTAATATTCTTTCTAGAAACAATTGCTGAATTAACAAAGAATGAATAACTGCATGCAATAAAGAACGAATGACTTATCCCCTTGATCTAAACATTACTCAAAATAGCTACCGTCGAGCTAAGGTCGCGAGGACCTTTGGTCTCCTCAGCTCCTCAGCTTTTAGTAGTTGTCAGTTGGAGGAAATTGTGAACGCCAAAATATTACAAACTCTACTTAGTGTATCTAAGCAGTAATATTTAAGAAGGTATCTTAAAAATGAAAGGTTTTGTTGTTTTTTTCTCTAAAGGACCAATTAATATTTATTTCTTGAAAGTTGTTTGTGCACTTTTAACGCCGAAGAATAACATCGCGAGGAAACCCGTGGCTAATTCATCTTATTGACCTGTTCTTATCTTTGACTAGTAGATGACTAAACTGAGAGGGTGTTATAGGTGCTGGGCGAGGCTAATCCATCTAACGATGTCTCGGGCACTGCAGGATCCCGTACAGCATGATTACCAGCTGCTGACGCTGTATAAATCATCTATAATGGATGTTAATGGCCTTTCTTTGTCTCCAGCACGCCGCAGCTAGGCGCGCGTACCTGCGCGGACGGCTGCGAAGTAATACAGACGGACGAGGGCAAAGCCCCGCGTAAGGGTATGTGAGCTCCTAGGTGAGTGTCGTGCCGCTTTCTTAACGTTTTACATGTTGATGACTAATAATGTGACTGTCTTTTTTAATCTTTCGCGATCATGACATATTATTGACACATATTTAACCGGCACGCTGATTATGTATCTAGCGACAGATTTGTAACAGGCGTAAATCTCATGATAATGCGAACCTGTCGTGAGATACGTAATCAGCCTGCCAGTATTTCTCGCGTTATTAGGGGGCGAAGCCTCCTAATATAATAGATAGCGCTGTCTGTTTGTCTGTCTGTCCGTCCATCTGTCTGTCCGTCTGTGTATTTGACGATTACAACAGAACGCGTTGACCGATTTACATGAAACCTTTTTTGTTAGCACCGTCTTATTGAGAGGAGGGGACTGATTGATTTTGGTGACCCCAGGGTCCTAGGGACCGGAGTTATTGTGACCTCAAAAGGTCACCAAAAAAATAAGTCTTCAAGTGGCCGAAAACGTCCAAAAACCCGAAGTCACCAAAGGTCAAAAAGGCCACTTTTGGCCTTTTTGACCTTTGGTGACCTTTTGAGGCCTTCGCGCCCTTTTCTGGTACCCCCGTACCAATGCTTGGTTATAAAGCATTTTATGAAGTATCTCTGAAACAGATCTCATATATAAAATATATTTTTGTACATAATTTGTAATCCTAACTTGATCTGTGTAATTTTTTTTAATCTTTTGGCCCAAATCAACGGGTTTTTTTAGTTGCTAGCGACGTGCATTATGTTGCAAAAAAAATTATATTAAGTAAACATAGATTAATATTCGAACTAATGACTTGTCAACAGCATCGTTAATAAATATTATGTAAAATTATAGTTGGATTTTGTATCAAATATCAAATACATTTCACTAGGTAAAATACAAGACCCCTGGAAGGTATTAGTCCAAAATACTTATTTTACTTACTTCTTCTTCTTCATATAGGTTTTGTACCACAAAATAATGTGGGTAAGAAAATTGGCATTATTTCGTTTGCTACATAAATTTTGCTGATTTAGGTACTAAAATGCATGTGATGTCGCGTTGTAAATAGGCAGAATGGTTGTTTTTTTTTATTTAGGATTTGGTGTCAGTTCTTCTTCTTTTTCTATCTTCTTTGCCAACTATATTGCTATTTTTTTCTTCTTTTCAAAAACTTTGCTTCTCACGTTTTGCAGTTTTGGTTCTTTGGCGATTTTATCATAATATTGAATTTGATTTACATACACGCTTTGACTAGATACTTTCTACACTTTAAATAAAAACATTTTTATTTACATATTTGATACGTTATAGGAATATAATAATATACAGTGTCACATGAAGAA
This sequence comes from Pasiphila rectangulata, assembly GCA_963082625.1. Lineage (NCBI taxonomy): Eukaryota > Metazoa > Arthropoda > Insecta > Lepidoptera > Geometridae > Pasiphila > Pasiphila rectangulata. The sequence goes on along the minus strand of OY720264.1, from coordinate 8,064,310 downwards.
CAGATCGGTACAATCCCAACAAGAAACTTAGATTGTAGAGCTATACCTACCGCCCCTGTAAAATCAGTAAGGTACTTAATACAATTAGCAACAACTTATTGGAAGAAGGACTCGGCAAAAAAGAAGCGGCATGCGATAGCGGGCAGTATTAGACACGTTTGGTTCGCCGCGGCCGCAAAATGCCCGGCCCTTCTGTTTACGCTTAGCTAGCCTAGTATAAAAGCTTTAAGTACAATTTTTCTTAATTTTTTGCTAAGAGGCTACCTCCTGCTGCGGCTGTAATACCTACATACCGTCTCATAAATATCAATATCTTAAATACATATATTTTAATACACCTCTCATTTAATGTTTACTAGCACCACCAATAAATAAATAAATAGCACACAGAAATACCAATGCGTGTATAATGCCTCAAGTATGGTTCACACAGATGTGTGTGTGTGTGTGTTTATTGTTAAGGTGAAACGTACTTAACCACTTTGACCAGACTATTCGGCATGCAAATATTAAATTAAGATTAAGTTTTCTCAATCCTTATATGTATCTCATTTAGACTTGCTTCGCTCGCCAGATCTTTCTGTTTACAACCGCAGCTCATTCAGCCTTTCATTCACTCGCCTGAAACTGAACGACTTCATAGCCTTCCATTCACTCTCGAGGTCGTTTACTCCAAAATACCGCCAAAGAGCGAGCGCTGCGATTAACGAGGTGAAAGTTTAAAATGAGGTACATAGAAAATTGTACACATTATAATCTCAATCATTCCCATATCTGTACCATGTATTTGAAGTATTTTTTAATTTCCACAGGCCTCAAAGTGATCCGAAAGCGGACATGCCCGCTCCCCGAGTTACCATTGGACAAACAAAATGGCCGTCCGCGCGCCAAAAGTGTGGATTTGCCGGCCGTACAAGTTCCGGTTAGGATAAAACAGTTAGAGGGAAAAAATGCGTACCTAACCTGATGTTGGGGCGAAAATAAACGAATCGCATTTTGTATTTCATTTACTTAATAACCGATTTCGTTATCTTTTAGTGTCCGATGAGTTTTTCATAAAACCTACAAAACAACCTTTGACAAATGAAAGTAAGATTGAGTACCTATTGTAATATTAATTTTAGTATGATTGATTAAAAAAATAATTTATTTGAAAAAAAATTTATGAATTTGACTATAATATTAATTTGGCGCGAAATTTAACTTGGCTTTTTGGCTTTTGGCAGTTTGTCGGTGGCTTGCCACTTTAAAAAAAAACGTTAAAAAGAGGTTTTTATATAAGAGGTTTAAAACGAAATACCTCCTCGAAATAACAAAAAACTGAGGCATTCTGAGACAAACTAAAGTCCACTCTATTATTATATTGAGGGTTTTGAGATAGATTTTCAGTTTCAGATAGTACCTAATATTGTCTTACTTTCTATTCTTTCCGAGTAATTCCTGTTGTTGAATTTACTACATCGAATAAAAGAATAATTTAAGTAACGGATTCCCTCTTTTAAAGGATCTTACTAATTTCTAATAAAATATTGTGGTGTGTAACCATTTATTCTGTGTAAAAGTTGTATGTATTCATTAGATTTACTCTGTAAATATTGTAACCTATCTCATTTTTATAATAAAATGTGTGAAAATATACGTAATTTGTTTCTTTACCCACCTACCTACACTATATCCCTATTATATACCTAATTGTTGTTATTTTTTTCGCTCCTTTCGGAGTAGGCTAGTCCGAGACCATACCGCCTAGTCTAACGTTATGTTAGGTATTTTCCCTTTAGTTAATTTTGCAGTCTTGCGTAATTTTTACTTGTTGGCAGCCATTTTTTCTTATAATATATACATATATGTATAACGCAATGGAAAAGCCTTCGGCTAGGTACTTACTTTGTTTGCTTTCGCCTTAAGAAGAAATCTAGCGAATATATATATATATATATACAGGCTGAATTTTTGGACGGGACAAAAGGTTTTTCGCAATTTCTGACATTTTTAGTACTCAAACCTCAGTCGGTCCAGTAGAGACTTTTGATCCTAATAAGAAAGAGGGTTGATTGGCATCAAAAAAGTTTTTGTGTAAAATGACCATTTTCTTGCTGACTGCACATTTTTTCCAAAATCTGTAAATGCAGTTCAGAATATCTTAAAAAGTTATGGATAGTCTTCTAAAAACGTTTTCCTGTAACTATAACGGTTAAGGTAACTGCCCTTACTGTCCCGTCTCAAAAATTCATCCTGTATATAGCCGAAGGCTTTTTCAGTGCGTTCGTGGCTATAAAATATATCCGGTTATGCCGCAACATATGTAACCTTATGCGGCTGGAATCGAACGCCGAACTTTGGATCTGGTGTCGACCAACGCAATGAAAACTTTAACGTCCCAACCATTATTTACAGTAAAAATCTACTATAACGTGATTTCTTTCCATTGACATCATGCGATGTATTTAGCCTCGGACGTCCTATGACAATGACAGTAACATAACATTAATCAGAAAGACACAACCGCGTAGTAGAAAAAAAACTAACCTCAAAAATCTCAAATTTGTAAACAAAAATAGTGAAGAAGAAAAAACTGAATATTATTAGATAAAATGTCCGCGAACAACCTGTTCCTGAAGCCTGGCTTCGTCCGGGCTCCCCTGCAGAACGGCGTGGGTCGCTTCGTCCCACAGCTACAGAGGATCGTGCTAAAATTCTGTAAAACGAATGGCAGTAGCCGAGGCCTCAGGTAACAAAAGCTCATAAAATCCTGTAAGTTTTCTATAGACAATAGGAAAACATTATTGAAGGTTTAATCAATGTGATATTTTACATAATTATTGAAACTACTTTATTAAATCTTTACTGTAAGTAGGTAGTAATATTCATCACTTCAGTCGTCTAACGTCCACAAATGAAAACAGGCCTCCCTCATGGATCTCCATAATTGGTAGTTCCCATATGCAATACGCTTGGCAGGCGGGTTGGCGAGCGCAGTTCGGGATGTTGATACACGGAAAGACGCTCCCATCTTCCTGAGGCGTCCCTTAACAGGCTCTTACAGGCATGAGAGGAGGAACATTCTACTTCCAGCACCGTACAGCACCCTCTCATTCATCTACTAACCAAAATTGGCTACATAAGTCATCTTAGAGTTCATCCACACTCATAGGCAGAAATAAGGTCGCCGTAGCCGAACCGTACCGTTAGGAGGATTATTATTATTATTAATTATTCCAAACAATTTCAGGGATTTCATCGAACAGGACCTTGTCGACTATGCCAAGAGTAACCCCAGCACAGTTGTGTACTTGAAGCCGAGACGGCATCGAGGGCCCGTGGCAGTTGCTGAGTACTGTAAGTTGATTACGACACAGAGGCCCTTATATGGATGAGGTACACGTCAATATAGTCATCGTCATCATCATGTCAGCTGTAGGATGTCCACTAATCGCCAAGTACTGCGACCTATGGTTCTTACGAAGTCATCTGTCCATCTTGTAGTTGGATGCCTTATGCTGTGCTTGCTGGTCCATGGCCTCCATTATTGGAGAACTTTGAGACCCCATTGGCCATCCACTCTGCGGGCTATATGGCCTGCCTGTTGCCGCTTTAACATGCTAATCTGTCTGGCTATGTTGGTTACCCGAGTTCTGCTATGTATCTCCTTATTTCTGATATTATTCCATAGACAAACCCTGAGCATAGCCCTCTCCATACCTCATATAGTAACAATATAGTAGGCACTTTGCATCTATTGTAGATGATTTATACAGCATCATCAACTGGTATTCATGCTGTATAGGATAATGCAGTGCCCTGGACATTGTTAGATGGATTAGGCTTGCCCAGCACCTATACCATCCTCTCAGCTTAGTCAGCTATTATTCAGAGGAAAGAACAGGTCAATATGTCTGAAGCTAACTAAGCCACAGGTTTTCTCACGATGTTTTCCTTCACCGTTAAAGCAATGTGTTTAATGTGCACATAAATGTTCATGAAAGAAAATCCATGGTGCACGGCTATTATCAAAACCTACAGGCAGGTAGATAATTGCCTTCGGCATTATGCCCACCATTTGTATGCTGTTTTTGTAAATTGTGTGCAATAAAGTATTAAATAATAATAATAATGGGCTGATATTATGATTTTTATTATTTTATTTATTTATTTATTTATTTACTTTAATTAAAACGGCACAACCAATTACATTAATTAAAGATATGAACAAGTTATTATTAATTAGATAAATAACACTTACATACATCTATTAACATTAAATCTAAATAATTGCAATACAAATAATAATAATAAACTAAATTAAACACAGTCAAAAACGGAAAAAATATTAAATAAATGATGTCAAATAATATAAAAATTATGTCATGTCAAAATATTAAACAGTTTGAAATATTTAAAATGGAAAATTAGAAAAAATAAAATTAAGGCAGATCAACAATGACGTTCACAAAAACATCGACATACAAATAAAATTTCAGCCCACCTATCAGCAAACAAGTCAAAGTCAGGGCTATCATCCAGGAGAGCGTTGAGGGCAGTGAGTACACGTGGAATTGGTGACCAGGCCCGCGCTGCCGTACGAAACGACGGCACCGCAAACAACCTGTGCCTCCGACCACGGCAATAATTATTCGGGACGTAAAGTCGACACAGCTCATCACTTAAGTCCAAGGCGTCGATCTTGCTATGAAATATTTTGCAGACCGTGGTAAGTTGGTCATAGGCACGTCTCACTTCAAGTGAATTATAGCCCAAGCATCCAAGAAGAAATTTGGTGGGGTAAAGGAAGGGGTAGTAACCGTAGCAGCGCTTGTAGAGGAACCGCAGGAATGCTTTCTGAACCTTTTCAAGCATGAGCGTATAAGTAACTTCATGCGGGTTCCACACACAAGCGCTGCTCTCTAACTTACTCCTTACAAGTGCCGAAAAGATTAAGCGAACTACATGCTCATTCTCAAAGTCACGGGCATTTCTGAGAACAAACCCGAGACGCCTAAATGACTCCTTAGCCAATGAACTTATGTGCTCATGAAAGGTAAGCTTTTGGTCGAATGTGACTCCCAAGTCCCTCATGGTGACGGTTTTGTTTATGGGTTCGTTGTTCAACCTGTATTCGAAATTAATTGGGCGCCGCATTCGACCGAAAGTCATGACGTGGCATTTACTTACATTGAACTCCATTTTGTTAACGACACTCCACTCATAGATAGCGTCGACATCGCACTGCAGAGCCCGACAGTCTGCTTCTGACTTTACCTCAATGTAGAGTTTTAAGTCATCTGCATACAGCAAGCTTTTTGCATGCGACGCCACAGCGGGTAGGTCGTTAACCATAATGAGGAACAGCAAAGGCCCAAGTATCGAACCCTGACTGACGCCGGAACGCGTGTGATAGGGTTTTGATTCATACAAACCGAGTCGAACAAACTGCTGTCGATCACGGAGGTAATCAGCCAGGAGCTTAAGTAGACTCGGGGCGAAACCTATTGCAGTAAGTTTAGACAGCAGAATGTCATTGTTAACCCTATCAAACGCCTTCCGAAAATCGAAGTAAAGGACGTCTACTTGTTGTCCAAGATCTAGACTGCAAGAAATAAAGTCAACAAGCGTCAGTAAGTTCGTGTTAACCGATCGCTTGCTTCTGAACCCGTGCTGTTCGTTACACAAAAAGTTGTTTACCTGTGCATATATGAATTTATGTAAGATGCTCTCAAAGATTTTTGCTGGTGAAGAGAGGATAGCTATTGGGCGGTACTCTTCAACTTGGGACTTTTTGGAATTTTTGGGAATCGGAATTACCCTGGACACTTTCCACTGTGGCGGATAGACTCCAGACTTAAGTCCCAGGTTGAAAATGTGACAAAGAGGACCGCACAAAAACTTTCCCGCTTCCTTAATTAAAGCAGAAGGCAAATTGTCAGGGCCCACGGCGCTGTGCAGCTTCAACCTTCTGATACCCCAGGTAACGTCGCCGTAAGTGACCCCAATAACATTGATGTCATTACTGTTAGCTGATGCATCAAGAGAAATGGCCAAAGAAGGATCAAGCCGCGGTACGTCTGGCAAGAAAACGCTTGAAAAATAACTCGCGAAGGCCTCAGCAGCTTCGGGTCCGGAGAATGAAGCTCCTTGGTAGTTGATATTGGGTTCGAACCCACCCTTAGACCGTAAGTTAGTAATATGCTGCCAAAATCTCCGCGGCTCTTGACCAATTCTGGTTTCAATGGACTTCATGTGGCTAATGTACGACGACGTCACCCGCGATTTAAGGTCTGCTCGAAGGATGGAAAACTGCTGGTAGGATTCCATAGTACCGGAACGTTTCCATGCAGTGTGCAGCCTCAGTTTACGCCTTGTGTCCTTGATGATATCACATGTAAACCAAACAGGATAACGTTTAGTGGCAAAATCTTTACGGCACTTTTTAGGCATGCAGATATCAAAAATATTATAAATGGAATCGTAGAAGTGCTGGGTGGCGTTAAAAATATCATCGGCCTGCAAAACATCAGTCCAGGAGTGCTCAGACAACAAAGAGTACAAGAGTCTATGGTCACACTTGTTAAAATTCCAGTCCCTTGCTGGATCTATGTTACTCGGAGCAGTTCGGTCAGAGTGGTGCGCTGTGTCAACTTTTACCTCGATGTCTAATGGCGGGTGGTATGCGTCAGGAGGAACCAAGCCCATCGTACTAACGACAGATACCTCACTAACTCCATCGCTCTCCTGAATCAGCACAACATCCAAAATTCCTCCATGAGAGTTTGTTACGACATTATGTTCAGACAGATTACAGAAAGATATGAAATAACAATAATAATTAGTAATATTTACAGAAGCGCTATTCAAATTTAAGTCACCTAAAATGATCACAGTTGTTTTATTACAAACATTAATTTATAAAACTTTCTACCTTGTGGAACCAGCTCATATAATCACTATCGGATGCACTGGGTTTGATATAGACGGAACACACAAGAAATTGACGTCCATGAAACGAAAAGGATGCCCATAGGTCTTCTCCAGTTTCTGTTTCAAGCTGACTTTGTCTATTAAGTACTATGGGAGCTCGACCGGCTAGTAGGACTCCACCGCAGCGTGTCTTCCTGTCGCGACGTAAAATACACCAGTCTACACAAATCAGTTCTTGATCCTCGACAGATGAGTCAAGAAAACTTTCGGTCACAGCAATCAATTCATGTTCAGATACAGCCAGATTATTCCGCCATTCTTTCAGTTTGGTCTTTAGACCTCGAACATTCTGATATAATGTTTTTAAGGTATGGTATTTGTGTGGATTATTGCGTGATTGTTGTGCCACGAAAGGGCTGGGGGGTCTTCCTCTCAGTACTATCCGAAATCAAGGGTTTTTGGCTGTACACAATCCATGCCTTAATTCTAGCGTTGACTAGCCAAACGTTTGTCGACATGCAAGTGTCGTAATAGGCTAATGGCACGCCAATTTTATAGGACTTGTAGTCTCCCTTAGGTGAAAGTTCAGTGACGCTGCAGGATCCGACGGGGCATAGTTGACGAAGGTATGCCGTAACTTCATCAGCACACGACTCCATGTTCCACAAGTGAATGTATTTACGGGGTTCTACTGCTTTCAAAGTGGTGATGGTAGGTCCCGCAGTGCCACATAGAGAGGGCGGTCGCCGGCTTCTCTTTACCTCGGTCCACGCCTGATGTCCTCCAGACTCTAGGTTACCCGCTGTTAATTGGCAAGGAGGTCCAGTTGATGCATCGATGTTGAGGTTTCGGGCCATCGTCTTTTGGGCTATGGTTTTGGTAACTTGTTGCAATGGTCGCTGAAGTGACTGTGAAGTTTTGTCATTTCGCGTGTCTAATTTCGCAGATCCCAGCAAGGTTTCAGAGGATCCCTTCTTGCTTTGCGCCTTTGGTGATGTAGCACTAGGTGGATGAGAAACAATAGTTTCCGAGCAGAGAGGGCGCACCTTGAAACTGGCGTGTAGTGTTTCAACATGACATGCATAGTTATCAAGCTTCGATTCATAGCCCGCTATGAGGGAGATTGCCTTTGTAAGTTGATCCCTTAATAGGGCAACCTCTTCGCGCAGACAACGAATCTCGGATGACAAATTCTCACTTACAGGGTTCCCAACAGGAGTATGATCGGCCATGGGCATCTTCTTCCTGAACGTAATATTTGAGTCCTGGTGTTTCTTAGTTCCCACGGGTGTTAGGCTGTTGTCACCGCCCTTCTTTTTAGCGCAATCGCATTCAGGGCATATCCATGCCTTGTTTGGTTCCGATAGTTTCTTACCGCCAATGCAGGAGCAGTGGTACATTTTGCTACATAAATCTATAGTGCATTGCAAAAAGTCTTCGTCATCCAACACAGTAGAAAGGCAGCCAGCGCAACTCATTTTAAGTGCAGCAAGTAATTTAGAAATTCACACAGCGACAACCCGGCAAACAAGGCAATACAAACTGTTACAGATTCTATGGTCACTGGTGCCACAGATTACGACACAGTACTGCAGCAAAAAATGTTTGGTCCGCGCTAAGCGGTTAGCCGATGACTCACAGCACAAGGATGATGATGTTTATCATTGTTTCCAGTGAACGGCGACCGAGTGTGGATGTCGCTACATAACAAAACGCACAGCGAGATCACTAAATGGGTCGAGAGCCTTCGCACCGCACAGGGCGACGTCTCCGCCGTGCGGTTAAGGAAGTACCAGCACACGGATTACCCATCTGTGCAAGGGCCGTGGACTCCCTTCACATTCAAGGTAAGACTGGTTTTAGGGAGCCTGGTACAATGTATAACTAGTGTAAGGGAGCTAAGACACAGGCGCGCCCGTATCGTGTCACAGGCGCGCTTGTAGCGTGTCACAGGCGCGCTTGTAGCGTGTCACAGGCGCGCCCGTATCGTGTCACAGGCGCGCTTGTAGCGTGTCACAGGCGCGCTTGTAGCGTGGCACAAGAACGCCTAAATCGTGTCACAGCTACGTGTCATAGGCGCGCCCGTGTCGTGTCGTGCATAGTTTTTGACTTACAAAATGCTGAAAAAATACCGTCATTAATATCTGTTATCTATAGTGACCTGGAATAAAGATTATATTGTTATTTAAAAACGTAACATATTTTTGTTTCAGAACCCAGAACTGAACACAGCTGAACTGCCTAACGTGAAGTTTGGCGAGAACAACAGAGTGCCTACCTCGGCCACAGAACAGCTGAGATTGCTATTTGAAAAGCAGAAGTTGGAAAAGAATTAATAGATTAGTATAATAGTTTGAACTGTAGATAATTAGTTATAATAAATAATGTTTAAATGTTTTACTGGTTTTTAATTATAATATAACTAGCGACCCGCCCTGGCTTCGCACGGGTGCAATGCTGATACTAAATATACTACAGAATATACCATCGCGGACTTTTTTGTAGACCTTTAAGGTGTACAATACTGGTACATTATTTTGATCTATCTCGTAGGGTTCAGTCTGCGTTTGCAATGTGAGAGCAAAAAATGTGTTAATTTACGACCTCACATTAGAAGCCTCTAAAATTATCAGTGTTTCTCTCCTATATTATGCATATACCTATCAATATATATAAAACTTCCGTTACTGACTGAGTGACTGACAGACAACGCACAGCCTAAACCACTGGACCTATAGACTTGAAATTTCGCACACATATAATCTTGAGTATTCTAGAGGTGCACTAAGGAGGGATTTTTCGAAATTCCCACGGGAACGGGAACTACGCAGGTGAAACTGCGGGGTGCAGCTAGTTATACATATAAACCTTCCTCTTGAATCACTGTCTATTATCAAAAAAACCGCATCAAATCCGTTGCGTAGTTGATCTAAGCAAATATAGGGACAGACAGACAGCAGGAAGCTACTTTGTTTTATACTACTTATGTATTGATCAGTCAACCGGAGTGTCAATCCGGGACCACGATTGTTGGAACACAGTCGAAAATTCGGGAATAATCAAAGGTATTACGTGATTAATTCCCGTAATTTTGTAATTATATTTTAATGAATTGTAATTTTTATTTTCTTGACGACCATTGTGGCGCAGCGGGCGAAGGCCCGTCTCCCACGCAAGTGGGGTTCGATTCCTTCGGGACAAATACCTGTACAATCTGCAGATATTTGTTCAGGGTGTTCTGGATGTTTTTTCTATATATAATAAAAAAAATATCTATGCAGTATATCAGTTAGTACCAATAACACAAGCTCTGCTGAGCTTGGGGATAGATGGTGCTGTGTGAATTGTCCAACATTATTTATTTAAGCCTCCGGAAGATGGGCAGCAGCGTCTATCCGTGTATCAACATCCCATACTGCGCTCACCAACCCGCCTGCCAAGCGTGGTGAGTATGGCAACTACCCCTCATGGAGGTCCATGAGGGAGGCCTGAGTTCATCAGTGGACGTTTTATAGCTGAAATGATGATGATGATTTATTTAAGCCAGTATTACACTACACGGTAATTCAGGGCCCGGTAGTTAGGGCGCCCTAACTACCAAGCAAGGCTTGCCGGGTCCGACGGGTCGCCCTAGTTAGGGTCTCTTACGCTCTAACTCTTATATTAACATGTCGCCTGGTTACTATTCAATACCAAGGACGATGCCGATTTTGGGCCCTAATATGTACATAATATTAGGACATATTATTACAGAGACTTACACTAAAAATCAATTAATTCCTGGTAAGTGCCAGTATTGCCGTGGGGTGCCGGCAGTAGAATGTTGCCTCACATCTCTTGCCCATAGATGTAGTAAGATGAGCATGTGTATTAATATTCTGTACTGCGCTCACCAACCCGCCTGCCAAGCGTGGTGAGTATGGCAACTACCCCTCATGGAGATCCATGACGGAGGCCTGTGTTCAGTAGTGACGTTCAACGGCTGAAATGATGATGATGATAGTTATACGTTCTAAATATTTGTACTCCACAGGTTCCTACTCGTTCTAACAATAAAAATCATTTATCATAAATCACCTTTTAATCTTTTACAAAAATAACAAAAGATCTATTACAAAATAAAATCAAATTTTGATAACATAATTTCGTTGTAGAATGAACATTTCAAGATAGAATGTCGCCAATCCTTTTTACCGTGAATGAACGTCTTCAAGGGATACCCCCGAAGATGGGCAGCAGCGTCTCACCCTGTACTGCGCTTACAGGCGGGTAAATAGCCAAGGGTAGTAAATATGGCAACACCCTCTTGATCTTGGAGGTCCATGAGGGAGGCCTATGTCCAGCAGTGGACTTGAAAAGCAGTCCTAAGGCTGAGAACGATACGCCAACAAAATGAGTGAGGTTTCTTGTTCGCTTCTTTCCCTCACTTGATTCAGCTTTATTCAATTTAAGTCAAAAGTCAAGTATTTACTTCTACATTTAAAAACCTTCATCTTTTAAGTTTAATTTAATTGATAATTTTAATTGGTATAGTTAATTTTGATCTCAACTCTAGACTAAGTTTTAGTTTAGTTGAATTTAATTTGTGCAAGCTGTGGCGTCCTGTAATTAAAAAAACACACAGCCTTTAAGACAATTTAGACTATCTTATTTTAAGTTTTTATGTGATTTTTTTGTTGGATGTCCTAAAATAAATAAATTAAAATTTAAATGTATCTTGCAAATTGACTGTTCTATGTAGCTTTTTGCTTTATTGAATAAACACTTATTGACTTTGACTTAAATGTTACGGGACGCGTATGCTTGGGACATTGTTAGACGGAGCCAGCATATACCATCCACTAAGCACTAGTAGATACGAAGCATTATTTTCTTTCATGTACTATGTGGACTAATGTTCTTATTTATTCTCCTCTCTATACCATTCTATAAGTCCGTAAGGATTGAGGAGCCACATCAGATTTTTAAAATCTGATCTCACCATTATTTAGCAGCAATGTAGCTGATTTTGCAGCACGAATTCTAGATTTAGCAGCAAAATATATCACCAGTTATATTTAATGCAAAGTGGCTCCTCAATCTAAACGTCTGAATTGAGGAGCCACTTGGAATATTGTATCATTTAGCAGCAATGTAGCTGATTTAGCAGCACAAATTCTAGATTTAGCAGCAAAATATATCACTAGTTATATATAATGCAAAAGTGGCTCCTCAATTCAGACGTTTAGATTGAGGAGCCACTTTGCATTAAATATAACTAGTGATATATTTTGCTGCTAAATCTAGAATTCGTGCTGCAAAATCAGCTACATCGCTGCTAAATAATGGTGATATCAGATTTTAAAAATCTGGTGTGGCTTTTTAATACCTACGGACATCATTCTATACCCCTCATGTCTAAGCACAAGAAAATCACTAAGGTAGAACATGGTGTCGACGCATTGACATCACTCAGGTTTTTAACAAGGCAGAGTACTTATTTTAATATTATTTTACAGGTAACTACATATTATTATCATTATTTTTAAGATCATATCTCTGTAACATGAAAACCTTTTTGAGAATAAATACATTTTATTATTTTTATAGTTCTTACAAACCAGCGCAGCTTACAAAGAAGCAGCGTTCATCTGAGATACATATTTGGCCACATGCGATTGATCACTAAAATAGTACCGCAGGATTGTTCTCTTGTGTAATGTTAGTATTTTATATTCTATTCACCTATTCGACTGTAATTTGCCTTGTTTCTCTTTTATCGTGTGTGTGTGTGTGCGTGCGTGTGTGTTTGTGTGTGTGTGGACTGTAATTTGCCTTGTTTCTCTTTTATCATGTGTGTGTGTGTGTGTGTGTGTGTGTGTGTGTATGCGCGCGTGTGTGTAGACTGTAATTTGCCTTGTTTCTCTTTTATCATGTATGTGTGTAAGTGTGTGTGTGTGTGCGAGCATGCGTGTGTGTGTGCGTGTGTGTAAGTGTGTTTGTGTGTGCGTGTGCGCGCGTGTAAGTGTGTTTGTGTGTGTGTGTGTGTCTAATAAACGTTATTTCATCCTCGCAGCTTGGCTGATCTGCCTATCTGAGGTAGTCCATGACCCACGCGCTCATGTCAGGTGTATATTTAGTGGGGGGCACGTCGTAAGCCAGGATTAGCCTGTTCTCCCCTTCGAGGGGAAAGTGGTCCTTGTTTATCTGTAAAAGAGATTTATAAATTACTATTTATCACTTCGAAATGAATAACAAATACATATACCTATAGTAACAAATTCCCTAATCTATATCTAAGGAATAGAATAGAATAAGGTACATACATGAAAAATAACACATCAAGGTACAGTCAAGGTCAAAAATATGTATACACCACAGAGTGACAAAAAGCGTAGTCATCTGAATGGTCATAAATTCGGCAAAATAAAAATGTACCTAAATTTGTATACATACTTTGAGAGATAACTATGTAAACAACAGTTGCAATAATATGTCCTCATTTATTTAACCATAAACTTAGATACACCATAAAGTTCAAAAATATATATATACACAATAATGTGCCACTTTTGAATTTTTAATTTCATTTGACTTCCCGTATCATTGTGTAGGTGAAAATGTATCGCATTAGCGATCATTTAAAACACAGGATTGTTGCCTTCTGCGAGGAGGGTGTATCCGTATCTGATATAGCTGACGAATTGGGCATCACGGTAAGAAAAATGTTATGTAATTAGAACTTACCACCGAAAATGTCACTTTCTTTTAGCTTTAGAATACTTCGTCATAGATAATACGAATAATTTTCCATTTCAGAGAAAAACAGTTTATATATGGAAGCAAAGATACGGGTATATAGACATATTAGATCAGGTACTCCTTCCAACAGGTCATACATATTTTTTTAGTTTTAAAATTACAGGATTTTATCGCGTACCTTTTTTATTATTTTCCCGACAGTCCTCCCGCGACCAAGAACGCTGAAATGTGTTCGAAACGTCGGGAAAATAATAAAAAAGGTACGCGATAAAATCCTGTAATTTTAAAACTAAAAAAATATGTTAACAAATCGCGAAAGTTTAACAGGTCATACATACTTTAGAAATTGACATATCAAATTCGTCCATACATAATGCGATACTAGTGCAGTAGTGGATTAACTAGCATGAGGACCTTAATTTAATAAAGATGCCCCCAAAAAGTCCGGACATAAACCCAATTGAAAACTTGTGGGGTCTTATGGTTCAAAACTGGGACTCTTCAGTTGTGAGAACCACTGAAAATTTAAGAAATCACGCAAAGGAGATTTGGGATTTGTTTATAGGTACAGATATATGTTTAAACATGGTAAACTCAATGAGAGACCGACTAGACGCGGTTATTGAAGCTGACGGAGGATATACTCGCTATTGAGTAATTTTTGTTTCAAAATGGAGGACAAATATTAGAATTATTATTTTCCACTTAAGTTTAAGGAGCTACTTTTTTAGTTATTTATTACAGTTATTTTAATTAAATATTTGCCTTTTATTAAAAATACGTAAAAAAACAAAAAATAGGGTAAATCGCCAATTACTGGCCACCTTTCATAACTGGCCCCATCATACTAATAATATAATCTGTTCACGTACCTACAGAATTCATTTTCAGTTTAAGGTGTTATTGACTGGCCACCCTTCAATAACTGTCGAAACCACGTTATACGAGAATAAAACGAATGAAGTAGGTGCACATAGTTCATGTTTAGTATGACGTCACGCCAATAACGTCGTGACAGGTCAAAACATGAGACAAACATATGCAATGACAAGTCTGCACTGTTTTCGTGAATTGTCAAAACATTCTATTCAAATTTGTTTCGTGTGACAAGACCGTAAAGTTGATTTTCGCTGATTTATATTTTGTATACATATTTTCGTAGCAGTTACTGAATCTATCTTTAATGACATAAATATGACTACAATATTTTGCATCATTTGCAGGATACTTATTATGTAATTTTGATTGCATACAAGTTTTTGAACTTGCCTTATACATATTTATGTGGCCATTGCAGTTTGCATATTTATTAGTGTTTGGAGGAGTACATATCTTTTGAATTTTTTATGATTACTTTATTTTTACAACATTACTTGCATATATATCTTTGACCTTGACTGTACAGGAACATAAATCGGTTATTAACATATAATATATAACATATTTTATCATTATTTCTAAATTGTTTATGTTCTTTTAATGTGGTGAGCAATAAAGAGTTTTCTATCTATCTATCTATCGGTCGCCAACTCAGCACACGCCGTGAGAACACGACACTGATTTTCAGTGGCGCCGTATTTGTCCCACAGGACGCAACACCGACCAAAACAAAACATCGAAGATAAGAATAACAGTAAGTATAATGAGCGCTTGGCCGTGGGCCGCCGTGGGGTGCCGGCAGTAGAATGATATCCCTCCTCTCATGCCCATGGATGCAGTAAGAGCCTGCTAAGGGATACCTCCGGAAGATGGGCAGCAGCGTCTATCCGTGTATCAACATCCCATACTGCGCTCACCAACCCGCCTGCCAAGCGTGGTGAGTATGGCAACTACCCCTCATGGAGATCCATGAGGGAGGCCTGTGTTCATCAGTGGACGTTTTATGGCTGGAATGATGATGATGATAATGAGCGCTAGTAAACTCAGTAGAGAGTATCTATAAGGAAGGGGGGGGGAGTGTCTATATTAAGATGTCGAGCGTCTATATAGATATTATTTCATTTATTAACATTATTATTTTTTTATATAATTTTTAATATTATTAATATTTTAACTATATTTGCACGCCATGTTTGGTAGTTTGTAACTGGACATTATATTTAATTAAGATCTTATTGGACATACATTCTGGCAAATAAAAGATTATGATTCGGGAATGTCGAGTGTCCAGACAAGGGTCGAGCGTCTAAATATGGGGGAAGTCGTTGTCTAGATGAGCTGTCGAGTGTATAAATGGATGGTCGAGTGTCTAGAGGGGGGTAAGAGTGTCTAGGTAGGGGGTCAAGTGTCTATTTTACCGGTAGTTTAGTGTCTAAATAGGGGGGTCAAGTTTTTAGGTAGGGACGGTCGTGTTTACGTCGGGGTTGAGTATCTAGATAAGACGTCAAGTGTCTAAATAAGAGTCGAGTGTCTAAATCCTGTGCCTAGATAGGAGGAGTGTCTACGTTGGGGGTCGATTGTCTAGATGGGAGGTTCTGTCTCGAAGGGTGTCGAGTGTCTAGATGGGGGGCCAAGTGTCTAGGATGAATAAATGAATGATTATAACTTTATTGTACATCATAAAATAAAAAAAATAACAGTAGAGGATAAGATACTTAACTAAATGCACAATGGGCGGCCTTATCGCTAAAAGCGATTTCCTTCAGGCAACCTTTGGATGGACAGGATTGTGAGAAGAATAGGATGATATTTAGGATGCGAGAATGTGTTCATATGGGGGTCATGTGTCTAAGTTCTCTTCTTTTTCTCTTAACGCACATAATAGAGTAAGCTATGTACATTTCAATTGTCGTCTGTATCAGATTAATACCTAAATGTATGTGTTTTTTTATAATTTGTAAATACTTTCGATGTCAGTGTACTTTGAATAAATAAATAAATAAATAAGAAGGGGGGAAGAGGTCAACTGTCTAGATGGGGTCACGCACCACAAACTGCGGCAACAGCAGCACGCCAGCCTCATAGCTCATGATCCTCAGGGCTCCGTTGCCCTTGTTCACGGAGCCCCAGGCCGCCTTGCTACAGTTAGCGGAAGTCAGCAGGTAGTACGACGCCATCTTGTTGTCCGTTGATACTCGCGTGTACGTCTTTATGTGTGGCATCGCTCGGTTACGGTGCGTCGACGTGGCTTTCCATTGGCTGAAACGACAGAGATAAATCAACTTTTATCGTTCAATTGTATTAATCTTACATGTAGGCAAATACAAGTTAGATCTTGAATATAAAAATATCATCATCATTTCAGCCGTTAAACGTCCACTACTGAACACAGGCCTCCCTCATGGATTTTCATATGCGGTAGTTGCCATACTCACCACGCTTGGCAGGCGGGTTGGCGAGCGCAGTTCTGGATGTTGATATATAGGAAGACGCTGCTGCCCATCTTTCGAAGGTATCGCTTAGCAGGCTCTTACTGCATCCACTGGCATGAGAGGAGGGGTAACATTCTACTGCCGGCACCCCACGGCATAAAAATATGCTTTAGCAATTTTATCCTGTTCGGACATACAACAAGCATTGGTTACGGGGGTACCGGAAAAGGGGGCGAAGGCGTCAAAAGGTCACCAAAGGTCAAAGATGGAATTATTAGGTTTTTGGACGTTTTGGGCCATTTGAAGACTTATTTTTTTGGAGACCTTTTGAGGTCACAATAACTACGGTCACTGTGACCCTAGGGTCACCAAAATCAATCAGTGTCCTTCTCTCATTAAGACGGTGCTAACAGAAAAGGTTTCATGTAAATCGGTCAACGTGTTCAGGAAACTTGTATGTACACACGAGGTGCTTCTGAGTCAGCGACATGGCTTGTTTTTGATTATATTTTATTATTATTTTGATGGCTCAATGAGTTTAAGAGATCGCTTTTAGCGATAAGACCGCCCATTGTATGTTGTTATTATTTTGTTTGCATCCTTATATTTTTACTTTCTATGGTGTACCTACGTACAATAATGAGTTAATCTATCTAAGAGGGGATCTAACAAATTTAGTTACAGTCTAAAATGAATGCCTTAAGGTCCAACAAGTCGCGGAGGCAAAGTCGTCAGTGGGCGCGGTCTAAATGTATGCTATCTCACCTGACATAGTGTGTGTACCCGCGCGCTAGAATGAAATGCACAATGATTCATCCCTAAACCGACCGCGCAAAAATATGTGAATAGACTTTTAGCACAAGGGTTATTATAGAAAAACTTGAGTGTAATCTTTACAAAATAACATTTATTTCAAATTTTGAATAATTAAACTATGTCAGAACGGCGTTTATTTTTGAGTTTTCTTTCTCCGTATATTATTTAGTTTCGTCCAAAGTTGGGCTAAAATCAGTGTTGAAATACGAAAGTTTAGAAGCTTGTATATTTTAAATAAATACTTTACGGTTTGGGGTGTATACAAACATAGATTATGACGAGATAAATTGATATAATCCTTAGTGTTGGATGGTCAACGTCAAACAGTGGAATAGTTATCCTTCCACGTTTGTATGGAAAGATGGGCGACTCGTTCAACCTTATGGTAGAACAGAATGAGGGATAACGATGAACTCACTATAAGAAGTCGTTTAGCCAAGGTTGCTTCGTGTGCGTGGCGGCTCCATACGGCAAGCAGCCCCCGCCCAGGAGCCCATCGTGCGACTGCCTCACGTTCTCTGAAATAGACAGAGACAATGTGTGATATGATATTTGTTGCTGCATTATGTATCTTATTTAATAATAAGATATGTATATTGTAGATTTTTTACATATTAATATCAATAAATACAATTTATCAATCCATTAACTACCCAAAACGAACACTACATTTATATTTGCAAATTGTTGTAAAAAAAATAATTTCCCTTAAACTTGGCCACTTAGTGTATCCCAACCTTACAAAAAATATTTACTCACTATGCACGCACACAATCTCAGCACTTGAAGAGACTACCCTCCACAACACAGGGAATCCTAGTGTGGAGGCTAGTAAACCACTTACCTTACTCTTATTTAAGGTTGATTTATTCGATTAATTAATTAATTCGTAGTTCGTAAGGTAAGGTTATAATAAGCAAAATGTTTCCTGTATCTAATAAATAAATTTTTACTTTTTTTACTTTATATTATGATATCTATATTATGACATGATCTATACTAATACAGTACCAGCTTTTGCCCGCGACTACGTCCGCGTGGAAATCCCCTTTTTCACGCAGAGCCACTTTGATTCGAAAATATGAATCCCATTTATTCATTATCCCGTGGGAATTTCGATAAATCCCTTCTTAGTGCACCTCTAGGATACTCAAGGGATAAATTTGTGTGGCAAATCTCCAAGATCATGAGTGGATTGTTGCCATACTCGCCACGCTTAGTAGGCGGGTTGGCGAGCGCAGTACGTGCTGTTGACACACGGAACGTTGCAGCTGCCCATCTTCCACAGTCAACCCTCAGCAGATTCTTACCGCATCCACGGGCAAGAGGAGGGGTAACATTCCACTGCCGGCACCGCACGGCATCGTACATACCTAGTGACGGATAGATCAGCTTCAGCTCCGGAGGTGCGGTCAGCGTTTGAGGCTGGTCTTTAACCTTCGTGAAGTTGTGAAGGAAATCACCGGTGAGCCATAGCTGTGGGGGAAAACACCGAATGTATTATCATCATCATTTCAGCCATAAAACGTCCACTGATGAACACAGGCCTCCCTCATGGATCTCCATGAGGGGCAGTTGCCATACTCACCACGCTTGTCCTTCCCGGAACCATGCCTGGTGCAATCCAGACGAAACTTCAGCAAAAAATGAAGGTAATTTACGCGGTAAATACCCGGTTATTTATTTATTCATTTATTTATTTATTAATTCAAGGAAAACCAACAGCTTTAAAATATATATAAAACATCTGCTTAAAAATAGGAAGCCAATAAATGGTTTTCACGAGTAGAAGATAAAAGTAGAAAATTAAACAGTGATAAACTCATACTAGATATAAAAATATAAGGAAAACTAATACTAATACACGCGTAAATACAAATAAACCTAATGAAAATAGAGAATAGAATGTTGCTAACTAACTATCCGCTACGAAGAATTCACTGCTCAGCTGTGCTCGTGCTGAGAAGGCGCTCGTACAAAAAAGGTCTAATTCATAATTTAGACATATTTTATTATTATTTTATTTTATATGCACGTTAATAATGTGTTATGATTGCGACAGTTTAAAATAAGACAATTACCTGCTAAATGTTCAAAGAAAACTCGCCATTAGTTGTCTATGAAATTCTTTTAATTTTCCCCCAAAAGCTACTCTTTTAACGACGTTCCAGGACCTGTGTTCTTCTCGTCTTCTATCAGGTCGTTCGACGACTCAAAGACGCTACAAGCAGCCAGCGTTTGTTATCTTCTTTCAGGTCTTTAGAAGTCCTGAAGACACTATTAGGAGATTGATTGCCGTAGCTAAGCCCTGAACTTACTTTCTCGTCTTTTACCAGGTCTTTTGACGTCTCAAAGACGCTTATGGACACTTCTGAAGCCCTCAACAAATGATAGCACAATTCAAAGGACCCTCCAAGAAACCTGCGTTTGTTATCGACTTCTTCCAGGCCTTTTGGAGTCCTTAAGACACTCCAAGTATACTCAGACACCTTTAGAAGCCCTAAAGACTCACCCTCGGCTGATTCCCGTAACTCACTTCCCAGCCCCGAACTTACTCAGGAACCTGTGTACCTACTTCTCGTCTTATACCAGGCCTTTTAACGTCTTAAAGCTATTCTGAGACACATTTGAAGGCTAAGTCACCTTTGTTATTGTCTTCTACCAGAATTTCGACGTCCGTCTTGTCTCTCCAGGCTTTAAATAAGCCTTGAAGGAGAGACACTGTCTCATCTCTAGCTAGAATGAACCAGTCTTGTTTACTAAGGCACTTCGCAGAACTAGTTACTCTTCTACGGACGCTTCTAGGAACCTGTGTTCTTCTCATCATCTACCAGGTCTTTTGACGACTTAGAGACAATCTGGACGTGGTAAAGGCCCATCTAAGTATCTAGTGCTTGCAGCCTTAAACCTGCGTTCTTCCCGTCTTCACCAGTTCTCTTTGAAGTTCTTATGACACACTTGTCGACTACCATCAGGTATTTCGCAGTCCTCAGAACAATGAAAGGCATCATTTGACGTGGTTAAGGGAACAGACAAGGTATCTATTGCTAACATCCCTAGAAACCTGTGTTCTAATCGCACTTTTCTAGGTCTTTTGACGTCCTGACACTCTAAAAGAAACATAAAATACAGTGTTTAGAAGCCCTAGAGACACTCACCCCCGGCTGATTCCCGTAGCTTCCGATGCTAGAAGCCTGTGCCAGCAGCGGCCAGCGCCTGTCGGCCGCCGCGTGCTGACGGAGCAGGCTGCCCGCCCGCGTCAGCCCCCAGTCCACGCCGGAGTGGGAGCCCGGGACTGACGCTACGAAGGACACGAGGACCCACGTCTATTGGAGACACCGTCTCATGCTATAGAAGGAACTTGGCTTGTCTCTACAGGTTTTATAGACACTCTTCTAAGAACCTCGCTAGAAACCTTCGTTATCGTCTTCTACCAGAATTTCGACGTCCGTCTTGTCTCTCCAGGCTTTAAATAAGCCTTGAAGGAGAGACACTGTCTCATCTCTATCTAGAATGAACCAGTCTTGTTTACTAAGGCACTTCGCAGAACTAATTACTCTTCTACGGGCGCTTCTAGGAACCTGTGTTCTTCTCATCATCTACCAGGTCTTTTGACGACATAAAGACACTCTAAGATACTTTGGATGTGGTAAACGGGCCACCTAAGTATCTATCGCTTGCAGCCTAAAATACCTGCGTTTTTCTAGTCTTCTACCAGCTCTCTGAAGTTCTTAAGACACCATCAGATATTTCGCAATTCTAAAGTCACTGAAGTCTGTCTAGGGCTGTGAGCAAGTAGAAAAGCCGTAGAAACCTGTGTTCCAATCGCACTCTTCTAGGTCTTTTGACGTCCTGACACTCTAAAAAAGACGCTCATAAAATACAGTGTTTAGAAGCCCTAAAGACACTCACCCCCGGCTGATTCCCGTAGCTTCCGATGCTAGAAGCCTGTGCGAGCAGCGGCCAGCGCCTGTCGGCCGCCGCGTGCTGACGGAGCAGGCTGCCCGCCCGCGTCAGCCCCCAGTCCACGCCGGAGTGGGAGCCCGGAACTGACGCTACGAAGAACACGCTGGAAAGAAAGTAAGAGCCAATGAGATTGGCCTGATACTTGGTCCAAGGTCAGCGAGCTATGGAGTGATCCTCAAATAATATGCAGGATGTAAGTATTTTAATTATAATAAATAAAAATAAAATAGAAATAAGTTTATTCATAATGTATGGTTTACAATGCATAATTGTAGGGATTTCCCCAAAACAATAGTAAATAGCGTGCCGTGGGGTGCCGGCAGTAGAATGATACCCCTCCTCTCATGCCCATGGATGCAGTAAGAGCCTGCTAAGGGATACCTCCGGAAGATGGGTAGCAGCGTCTATCCGTGTATTAACATCCCATACTGCGCTCACCAACCCGCCTGCCAAGCGTGGTGAGTATGGCAACTACCCCTCATGGAGATCTATGAGGGAGGCTTGTGTTCATCAGTGGACGTTTTATGGCTGAAATGATGAATAGTAAATAACAGTACACATCAATATTGCAAACCAAACATCACAAAATGGACACTGACTCAGCATTAAGTTGATTGTCTAGCACGCTAGGTAACCAACGCTGATATTCCGTCATTGCCATTTTCTGACATTACGGACATCTAATAATCATCATATCATCATATCAGCCGTAAATACAGGCCTCCCTCCTGGATCTCCATGAAGTGTAATGTCCATACTCACCTACTCCCAAGTCTAGATGGATGGTGCTCGTGCCTCCAAACTTGATATCGCGCCAATCGAAGTGAGTACAGTGGTGATTGCGTTATAACATTGCTGTGATTGTGTACAGTGTAATTGGACTGCGTTATTTAACCCCGAACACCAGCTCGTAACGATACGAACTCTTGAACGGGTCCCGCTCGGTTCATCTGAGATAAGAGAGGATGGCGATATGATGCCATCTAGCGGCGGCACTGTGAACTCACTTGATATGCGAGAAGTCGCATGTTCACCCGCTCGACGTACGCCGCGAGCGACGCCAGCTGGTAGTGCGCCAGGTACCGCAGCAGGCTGCGCTTGAAGAACTCACTTGATACGCGAGAAGTCGCATCTCTTCACCCGCTCGACGTACGCCGCGAGCGACGCCAGCTGGTAGTGCGCCAGGTACCGCAGCAGGCTGCGCTTGAAGAGCTCACTTGATACGCGAGAAGTCGCATCTCTTCACCCGCTCGACGTACGCCGCGAGCGACGCCAGCTGGTAGTGCGCCAGGTACCGCAGCAGGCTGCGCTTGAAGAACTCACTTGATACGCGAGAAGTCGCATCTCTTCACCCGCTCGACGTACGCCGCGAGCGACGCCAGCTGGTAGTGCGCCAGGTACCGCAGCAGGCTGCGCTTGAAGAACTCACTTGATACGCGAGAAGTCGCATCTCTTCACCCGCTCGACGTACGCCGCGAGCGACGCCAGCTGGTAGTGCGCCAGGTACCGCAGCAGGCTGCGCTTGAAGAACTCACTTGATACGCGAGAAGTCGCATCTCTTCACCCGCTCGACGTACGCCGCGAGCGACGCCAGCTGGTAGTGCGCCAGGTACCGCAGCAGGCTGCGCTTGAAGAACTCACTTGATACGCGAGAAGTCGCATCTCTTCACCCGCTCGACGTACGCCGCGAGCGACGCCAGCTGGTAGTGCGCCAGGTACCGCAGCAGGCTGCGCTTGAAGAACTCACTTGATACGCGAGAAGTCGCATCTCTTCACCCGCTCGACGTACGCCGCGAGCGGCGCCAGCTGGTAGTGCGCCAGGTACCGCAGCAGGCTGCGCTTGAAGAACTCACTTGATACGCGAGAAGTCGCATCTCTTCACCCGCTCGACGTACGCCGCGAGCGACGCCAGCTGGTAGTGCGCCAGGTACCGCAGCAGGCTGCGCTTGAAGAACTCACTTGATACGCGAGAAGTCGCATCTCTTCACCCGCTCGACGTACGCCGCGAGCGACGCCAGCTGGTAGTGCGCCAGGTACCGCAGCAGGCTGCGCTTGAAGAACTCACTTGATACGCGAGAAGTCGCATCTCTTCACCCGCTCGACGTACGCCGCGAGCGACGCCAGCTGGTAGTGCGCCAGGTACCGCAGCAGGCTGCGCTTGAAGAACTCACTTGATACGCGAGAAGTCGCATCTCTTCACCCGCTCGACGTACGCCGCGAGCGGCGCCAGCTGGTAGTGCGCCAGGTACCGCAGCAGGCTGCGCTTGAAGAACTCACTTGATACGCGAGAAGTCGCATCTCTTCACCCGCTCGACGTACGCCGCGAGCGACGCCAGCTGGTAGTGCGCCAGGTACCGCAGCAGGCTGCGCTTGAAGAACTCACTTGATACGCGAGAAGTCGCATCTCTTCACCCGCTCGACGTACGCCGCGAGCGACGCCAGCTGGTAGTGCGCCAGGTACCGCAGCAGGCTGCGCTTGAAGAACTCACTTGATACGCGAGAAGTCGCATCTCTTCACCCGCTCGACGTACGCCGCGAGCGACGCCAGCTGGTAGTGCGCCAGGTACCGCAGCAGGCTGCGCTTGAAGAGCTCACTTGATACGCGAGAAGTCGCATCTCTTCACCCGCTCGACGTACGCCGCGAGCGACGCCAGCTGGTAGTGCGCCAGGTACCGCAGCAGGCCGCGCTTGAAGAACTCACTTGATACGCGAGAAGTCGCATCTCTTCACCCGCTCGACGTACGCCGCGAGCGACGCCAGCTGGTAGTGCGCCAGGTACCGCAGCAGGCCGCGCTTGAAGAACTCACTTGATACGCGAGAAGTCGCATCTCTTCACCCGCTCGACGTACGCCGCGAGCGACGCCAGCTGGTAGTGCGCCAGGTACCGCAGCAGGCTGCGCTTGAAGAGCTCACTTGATACGCGAGAAGTCGCATCTCTTCACCCGCTCGACGTACGCCGCGAGCGACGCCAGCTGGTAGTGCGCCAGGTACCGCAGCAGGCTGCGCTTGAAGAACTCACTTGATACGCGAGAAGTCGCATCTCTTCACCCGCTCGACGTACGCCGCGAGCGACGCCAGCTGGTAGTGCGCCAGGTACCGCAGCAGGCTGCGCTTGAAGAACTCACTTGATACGCGAGAAGTCGCATCTCTTCACCCGCTCGACGTACGCCGCGAGCGACGCCAGCTGGTAGTGCGCCAGGTACCGCAGCAGGCTGCGCTTGAAGAGCTCACTTGATACGCGAGAAGTCGCATCTCTTCACCCGCTCGACGTACGCCGCGAGCGACGCCAGCTGGTAGTGCGCCAGGTACCGCAGCAGGCCGCGCTTGAAGAACTCACTTGATACGCGAGAAGTCGCATCTCTTCACCCGCTCGACGTACGCCGCGAGCGACGCCAGCTGGTAGTGCGCCAGGTACCGCAGCAGGCCGCGCTTGAAGAACTCACTTGATACGCGAGAAGTCGCATCTCTTCACCCGCTCGACGTACGCCGCGAGCGACGCCAGCTGGTAGTGCGCCAGGTACCGCAGCAGGCCGCGCTTGAAGAACTCACTTGATACGCGAAAAGTCGCATCTCTTCACCCGCTCGACGTACGCCGCGAGCGACGCCAGCTGGTAGTGCGCCAGGTACCGCAGCAGGCCGCGCTTGAAGAACTCACTTGATACGCGAGAAGTCGCATCTCTTCACCCGCTCGACGTACGCCGCGAGCGACGCCAGCTGGTAGTGCGCCAGGTACCGCAGCAGGCCGCGCTTGAAGAACTCACTTGATACGCGAGAAGTCGCATCTCTTCACCCGCTCGACGTACGCCGCGAGCGACGCCAGCTGGTAGTGCGCCAGGTACCGCAGCAGGCCGCGCTTGAAGAACTCACTTGATACGCGAGAAGTCGCATCTCTTCACCCGCTCGACGTACGCCGCGAGCGACGCCAGCTGGTAGTGCGCCAGGTACCGCAGCAGGCTGCGCTTGAAGAACTCACTTGATACGCGAGAAGTCGCATCTCTTCACCCGCTCGACGTACGCCGCGAGCGACGCCAGCTGGTAGTGCGCCAGGTACCGCAGCAGGCCGCGCTTGAAGAACTCACTTGATACGCGAGAAGTCGCATCTCTTCACCCGCTCGACGTACGCCGCGAGCGACGCCAGCTGGTAGTGCGCCAGGTACCGCAGCAGGCTGCGCTTGAAGAACTCACTTGATACGCGAGAAGTCGCATCTCTTCACCCGCTCGACGTACGCCGCGAGCGACGCCAGCTGGTAGTGCGCCAGGTACCGCAGCAGGCTGCGCTTGAAGAACTCACTTGATACGCGAGAAGTCGCATCTCTTCACCCGCTCGACGTACGCCGCGAGCGACGCCAGCTGGTAGTGCGCCAGGTACCGCAGCAGGCCGCGCTTGAAGAACTCACTTGATACGCGAGAAGTCGCATCTCTTCACCCGCTCGACGTACGCCGCGAGCGACGCCAGCTGGTAGTGCGCCAGGTACCGCAGCAGGCCGCGCTTGAAGAACTCACTTGATACGCGAAAAGTCGCATCTCTTCACCCGCTCGACGTACGCCGCGAGCGACGCCAGCTGGTAGTGCGCCAGGTACCGCAGCAGGCCGCGCTTGAAGAACTCACTTGATACGCGAGAAGTCGCATCTCTTCACCCGCTCGACGTACGCCGCGAGCGACGCCAGCTGGTAGTGCGCCAGGTACCGCAGCAGGCCGCGCTTGAAGAACTCACTTGATACGCGAGAAGTCGCATCTCTTCACCCGCTCGACGTACGCCGCGAGCGACGCCAGCTGGTAGTGCGCCAGGTACCGCAGCAGGCTGCGCTTGAAGAACTCACTTGATACGCGAGAAGTCGCATCTCTTCACCCGCTCGACGTACGCCGCGAGCGACGCCAGCTGGTAGTGCGCCAGGTACCGCAGCAGGCCGCGCTTGAAGAACTCACTTGATACGCGAGAAGTCGCATCTCTTCACCCGCTCGACGTACGCCGCGAGCGACGCCAGCTGGTAGTGCGCCAGGTACCGCAGCAGGCTGCGCTTGAAGAACTCACTTGATACGCGAGAAGTCGCATCTCTTCACCCGCTCGACGTACGCCGCGAGCGACGCCAGCTGGTAGTGCGCCAGGTACCGCAGCAGGCCGCGCTTGAAGAACTCACTTGATACGCGAGAAGTCGCATCTCTTCACCCGCTCGACGTACGCCGCGAGCGACGCCAGCTGGTAGTGCGCCAGGTACCGCAGCAGGCTGCGCTTGAAGAACTCACTTGATACGCGAGAAGTCGCATCTCTTCACCCGCTCGACGTACGCCGCGAGCGACGCCAGCTGGTAGTGCGCCAGGTACCGCAGCAGGCTGCGCTTGAAGAGCGTGGGAGACTCGCCGTCATGCGGCATGGCGCCCGCGGGCAGCTCGCGGCACGCGGGGCTGAACCAGAGACTGGAAGCAACTTTATTATTCTTACCACTTTACCTCACACACTCTATAGTCACCGCGTTACCAACTGAGTCGCGCGGTTATAAGAGCAATAGCGCACTAGCGGCCAGGTCGCAGCGGCTAGCGAGATATATACATTGGTATGAAGTCGCTATGGAGCACGCGCACCTGGCCGCACGCGGCTGGCGGCCACTGAGATCAATTTTAATGTAGGTAAAACACCAGTGTGCGCGCACTAGCCGCGGCGGCTGGACGTGTTGTGGAACTACAGCGTGATTTGTGCTCACGCAATGTCGTTCGACACGGAGAGATTGATATCTGAGATTGAGACGAAGAGAGCGTTGTGAGACATGTCGTGTGAAGACTACGCCAACCGAGATTAAAAAAGAATTTTCTTTTTATTTGCAACTGACGATTGTAGCCGCGGTTTTGGCCGCATTGCAAATCGCAACTCTTGCGGCCGGGCCGCGCGTCCTGGCCGCGCAGCCAGGTCGCTAGTGCGCTATTGCTCTAAATCATTTCTCTATGTCTATCTCGCTCGCACTTGTGGGTCTTATGGAGCCGCATAGTGATGTGCGTAAGATGGTTACAGGCGCTTATCGATATGATAAGAATAAAATCAGATAGAAACATAGTGGACAGATATAAAATATTATAGTATTGTAGCCCTGAAAAGGGCCGTTTGTAATGAATGTTAAATTAATAACTGGTTACGCCGACAGCATTGCGAGCGTAACTTAATTTAAACGTTAGATAAACGACATTGCATAGTTAATTATCTATAGGTAAACTAAGGGTTGGTTTACTTTTCTGGGAATTTTGTGTAATCCCATATTGGGCTATTACGCGATGTTCCTACGTGTCCGTGTGTGCGTACACTATAATCCACACGACGGATATTTTGCTGCGTATGCACTCTGCATTTTTTCTAATGTCGGTCACCTTGACTGACAAGACAGTTGCAATCAAGACGCCTCGCTGGTCGGTCGCACGCAACTCAATTATATTTCCCGCATGTGTCCCCGTCGCGATTCGTTCTTTGGAATCGTGGGACACTTATTACCGAGTCCCATAATATATTTGGGAAAGGTCGCATTACCACAAAATAGTTGCCAGCCAAAGGAATTCGCCTCTCTGTGTAGTGAAGTGAAAGGATTCCCGCGCAGCCCTGGACCCTCAGAGATTGCTGGACTTGCCAGGTTAGTAAGCCTTCCTAATTACCTAGTGATTTTAGCCTGTGCAACGTCGTTATAATTACTATACGCATCTTTGAGAAACCTAGAATTATTGGATTTCAGCCAGTCCATCCCACCTTGGGAAACGCTTATTAACCAAATGATATAATCGGTTAGCTTTATGGTCTATCGTACCATGCATCGCGGCATGCGGCCGGTTATATCTACCATATATTTGGTCCTTCGAGCCGGATAGAAATCTAAAATTTTGGGTTTATTACCACGTGTAATTGCATATCATCATCATAGGAAACTCGTCCTTATTGCGTTACATGTAAGGTCCATTGTGTGTCCGCACTTGTACACGAAGTCCCGTTATAAAATTATTTAAATTCGCATTTTTCCTAACTGATTCACAAATAGGTGTGTATAAGTTATTTACTACTTTAGTGTTTCATGTTGTGAAATAGATTTTACGTTAAATTGCGTTAATTACGCTAATTTTTCATTATTTTATTTAATTGACGGTGGTTTCGTGGAAAGTTTCGTGGCACAAAGATTGGTCTGGTTAACTTTGCTAGCGAATCCAAGTAAGGATCGCCACTATAACATCTTGTTGGTTTATTTTTAACCTAATAACTAAACATTGAGTTTATTTATTTACATCGCAAAAATATTACAGTCCACACCGCATTTATTGAAGAATTTTAGTAGGTTCTGAAGTAACTTATTTACTAGGTTGTTTGTTCTTAAGACAAGATAAATTATTTCTCACTCTTACGTTCATAAGTACCTATTATTTCGCATGCACAGCAATTACGCTCGTGCTATCTATACTGTTCCTATATCGTGCCAGCTTGGTCAGTTAGTGCCTATCTATACTTACTAACGCTGCTGGTAGGATAGGTATTTATTTGTTTTATCCTTACGCGTCGTATTGCACGTTCGCTAGGGTTCCGCATGGTCGGGAAAATAGTTCCACACCTATTTATTTTTTGTTTTACCCGTGTGTCGCGTCGTATTGTACGTCCGCTTTATTGCTTGAAATAGAGTTCCGTTCTATATACCATATATAAATCATATAAGTACCGTTTGTTTTTACAAGCTTTTTTTTTATTTTTCGATTTCGCCATTGTCGTGTCGTATTGAACACACGCTAGGGTTTCGCATGATTGGAAAATTGGTTCCGTACCTACCTATCTTTTGTTTTTTTAAAAAATATAAATATTTAATACTTTGTTTTGCATCCATTAGCTTAGGCTGGAATTTCGCTTGGACGGATAAGTGGTTCCGTACCAATTTTATATTAAAGTTTTTATTTTTTTTATTTTTAAACACAAATTTTTAGTTTAACATGGAAGACTTAAATAACAAACTTAAACTTTACGAAGGCAAATGTGCTTCATATTTTGGTCGCGTTCAAAAAATATATGATTTAATTTCAAATCTCAATGACGAAAAGTCGAGAAATACTTTCATTGCGAAAGCCAGAACAGTCGATCAAATTAGAAACGAAATTATAACTACAATTGATAATATAAATATTTTGTCAATGAAAATTAATCCCGACTATGAGGTTAATTACAACACGTTGTCGGCCTTTGACGATCTTTCGTGCGAAATTAAAAATGTATTGAGTTCATTGACCCCAGCTCCCCCTACTAAGGATTATGCTATGAGTAGTACTAATTCGACGAGTAGTAAACTCGGTTCAAGTTCAGGGTTATGTCATATCAAAATACCGAGAATCGAACTGCCTACCTTTGAGGGCGACATTCAAACTTTTCCGTTTTTCTATGAAACATTCAAACGTGTAATACATTTAAATCCCGATTTATCGGACTCGGATCGTATTCACTATTTACTAAGTCATCTCAAGGGCAAGGCTCAAAGTGTTGCCGCCGGTATTGTCCCCGCTGCAGAGAACTATCGCGTAATCTGGGACGCGCTTATCGCAAAATATCATGACACGCGCGCATTAGCGGTTAGTTATCTCAATCAGCTGTTTTCTATAAAATCAGTTGGTACTTCGCCTGCTAATGTTGAACAGGTATTTGATAAATTCACTGCAATTGTAGCAGGACTCAAGCAATTGAAAATAGATAACATGGATGATTTTATTTTCACGTACGCGGGTCTTAAGTTATTAGACTCCGACATCGCAAAACATTACGAAATGTCGCTTCGCAATTTGAAAGATCCTCAAGGGGTAGATTATAATTACTTTGTAAAGTTTGTACGCGAACAAATAAAAATATTATATCGCATCGCGCCGTCGAATGCTGAAAAGTCGACTGCCGGCCGCAGCGGCGCCAGTGCGGCGTCTGCTACGTCTTCTAGGGCGCATGTATCTACATCGCCTAAATGTTCGCTCTGTCATTCATCGCATATCCACTTATATAAGTGCAGTGCCTTTTTAAAATTAAACGCGAATGACAGATTTAAATTCATTAAGGAACACAATATGTGTGTCAACTGCCTTAGTGCGCAGCATACAGCGTCTAAATGTCAGTCTTCTGCCACTTGTAAGAAGTGCCAGGGTAAACATCATTCCTTGTTGCATTTCGAACAAAGGCCACAGAAACCAGCTGCTAGTGTCAGCACCGCACCGGCTACTAGTGCCGAAGAACCTGAGCCATCGCAGGAACGGGTTTCTTTTTGCACGCACTCAGCCACGGTTCAAAGGTCGTCTCGCACTACTGAAGTGCTAGCTACTGCGAAGGTATTAGTGGTAGGTAGGAAGGGCAAGGATGCTGTTATTCGCTGTCTTCTGGACCCAGGTTCCCAGAAGAACTATATAACTACTCGATGCTGTCGTAAGCTCGGGTTACCTATCCGCGAGGATTCGGTGGTTACCGTCAAAGGTATTGGTGGTACCTCTCATCCAGTACGAGGTTCAGTTGAACTCAAATTTAGTTCGCGTTTCCGTGTGCAACCCAAGTACAACATCGACGCTCTGGTTCTCGACGAGATAACGGGTCAGCTCCCGTTATGCCCGATAGATGTCGCTAACTTCAATCACATTGATTCGAGGCTACTTGCCGACGATACTTGGGCTACGCCGGGGAATATTGACATTCTGTTAGGAGTAAAACTTTTTGCTAAGTTATTGCAACCAGGTCATGTATCTTCTACCGCGGGATGTCCAGACGCATTAGAGACAGTGCTTGGCTATATATTAATGGGAGACGCACCTGTCTTAGAACGTCCGAAAGCCACCCTGTCGTTTTTCGCTACTTCCCCTTTGGAAAGCTGCGACTTGCGCAAGTTTTGGGAGATAGAGGAAGTTCAACCCTCTTCTATCACTAGCGTGGATGATAAATACTGTGAACAGTTTTATTGTTCCACCACTACTCGCACCCAATCTGGCAAGTATGTCGTTGCTTTGCCATTGAAGACAGACGCATCGGCGTTAGGTAATTCTTTCGAAATTGCACGTCGTAGATTTATTAGCCTCGAACGAAAACTTAAATCGCATCCTAACGTCAAATTACTCTATGATGACGTCATAAGAGATTATCTAAAAAATAATTACGTTTCCCTTGTGCAAGGAATTATTCCTGGCGAGGTATCTTACTACATCCCGCACCATGCTGTAATTCGCGAAGACAAGGCAACCACCAAGTTACGCGTGGTTCTTGATGCGAGCGCGAAGACAGCCAATGGTACATCACTAAATGATATTCTCTACGCAGGTCCAGTTCTTCAGTCGGACCTTTTTAATATTCTTTTAAATTTAAGATTCTACGCTGTAGCTATAACGGCTGATGTTAAAGCTATGTACCTCAGAATTTCAGTACGTCCTGAAAATCGTCCTCTTCAGCGTATACTATATCGCTTTCACGAAGACGAGGAATTGCAAATTCTGCAATTTTCCGTTCTTCCCTTTGGGTTCAAATGCTCGCCCTTTGTCGCCATCCGCACCATTCAACAATTGTGTAAGGATGAGGGTCAAAATTGTCCTCTCGCAAGCGAGATTCTAAATAGAGATATTTATATCGATGATATCGCTAGTCCTATTCCTAGCATTGCGCTAGCAATAGATTCCGCTCACCAACTGATTAAGTTGTTTTCACTTGGTGATTTTGAGTTGACTAAATGGTCAAGTAATAGCCCTGAGGTTCTTCAGGCTATTCCCGAGTCACTGCGGCTCGCGCACAGTGTCGATCTAAGTAAGGATCCGACTCTAAAGGTTCTTGGGCTTCGTTGGTTTCCCGACGAAGACTATTTCGCATTCCAAGTCAATTCTGACAATCGCCCTTGCACGAAGAGAAATATTCTGTCGCCTATCGCTCGCCTCTTCGATGTTCTGGGTTTAGTCGCGCCCATGATCTTGTACGCCAAGCTATTGATCAAAGATCTTTGGCTTGTAAAAATTGGATGGGATGATGTCCCACCCAACCGCATAGTTCGTCTGTGGCAGCAGTTTCAAGATGAACTGCCGCATATTTCGCAGCTTAAATTCACACGCCACATTGGCGTAATTGAAAACTGTAAAGTTTCATTAGTTGGGTTTGCAGACGCTAGCGAGAAAGCCTACGGTGGTGCTGTCTACGCCCACGTAGTTAAACCAGATGGAGACATAACCATCTCGCTAGTATGTGCAAAGTCCAAGGTCGCTCCTCTTAAAGTTATTTCGCTGGCTCGTCTGGAGCTATGCGCCGCATTGCTTTTATCAACTTTGATAAAGCGAGTTTTTGATCTTTATTCCTCCCGATATGCCATTGAGGCTGTCGTAGCATTTTCAGACTCAACTGTAACTTTGAGTTGGATCCACTCTTCGCCACATCGCTGGCACACGTTTGTGGCCAATCGCATAGCCAAGATTCACGAAAATCTCTCGGCAAAACACTTCTTCCATGTAAAAGGATCAGATAATCCTAGTGATTGTCTTTCCCGCGGTTTGACGCCAGCCCAGCTTATCCATCATCCACTGTGGTTGACTGGACCGCCCTGGCTCAAACTACCCCGCCACAAATGGCCTATAAAACCATTCGTTCCAGGTGAGACGCAAGAGCTTCCCGAAATGAAGCCAGTGGCTCTACCTGCTTTATCGCCGGCAATGTCAAAGGTGAATTCTCCTGCCGAAGACATTCTGTATAACCTCTCCAATAGGTTTTCCTCCTGGAAAAAATACTTGAAAACAATTTGCTTTGTTTACAAATTTCTAAAGCGGCTTCCTATAGGCCCAATAACCGCGCTCGATTTGAACTTTGCTGAATCAGTTGTGTGGCGAACTGTTCAACGAATTCATTTTGAATCCGATTTAGAGCGATTAAATCGCAACAAGTTATGTTCTAAGCCAGTACAGAAACTAAGCCCGTTTCTGCATAATGGACTTATTCGCGTTGGTGGACGTCTAGCCAACTCAGATTTAGAATTTGAGTCGCGTCACCCAATTCTACTTCCTCGACAGGACCACGTAGTGGAACTTTTGGTATCCCACTATCACGCTAGTAATTTTCACACAGGTCCAAACTTGCTTCTGTCTCTCTTACGACAGCGCTATTGGATTTTGTCCGCACGGCGTATTGTTCGTCATATAACTTTTAAGTGTAATGCTTGCTTTCGAGCCAAGCCGCGACCCGTGTTTCCGGTCATGGCAGACTTGCCACACTCTCGCGTCGAAAGCGCTCCTAAAGCGTTCTCTCACACTGGGTGTGATTATGCTGGCCCGCTTATGATAACCTCCGTTCGCGGCAGAGGCCAAAAGAGTCGCAAGGCGTATATATGCCTTTTTACGTGCTTGACAACGCGTGCTCTTCATCTGGAGGTCGCCTCAGATCTAAGCACAGCAAGTTTCTTGTCGGCATTTAAACGTTTTCTTTCTCGCCGTGGTCCAATCGAATGTCTTTATACAGACAACGCCACCAACTTTATTGGTGCAAAATCGTATCTTCGTGAACTCTACCAATTCTTATCGCATGAATACAGCACATATTGGGAAAAGGAACTGGCGGATAATAAAATAACTTTGAAAACTATCCCGTGTAGAGCACCCCATTTCGGTGGATGCTGGGAAAGTGAAGTAAAAAGTGTAAAAACGCACCTTCTTAAGGTAATTGGACAACAAATACTCACCTATGATGAGCTTAGCACTATGCTAACTCAGGTTGAAGCTTTGTTAAACTCGCGACCGCTCTACGCGCTTAGCTCCGATCCGTCAGAACCCGCCGCATTAACTCCTGCACATTTTCTTAACACGAAACCACTCGTCTTTTTTCCTGCTCGCGAGGTAACTGAAACGCGCTTACATCTTATTTCGCGACAGGAATTAAATGATCAACTTGTTCATTCCTTTTGGAAGCGGTGGCGCAATGAATACTTGCACACCCTTCAATCCAAGCAAAAATGGAACACACCTGCTAATCCTTTACGGACTGGTATGGTTGTTGTTTCTATGCAGGACAACGTTATGCCTCTACATTGGCCGATAGGCTTAGTGACTGAAGTCTATCCGGATAAGAACGGGGTAGTTAGAGTCGCAACGATCAAGACTCAGAGTGGGTTTTTTCAGCGGCCAACAGTTAAGTTGTGCCCTTTGCCAACACAATAAGTTTTGGTATCTAATTTTTATAATGCAGAAGTTAGGTTTAATTAAATTTATTAACTAGTTTATAAAATTCCTTCATAAATTTAGTTTCTTTCATAAGGTAGAGTTTTCATGATGATAATATGCAATTGTTAATTGTTGTTTCCTCTTTTTTGTTTTGAAAGATTAGGACCTTTCAAGCCGGGGAATATGGTTACGCCGACAGCATTGCGAGCGTAACTTAATTTAAACGTTAGATAAACGACATTGCATAGTTAATTATCTATAGGTAAACTAAGGGTTGGTTTACTTTTCTGGGAATTTTGTGTAATCCCATATTGGGCTATTACGCGATGTTCCTACGTGTCCGTGTGTGCGTACACTATAATCCACACGACGGATATTTTGCTGCGTATGCACTCTGCATTTTTTCTAATGTCGGTCACCTTGACTGACAAGACAGTTGCAATCAAGACGCCTCGCTGGTCGGTCGCACGCAACTCAATTATATTTCCCGCATGTGTCCCCGTCGCGATTCGTTCTTTGGAATCGTGGGACACTTATTACCGAGTCCCATAATATATTTGGGAAAGGTCGCATTACCACAAAATAGTTGCCAGCCAAAGGAATTCGCCTCTCTGTGTAGTGAAGTGAAAGGATTCCCGCGCAGCCCTGGACCCTCAGAGATTGCTGGACTTGCCAGGTTAGTAAGCCTTCCTAATTACCTAGTGATTTTAGCCTGTGCAACGTCGTTATAATTACTATACGCATCTTTGAGAAACCTAGAATTATTGGATTTCAGCCAGTCCATCCCACCTTGGGAAACGCTTATTAACCAAATGATATAATCGGTTAGCTTTATGGTCTATCGTACCATGCATCGCGGCATGCGGCCGGTTATATCTACCAATAACGTTTAATTAATGGAATCAGGCGTTACTTTGCGGAAATCCATAACAATAAAATGGAATGAAAATATTTAGTTTTAATTCCGCTTATGCTGAGATGCAGGAGCACCGCCCTCCCGCCCGCTAATTATGCACATGCAGGGAGAACTAGCTTGTCAGTGCAGCAGTGCAGTGTAGTCTCAAAGGTTACCTATTTATTTTTGTAACAGTAACCGCAGTTGCACTCTCAAAAGACTCGTGAGTTACACTATTCGCTGTTATGTTAAACGGGTTTTATACTCACGTTAATACGTCAGGGCAACGCGAGCGCGCGAGAGGAAAGGAGACAGTGCCGCGTATAAGCTCCATCCCATGACGAAAGTCCCCCTGGCAGGAACTAAACACGTAGGAAACGTAAAAGCTCCATCCCCTGACTAAAGTCCCCCTGGCAGGATCTAAACACGTAGGAAACGTAAAAGCTCCATCCCCTGACGAATGTTCCCCTGGCAGGAATTAAACACGTAGCCAACCTATTTTCAACGAACAATTGACGCGAGTAGAAAACCCGTTTAAAATACCAAAGTAACTGCAGTTCTGCAATCTACCACAACTTACCCCTGCGTTCTGTTTTCCCAATCGTCGAGATACAGGTTCGCAGTCGAGATCACGACTCGCATAGAACCATCCTCGTAGCAAAGCAGCATCATTTTACTGAAACACAATCTTTAATGTTACAATTGTGAATATAGTTTTTCGTAAACTTTCGCGATCACAATTCATTATAATATAATAACATAAACACGGGAATTTATCGCGTAATACCTTTGATTAACAAATGTTTATGTTTTTAAGGTTTATGTTATTATATTAGAATGAATTATGAATATGTTAATAGATAAAGATAATTTGGCCATGGCCGCAGACAACATTTGATGATGGTGATTGTTCGTGTAAACAGGACACTCAGCAAATACGCATTCTGCTACGCTTGCATTGGCATACGTATTCGCCGCGATTCACCCGCTTTGAGTTAGTTCGCGTTCAACCATCACCGTCGCGAGTTCATACCATTACACCACTTACCAATAAGAAAAGGAACAATATAGTCCGTATCATACACCAGTGACTTTTACTTAACCAAAAAATCCTTTTCTGCCAAAAGATAAATAATTTTCAGTGATTAATGAAATAGGAGCTTACGTGTGATGTGTCCCGAACGGCGAAGACATGGTCACCTTGTGTGCGTCAATCTGAGGCTTCTTCTGTGATATTGTCTTCAGGTCTTCGCTCTCATCGCCGTAGAGGATAGTTAGGCGCTTTTCACTGGGAAAGAAATATTTACAAGTTTCTCATTGTTATTCTGGTGGGGGTTTTATTTATTTATTTTATTTATTAGGAAAAACAAACAACTATAATATACATGTTAAATAACAAAATAGAAAGTTCCTAAGGGAAGTTACACTTAGTTATACTATAGTCCACGGCGTTTTCCACAGTTTGAAGTTTTGTAGTATAAAGCAAAGAGATGCAGCTAGAGGTACATCTAATAATAATTAAAGAAAATTTAAAATTAAAAATGAGATTAGAAGAAAAATATCACATGACACACAAAAATAAAGTGAAGGAGTAAAGGAAGATGCTCATAATAAGTTAGATCAGAGTCAACAGGATAAAATACAAAAGAGAAAGGTTTATGTAAATTAGGTAAGTTCAATGTGATGCAGACTTTTTTTAAATTTATAAAGGGATAAAGCAAATATATCTAAGTCAGCAAAGTTATTATTATAGGACTCAACCATACGTCTAATAGGGGCACGCAGTCCCGAGTTGGTTCTGCAGGTATTGAGCGCGAACAAGGAGCGCATGCGAGTAGTCCGCAAATTGCATGATCTCGGAACTGCGTAGCAGACTTTTCTGACAAGATCCATGCAATCGAACTTATTGTGCACAATATTGTGTAGGTTCAGGCCCGGATAAAGGGATCCAGGGCCCCTACATGGTATTTGAGAGGCACCCAGCCTTAGAATATTTCTACATGTGCCAATTTTTCGGGCAAGTAAGACATAAGGGGTTCCGCCATGAAGGCCCTTAGGCGCGGGCCTCGTGGGCCTGTGGGGGTAACCAGATCTGCACTGACGTCCCGCATTGGGGTGTATTGTGCGTCGTCCGCCGAGATACCTCCGGCTCCGACCCTAGCCTAACCAGCCCAACTCCTTGAAGTACCAGAGAAGGACTCGGGGTCGCCGGCAGCATTCCACAGTATGCAGATGTTGGAGAAGATGAGCCCCATTCACAAGTTTATTAAATTAAAGCAGCGGTACGGGGTACCAGAAAAGGGGGCGAAAGCCTCAACATAACAACGTAGCACAAGCTCCGTTTACCTTGGGGCTAGATGATGCTGTGTGAATTGTCCAGCATTAAATATATTTATTTGATACCAAACTCGGGTATATTCGGGTATATCACATATCGTGTAAACTCCTTTCCCGTTATTATAAAACATGTTTAAGAACCACCGCTAAAAAACCTTCTTTGAAATAAAAACAAGCATTGGTGGGGGTACCAGAAAAGGGGGCGAAGACCTCAAAAGGTCACCAAAGGTAAAAAGCGGCATTTTTGGGTTTTTGGACGTTTGCGGCCATTTGAAGACTTTAATTTTTTTTGGTGACCTTTTAGGTCACAGTAACTCCGGTCCCTGTGACGCCATTATCAATCAGTCACCTTCTGTCTTTAAGACGTGGAAGGCCAGAAGGAGATGGCGACGAGCTAGACACCCATCTAAGATCTTGGCCTGTAACTGCGTTAAATCGCGAAGAGTGGAAGGAGGGAAGGGAGGTTTTATTCTTTCAAATGGACTTTTAATGTTGTTGACCGCATTAAAAGATGGCCATGATAACGTTACCGGACTATGACAGCCGCAAAAATTAGGTTGGGACAACAAGCTCAAGGGCACCACTTAGGTTCTAACCACGGTTTGGACTGTTGCCAGATTTTTAGATGTAATGATGGTTAACATCCAGGTGCAAAACTGCACCTTAAGACGGAAGAGCGTATTCTTCGGCCCCGTCGGCGGGACCGGTTACTGAATGTGTGCCTAGCAGCTAGTGTGGGACGGGTTGACGTCACCTCCGGGTTAGCGGCGGTGAGCTCGTCAACGGGCAAGCCGAGAACGTGTCTCGGTCGACGGAGCAAAGGGGGGAAAGGGAAGCCTTTCTCTGCAGTGGGACACAAAATGGCTGAAAAATAAACATACCTGTATCCAGCAAAGTAGTACTGCGCCAACAGCCAACCCAGTTCCACCATAAAGTTGATTTGTAGGGAACACTTCAACTCGCCAAGGCTCGGATCAAGAATCTCTGGAAGAAAGAATATCATAGCAATAACACTAAAAAGTAGTAAGGTTGCATCTATTGCAGATGATTTATACAGCGTCAGCAACTGGTAATCATGCTGTACGGGACGCTGCAGTGCCTGGGACATTGTTAGATGGATTAGGCTTGCCCAGCACCTATACCATCCTCTCAGCTTAGTCAGCTGTTAGTCAGAGGAAAGTACAGGTCAATACGTCTGAAGCTAACTAAGCCGCGGGTTTCCTCACTATGTTTGCCATGTACAATACAATACATGTACACTATGCTTGACATGTACAATAAGTTGCCATTAGACATTACAAGACTACCGTTGCATAAATTCAAGACTATAGTAAAATCATTTTTCGAATGTAACCCTTTCTATAACCTAAGAGAATATTTTAGTTCCTCATTTTCACCACTACTTAAAACTAACTATCCTACAACTAACATGCAACTACCCTACAAAAAGCGAGCTAAAATACTCAATCTTAAGGTCTAACAAGTCGCGGAGGCAAAGTCGTCAGTGGGCGCGGCCTAAATGTATGCTATCTCACCTGACATAGTGTGTGTACCCGCGCGCTAGAATGGAATGCACAATGATTCATTCCTAAACCGACCGCGCAAAAATATGTGAATAGACTTGTAGCACAAGGGTTATCATAGAAAAACTTGAGTGCAACCTTTTCAAAATATTTAATTCAACTTTTGAATAATTAAACTACGTCGGAACGCCGTTTATTTTTGAGTTTTCTTTCTCCTTATATTATTTAGTTTCGTCCAAAGTAGGGCTAAAATCAGTGTTGAAATACGAAAGTTTAGAAGCTTGTATTTTTTAAATAAAAACTTTTATTACGGTTTGGGGTGTATACAAACATAGATTACGACGAGATAAATTGATATAATCCTTAGTGTTGGACAGTCAACGTCAAACAGTGGAGTAGTTACCCTTCCACGTTTGTATGGAAAGATGGGCGACTCGTTCATTCTTAAACGTTATTAGATAGATAGATATAAAGAAGTATATTAGAATAAACATTTATTTGTAACACTCGTAACAAAACACATAAAAAATAAAAGACAACAGGAGAGAGAAAATAACAAATTAAACTAAGAAAAAACAGTTACAAAAAGGTCTAAGGACTCAGCCTAAGATATATATTATATATATATATGTATATATTATTGACACATCTACACATAGCGAAAGCACATTAACATACCTAGGAATGTGATAGAGTTGGGCTGCGCGTGCGTCTCCCTCGCCGCAGTGATAGTCGTGTAGAATATGTGGTAGGGGGCGCTGGCGGCGTGCTTGGCCGCCATCTTGTTTTTGGGACGAACCACCGTTAGGAAGTCTTCAACGCGGCGAGTGGGGGGCACTATGGGGCGGTAGCCAGGCGCTGAAAATACATATCGTATATAATGTCGTCGGTCGGAAACAGTAATGAAATGAAATGAAATGAAAAATGATTTATTTGCAACACTTACAAACTTAAACAGTGAAATCTTAATCTAAGAGACAACTATTAAGTATCACAAAATGGTCCTGGTTCAGCATAATGAAACATTTCAAAAATATACTGCTCTGAGTAATTGAGGGTTGACGTTACAAAGAGATTCATCATTTCAGCCATAAAACGTCCACTGATGAACACAGGCCTCCCACATGGACCTCCATGAGGGGTAGTTGCCTCACCACGCTTGGCAGGCGGGTTGGTGAGCGCAGTATGGGATGTTGATACACGGATAGACGCTGCTGCCCATCTTCCGGAGGTGTCCCTTAGCAGGCTCTTACTGCATCCACGGGTAGGAGGGGAGGGGTAACATTCTACTGTCGGCACCCCACGGCACGACAAAGAGATTACTAAAATCTACTTTTCTTTACCGAAATAAGTAGTTTTCTGTCAATTAGAACCAAAATTTGAGTTGTACCATTTAGTGCTTTGGACAGAATATTCAATGCCCTACCAAACTGCATACTTATCTCAAAACATGTGATTCCGGAAATGTTCCGGTAATGAATCCGACCGACGATGCAAGGCTCAAGCAGACCCGCAGGGTGATTACGTATCTCGCGACAGGTTTTGCAACAGGCAATTGACGGAAATATTGTTGTCAAATGCCAATTCCTTGCCGTTTTCTCGTACAAAATTGACATTTGACAGCAATATTGCTGTCAACTGCCTGTTGCAAAACCTGTCGCGAGATACGTAATCACCCTGCGGATGCGTATGCGCAGACGTGCACGTACCACTGAGTTGTAATGTATGGAACTGTATGACGACGCGCACGTTTACGTTACGCAAGCGGTGTGTCCTGTCTCATACAGTTCCATATATTACAACTCATTATTTTATACATGTAAATGCTCTGTAACTGTGAAACCTTTTTGAAAATAAACACGTTTTATTATTATTATTAACTCAATGGTACGTGCACGTCTACGCATACGAATCCGGCCTTTATTGTGTATCGTATTATGTATTGTATTGTGTAATGTATTATGTATTGTTTGACGAGCTCTGTGGCGCAGCGGGCGGAGATCCGCCTGCGACGCAAGGGGTTTCGGGTTCGATTCCCGCCTCGGGACAAATGTCTGTACGATCTGCAGATATTTGTTCAGGGTGTTCTGGATGTTTGTCTATATATAATAAAAATATCTATGTAGTATAATGTATTAAGTATATCAGTCATCTAGTACCCATAACACAAGCTCTGCTTAGCTTAGGGCTAGATGATGCTGTGTGATTTGTCCAGCATTATTTATTTATTTATAACACCTATCTTTTTGGTCCGGGGTTAAAAATGTATTAACACATACCTTTTTTGTAATCCATGTTCTTATCAATATTATTATTATTACTGGCTGTTGCTTCAACATTTCTACTGCTTGCTTCAACATTCTTACTGCTTGCTCCAACATTCTTACTGCTTGCTCCAACATTCTTACTGCATGATTCAACGTTATTACTGCTCGTTAAATCAACCTTACTGTTTGATTCAACATTTCTACTGCTTATTTGAGAGCTGTTGCTTGCTTTAGCATTAATGTTTGTTACTTCAGTATTGGAACTCGGCGCTGTGTTTTTATGTGAGTTTTTAACCCCTGAGTCTTTTATGGTAGGGGATATACATGTGTTAACTTTCTGTGCGTTCAGTGTATAGGTATTTGATGAAGTGGCTCGTGGTGTGCTGAAAATAATTGTATGCGTGGTGAGTATGGCAACGACCCCACGTGTTTGCGATTGGAGATCCATGAGGCCTATAGTATTTTTTAAACTTTCGCGATCACGACACATTATTAACACATATTTAACCGGGTATTTATCGCGTTATTTACTTTTATTATCCCGTCCCTATATTACGGTGCCGGGAAGACTGCTGTGACTGTCTTCTCGGGACCACGAGCCGCTTTGCATACGTTGTAGCCGGATAAAAAAGCCTATGTGTTAATCCTAGTCAAGGGTACTTTTTGCGTGAAGAGATAACAAACATCCATACATCTATACAAACTTACGGCTTTATAATATTAGTGGGATGAATATTTAAATGTACTTGTTTTAATTGTAAGCGTCAAGAAAACTTACTTATTCTTCCAAGGTGTATAAAAATCCTTTTCCACAATAACATCAAGCTGCTCCATGATTGTGAGGCGTTCTAGTATATATTTATCTGGTATTGGGTAGTCTCCGTTTCCAGTGTAGGCGTCTAGGATAACTTCCACTGTAAAATATACACAGAATGC
Source organism: Pasiphila rectangulata (assembly GCA_963082625.1). Lineage (NCBI taxonomy): Eukaryota > Metazoa > Arthropoda > Insecta > Lepidoptera > Geometridae > Pasiphila > Pasiphila rectangulata. The sequence goes on along the minus strand of OY720264.1, from coordinate 8,021,456 downwards.
TTACATACCAAATAACATTATTAACACATATTTAAACGGGTATTTATCGCGCTATTTACCTTTATTATTGCAAAGGAAGAGTCTTCCCGGGACCACGATGGGTGCAATCCTGTCGAAACGTCGGGCAATAATAAAGGTAAATAGCGCGATAAATACCCGTTTAAATATGTGTTAATAATGTGTCGTGATCGCGAAAGTTTAAAAAAGACTATTACCAAATAACAATTATAATTTAACTAGCTTTTGCCCGCGACTTCGTCCACGTGGAAGTCATAAAACGTAAAATCCCCTTTTTCACGCAGAGCCACTTTGATTCGAAAATATAAATCCCATTTATTCCCTATCCCGTGGGAATTTCGAAAAATCCCTTTTTAGTGCACCTCTAGGATACTCAAGGTATATGTGTGCCAAATTTCAAGTCTTTAAGTCCAGTGGTTTAGGCTGTGCGTTGTCTGTCAGTCACTCAGTCAGTAACGGAAGAATACAAAAATAAGAATTTATGTGTTTTGTCTCGATAATAGGGTGCCATAGCACAATGTTGCGATTAAATTAGTAATAATTACATTAGAGTTACTACTAACTAGCTAAATACCGTACTAACTAACTAGCTAGTTACCTCACAGACATAGCTACATCCAGACTTGTTTACTTTAGCTAAATAGCTAAAGTAAACAAGTAGCTATTTAGCTAAAGTAAACAAGTCTGGATGTAGACATAATACTATGGAAATCCATAGTATTATGTCTTATGGCATAGTGTTGTGGGGGTGCAACATATAAAATGACACAACAAGATCTTAGGTACCCACCTAAGATCTTGTTGTGTCTAGCTCATCACACTATCTCCTTCCTACCACAACTACTAATTGTTTTTTTTAAACTTTCGCGATCACAACACATTATTAAAATATGGGATTATCGGGTATTTATCGCGTAATTACCTTTATTTTATTCCCGACGTTTCGACCGGATTGCACCTGGTCGTCTCCCTAAGAGTCTCCCCGCGACCACGACCAGGTGCAATCCGGTCGAAACGTCGGGAATAAAATAAAGGTAATTACGCAATAATTACCCGATAATCCCATATTTTAATAATGTACTAATTGTTTGTTTCAATTAATTAAAAATATCATTATGTACGGGTTTTCTTTTTTTATTTTATCATAATGTCCCATAAATTATTCACTGTATTATTGTTCACCTAACATACCTACAAAGTAAGGCCTTCGCATCTATTAGAGATGATTTATACAGGGTCAGCAACTGGTAATCATGCTGTACGGGACGCTGCAGTGCCTGGGACATTGTTAGATGGATTAGGCTTGCCCAGCACCTATACCATCCTCTCAGCTTAGTCAGCTATTATTCAGAGGAAAGAACAAGTCAATACATCTGAAGCTAACTAAGCCGCAGGTTTGCTCACGATATTTCCTTCACTGTTAAGTGTGCACATACATTTTTCAAGAAAGAAAAATCCATTGGTGCGCTGCCTGTATCGAACCCACGACCTTCGGATTGAAAGTCGGGGGTACAAACCACTCGGCCAACACGGCTTTTTTACATACCTACAATACCCTAATATAACCTACATACAATAAAATCACAACTTTTGGGTCAGGTAAGTTCAGATTTATTTATTTATAAACACGTACATGAAATGGTAGGATTAGGTATTTATTAGTTGCACATTCATCAGGTGAGCTCATGTTGCATAATACTATCTAAACATCAACACAAATGGTGTGTTGAATGGCACTAGAGATTCAATTTCTCCTAGCAGTGCCACCAAAGCATGTGGTGCATTTACCATTTTTAAATGGGTTTTTCTTATTTATGGGATTTTTTTCATAATAAAACATATTTAATTACGCCTTTTCCATAGTAATCCATAGAAATATTAGGTGGCACCCAGGAGATGTTTTAAAATTTAAGTAGCAATGAATGGGTTAAAAACTAAGTTGCACTTCAGTGACATGTTTTAATATCCTAAGATTCAACCTCTTTGCTCCAACATAACTCTTAAGTTTTTCTTTTTAAATTAATCAAATTACGATACCGTTCGAAAGGCCAACACCAAGGATGTTTCGATGAAAAGAACTTCATAGTTTTAAGCAGATTTTACTCACAATGCTTATGACTGAATTCTCTGAAGTGTGCGGGATTCCTTCTGTAACATCTCTCTCCATAATCGCACTCTTTTTTCGCTCTTTTCGGCTTGTTATCACCTAAAATAAGGAAACCGATAAATAAGAGAAAAATACTGGTTTTCGGATTATGTACATAATTTTAAGCCAACAAGACGGATAGTTTACCTTCCATGGCGTCTTTGCGTTTATTGCCAATGTTCATATCTCAATAATTACTTTACATTCGTAAATACTTAAATAAAGTTTTCAAATCTGTTTTGCTGGCTGGCTGAACAGAAGTCTTCTTCTTCGTCGTCTTATTCTTCTTCTTTTTTTGTGGCTTTTGTGTTTGGTTTTACACAATTCTACCAGTGTCAAGTATCATAATCTTTAGAAAGCCAAAAATAGAGGTTACAGATAACAAAATGAATAATAAATTTAGAAAATTAGAACTTTTTGGATACAGATAAAATGAGCCGTTTTCAGTAACAAAACAAAAAGAGTTTTCTACTAAACCTAACAGATGGAGCTGGCAAGCGGAGTAAGCAAGTTTGTGATTAATCCTGTCATTGTCAAATTGTGCCTACCAGTAAAAGAAAATTAACGCCATCTATAAGGTTCGATGTAACTATTTTTGAAGTTTTTACTTTTTAATGAAAACGCCTCATTAACCCAACTAAATTACAATACAACACAAGTTAATAAGAGTTATCTATTTAAATATATATTCACAAATTAGTACACAAAACAGACAACAATATTAATTACAACCTAATGCTATTGACATACATATATATATTTACTTATTAAATAATTTAAGGGAGGGGAAAAGGGTTCTTCTTGTCTTGTCTTTTTATTTTTTTTGTGTTTGATTTTACACAATGAGCCGTTTTCAGTAAAAAACTAAAAAGTGTTTCCTACTAAACTTAACAGATGGAGCTGGCAAGCGGAGAAAGCAAGTTTGTGATTAATCACAATTACTGTCATTGTCAAATTGTGTTTCCTACCAGTGAATTAAAACTAACGCCATCTATATGGTTCGAGGGAACTATTTTTGAAGTTTTTACTTTTTAATGAAAACACCTCATTATTATACCAGTGTCTAGTTCGTAAAACTTGACATTTAGAATGTTCAAATTAGGGATAAAAATTAACAAAAAAGGGCATATAGATAATGGCACTTTTACATTTGAACTTCATTCAATAAACTCGTTATCGTATCTTCGATTAATCGACTATTTCAAGGAAAAGAAGCAAGCAAGTAAGCAAGCGAGTGATTGTGACAGTTACAGCACTATGTAAAAATAAAAAATGGATGCTTTGCCAATGTGTGGTGTGTGTGTGTTTTTTTGGGCGGGAACTACGAAAGTGGAAAGGCGCGCATTAAAAATTTATTTTCGTTTAATTTTTTAATTTTGACCAGGGGTAGTCCGGATAGTTCTAAATAGGTGGTTTAAATCAGTTAGTTCAAGTTTGAGGTCGAGATGGGGAAGAAAAGGAAGAGAAAGGAGGAACCGCCACCCCCTGATGGATTGATACAGACATCGCCATCTGATTCTTCGGATACAGAAGAGGAAAAGTCTGTAGTGCATAGCTCATCACAAAGCAGGAACAATGAACAAGCAGCGGATAAGTATACTATATTTAAGGTCTCTGGATACTCGCGTAAGTACCCCGAGGACTTGTCCAAAAATGAGTTCATTGTCTTTCTGACTCATAAAACAGAAGATAGAGCTTTTAGTGATCGAGACCGTATGTCCCTCTCAAAAGGGATAAGAGATCATGGCGTCTCAGGTGTTATGCACCTCAGGTCCATCAACAAATATAAGGTAGGGATCACATTTGATCTCCCTAACAATGCAAACATGTTCTTGCAAAATGTAAAACTGCTAGATCAACTGTCCCTTAAAGCTACCATACCAGCAGGAGATACCGAAGTGACTGGGGTTCTTACTTCAGTCCCAGTGGAGATGTCTAATAGACAGATCTTTTCAATGATTGGCAGTTCAGAGAATGTTATTCAGGTAAGACGCTTCATGCGCAGAGTAAGAAGTGATGGTGGACCTGCCTTTCTACCCACACAGGCAGTTGCAGTGACCTTTGCTTCCACCATTCTTCCAGAACATGTGTACCTAGACTCCTGGAGACATGAGGTAAAGGTGTACATACCTCCTGTGAAGCAGTGTCTTAAATGCATGAGGTATGGCCACATTGCCAAGTTTTGTAAAAATGTTGAAGTATGCTCTATATGCACTGAGGAACACAATTTCCGCCAGTGTCAAATCGACCCAAAAAATGCCAAATGTAAAAATTGTAATGGTAATCACATAGCCATATCATCAATGTGTCCTCTCAAAAAGCAGAAAGTAGAAGAAAACAAAATCAAGTCTAGGACTGCAACCTATTCGGATCTTTTTGATTCTAAATCGTTTCCACAGCTATCTGCAAGAACCCTTGATGTTCAGGTTAATAATTTAATGAAGTCAGATGTATTTATAAACATCATAATTGAAACAATAAGAAATGTGGTGAACAACAAAGATGTTCCAATAAATTCTGGGTCTATCAGAGAGACCTTAAAAAAAACTCTCAGTAATAAGCTTCCTCCATCTGGATAATGGTTTCTTTAAACATTATTCAATGGAATGCACAAAGTCTAAACAGTAATAAGCAAATATTTACTCATTTTCTTTATACAAATAATATTCATATTGCAATAATTTCAGAAACATGGTTTAAACCTCACCAACAATTCAAAATAAAATATTACAATGTTGAACGTAATGATTGTGGTAACACTCATAATGGAGTGGCCATTTTAATTCATAACAGTATATCTTATTCTAATATTACCACTTATTTTGATAATTCACTGCAAAATATTTGCATTAGAGTTGCTATTAACAGAATGGAGATAAGTATTCTTAGTTTTTATTGTCCAACAAATAGTGTTCCAGCCTTTAGTAAAAGTAAATTGGACGCACTAATAAAATCGATTACTGGGCCATTAATACTCGCAGGCGACTTTAATGCTCATCATACATCTTGGGGCTGTGGCTCTGATTCTCCTCGTGGGAGAGAGGTTTTGGAGGTCATTGATGAAAACAATTTGGTTCTGTTAAATGACGGTCAAACAACAACAATCGCTTCGCCGTCCTGGCGTCCAAACGCACTAGATTTGTCGCTGGTTTCGCCGTCTTTGGCACTACAATGTGAATGGTCCGTTCATGACAGTCCTTTGGGGACTAGTTATCACCTTCCTGTAATAATTAAAGTCTTGGTTAACAATAATAGTAATTCAGATATTATTAATTGTACTAATAGACATTTGCCCATCTACCCAAATTTTAAACATGTAGATTGGAAAATGTTTAATGATTGTATGAATACCTTGTTTGTTGATTTTGAAATAGACGGTCGATGTCCTCAAGATTCGTACAAAGAATTCTGTAAAATTGTACGCTCAGCAGTTGCGAAATCTATCCCTAACAATAATTTAGCAAGCTCTAATGTCACGGTCAGTAATGTCAGTCAGCAGCAGTCATGTCGTCATAAAAATGGTAAAATGCCTTCCCTTCCATGGTGGAACCAGAAATGTTCCGAGGCCGTTTTGAATTCCAAAGAAGCTTATCTACATTTTAGATCTAATCCAACAAAAGAAAGTTATTGTGAATTTAAAAGGCTTCGGGCTCTTAAAAAACTAACTATAAAATTAGAAAGACAAAAAAGTTGGTTTTCCCTCTGTGAAAAATTTAATCGCTGTACCCCGATATCTTTAATATGGAAATTTATTCGTAAATTTAATAAAACATACATTTCTAACGATAATGAGGACGATACGTGGATTTTGGATTTTTTAATGAAGTATACTCCTGATTTTGTGCCACCCAGACAATATGCATTTAGGGTGATGGAACCAGTAAGTGACACTTTAAGGCATATGTGTAATTTGATTTCAAATAACTTTTTCTAGAACAAAGATATTAAAACAGTTTTTAGTTTATACTGCAGGTATTATTATTGAGAAAGGTATGGCTGTCGTAAGTTATTAAGAAAAGCTACATGATGGACATTACAAGGTAAAAACCAAAATTACTCAAAATCTCCAATGATGAACACCAAAAATCCATTAATGAACCCCCATTAAATGACACTCCCCAATTATGAACATCCAGTATTTGATACTTACCCAGTAAAGAACACCTAGTAATTGACACAAATCTTGATTTAGGTTTGCCAATTACAGAATTATAAGCGCTTACCTTTATCGTATCATGGTAGTTAAGGATAATATAGAAATAAATATAAATATACGAAAAAAGAAAAGACAATATAATTAATGAAAACACTGTTTATACTACTTGATCGCTGGTACACATTTATGTGTACCAGCGATCAGAACTCAGTGCATATTTTATTATTTGTAAATAAAGGGTAAATATTTATCAATTTCTTGTACTTTGAAGAAGCCTCTTTTAATACAAATAGGCTCGTTTATCTTTTTAATCTCATTTTCAGTCCTATACCATATTTTATAAGTAGTATCAGGCCATTTAAAAGATCTTCCTGCAGAAAAAACCATCGTGCTCACTTCATATTGGTGTCCTTCTACATTTTCTACTTTTCCTGGAAAATGCTCACCTTCATACTTCACTATAACGTAACTTCCTGTAATAATACTTCTATATTCATTTGGTGATTAGGTGCCATCTAGAACAAAATCAGTGAAAACCAGTTGATGACACTTTTTTTACCCATTGATCGACACATTGTTCTTTACTGGTATTCGTGTTTCAATCGGTGTATTTCAACTATATACTTAACTAGCAAAATATTTAGAGCTAAGTTTGCTTAGCAACCAAAAAAGTCAGCAAATGCATAAGTATGAACAGCTGTCGGTTATTGGAGTAACTCACTTTCGCAGTACCAGTAATGAACATTCTGTCTAAAATAAACAAAATGGTGCCCCGATGCAAGACTGATTATAAAATTATATCTAAATTCATTAAACTTTAGAAAAAATCAAACAAAATACATTAATATTTATTAATAACGAAACTGTAAGCAAAAACGTGTACTCACTTTCTTAACGATTCGGATAAAAAAATATGCAATTATTTTTGACGGCCCGGGGCGGCACTTTCACTCCTCCATGATATTGCAACGAAATGTCAGATTATCCTGACGCATTAAAAAAATGACAGTCGGGAGTGAGTTGTCTGTGATTTAGTGTATTCATGTGGTAAAATTAATTGCTAAGGCTTACTCTAGACAAACAAAAAAAAAAGTGTCGATCACTGGCGCTTGTCGAATACTGGTTCCATCACCCTAACTCAATTAGTATAAATACCAGTAATTCCTTTTTACTCGATGTATTCTCAACAAATGAACTAATATCTGCGATTCATTCTAGAAGAGATACAGCTTTTGGTCTTGACGGAATACCGTACATTATTTTTAAAAAATTGAGTAGTTTTAGTTTGGAAATATTTCGAATGGTTTTGAATTCACTCTGGGCAAATAATGACATACCTCCGGATTGGAAAATCGATTGTTTGGTACCAATTTTGAAGCCTAATAAACCCAAGCTATGTCCTGATTCCTATCGTCCTATAGCGCTTACGTCATGTGTCGGTAAAATATTTGAACAATTGCTAAAACAACGCTTGGAATTTTATGTTGAACAAAACAAAATTCTGTCGTCAAACCAATTTGGTTTTCGTAGAAATCATTCGGCTCGTGAAAGTATTTGTCAATTGCAACTTGATATTCATGACTCTTTGGCTGCAAATAATCGTTTGGTGGCGGTTTTCTTTGACATTTCTGGCGCCTTTAATAGTGTCAATATTGATGTACTCTGTCGAGAATTGTTATCAATAGGAATTCCCGAAAAAATTGTCAGTTGGGTTCAAGCTTTTTTAAGAAATAGAGAAGTTTTCGTAAAATACAATAGGCATCTATATGGGCCGAGGTTATCTTCGGTAGGTGTATGTCAAGGTGGTATTTTGTCACCTTTAATATTTATTTTGTATATACGTCGCTTAAATTTAATACTGGGTTCGCAAGTAAAGAATCTTCAGTTTGCAGATGATTTGGTTGTTTATGCATCGGGAACAGGTTTAGCTCAAGTAGCTGAAATTGTTAACGATGCATTGACAAAGCTTAACAAATATTTTTCCTACCTAGATCTTAATGTTAATCCATCAAAGTCTAAAGTTGTTGTCTTTGGTAAAAGGCATATTATTGACATGCCAGTTATTCGATACAATAATTTGCCTTTGCCTGTATCGCAAGAGGTTAAATTTTTGGGAGTATTATTTTCTCATAATTTATCCTGGGTTAATTATACTAAGCATATAATTAACAAAGCTAACAAAGCTTACAACATTTTAAAGTCTTTGTCTGGATCCTATTGGGGTGCAGACCCAAAAATACTACTAACATTGTACAAATCTTTAGTTCGTAGCCATTTTGAATATGGTTTCTTTTGTTATGCTGCTGATGTAAAAATTGTAAATAGTGTAAACGTCTTTCAAAACAAATGCCTGCGTTTGATTTCAGGGGCATTTAGGAGTACTCCTATAAATGCAATGCAAATCGAATGCAGACTTTCGCCAATTCATATCCGTTTTAACTATCTAAAAGAAAGATTCATCTTAAAACTTTTCAGTGTTTCTGGCAATAATCTTTTGGCCAACCTGTCCAGTGCTCAGCCTGGCTCAAAACCATTTTACATGTTAGAGGGCTTCCAAGGCTTTCTAAATTTTCTTCAAAATTTAAACATCTACCAATCAAGTCGTTACCTTGTTATAAAGGATCCTTTATTAGTAAATTCCCAGCAGTTAATATAGTCATCAATAATGATTTGTCAACAAAAGAAGAAGTTTATGCGATGCTCTCCGAGTTTATAGATTACGAATTTGTTTATACAGATGGATCTAAAAATGAGAACGCTGTGTCCTTTGCCTTATTTGAACCGTCCTTGAATATCAGTGTCGGTCACAAAATTGATAAAAACGCCAGTATTTTTACTGCGGAAGCTGTTGCAATTCTGAGTGCTTTAAAGCACATTGGAAATCGTAATTTAGGTTACACAAAATGGGCTGTGGTAAGTGATAGCATGAGTGTTTTAAAAAACTTAAATAATAATAAATTACATGCTAATACTAACTACATCATTTATCTAATAAAACAGCTGTGGGTTGAGCTGGCTGATTCTGGTATTAATGTAAGTTTTGCGTGGGTCCCTTCGCATAAAGGTGTAGAAGGTAACGAGAGGGCGGATTATCTAGCCAACACTATAGTAAAGTTATCAGATACTATAGATTCTAATCTTGAGAGTAGTGATGCAGATGTAGCTTTACCACACACAGACGTTTTAAGTCTTTTAAGACAACGAATGTGTCAATCATGGGGGAGACATTCATATCATTGTGCGCAGGTCGAGAATAAGGGTTCCTGGCATGCTGCTTTGGATGTTCAGATTGATTCTGTACCTTGGTTCTGTAAGAGTAAAATTTTCATGAACAGAAAGTTTTACTCAACCATTTGCCGCTTGCGATTTGGTCATTGTCGTTTGAATTATCATCTCCACCATCTAAAAATGATAAATTCCCCTTTATGTGATTATTGCCAATCACAAGAAATTCAGTCTGTAAATCATATAATATTCGAGTGTTCATCTTTCAATATTCAGCGCCTTGTATTGATAGATGAACTGCTTCAAACTTATCATGAGCCCGATTTAGTCCCGCGTTGCATTCAGGAATTGCTCAAGGTTGAGTCAAATTTTATCCATTTGTACAATTTTATTATTAGCACTGTAACAGAGATATAACTATATCTCTGTATCAATTAAATCAATTGTAAATAGTAATATTTAACAACTATTGTATAAATTATATAGGAAATGTAAATATAATGTATTAATATGTAAATAAGAAACTCCAAATGAACGAAGGGAAAATAATAATAATAATAATAAAATAATTTCGATTCCCGCCTCGGGACAAATGTCTGTACGATCTGCAGATATTTGTTCAGGGTGTTCTGGGTGTTTTTCTATATATAATAAAAATATCTATCTATGTAGTTCTGGGTGTTTTTCTATATATAATAAAAATATCTATCTATGTAGTATAATGTATTAAGTATATCAATCATCTAGTACCCATAACACAAGCTCTGCTTAGCTTGGGGCTAGATGATGCTGTGTGATCTGTCCAGCATTATTTATTATTATTATTTATTTAATTAAAAAAAAAAAAACATTCAGATGTATACCAGCTGTTGGTATAATATTTTCATTCAGATGTATATCAGTAATTGATATATTTTCTATATATAGAAATTAAAAATACGCAAGACAAAAACTGCAAAATTAACTGATGGGAAAAAAAAAAAAAAATCTACGTTAGACTAGGCAGTATGGTCTTAGACTATAGCCTGCTCTGAAAGTAACGAAAAAAAAAAAAAATGTGTGGTGTGTATGTATTTGTGTTAATCAACGGAAAATCCTAACCACTTTAAAAATTTATTTATTAATTAATTTACTGAAGAGATTGAGTATGATATAATATAATTTAAAAGTAAAAACTCCCAACTAATTTCCATTCCAGGTCAGTATTTTAGTATTTTATTCCTGCTGATTCGCATTTTTATAATCTGACGTTTATTTTGTGACATTTTTCTAAAATAATACGTAAGAGAAAAGAAAGGAAATAGGGAAGGTCGAGAGCCTTACGACCCAGATGAGGGAACCAGATACATAATTAATTCCTTTTATTTCCATAGTTTGTTATTTATTACTACTTATTACAAAACAGACATGTACACTTAAAATAGAGATCATAAGCATATGAAGAAATAAGGCACTGAATGAATCCGTTCGCTTCCTTGTGTAAGCGAGAAGAAGCGACTGATTATAAATAACTGACTAATAAAAAGAGCTGTGTTTTCTATTAACTGTTAAAAAGAGTCTATTCGTTTATAAAACAATATCAATAAACTATTTGACTTTGAAAAAAAAAAACACAGCTCATTGATAGTTATTTCTCATCACATTTGTTCTTGTCACTAAAATAACAATAATTTAATATTAATTTAATAATTTGACAAGGAAGGAACAGTTATTCAATTGTTTAGGAGTTAGAGCAAACTTAATTTCTAGTACTTGCCTTCTAGGTAATCAGATATTTTATTGTGAAGATTACTTTGTTCGTTTTAATTGTTGATAGAAAATGGCTGTGGGGAATTTACTATCTAGGATTTTGCCTCTCCTCTCTTGACCATGCTTGCAGTAAAAATCTGATAAGAGAAACTTCTGGAAGAGAGAGTGTATCAAAATTCCTTACTGCGCTAGCCAACCCGCCTACCAAGCACGGTGAGTATGGCTACAACCCCCTATGAACTTGGAGATCTATGAGGGAGGCCTATGTCCAGCAGTGGATGTTGACAGCAGTCCTGCTGCTGAGATTATGATATAAAATTTCAGAAGCGTGTGATAGATAGATAGATAACTCTTTATTATACTTAACTAATTACTAACACATGACATAATATAACATAAAAAATTACAAAACTGCCCTCTGAAAGATACATTGACCTTACATAGCCTAATAATCATTCATCTAAACAAAGAATTTTAACTGTTAGTTAGTATTTTATTTTTGTATTTCAGGATCAGTCTGAAAACCAGCGCTGCGTCATACCTCTGGTACTGAGCAGCATGTAGCTGAGACTGTTCCTTTTTGGCTAACAGCTGCACAGAAAGGTCTTACTGGTGCCTATCTTTACTAATAATATGTGTTTGTGTGGGTACCCTACCTAATCTTATTGTATTTTAGGTATTATTTTTCATTCTTTAAAGTGTAAAGTTATGTTGGTCTTGTATACATACTGTGTTTTGTCTGTGCTGTTTTGTTGCCAAATCAATGTCTATCCATCTATCTATCTAACTGTGTAAGTTAATAGTGCTAAATGAATCTTATTTCAGCATGAAGCGTAAATCATCATATTCATCGGACCAAGATGACTTGCCTCTCGCATTTACTAATGGAAATTCAAGCAATGGTCTATTTAAGCATGAGTTGGTTCATTGTGATTTCTGTGAGCAGGTCCTCACTTCTAGGTGAGGAGTTCTTAATTTTTAACTTCATATACCTATTTTTTTTAAGCCGAGTGGTATGTACCCCCAACTTCCAATCCGAAGGTGTGGTGAAGGCTGTGCACCAATGGATTTTTCTTGAAAAAGTTATGTGCACACTTAACATGTGAGGAAACCCGCTGCTGAGTTAGCTTCAGATGTATTGACCTGTTCTTTCCTCTTGACTAAGCTGAGAGCATGGTATGGTGCTGATTTAATTTACGCAACGAAAAGTAGCCTATGTCTGTCTCCATGGTCTAATCTACTCCTATACTAAAATTTGCGATTTTGACGTGAAAAGGGAACATACATACATACATTATTACTTTCACTTTTTTATATTAGTAGGATAGTATTTTAGTGAATTTCTGTGTAAATAATTTTATTCTTTAAACTCTTTTCCAGATATGCCATTATGATACACAATGCATCTCACATTATTATACCACTAGAGAAATTAAAACTATTACAATGTGAGGAGTGCGTTTCCCACTTTACAACACTCGAAGAGCTAGGAACTCACGCTAAAACAAAGCATCACAAGACAGCACAAGTCACACCCGAATCTGATTATGATTTTATACTCCAAAGTATTATCAAGAAGCAACTGGTAGTTAAATGTCACGATATTTTCAATGATATTAAGAGTGAAAGCAATAATATTACTCTCAATGATATATTTTCTAAAGATCTTGAAGCTGTTAGTAATATAAATAAAGATGATGTTATATATATAGACTCTGATAGTGATATAGATGAACATGTTCGCTTACAAAGGGAGCATAGTCAGTCAGAACTTAAGCATAGTCATTCGGAATCTAAACAGAATATATCAAAACATAAAAATGTTGATATTATTGATTTAGATAGTGATTCTGATAGCGATAGACGGAACCTGAAACATGTCCACTTAAAAAGGAAACATGGTCATTCAGAACATGCACCTGAATTAAAAAAAGGTCTCTTAAAACGTGAGAATTCTATTGTTGATAAACATAACGAATCGGATAGCCATAAAGATACACTTGAACATGTGCGCTTAAAAAGGGAACATAGTCCTTTAGAACCTGAACACCACCCAAAACTAGGACACAGTCCTAGTCATACAGAAGCAACAGAAGAGGTTCGAACAGTGAACAGCCAACAAACTGAACAGAACACAAAAGCGGAACACAGCTCCGATAGCGATGAATATTTGGACCCTATAATCGAGAATGAACACCCTCAAATAAAATTCTACGAATCAGACGAAGAAATGAACTTTAGAAGCGACTTTAAATTCGCTAATAGTAGCCCTAGTAAACCTTCCAGTCCAGACTTCGAGCCGATCAGAAGTCGACTTATATTCGAAGATGATTTCGAAGAAGAACCAGAAGAGATACTGCCGGACATACCTTACCAACCCAAGTCCAATATGTGTATCATCGGTACAACTAAGGTTACCAATACTGAAGCTATATCAAGACATAATGCGGTTACCCTCGGTGGTAGAAAATTTGATGATACAAGTGAATTTGTTAGAAGGAATGGAACACATACAGAGGATTTGGTCGGTGCAAATATTGAAGATGTAACATATAGTGATAGCGTACACTATGACACTCTTATAGCGCCGGAGCTGTGCCATTGCAGGTACTGTGGAAGGTGCTTTGATAATAGGTAAGTTTCGTTTAAGTTGCCGTGGGGTGCCGGCTGAATGTTACCCCTCCTCTCATGCCCGAGAATGCAGCAGGAAACTGCTAAGGGATACCACCGAAAGATAGGCAGTGGCGTCCTACCGTGTATCAACATCCCGTACTGCCGTCAAAGCGTGGTCAGTATGGCAACTATGAAGATGCACGATGCCTGTGTTCAGTAGTGGACGTTATATGGCTGAAATGATGATTTAAACTTGTTTTGTAATACCTTACATACGGCGAGGCATTGATAAGCAATTATTAAAATTAATAATAAAAAAATTAATAAATATAATGATAAGATGAAGAAAGGATATGAAAATCAGAAATCTAGTTAGTGCGTCAGATATACAAAAATAATAGACACGTTGTTCCGTTCTAATCAATCACCATTTTCATTCAAGAAAGGACTACGAAAGTCTAAACTTTAACAGCTGATTATGCGATAATGACACCTGAACGCCAGCTGATTCTCGTCAGGGTCATTGAACTCCGCGAAGAGTTGCCGCGCAGGTACAAATAAAAATACCTTTTCAACACACTTGCTCATAAAATCGCCCTAATTTCACCGCAATTAGGCACTTATGACACCTGTAATCAAACTGTGACTTTCATTGCTATTATTCACAAGTGAGTTAAAGGGTTTTTTTTTATTTTATTGGTTGAGTTACTTTGTTCTTAAAAAAGTTTCGACACAAAAAAGATCGTGTTCAAATAAAATGATTTTTTAGTATTATTTTCTTCACATTGAGTTACTTTGTTCTTAAAAAAGTTTCGACACAAAAAAGATCGTGTTTAATAGTACAAATAAAATGATTTTTTAATATTATTTCCATCACAAGTGTGTTGAAAAACGTCGTATGATACACGTACAAAGTGTCATAATGTAACGCAATAGAGTACCTAAGCTCTGTAATGTTATAATTATGTATGTATGATAATAAAAATAAATAAATAAATAAACGTGTGTACTGATGATTACCGTCCTCGGCTCTCTTAAAACCCGACCCGTTCCAACATTACACACTGCACCATAATGTACTATTAACCACCAATAGGTTTTTTTTAATAAAAAGTATATAATAAAATTTAAATCCGATTATGACCTCAGGATCATTTTCACACCACAAATTTTCACAGATTATGTATTTCTGGTGCCGGTACAACAACTGAAAGCAGAATAAAATAAATATTTAAGTGGGCCAGCGTACGTGATTTTTTGGCCGTTTTTTGCTCTATATTAATAAAGGCGGGTTTGCGAGCGGTACGGGACGTTGATACACGGAAAGACGCTGCTGCCCATCTTCAGGAGGTATCGCTTAGGCTCTTACTGCATCCGCGGGCATGAGAGTAGGGGTTTAACATTCTACTGTCCACGGTAAAGTTGAATAAGTACTTTGTGTCTACCATGAGTTGTCACTGTTAGATCGCCTGCCGTTACTGCAGTAGTAATAGCACGTTACTATGACATCTGTCAGATTTGTAACTCATGGCACCGAATTCTGAGCAAATGAAGCCTAAACTACAGTCGCTGCAGTATAGTTTACTGCGTATTTTAGTACCAGACTATCCGCTAGAGGCGCTGTACAAGTTTTCATACATATTTTTTACTACAGTCGCTACTATAGATATATATAGTCGCACTATAGATTGTGAAATCTCATGGTAGACCTACTTATGATTAATGATTATTTATGGTATAAAACTTTAGAACTTTGAACTATTTACTTACAGAATGCTGTTGATAATGCACGAGATGACACACATGCGTTTAAGGAAACCCAGGACGCGTTTCTGTCCGTACTGCGAGAAGTTCCTCGCTGGTAACTACAGGGCGCTGCGGAGACACATGCAGCTGAACCATGCTGAGTACGACAAGACGAAGAAGCCGAAGGTATACTTGTTCATTTCATTTATTACTGGTCGCACTTTGCTGTTTCACCTCGCGCAGTTCCCGTTCCCGTGGGAATACGGGGAGGAAATTTTGAAAATCGGTTCAGTAGTTTGAGTTTATTCGTTACAAACATACAAAATACAAATATTTCCTCTTTATAATCAATATACGACGAGCTCTGTGGCGCAGAGGGCGAAGGTCCGCCTACTACGCAAGAGGTTGCGGGTTCGAATCCCGCCTCGGAACAAATGTCTGTATGACCTGCAGATATTTGTTCAGGGTGTTCTGGATGTTTTCTAGGTATAATAAAAAATATCTATCTATGTAGTATATTGCATTAAGTATATCAGTCATCTAGTACCCATAACACAAGCTCTGCTTAGCTTGGGGCTAGGTGATGCTGTGTGAATTGTCCAGCATTATTTATTAAAATTCCTAGCCGCACTTTGCGGTTTCACCCGCGCACTTCCCGTTCCCGTGGGAATATGGGGAAGAAATTTTGAAAATCGGTTCAGTAGTTTATGTTTATTCGTTACAAACATATAAAATATAACACAGGAAATACAAATATTTCCTCATTATAATAATTATAAAAATCACACAGCATCATCTAGCCCCAAGCTAAGCAGAGCTTGTGTTATGGCTACTAGATGACTGATATACTTAATACATTGTACTACATAGATATAGTTTTTTATTATATATAGAAAAACACCCAGAACACCCTGAACAAATCTGCAGATTGTACAGACAGTTGTCCCGAGGCGGGAATCGAACCCGCAACCCCTTGCGTCGCAGGCGGACCTTCGTCCGCTGCGCCACAGAGCTCGTATATCTAGTACCCGTAACACAAGCTCTGCTTAGCTTGGGACTAGATGATTCTGTGTGAATTGTCCAGCATTATTTATCGCATAATAATGTTTACAACCATGATACTTTCAATTGAATGAAGTGGTTTATCTGTTTACTTGCTCCTGAAACACAGTTTATAACTAGTTCAGGAGCCTATGGATCAAATTTTTACGCTACACTGTATTATCATGTATTATGTCAATGAAATACCTTTTGTCCACTGCTGGACAAAGGCCTCCCTCATTATCACTAAGTACTGATCATGAGGGGTTGTTGCCATACTCACCACGCTTGACAGGCGGGTTGGCGAGCGCAGTACGGGATGTTGATACACAGAAAGACGCCGGCCATCTCCCGGGGGTATTCCTTGGCAGGTTCTTAATGCGTCCACGGGTAAGAGAGGAGGGGCAACATTCTACTGCCCCACGGCAAATTAAATTAGATAGATAGATAGACTTTTATTTGGCAACAAAACAGCACAGACAAAACACAGTACGTATACAAGACCAAATTAAATAACTTTACATTTAGAGTATGAAAAATAATAATAATAGCTAACATACAATGCGATTAGGTTGGTTTCTACACAAACACATAATAGAGTAAAGATAGTCGGGCAGGGGACCAATGAGTCATTTCTGTGCCGCTGTTAGCCAAAAAGGACCAGTCTCAGCTATATGTGTAAAATATTGTATGATAATAATAATGTATTTTAATTCTACTTTATCTTATTTCAGATCCGAAAGTGCAGCATCTGCCACCTCTCATACTACAAATACAGTAGGCACTGTCAACTCTACCACAAACAGGACATCTGCACTGTATGCAAACGGACGTACGACAAGCAAGCTCCCCACACGTGCGGCTACAGACTGGTGAAGCTATGCGACATGTGCCTCACATTCCAAAGCAAACGTTACTACTATAAACCCATAGGAGACTGCAGTAAAGTCGGCGTGAAACAACGCTGCTTTAAATGCAAGAAGGAGTGTTTCAGTGTGAATGTAGTGGAGAAGAAGTGGAGAAACTTTCATGGGAAGAAGAAGAAGGTGGTGAGGAACTCTAATGAGGAGAGGCTGATGAGGATTGAGAAGAGATTGAGGTGGATTAATAAATTTAACAAATGTTTCTAGTTGTTTTTTAATTATTTTGCGCGCGGAACCTTTTCCTTTCTGAAGTGGCTACAATTCGAAAAAAAAGTGGCTTCACTTTCGTTCCAGCCGCCGACCAGTCCACACATCGGCGTATCACCTGATGATGCCTCGCGGAGAGGCGAAATACGTGTCGTCGTGTGGGTTTGGGTATGCATGCTGCACTGACAATCTAGTTCTCCCTGCATGTGCATAATTAGCGGGCGGGAGGGTGGTGCTCATGCATCTCAGCATTAGCGGAATTAAAACTAGATATTTTCATTGCATTTTATTGTCCTGAAAAAAGGCCAGGTCAAGAGTACCCTAAACCGAAGAGCATGTATCAAGGGAATAATGAAAGTGGACGAAACGAAACAAGTATGTAAGGATCGTAGCAAGTAGAAAGAAGTGGTCTCTGCCTACCCCTACGGGAAACAGGCGTGATTATTTATATGTACGTATGTATGTAGAACTTGTTATAGGTATAGTTCGCGCAAAACTTCTTGAGCTCTGTGAAGTTAGCTTCAGTGACTGCGCAGTACACAGTTTTTAGGGCGTTGAGGGGAAGGAATGATAAAAGGGGTGCGAGAGGGGCTCAGTCTGTGAAACTAGGGTTGCCAGCGCGAGTTTTGGTGTATTTTCGTTTTATTTAGCACACATTTTACTATGCATTTATTTATTTTTCAATTATTAAAACAAACATATTTAAAAATCAATTATTATATTAAATTAAGGATTAATAAAAACTTAAATGCTAGAACAAATTCACCTTTACTTATCGCAAGAAGCCAATTTTTTAATACAAAATTTCGACTATGTGGCAAGATTATTTCTAACCTAGTTGGCAATATTGAATGAACATGTCAACATGCGCAACTTTTCATTTGCCGCAACGTTCACAGAGCTCAAGAAGTTTTGCGCGAACTCTACGCGATAAAATCCTGTAGTTTAAAACTAATAATATCGTATGTATGTACCTAATGGTGAAAGAAAGTGAGAAAACCCGCAGCTTAGTTAGCTTCAGACGTATTGAACGCCTAATCCATTTAACAATGTCCCAGGCACTGCAGCGTCCCGTACAGCATGATTACCAGTTGCTGACGCTGTATAAATCATCTATAATAGATGCAAAGGCCTTACTTTTATGTATGTAACAAACCCGCCGGCGCCGGCGGGTCGGCTCGCGCGGACGATACCGTTATTATACCGTTTCTTTTTGTTTTTTTTTTCTGTTTTTTTTTTGTGGTTTGTACACATAGCTTACATAAATAATAAACACATTTTTAGTAGTAGTAGAACTTTTTGTGAAAGGTACATCCGGGGAAGTACTACCATCATACCTATTTCTGCCGCCAAGCAGTCATGTCTTCGTTGCTGTGTTCCGGTTTGAAGAGCAATGGGGCCGGTGAAAATACGGGCACATGAGACCTTACAACTCTGTCTCAGGGTGACGGGCGCAATGCAGCGTTGGTCACGTGCATAGTGAACGTGTCCACCGCTGCATTGCAATTGTTATAGGTTGTTTACCGCTTAACATCAGGTGGTCCTTCGACTTGTCTCGTCATTTAGTAGTATAAAATAAAAAAAAATATTTAGGAAGCAAAAACCGTTTACAGAACTTAGGGGACTAGATATTTTTTAAGAGAATTAAAAAAAAGCAAAAATAAAGGCGCGTGGTGGGGGCGAATGTAGGGCGTTTGAAATTGGAAAGTGCAAATTTTTGACATTATTTTGACAGCCGGGTAGAATGACAGAAAACTTATCACTAGAAATAACTAGTACTTGCTTCGGCAGTACATATACTAAAATTGGAACGATACAGAGAAGATTAACATGGCCCCTGCGCAAGGATGACACGCAAAATCGTGAAGCGTTCAGTGAGTTGTAAATAGTTAGAGTAGCTATACCAAACAAAAAACGTGTCATTATAGAAATGAAAAATAAAATACCTTAGTGTGGGTTTACACTTTAAATAAAAAACATTGCTTAAAAAACGTGTCGCAACTTGATGACAGCGGGGGTGCCTGCGCGGGGCGCGCTCGCCCCCGCACACAAGTATTCGCTGCAGCGCTACACGATTAGAATGTCGTCTATCCATACCATCAATACATGCAGCGCTAGATCGCTAATAGAGAATAGTTTTCTCGCGACCAAAACGTCGAAAGCGCCGTGAATTTCGTGGCGCTTACACGTTTCGTTCAACATAGTGTAACAACATGTCGCTCTAATAGATTTTTTTCACCGCAGAAGGGACACTATTAATGCAGTAATGTTAATGCAGTAGGTACCTATGAATATTATATTTCAAAACGTAAAAATATTTAAGTACATTAAATTAAAACGAATCGTTAAGCGTTTAAAGTCATTTTTTTTAATAAATTGGTATTTTATCCAACAAGTACGTACATAGGTAGGTAGGTACTTACACTAACTAGACCCCACACTTTATTTCACTCTGCCCCTCCTCTCCTACCCGTGGATGCAGTAAGAGCCTGCTAAGGGATACCTCCGAAAGATGGGCAGCAGCGTCTTTCCATATACCAACATCCCGTACTGCGCTCGCCAACCCGCCTGCCAAGCGTGGTGAGTATGGCAACTACCCCTCATGGAGACCCATGAGGGAGGCCTTTGTTCATTAGTGGACGTTTTTTGGCTGAAATGATGATGATTATCTAGCCCAAAACTAAGCAGAGCTCTTGTTATGGCTACTAGATAACTGATATAATAAATACAATACATAAATACCTATTTATTTATTATTATACGTAGAAAATGACCTGAACACCCAGAACAAATATCTGCAGCGATCACTAAACATTTGTCCCAAGGCGGGAATCGAACCCACCTCCTGCATCGCAGGCGAACCTTCGCCCACCACGCCACAGAGGTCGTCAATTTATTACATTAAGAATTTGTTCAGACAACAATATAGGTATAATACAGCTTCAGTTTATAAGTAATGACGATTGCAAAAGATACCTACAGTAGGTACCTAGAGTACCTACTGTTACTGATCAGAAAGACGGCATAGGGCGAGTAATATGAGTTAAAAATAATCAGTTAAACCTTTGTCGCCAACCCTTAGTAGGTACCTACACATCCCATCTGTACGAATCACTTTTCATAATCTATGATTTTCAAACAAAATGTCAGTACAATAGAAAATAATGTACAAAAAATAATTTTAGTTGGTTTTAGTTGATATTCTGTTTACTTTCCGATGATAAGTCACGCCACTATCTTTTTTCTTCGCAGTTGATTGATTAATTACACTTTTTTGACACGCAAGACGGCATTTTTAATTTGGGTTTATTCGCATGCGGTCGCGATGGCCGTCGACGAACGACTAAATGAGTTGTTGCCGGCCGGCAACAACTCATGGCGCAAACTTGTTGTTCGCGGGTGTCAATTCTATACGCTAGTAATAATACTTCAATGGAAGCGTTCCACATATTTTTTAGGGTATTTTTTTATTTTGTTTTTATTTGCTTTTGCTTGGCTTAATCATTTTGTTATTCCGATAATGTTGTGGCTTAAAATTGCCTAAACCGCTCTCAACACGTTTATGATACTTTTACCTACCTGACACTGGCAGAGTTGCAGCAAGTGGCATGCATCAGCCATTAGAAAGAAAAGAAGAAGAAGAAATAACTAGAAAGAGTTTGGCGCTGTAACCGACATCAAAAAAGGAGGACGTTCGTAGGTACTCTGCCATCATCATCATTCCAGCCGTAAAACGTCCCTTACTGAACACACGCCTCTTATGGATCTCCATTAGAGTTAGTTGCCATAACTCACCACGCTTGACAGGCGGGTTGGCGCGCGCAGTTCGGCATGTTTATACACGGAAAGACGCTGCTGGGTTCCGGAGGTATCCCTTGGCAGATTTGTACTGCATCCACGGGCAAGAGAGCAGAGGCAACATTCTACTGCCGGCACCCTACGGCAATTATCACTAATAAAGTATTTAATTCTTTAATTTCCTCAAGTCATGGATCCCATCTTCAGAAACCATGTATCATCATGTCAGCCGTAAAACGTCCACTGATGAACACAGGCCTCCCTCATGGATCTCCATGAGGGGTAGTTGCCATTCTCACCACGCTTGGCAGGCGGGTTGATGAGCGCAGTATGGGATGTTGATACACGCATAGACGCTGCTGCCCATCTTCCGGAGGTATCCCTTAGCAGGCTCTTACTGCATCCACGGGCATGAGAGGAGGGGTATCATTCTACTGCCGGCACCCCACGGCGGAACCATGTATACCTACCAATAATTACCTACTTGTATAAAGCTATATTGGTTGAACGCACTTATATAAGGAACTACTGGCTAAAATTAAAAGAAAAGCGTGTGCGTCTCGGGACGCATGACAGAAGTGATAACTTAGGCTATCGCTGCGGGTTAGAGTGAGAGAGGTGTAGCCTGCCTGCCGCATGCGTGAGAGGAAGGGAAGCCAGACAGACTTTCGCCGTAACGTGTTACGTAACGAAGCGGATTACCCTCCCATAAGAAGTTATCATTTCAAAAATATTTCAGTGTTGGGTAGGCTTTATAACATCACGCTACGACCATAAAGGAGCGGAGCGTCAAATAATCGCCCAAGTGCGAGTCTGACTCGCGCGCGAAGGGTTCCGTAGCATTATTTGGCAAAACAACTTGTTTTTGAGGTAAGTCTACCCACTTTTGGTAGTGATCTTCGGTTATCTTCTCACTTTCATAAGGCTTTACTATTCAGACGGCATTAAAATCAGGTTTGTCGTATGGGAGCTCCTCCTTAAATATTAATTCTATTTTTAATTATTTATTTAACTAAATAAATAGAATAAATAAATAAATAAAATAAATAAATAATGCTGGACAAATCACACAGCATCAACTAGCCCCAAGCTAAGCAGAGCTTGTGTTATGGGTACTAGATGACTGATATACTTAATACATTATACTACATAGATAGATATTTTTATTATATATAGAAAAACACCCAGAACACCCTGAACAAATATCTGCAGATCGTACAGACATTTGTCCCGAGGCGGGAATCGAACCCGCAACCCCTTGCGTCGCAGGCGGACCTTCGCCCGCTGCGCCACAGAGCTCGTCAAATAGAATAAATAAATAATGCTGGACAAATCACACAGCATCATCTAGCCCCAAGCTAAGCAGAGCATGTGCTAGATGACTGATATACTTAATACATTATACTACATAGATAGATATTTTTATTATATATAGAAAAACACCCAGAACATTCTGAAAAAATATCTGCAGATCGTACAGACAATTGTCCCGAGGCGAGCGAGGAATCGAACCCGCAACCCCTTGCGTCGCAGGCGGACCTCTATTGCTGTTATCACAGATAATATAATACTGTTATTAACATCGAGCAACAAACAGGAAATAAATCACATTTATTGTATGGGCCTTAACTTAAATATTTATTTGATTCTGTATTTGTTGTTATAGCGGCAGCAGAAATACATTATCTGATAAAATTTCAACTGTCTAGCTATCACGGTTCATGAGATACAGCCTGGTGACAGACAGACGGCAGACGGACAGCGGAGTCAGTAATAGGACCCGTTTTTACCCTTTGGTTATGGAACCCTGAAAATGGTACAGTACCTATTCCTTTTAAGAGCTTCCGACTTCCGTTGTGTGCTCTGCGTAAACGGTTAAAGTTACGCAGCCATCACATACCCACATCATGTATGTCGGAATAATTATTCCCCTTAAAAGTCTAAAAAAAACTGCAATAGCATAATCATAAGCAACCTAAGTAAAGCAATTTTTTATGGCAGTCTAATTAAAATAAAGATGTTTTGAAAAAGAAAGATAATATCTACCAATCCTTATCCAAATAAATACTAAGGTATTTATTTCCTATTAGCATCATCACTCAGAAAAAAAATAAGTCTTAAAATGGCCGAAAACGTCCAAAAACCCAAAAATGCCATTTTTGATCTTTTGAGGCCTTCGCCCCCTTTTCTGGTACCCCCGTACCGATGCTTGTTTCTATATACCTATATTATATTTCATCAAGAGAACAGATCGGTCCCATTACACTACATAATACTTATGTAGGTAACCTACACACGATATCACAGGTTTTAATGTGATTTTACCGCTAGCGTGTTTTTATTATGAGTGCGCTGAAGGTCCATGACAAAAATTACCGATTACAGACATACTCGTACTAACAACGTCCGCAAGATTATGAATAGTGCTTATAGGTACTTATGTAACGTAACATGTTATACCTACCTCGATAATTGAGCTATCCACTGAAAGAATATTTCAATTCGGACCAGTTGTTCCTGAGACTGGCGCGTTCAACGAACCGAACAAACTCTAGCTTTATAAATCAAATCAAAATAAAAAAAAATACCTTATTCAGTGCGCACGCATGGACCTTATTTGATGCATCATAGCATAAATTACAAAATAAAAAAAAAAACGAAAAGAAGCGAACAGAAGAACCTAACTCGTTCTTCTGTTCGCTTCTTTTCCTAACTCGCGTGTCATCTGAAGTGGACCGAAACCATGGCTCCGGCTGGTCTCCTTGCGCTACGTAAAATTATTTTTCAAGTGATGCCTGCATTGACATTTCTGTTTTACTTTTTTTTTATGTGTTCTCTTGCGGTACTCAAAAGGTTCCGTCGGAATACCAGCGTTGCATCTTTTATCTTAGGTGCAACGTTATTGCTGAGACAGAACCTTTTGGCACACCACACTCTAAGGAAACTGAAACCTTCATAAATTCGCTTATTAAATATGTCTAAGGTGTGGTGTATCAATAAACGCATTTCCATTTCATTTAATTTCGAACTCGGTCGTTATAGTCATCATTTAACAATTTTCTTTTGTCTTATGTTAAGTACCTACGTTTGTCGGAGTTGGAGCAGATATCGTGCCAAGTGTATTAGTCCTCTAGGTGATCTGATATTTTATAATAATTATTTATTTATTGAGTATTCCGGTATGTAAACTGCATCCAGAGGCGGCTCTAGCCCTTGTGGCGCCCGTGTGCCACCAGTACCCTGGCGCCCCCTAGTAGGAGCGGGGTCAAGATGGAATACTTACAGTTATATTTTCATACGAAAATTCGGGTGCAAATAGTGCAATTTTAAATGATGTCAAGAAGCTTTTTAGGAAGGAAGGGGTTACCTTGCTCTCCCATCGAGTATTTGAGAGTGGTTTTAGAGTTAAAGTTGGCGCTTCTTTAGCAAGTATTTGCCAACGTAACATAAATAAATAGCATATAACATAAATAGTAACATAAATTTCTTGCACAATTGAAAATAAATTTACTATTTCTAATGAACCTTTAGCAGCGTATTCACTACCAAATTTAGGCTGCGTGTCGCACATGGTACATAAAATGCGCGCGGGTTTACATATATCTGAAATTCGTTTTTAAAGACCTTTATTTTTCCCTTTCATGTTTGCACCATTATCGTAACCTTGACCACGCATCTTGTATGTCAATTTCGTTTGAGAATAAAAAATCTAACAAAAGTTGAGTTAAACCCTGGCCAGTAGTGTCTGTAATAGGAAAAAACCCAGAAAGTGTTATTTTGCCTCGTTGTTGCTTGCATTTAAAAAAACGTACCGTACGACAACCGATATTTGTTCTTCGTGTGCAATATCTGGAGTGCAATCTAAAATAACTGAAAAATATTTGGATTGTGTCAATTGCAAAACAATAGCTTTTTTATTTTTTTCTCCTAATAATTGTATTATTTCATTCTGAATATTATGGCCAAGATAATGAGTTTTGATTATGGGCAATGTGCTCCGCAAGCACATTATCAAAATTAGAGGTATATTCAACCAGCTTTAAAAAGTTACCATTACCAGAATCGTAGTTTTTCAGATCTTCCCCGAAAAGCCTAGCTATAAAATGAATAATATTAATTATTCGTTCGAGTACTGCAACCCAACGTTTTTTTTCCCGTTCATCCGGCACGCGCCTTTGGCAGTGATGCGACACTACGCCAATATAATCATCTAATCTATAATCTGTTGTGTCGCATTAGATGGCACTCGGCGCCCCCTTAGACCCGGCGCCCGTGTGCGCCGCACAACCTGCACTATAGGTAAAGCCGCCTCTGACTGCATCACTTATTTGAGCGACAATTACTCCGAAACTAAAAACCGTAGTTACCTACTACGAGACAGACAGGCAGACGGACAGCGGAGTCAGTAATAGGATCCCGTTTTTATCATTTGGTTACGGAACCCTAAAAATGATACAGTACCTATTCCTTTTGAGAGCTTCCGACTTTCGTTGTGTGCTCTGCGTAAACGGTTAAAGTTACGTAGCCATCTTATACCCACATCATGTAAAGCGGAATTGTTCCCTTAAAAGTCTAAAAAAGACTAAAAACCGTAGTTACACTAAGGTTTTTAGTTTCGGAGTAATTGTCGCTCAAATAAGTGGTGCGGTTTACATACCGGAATACTCAATGTATAAAATAATTTATGTTTTCCTTTCATCATTATCATTTCCGCCGTAGGACGTCCACTGCTGGACATACATATGCCTCCCTCATGGATTTCCAGTTATTGCGGTTGGAAGCGATCTGCATCCACTGTCGATCTGCGGTTTTCACCAGGTCGTCAGCCCATCTGGACGTCCTACGCTGCGTTTGCCGGTCCGTGGCCTCCGATCGAGAACTTTTTGGCCTTTGCCCCC
This sequence comes from Pasiphila rectangulata, assembly GCA_963082625.1. NCBI lineage: Eukaryota > Metazoa > Arthropoda > Insecta > Lepidoptera > Geometridae > Pasiphila > Pasiphila rectangulata. The sequence goes on along the minus strand of OY720264.1, from coordinate 7,994,936 downwards.
TTTACACTTAAGAAACGCCCAACGTATGTGAAGTTACTTACTAATATAACTTTCGCGATTAGACTCTAAAATAAGTAACTTAACTTTGTAGAAAAAATCAACTTCTTTCAAGATTGGTCTAAGTTTTATAGAAAAATATCGAGAATTCGATTTTTTTTGTGACAGCGGCCATTTTTTGCGCAAAATGCGTGACAGTTGAAGCGACTAGCGGCCAGGTGGCGTAACAGAATAGAGGTAAACATATTATTTAGTTTTAAAATTACAGGATTTTATCACGTGCCTATCTTGTCTACGTACATCAGTCATCCCGCGATCAAGAACGCTGAAACGTGTCGAAACATCGGGAAAAATAATAAAAATGTACGCGATATAATCGCTTCTGTAATCTGTGATATAATCCCGTAATTTTAAAACTACAACTTAACTTTAAAACTTAAATAAAATATAATTAGGTACCTGTAGATGAAGGAAACATCGTGAGGAAACCCGCGGCTTAGTCAGCTTCAGACGTGACCTGTTCTTTCCTCTGAAAAGCTGGAAGTGTGGTATAGGTGCTGGGCAAGCCTAATCCATCTAACAATGTCCCAGGCACTGCAGCGTCCCGTACAGCATGATTACCAGTTGCTGACGCTGTATAAATCCGATAGATGTGAAAGTTCAGTGTGAAATATACTAAATTATGTTAGGATTATGCACGTAATTTTGGCTCCTTCCCAATCACATTCAATAATTATTGTCAATCACCTCCGACCTCATTATATTCAATTTTAAAATGCAAAGTATTCTCACCTCAGTAGGTCAATTATTGAATTTAAAAATGCAAAGTATTCTCACTTTTGTTTCAAAGTTGGTGGGTTCTATAGAAGTGGCAATGGGCAGGCCACATAGCGCGCAGAACAGATGGCTGATGGGGCCGCAAAGTTCTCGAAATGGAGGCCACGGACCGGCAAGCGCAGCTTAGGACAAACCAACAAGATGTGCAGACGACTTGGTAAGAACCGCAGGTCGGCGGTGGATGCAGACGGCTTCCAACCGCAGTACCTGGAGATCAATGAGGGAGGCCTTTGTCCAGCAGTGGACGTCCTACGGCTGATATGATGATGATAATGATGCGAGTTGCCCTCTTTTAGGAAACTATACATTCTTAATCGTGTTTTCCTTCATAATTATTGCTTTCAGTAGGACAGTTTGGCTACATGGCACGTTCACTAACCCTGTTTTTTTTCGGTCCATCGCGTAGTTGCCAAAGAGTTTATAAAGTGTTCTGTGCGGTATGTGCATCGCATTGTTAGAGTGTCTGTCGTGTTGTGTGTGTCATAATGAGGGTGAGTGTCCTTTATCTCTTGTACCCACAAGTATCAAGTATCCGTAGATTAATAATGTTGGACGTTTCACACGGTCCATAATTATTTTCTACAACCTACACGTGAAACTAGCAGATAATGCTTTAGCATTGATTCCTCCTTTCACAATTGTTATGTGTTAGTGATTAATAAAATATACCGAAAGAAATTAACTTAAAGATAAGAAAATATACCTAAAACATATACATAGACATAGACGAGCTCGTCTCGCCTGCGTGATATGTTTTTAGGTAGAGTCCAGCTGGACCCTTCCAAGAAGGACTGGCAAAGAGTGGCGCAAAATCGTGCAGAGTGGAGGGAATGGGGGGGAGGCCTTTGCCCAAAAATGGGATAATACAGGCTAACAGTGACAGTAACCTAATTTAATTAATTTTTTTTAACCAACTTTTTACTTTACGGAGAGATTAGTCTTAGAAAGCTGTAATTTTGCATGGAAATGTAAATTAAAGACGTCGAGATAACGGTAAAAAAAATAAAAAAATAATTAATTTGGGGTACTGTCGATTTGTTTTCTGGTTTATCCAATTTGTGGGGTATCGTTGAATAGGTCTTTTGAAACCATTGCCGTGGGGTGCCGGCAGTAGAATGTCACCCCTCCTCTCCTGCCCGTGGATGCAGTAAGAGCCTGCTAAGGGATACCTCCGGAAGATGGGCAGCAGCGTCTTTCCGTGTAAGAACATCCCGAACTGCGCTCACCAACCCGCCTGCCAAGCGTGGTGAGTATGGCAACAGCCCCTCATGCACTTGGATCTCTATTTCAATGAGGGAGGCCTATGTCCAGCAGTAGATATCTTACGGCTGTAATGATGATGATGATGATGAGGGGTTGCGAAGACAATTTTTCGATTTTGAGTTTCGTATGCGATATGTTTAAATATTTTAGGGCGTCCACCTCCCTCTAAAATCTAAACAGTTAGCTTTAAAAAATTTAAATAAATCATGGATGTAGTTTTAACCATGAAATTTCTGGAGAATCATTAAATAAACAATCAGGGTAGAGCTAGAGCCACGGAGAAATTGTCGCTCAATAAGTGATACGGTTTAATAAACATACGAGTATTTTAAACCTGAAACTTGGTTTAAAACCATGATCTTTCTAGAAAAACTATAACTGTTAAACTTATCTCAAGTTTCGGAGGAATTGTCGCTCAATATACGCTTTACCAAACATACCGGAATACTTTATACAGAAAACGCAATCATCATCATTTTCATTTCAGCCGTAAAACGTCCACTACTGAACACAGGCCTCCCTCATGGCTCTCCATGAGGGGTAATTGCCATAGCAATATAGAATATATTCTGTACTCTATGTGCCATACTCACCACGCTTGGCAGGCGGGTTGGCGAGCGCAGTACGGGATGTTGATACACGGAAAGACGCTGCTGCCCATCTTCCGGAGGTATCTCTTAGCAGGCTCTTACTGCATCCACGGGTATGAGAGGAGGGGTAACATTCTACTGCCGGCACCCCGCGGCTAAAACGCAATGAATACCTGTTAATATGTTTTGGTAACCGTAAAAGATCTAACACCAACTTTTCGTCAGCTCTACAGGTAACCACGGAACCTTGCACAGCGTGTGGCCTGTCACCCACTTGGCCATATTTTATTTAAAAACCGGTTTTCTAGCGTGTAATACCTACTTTATTGACTTATTTGTTTGTGTGTGCTGTTAATGAATTTATTCGCTTAGATAATACTTTATTACTTTAATTTTAAACAATTCATTGAATATTGCATGCTGTAAAGTTGATTATGGAAGGACTTTTATATTATTGACATCTGTATGTAACCCATTTTTGCAATAAATGAATTTGAATTTGTTCTTTGTCAAAATCTGTTCAAATGTGTTTTACTGTGTTATCTTACTAGTCTCAACTTTTTTTCAGTTAATATGCTTCTGGTGTTTCCTGGTGGCCTTTGCGCATGCGCAAAGCGACTTCTACGCACCACAGACCTATAGACAACATGTAAGTAACCTAGCTGTATTCATCATCATCATCATCTAGAAAGTAGGAAGTCCATGGATCTCCAAGTCTGATGACGGGTTGTTTCCGTACGCACACGCCAGGTTGGCGAGCGCAGTAACTTTCTTTTGCCGGGCACCCACGGCTTATCCAAGTATTTCGTGAATTTGAAGAAGCAAAAAGTACTTGTCTATTATCTTTGTATTAACTAACTTACGGACGGATGCTTATATCACATAACCCACAGTACACTGGGTCGGGGTCGGCACAACACGTCCAAACGCGCCAGTAATTAGCAATTACCCGCACTAATAGGTGCGGCGGACTGATTACTTAATTAGCGACAGGTTTGCAACAGGCGCAAATCACGTGATCATCGCTGTGAAACGTCAATTTTGATATAGCTAACAGGTGTTTTTATTTATTTATTTATATATAGTTTGACTAGCTTGTGCCCGCCGCTTTGCATGCGTTGTACCCGGATAAAAAGTAGCCTATGTGTTATTCCTGCGACGAGCTCTGTGGCGCAGCGGGCGAAGGTCCGCCTGCGACGCAAGGGGTTGCGGGTTCGATTCCCGCCTCGGGACAAATGTCTGTACGATCTGCAGATATTTGTTCAGGGTGTTCGGGGTGTTTTTCTATGTATAATAAAAAATATCTATCTATGTAGTATATTGTATTAAGTATATCAGTCATCTAGTACCCATAACACAAGCTCTGCTTAGCTTGGGGCTAGATGATGCTGTGTGATTTGTCCAGCATTATTTATTCATTATTTATTTATTTATTCCTGGTCCACATCTATACGTGTGCAAAATTTCAGCTCAATCCGTTGTGTAGTTTTTGCGTGAAGAGGTAACAAACTTTCAAAATTATCTACAGAAATGCTTACAGATAAAGCATTTTGGATTACAAAAATATAAAAACATAAGTACTAAAAATCTAATAAAAGTTAAATATGATCTTATCGACATAAATCGTACTGTTTTTGTATTTCACAAAGTAAATTCACGAATTTATTTATTTATTTATTAAAAGTACACTGACATCGAAAGTATTTACAAATTATAAAAAAAACACATGCTTATAGGTATTGATCTGATATAGACGACAATGAGGCGTTTTCATTAAAAAGTAAAACCTTAAAAAATAGTTACCTCGAACCTTATAGATGGCGTTAATTTTCTTTTACTGGTAGGCATAATTTGACAATGACAGGATTAATCACAAACTTGCTTACTCCGCTTGACAGCTCCATCTGTTAGGTTTAGTAGAAAACTCTTTTTGTTTTGTTACTGAAAACGGCTCATTGAGTACATAGCTTATTCTATATGTGCGTTAAGAAAAAAAGAAGAAGAATTAATATACAAGTCAACATAAATAGAGATAAGAGATCGCTTATAGTGACAAGGGCGCCCATTGTACTTCTACTTTTAGTTTTGTAAGTTTCTTTCTATGTTAATTTTTGTGGTAGTATTAAGTTATGTACAATAAAGAGTTATCTATCTATCTATCTATCTTATAGATCAATTTAAAATATGACAAACATTACCAAAAACAACTAAAGCTAAGACAATAAATATTTAAGGTAATATAAATAGGTACGAACTGACGTGTCACAGCGATGACATAGAGAGATCTACGCCTGTTGCAAACCTGTCGCGAGATACGCAATCAGTCTGCCGATAATTAGTCTGAATACCCAGTGAGGCAATGCAAGCAGTGTGCCCACCCAAGTGGATAGGCACGCTAATTACCTATTTGCATCAAAGTGGTACGTACCTAGGTGCTAATGAAATCCTGACCTCTTGGGTAAAAAGTATCATCACTCTGAGCCCAGTACAGCGGGCGAAGGTCCGCCTCGACGCCAGAGGTTGTGAGTTAGATTCCCGCCTCGGGACAAACGTCTGTATCATCATTTCAACCGTAAGACGTCCACTATTGAACACAGGCCTCCCTCATGGATCTTCATGAGGGATAGTTGCCATACTCACCACGCTTGGCAGGCGGGTTGGCGAGCGCAGTACGGGATGTTGATACACGGATAGACGCTGCTGCCCATCTTCCGGAGGTATCCCTTAGCAGGCTCTTACTGCTTCCACGGGCATGAGAGGAGGGGTAACATTCTACTGCCGGTACCCCACGGCAACTCTGTATGCTCTGCAGATATTTGTTCTGGTGTTCTGGATGTTTTTTTCTATATATAATAAAAAATGTCTACGGATGTAGTATAATGTACCTATTATATACCTAGGTATGTCAGTCATCTAGTACCTATGACAGCTCTGCTTAAAGTAAGAAAACACATGATAACACACAGGTAAACAAATTAGAAAATCAAAATGAATAGAAAAAATACGGCAAGAAAAAATAAACCAATGTTAAGCTGTGTATTTTTTGTAATTAGTTATATGTATGTGTTATGTCAACGTCAGTGGTTGGTCGGGACCTTAGAATAATGACATAGGTACTAATTTGATTTCTTAATTACTATCCGATTCTGCAAAAGTCACCTTACAGACCTGTCTAAACTCTTTCCATTTCTCCCTGTCCCGAGCCGTAGTCATCCATCCTGGACCCTGGTCCATATCGTTTCGTAAAAATATCCCTCCATCTTCTTTTCGGTCTGCCTATTTTACGCTTCCTTTGTATCCATTCGGTTGGCCGTTTCGTCCATCTAGTATTTTCGACTCCAGTTCCATTTTAGCTGTATGATTCTTTTCTTTAGATCCTGCCACTTAAAGATACCACACATATATTTATATAGGTATATAATATGATTTTTGGAACACGTTGTTTATTTAAATGAAACATAACTAATAGGATTTGTTTGTAGGCAGGCAGGATCGGAAGTCCAGCTATGTTCCAACCAGCGTACCCGTCCTGGGACACAGGAAACAAAGTAAGATTTCTTATCAAACACACTCCACATAGAAAACGGAAGAAAGAACAACCTCAAATTAACCTCAAACCAAGTCATTTATTGCAAGAAATATGGTTATAAAAAGATAACATTTAAATAATAGATGTCACTAGATAAAAGTTATATAATATATTAATAAAACCGGGCAAGAGCGAGTCGGCCTCGCGCACCGAGGGTTCCGTGCCATCATACAATATAATTTATGACAAAGGCGGTTTTATATTTGTTGGAGAACCTTGACAGCGCCATCTCTTGTCTGATAGCGAAACTTATGTAGACTTTTTAGACTTTCGATGATTTCTAAAAAAGTATGCTATGTAGAGAGATTGTAATAAATTTCCTCTAATCTTTACATACACTTATATTACATATACTTAATAGTAATAAAAGTTTCAAAGGTTTATCTCCGCAAACTTCGGAGATAAGGGGGGGGGAACGCTATTTTTTTCAACATTTTTGTAAAGAACTCAAAAATTATACGACTTAAAGGAAAACTAAAAATTGTTTATTAATGTGCTAAAGAATACCTTTCATATGATACCCCACATAACCTAGTAACTTTCCAAAAATTTTGAAAACACCCCTTCCACCCCCATTGTCTAAAAAACTATGCAAATTAGAGAGTTCGCTATAATTTTCCTATAAAGTTTACATACACTTCTATTAGCTATAAAAGTATCACGGGTTTATCTCTGCAAACTTCGGAGATAAGGGGGGGGGGAACGGTCGTTTTTTCAACATTTTTGTAAATAACTCAAAAACAATACGGTTTAAAGGAAAACTAAAAACTGTTTATTCATGTGCAAATGAATACCTTTCATATGATACCCCACATAACCTATTTACTTTACAAAATTTTTGAAAACCCCCCTTCAACCCCCCTTATCTAAAAAACTATGCATATTAGAGAGTATGCTACAATTTTCCTATTAAGTTTACATACACTTCCATGAGCTATAAAAGTATCACGGGTTTATCTCTGCAAACTTCGGAGATAAGGGGGGGGGAACGGTCGGATTTTCGACATTTTTGTAAATAATTCAAAAACAATACGGCTTAAAGAAAAACTAAAAACTGTTTATTCATGTACAAATGAATACCTTTCATATGATACCCCACACGGCCTAGTAACTTCACTTAAAATTTTTGAGATCCCCTATCCGCCCCCCTGCAATCAAAATAAGATTTTTTTTTTAAATTTTTATATATGCTATATAAGTAAAAAACTGTTGTCTTTTACCATTTTAAATTGCAAGTCGATAGCATGAGTAGTTCTCGAGATATCCATCTGTGACAGACAGACAGACAGACAGACAGAGTGATTCTATAAGGGTTCCTTTTTACCATTTTGGTCCGGAACCCTAAAAATTAAGTATAAAATATAGATTATATAATTATTAAAAATTATATAATTTATAAAATATATAATTTTTATCTAGTGATATCTATTATTTAAATGTTATTTTAATATAACCATATTTCTTGCAATAAATGACTCGTTATACATTCCTTAACACATTTTAACTTTTTATTTATTTATTTAACACTTTATCACATAACAATTGTGTAAGGATTTAATGCTAAAACATTATCTGTCAGCCATCCTGGGCGTGCAGAAATATGGTGTGGCGTGGTGTGTTTATTACTTTTACTTTTTCACAGCATTATCTAAAACCATTTCAAATTTCAAGTCGAAAGCATCATTAGTTCTCAATATATCCAGTCTGTCTCTGTGACACAGGAAACAAAGTAAGATGTCTTATCCAATTCAATCCACGTAGAAATTTAAATTTACTGAAGACATAATCGACTTCAAGAAATTCAAGTTTATTGTATAAAGATTACGTTTATTTTTTCACACAAATTACAATTGATCAATATAAACTAATTAGATTTAAAAAAAAATGTGACTCATACGGTCATTACCTACTCAGCATAATGCTGTGGCAGAACGGCAGGGTGATTAGGTGATTGATTACCTACGTATCTCGCGACAGGTTTTGCAGTGGGCGATCGATCGTTGCAGTCAAATGTCAATTTCTTACTGTTCTCTAATACAAAATTGACGTTTGACAACAGCGAACACCTGTTGCGGGCCTGTCGCGAGATTGCCCTGCCGCCGGTCGTACCACAGCGCTGGTCTTGCGTCTTCACCAAAGCGTGCGGTTGGTGATACGTTTCAGCCGTAAAACGGCCACTACTGAACACAGGCCTCGCTTATTGATCTCCATCAGGGGTAGTTGCCATACTCACCACGCTTGGCAGGCGGGTTGGCGAGCGCAGTATGGGATGTTGATACACGGATAGACGCTGCTGCCCATCTTCCGGAGGTATCCCTTAGCAGGCTCTTACTGCATCCATGGGCATGAGAGGAGGGGTATCATTCTACTGCCGGCACCCCAGGCTAAAATTATAAGAAATGCTTATCATAAATCTAATGGAGAAAGTGCAAATCAATAAATAAATAATGCTGGACAAATCACACAGCATCATCTAGCCCAAGCTAAGCAGAGTTGTGTTATGGGTACTAGAAGACTGATATACTTAATGCATTATACTACATAGATACATATTTTTATTATATATAGAAAAACACCCAGAACACCCTGAACAAATATCTGCAGATCGTACAGACATTTGTCCCGAGGCGGGAATCGAACCCGCAACCCCTTGCGTCGCAGGCTACCCTTCGCCCGCTGCGCCACAGAGCTCGTCAATGGCTTAATTACATTTAATACTTGTCCCCAGGTAAGCGGCTACCAGGAAGGGTTATTCACTCCGGCGGGACGAGAAGGCACTGCGCAAAGCACTTCCCAGGCCTGGAGACCTGAACCCAAGGAAGAGCTCGGACCTGCTGCGAAGGACGCCTGGGGAGGTAGGTCATAGTATTAAACGCATCAAAGAAGCCACCTGAACCACCAGCCTTAAGTATTTGAGGTCGTCGAGGTACTAGAGGTCAAAGTCCGATTAAAGGTAACCGAAAAGATCTTATATACGTTATTTCATTTCCTTTCACCTTAGTCAAGGGTAAAGTAGACGACAAAGAAGTCGAGGTCAAAGTTGATGCCAGAGTAGAAACTAAAATCAAGATAAAAAAGAGGTCAAAGTACAATTAAAGTAAAAAAAGAGATATTAGTCAAACGTTACCTTAGATACGTTATTTAATTTAATTTCATCTTAGTCAAGGGTAAAGTAGACGACAAAGGAGTTAAGGTCAAAGTTGATGCCAGAGTAGAAACTAAAGTCAAGATAAATAAATAGGTCAAAAACCAATTAAAATAAAGAAAGATATCTTAGAGACGTCGAGTTCAAAGATGATGGCAGAGAAGAAGCTCGAGTTAAGATAAATAAAGGGGTTAAAGTCCTATATAAATAAAGTAGATGACAACAAAGTCAAAGTAGATGACAAAGAAGTCAAGGTCAAGGTTGATGCCGTAGAAGCCAAAGTCAAGATAAATAAAGCTATCAAAGCAGTTGATATATGGGAGGTCAAAATACGAGTTAAGGTACAATACTAAGTTAATTTTAAAGTAGACAACAAAATACCTCTATTTAACAAAGGCGTCTAAGTCGAAGAAAGGGTATTCTCTGCGGCGGAATGACAGGGCACTGCGTAGAGCTCCTAACATGTCCGAAGCCCTGTACCCAAGGAGTAGCTCGGACCTCCTTGGGTACAGGGCTTGAGGAAGTAAGAAGATTTACCAGATATATAAATAACAACAGCACTTATTACTACTGGCCCCCGAACGAACGAGGCGTCAGCCTGTATCTCGGGAGACTTGATTATTCACAATGGCCTAAAAGTACGTATCAAGTAGATTTTCACCAATTTTTTATGTTCTTACTATCCGTCGTGTATGTTTGTGTAATTATGTCAGTGCTGTTTTGGTGAACCAAATAAATGTTTTACCATTTCAATATCTCTATCCAGGCCCAACGGCGACGGGCCCTGCTGTGTTCCCGAAGCAGGATCCTTGGCGTCTGCCGTTCTCGGTGTCGAAGCAACAGCAGGCAGCCATACTGCATCACAAGCAGGCCTTGAGCGCAGGTAAGGCCTTACCCCTAGGGTGCTGGCAGTAGAATGATACCCCTTCTCTCATGCCCATGGATGCAGTAAGAGCCTGCTAAGGGACACCTCCGGAAGATGGGCAGCAGCGTTTTTCCGTATATCAACATCCCGTACTGCGCTCACCAAAACGCCTGCCAAGCGTGGTGAGTATAGCAACTACCCTTCATGGAGATCCATGAGGGAGGCCTGTGTTCATCAGTGGACGTTTTATGGCTGAAATGATGAACGCCTGAAAACGTTACTGCAGCGCCATGACTTTGTTCTATTAGCCTTAGCCAAATTTAAAGTAGCCTAAAAGGTAGCGCTTATATTTGTGCGCATCAGCGGCATTTGTGCGTCCTGTGGTATTTCGGTAATTCCAATTGCCGCTGGAGTAACATTTGGCAGATTTCCATATCTCCGGAACGGCTGGACAAACAAGGCCTTACCCCTGGGATGCTGGCAGAAGTTGAGAAGAAAGTGGCCCTTCCTCTCTTGTCCGTGGATGCAGCATTTATATCGAACTCTTAAATGAGGAGACAAAAAAAGTGGTAATCTCTGTCTGTGAGAAAAGGGCAGTTATTACAACACGGTGGCAGCCGGAAGATGGAAGGCGACGTCGGGGCAGGCCGAGGAAGCGATGGCGGGACGACCTCGATTCATTCGATAGTGATTGGTTCCATAATTCAAAGGATAGAGGTGACTGGAAGAGTTTGGGGGAGACCTTTGCCCAGCAGTGAGATGTAATAGGTTAGGTTAGTTTTTTAATCTCTGTCTTTATCAACTGCAATACCGTGGTGATCACGTTTGCTAAGGGAACATCCCGTACTTCGCACGCCAACCCGCCTGCTAAGCGTGGCGGATATGTCAACAAGCACTGGTACGGGGGTAACAGAAAAGGGCGCTAAGGCCTTAAAAGGTCACCAAAGGTTAAAAATGTAATTTTTGGGTTTTTGGACGTTTTCGGCCGTTTGAAGACTTATATTTCTTTGGTGACCTTTTGAGGTCACAATAACTCCGGTCCCTGTGAAACTAGGGTCACCATAATCAATCAGTCCCCTTCTCTGAATAAGACGGTGCTAACAAAAAAGGTTTCATGTAAATCGGTCAACGCGTTCGGTTGTAATCGTCAAAAACACAGACGGACGGATAGACAGACAGACAGCGCTATGCATATTAGGGGGCTTCGCCCAATAACAACGCATCATCGGGCCCATCGAGGCCTATCTGGGACCATGCTTGGTACAATCCAGGCGAAAAGGTAGTTTACGCGATAAATACCAGGTTATATGTACGTTAACAATCTGTTGTGATCGCGAAAGTTTAAAAAAGACAATATGTAATATGTTGCTAGTCTAATAAATGAATCGATTTGATCACAGATGGCGCCTTCCGTTTCGAGTACGCATCAGACAATGGCCTGGCCGCCGGCGAACAGATAGAACCCGACGGCTCAAGAGTTGGGGCTTATCAGTACAAGGACCCCACCGGACAGCTCGTCAGCCTCAAGTACAGAGCGGGCAAGGACGGCTTCCAGGTGAGGTCACTTTAACGTCGAGGTCACTTTAACGTCGAGGTCACTTAAATAATAAAAAATAAGTGGATGAATATGTACAAATTGCTTTTTGCTTGGCTTTATTGCTCAAAGCAATTTCTTCTTCAATTTCTTCTTAAGGTCACTTTAGTAAAGGTCAAGTTCTAGATACAAGGACTCGAATGAACAGCTCGTCTGCAAGGATGTGTTCCAAGCGGTTACTTTAAGGTCACTTAAGCAAAGATCATGGCAGTTCTAGAGTGGGAGCTTATCAGAACAAGGACTTAAATAAAAATAAAGTTATAAAAATAAAGTTCTACATATTATTATACATTATTTATACATTATAATTATACATTAGTACAGGTAGCATTAGTAAAAAAATAATTGAGTGTTTAAGAGAAAGTTTAAGCAGTATTTCCATCTTTTATTATTTCAACTCGATAAAAAATCGCGTTGTTAAAAAATTTAATAATAATTAATTAAAATTTTAGGCAAGCGCAGCGTAGGACGTCCACCAACAAGATGGGCTGATGACCTGGTGAAGACCGCAGGTCGACGGTGGATGCAGATCGCTTCCAACCGCAATAACTGGAAATCCATGAGGGAGGCCTATGTCCAACAGTGGACGTGCTACGGCTGAAATGATGATGATGATGATGATGAATTAAAATTTTAAAACTTTATTGGTTTTAAAAATATAATTATAGTGTTATTTCTGTGACAAAATAAACCATTTTTTATCTCTATCTTTGTTCACAGATTCTTGAAGGAAGTCATTTGCCAAAGAGCCCAGAACCAGTAGCGCCACCAACGCAAGGTATGTTATATAACTACTAGCTTCTGCCCGCGACTTTGTCCGCGTGGAAGTCATAGAACGTAAAGTCACGCAGAGCCACATTGATTCGAAAATATAAATCCCATTTATTCCCTATCCCGTGGGAATTTCGAAAAATCCCTTCTTAGTGCACCTCTAGGATACTCAAGGTATATGTGTGCCAAATTTCAAGTCTTTAAGTCCAGTGGTTTAGGCTGTGCGTTGATATATCAGTCAGTCATTGAGTCAGTCAGGACTTTGAATTTTATATATATAGATTATACTATAGCTATAGCTGTCCAGGAACTTTGTGCTCCATCGAAAGCATACTACTACAGATACACTACAACTACTACTACTATACTACTACTACAATTAATTAATTACTACAAACTACCTTATTTAGCCAAAACTATAAAAAGCTTGAGTTTAAATTTCGTTACAAACTTGCATTTCTGAACGCACCTCACTGAATACCTCTAGTGACTGTTTATAAAATGAATAGACTCACGATAGTATTTACAGTGAAACAATCAATAACTTATATAATGTTAAACCTTCGCGATTTGTTAACATATTATTTAGTTTTAAATTGATAGGATTTAATCGCGTACCTTTTCATTATTTTCCCGACGTTACGAACACATTTCAGCGTTCTTGGTCGCGGGAGGACTGATGTACTGGGAGTACCGCCGTGAATTGATGGCAGGATCCACGACTACCCTCAATTCGTCTTTAGATTCAGAAATGTCCAAGTTCACATTACGACACACTACAACACTGACGGTATCGGACTGCTGTACAGTCGGAACACAACGCATGCACATTATTAGAATAGAATAGAATAGAAAAAGTTTTATTGTTATCACAATCACTTACATTGTACATAGGTACCGTTAACATATTATTTATCCGGGTCCAATATAACATAACTGTATTAATAATATAATATAAATAAACACATGATTCCATGCAGAAGAGACGAAAACCATCTTCACGATTAAAATTTTGGTGTTTCTTGATTTCAGTCGCCTCTCGAACTATCCTATAATACTGGCGTTCTTTGGATATAAATTTTGGGTCACGCCGTCTATCCAGTGGTTAGATCCTGACTGCAGCATATATTTGGCAATCGCTGACTTAGACACTTGCCTACGCGATAAAATCCTGTAATTTTAAAACTAAATAATTATCCTATGTTGTTAACAGACAACCACTACCAACAAGCGTACGCGCAGCAGAAGCAACAGTACAATTTACAGCAGCAGTACAACCAGCAAACGCAGGAGCCGCAGCAGAAATGGAACCAGGCGCAGGTAAGATAGTTTTATCATCATGATCTGAGCCGTAGGACGTCTATTGCTGGACATAGGCCTCCCTCATGGATCTCCACGTACTGATCATGGGGAGTGGTTACCATAGTCACCACGCCTGGCAGGCAGGTTGGAGAGCGCAGTCCGGGAGGCAATTAAGGATGAACGAGTCGCTCATCTTTTCATACAAACGTGGAAGGGTAACTACTCCACTGTTTGACGTTAATCATCCAACACCAAGGATTATATCAATTTATCTCGTCATAATCTATGTTTGTATACACCCCAAACCGTAAAAAAAGTATTTGTTTCAAAAATACAAGCTTCTAAACTTTCGTATTTCAACACTGATTTTAGCCCTACTTTGGACGAAACTAAATAATATAAGGAGAAAGAAAAATCAAAAATAAACGCCGTTTCGACATACATAGTATAATTATTCAAAGGTTGAAATAAATGTTATTTTGAAAAGATTACACTCAAGTTTTTCTATAATAACCCTTGCGCTAAAAGTCTATTCACATATTTTTGCGCGGTCGGTTTAGGAATGAATCATTGTGCATTTCATTCTAGCGCGCATATGTCAGGTGAGATAGCATACATTAAGGCCGCGCCCACTGACGACTTTGCCTCCGCGACTAGTTGGACCTCAAACAAAAAGACGAATTAGGAAAACTATACTGTGGTGGTTTTCGGCCACAAATCCCTGGACGCTGGGAAGACGAATTAGGAAAACTATAAAACTATATGCCGCATCATATAGTTTTAATGTACCACCACAGAGTGGGCTCCACCTAATGCTGGAAGGCGACGTGGGAGGCCGAGAATGAGATGGCGGGACGAGCTTGACGCTTATTTACCATCTTGGCCTGTAACTGCGTTAAGTCGCGAGAAATGGAAGCGGGAAGGGGAGGCCTTTGCCTAACAGTGGGACAGTAACGGCTGAAAATAATAATAATAATAAATAATAACAGCTTGAGCGTTATAGTGTTTTAAACGTTAAAGTTGCCTGAAAATCAGTGCCGCAACCGCTATGTGATTGCGGTAATACTGAGGCAGAGTCCATTTTTCGACCCCACGCAGCATTGTTTAAATGTTAAAACTCTTACACCATGCTAAGTACACCTAATTTGATTTTTTATGCGTTTTCTTACATTGTTTGTATGCGTTGTGTGTGTGTCAAAAATTTTCGTTTTCAGGTTAGTAAAATAAAGTACTTTAAAGAACTTCTGGCATTAAAGGTCGTGGAACCGATCTGGATTCAAACCGTGGGGTTAGAATCCGGAATCGAAAATTTTGATACAGTTTTTTATTACCTTGAAATCTTGCAATTTTACCCTTCATAACACAGGCCTCCCTCATGGATCTCCATGAGGTTTGTTACCATAATCAACACGCTTGGCAGGCGGGTTGGCGAGCGCGGTACGGGATGTTGATACAAGGAAAGACCTGGAAGATTCCGGAGGTATCTCATAGTAGGCTCTTACTTCATCCACGGGCATGAGACCCCTCCTCTCATCAACATTCTACTGCGTTCTACTGCCAGCATCCCACATCCATCTTACCCTTACTTCATCTATAATTATTTTGGTCTTCTTCAGGATACAGAAGGAACGCAGAGAGGTGCCGGCGGCCAGTACTTCACCCAAAACCTGAACAACCAAGTTGGCCCTGAAGACGATGGACAGGTAATAGCCAAACTGTACACACTCTTTCTGATTTTATCATTTAAAGCAGGCCTTTTAGGGTTCCGTACACAAAGAGTAAAGACTGGACCCTATTACTAAGACGCCGCTGGCCGTCTGTCTGTCTGTCTCCAGGCTGTATCTCATTAACCGTGATAGCTAGACAGTTGAAATTTTCACAAATGATGAAACATCGAGCGTGATTTTTCGCTGTTTTTTTGCTCGATCTCAATAACGGCAACCGGTAGACGCTTGACATTTTCACAGACTAGTGGTACGCAACACTTCGTGCGCAAAGCCATTTTTTTCAATAATTAATATATTTTTTTTCTTAATAACTACTATTTTTTTTTCAGTATCGAGAAGTCGATGGCGGCGACAAGGGCCCACATAACTTTGGTGGAGGGTATGCCTTCTCTTTCCAAGGATAGCCGAAAAACTTGACTCCATAATATGCTTCAGCCAAATAAGATCCGTAAAAAAAAAGATTTAAATAGTTTTATGTGCCTTGACACCAAAAATTGAGGCATCCCACTAATATTATAAAGCCAAAAGTTTGTATCAGTATGGATATTTGTTACCTCTTCACGCAAAAACTAGGCTACGGATTGAGCTGAAATTTGCACACGTATGGATGTTGACCAGGATTAACACACTTAGTATTTGGGTACAACGCATGCGAAGCTGCGGGCACATACTTGTTGTCCATATCCACTCGTTTCCGCGCCGATTATGCACCGCATTTGGTTCGCGTTTTGGCGGGAAACACGGCGTGCGCTCCGCGTCGGCGCTAAGTGGATACTGGCTCGGTTTTTACAATGGAACGTATTGTGGTATTTATGCTCTATGGAAAGGGTTTGAATGAAGCTTGTCAGTACGTTAACAACTGTTAATAAAATCTTGGTTGCGAGCGTAGCCAAAATGAAACAAGCGGATATGTGCTTTAACAATAATGCCGACGCACGCCCACTGGTGTTGCCAATAAACCAAACTGTTATTGTTGCCATTTATTGTTGATGTTACACGAACTTTCGTGAACAAAATAACACACCACGTCCAGCTAATACTGTGTTTAGAGGTGCACTGATCCCGAATGAGCGAGCTATCTCATTTCGTGTGGCAACAAAACCGCGCGGTCTAAACGGTAAGGGCGTATCTAACTATTTAAATCTTTGCGTAAGAAATGTAAACAAATTGCACTAAACCTAAAAATACCTATTTTTAAATCATACATTACTGGCATAGTTATTTACGATTGTTTTTGTTAGCCTATTGTATCCCACTGCTGGGATTAATGGAAATAATTCTAATGTTCATTAATCATGGATAGTTGACTATATTCAATGCAAATTTAAAAAATATACATATTTCAAGGAAATCGAAAACCTTACCAAAAATTTACAATTCCGGTGGGATTCAAACCCGCGTCCGTCAAAGCGATCCTTGATGCTTCCAGAAGCCGCAAGTGCTTTAACCGATAAGCTACGGAACCCATGTCGGGCTACGTCGTAATTCTTGTTATGGTCATATCGGCTTTTAATAAGGTTTTATATTTCCTTGAAATTATCTGCGTGGTTCAGCATTAAAAATTACAAGCTATGTAATTATTTCTGTCAAAAATCAATGCCGAGCGTTACAATTTGAAGTTTTTCTTTGTTTACATTTTGTATATATTGAATTTGGCTGCAGTATTAGTGTGTCTACCATGAGTTGTCACTGTTAGATCGCCTGCCGTTACCGCAGTAGTAATAGTACGTCACTATGACATCTGTCAGATTTGTAACTACACCAAACGAGGCGTCTTCATTATAAAGTAAAAACTTCAAAAATAGCTCCCTCGAAACTTATAGATGGCGTTAATTTTCTTTTACTGGTAAGAAACGCAATTCGACAATGACGGCAATTGTGAATCACAATTGCCGTCATTGTCGAATTGCGTTTCTTTTGTGATTAACCACAAACTTGCTTTCTCCGCTCGCCAGCGCCATCTGTTAGGTTTAGTAGAAAACACTTTTTTTCTTTTTTACTGAAAACGTCTCATTCTAAGCAATCGAAGCCCAAACTACAGTCGCTGTAGTATAGTTTGCTGCGTATTTTAGTACCAAACTATTCGCTAGAGGCGCTGTACAAGTTTTCATACACAGTCACTAGCGAGTATGGTTTGTGAAAACTCATGGTATACCTACAGTCTATGTCATTGTAGCCCTGATAAGTATATAGTTGAAAAAAATAAGGATTTCGACTCGATATAGTGTGTTTAAGTCTGAGTAAGCGATATGGAAAATTTTGAAAAAAAAACGTGATAGGATTATCTGGCATGGATCTTGACTTGTGTTTGAGTCAAGGAAATGAGGAACCTTATCTGGAGTTATCAACTTAAGCGGGATCCAAACCCACGTTGGTCAAATCTATATGTGACCCTCTTCAAGCGGTTAGCGGTTAAGTGCTAAGCTACGAAGCCCTAACGGGCAGAGTTGAAAATGCTGATAAGATCATATTATCGATTGAACACTAACTAAATTGATTTTCTTATTAGTGAGGTTATTTTTGCTTTTTGGAAGTTCAAGATCTGTGCCCATAATTATTGGTTTAAGTCAATAGTTAAGTTTTTGTGTACATACGTAATGATAATTTTTGATTTGATGTATATTATGTAATATTACATAATACTGATAAAATACATAGATGGTAACTTATGTATTATAAAATACATAATATTTATACACAACTTTCTTTAATATTATATTTTAATACTTTTATTTAAAAGCTTTAAAATCTAAAATAATATATTGAAAAAAAACAAAAAAATTATAATGAATATAATAAAATTATAATTATTATACTTGTATCTAATAGGTAAATATAATTGTTATTATGTTTGTGATATTAAACTGTTTAAAGGAATCCAGTTATTTAATTTCACCTGATCTCTTACGACGAGGGTGCTGGCAGCAGAATTTTGCCCCTACCCTCTGGGATGAAGTAAGAATCTGCCAAGGGATACGTCTGGAAGATGGACAGCTGGACATAGGCCTCCGTCATAGATCGCCAGTGATCATGAGGAGGTGTTGCCATACTCGCCACGCTTGGTAGGCGGTTTAGAAAAGAAAAGAAAAGAAAGAAAAGAAAATAATATTTATTTATGTCTCATTTACAAATACACAAACGGAACTGTTACAATAAAATATTTATAGACATAAATCGGTCGCCAGCTCAGCGTACGCTGCGTTAGACACAGCACTGGTTTTCAGTGGCGCCGTGGGAGAGTTTGCGCGGAACACACCCGACACAGTACAATTTTTAACATGAAACTTATTAAACACAAACTTCACATAAATGCACTATACTTAGTAAATACGATTAAAAAAAAAAAAAAAAATTAAAAGCTTAAATCCAAACAAATAAGGGTAAACAAATAAAGGTTTAGGCAGCATAAGCGGAATTAAAACAAAATGGATTGGATTTTATTACGCTTAAGTAGATAACCAGTTTCTAAATACTCCGAAATAGGAAGGATATATGAGAGGATATGTTGTGCCGACCCTAGAGGACACAATGATAGGGGTGAACTAAGTGATATATCTACAAGTACCAGGCGGACAGAAGTGCGGAGGAGTGCGCGGTATGCGAGCGACAGCTATATTGAGACGAGACCCGCATTCCCGATGTTGGAGGGTGACCATGGTTTGGGGAAAATTAAGTGTTTTTAATAGACTTTTACCGTGGGGTGCCGGCAGTCGAATGTTGACCCTCCTTTCATGCCCGTGGATGCAGTAAGAGCCTGCTAAGAGATCCCTCCGGAAGATGGGCTGCAGTGTCTTTCCGTGTATCAACATCCCGTACTGCGCTCGCCAACCCGCCTCCCAAGCGTGGTGAGAATGGCAACTACCCCTCATGGAGATCCATGAGGCCTGTGTTCAGTAGTGGATGTTATACGGAAATGATGATGACTTCAAAAAACATAAAAAAATGTAATTGTGTCTACTGGAGGCATCGTTATATGCCCTAAATTTGAACTTGTGGTTGGGTTTCTTATTTCACTTAATAGTTATTAACACATATTTAACCGGGTATTTATCGCGCTATTTACCTTTATTATTGCCCGACGTTTCGACAGGATTGCACCCGTCGTGGTCCCGGGAAGACTGCAGCATAAATAGCGCGATAAATACCCGGTTAAATATGTGTTAATAATGTGTCGTGATCGCGAAAGTTTAAAAAAGACTATCACTTAATAATGTTTGCATGTTCAGTTCTGAGATGGAATTCATAATCATCATTTCATCATTTCAGCCATAAAACGTCCACTGATGAACACAGGCCTCCCTCATGGATCTCCATTAGGGGTAGTTGCCATACTCACCACGCTTGGCAGGCGGGTTGGTGAGCGCATGGATGTTGATACACGGATAGACGCTGCTGCCCATCTTCCGGAGGTATCCCTTAGCAGGTTCTTACTGCATCCATGGGCATGAGAGGAGGGGTATCATTCTACTGCCGGCACCCCACGGCGGAATTCATAATAAATCGAGGAAAATACTCAAATGTAATAAGCGTAAGTACATAAAACGGTTTAGGTATACTCAGCAACATTTTAACTATTGAAGCCGGTTTTTTTTGTTGAACAATTTGGCAGTTAACACACTGCCACGCACCACGCCGCATGTTGCGTGTCGACACCTACGCGCGTACTTGCGGGAGTGCAGATTTGCATCATCTTGCGGATTTTTCACGCACTCATGCACGTAGTTTCGTTTTGTGGATTCACGGCGGCTCTGACTCATTTCATGTCTCGCCCAGCACCTACGCGCGTGAGTGGGTGCGTGTTTCATCGCGCTTGAGCGCGTGATCTGCATGAACGCGCGTAGATGCATTTTCTGTGTGTTGGACTGTGCGTGTTTTCTATACAAACGGAGATACTTACAAGCAACGTTGGAAGACGCATTCACGCAACATGCAGCGTGATGCGTGGCAGTGTGTGAAACGCCTTAAGGTCCGAATTAATTAACACTGCATGACTTTGTCTTTTACTCAATAAAAAAACAGTGAGCACTTTTTGAAACAATTTGTTCGCACACACGAATGGTGTTATGTATTTGAGCCTGTCAACCCGCCCGCCAAGCGTGGTGAGTAGGGCGACAACCCCATGGTCAGTTGGAGAGTTGGAGATTAGAGGCCTATGTCCAGAAGTGAACGTCATAAGACTTAGATAATGATGATTAATTTGTCAAAGTGAAGAGTTTTTCCAGCTTCCCACTTCACGTATCCTGGTCACCCTATTGACAACTTAACTTCATCAATAAACCCGACTATGCTCGCACATTATGACCTTTACCCTGCGTGCTTAGAACCCAAACTCGCTTGGCTCCCGTAATTTCAATCCATTTCATATCTTATGACAGTGCGTATAGGGTTCTTTTGAGTTTCGGAAATTTATATCATTTTATACAGGGTTATTTAAGACGGGTGTTAGATGTTTCAGACATTCAACACGTGATCTAACGTTGGAAGAAAATATCGTTAATAAACTGGATCATCATCATCATCATCATCATCATCTCAGTCGTAGCACGTCCATGTCAAAGGCCTCCCTCATTGCCAAGAACTGATCATTACTCACCACGCTGGGCAGGCGGGTTGGCCAGCTCAATGCGTTGAATGTTGATATATAGAAGACGATGCTTCATTTGCCCATCTTCCGGAGGTATCCCTTGGCAGATTCTTACTGCATACGCGGCACCCCACGGCGATATTGATACGTCCGACTCACAGACCGGACTGCACTGCAGCGTTCCGTACAAGATGAATATCAGTTACTGTCGCTGCAAGTTGTTCTAAATTGGTAATATTTGTTTAAGTTTATGTTATATGAATAACTAGCTTTTGCCCGCGACTTCGTCCGCGTGGAAATCCCCTTTTTCACGCAGAGCCACTTTGATTCGAATTCGATCCCGTGGGAATTTCGAAAAATCCCTTCTTAGTGCACCTCTAGGATACTCAAGGTATATGTGTGCCAAATTTCAAGTCTTTAGGTCCAGTGGTTTAGGCTGTGCGTTGACATATCAGTCAGTCAGTGAGTCAGTCAGGACTTTGAATTTTACCCCCCGCACCGCGCACCTCTTCCTCAGGACACAACTTTGCTGACGACGAAAGCTCTCACATGCATAATTTTTATATTTTTCAATTATTCAAATCAAATTGTATTACATCACCTCGATTACACCAATATTTCAGCTGTATACTTATATAGTTATTGCGGCAACATTGGACAAAAATAGAATTTAACGAAATAAGCATTTGACAAAACAAGCATTTGTCAAAACAAGTATTTGACAAGCGTCCGTGCTTCCCCCATATTCTCACCAACCTATTTCCTTATAGGTCAGTGACTAGCTATCCTGAAAAATGCACTACCATCAAATACCTTTCGTATTCCACAAACAACCCTGTATATTCCTTCCCTCCGTTCCAACCAATTTTCCACCCTAAGCCGTCCATTTAAGATCTTGTTTTCCTCAAAACAAAAAAGGGTGCCTTCTTAACAATACCGTCAGGCTTCTAAATGCGACTCAAATGGGTATAAATTCCCTGTTTAAATAGGTTAGCGATTCAATCGCCGTCGAAAATGCGGCATCTTTTATCCGACAGCTTGGGAAGCTTTCTTTGAACCCTCCACAACAAGTTTACAATTACAATTAGCTATAAGTGTCCCACTGCTGGGCAAAGGCCTCCCCTCCATCTCTCCACTATCACTGTCATGTTTTGTAACTATTTTTACAGAAATAAACTTTATTTCTTTATTTTATCCCGATCCGCCGTCAATTCGACCCATGCGCTGTTATGCCTTGATAAGGACCTATGTTTCGATTAGTATTAAAAGAATGCAATGTTTCAATACAAAATGTTTATGTATTCATGCTAAATTTTTAATGTTTTAATACTTAAGTTGTGTTTGTAAATAGATATAGCAAATTGATTAAGTCTGTTATGTTATAACTAAATTTATAATTAACTAGCTGACCCGATGCCCACTTCGTTGGGCGGTAATTTATAGCCTATGGCACTCAGACATACTGTGGCTTTCTATTAGTAAAAGAATTTTGAAAATCGGTTCAGCAGATTCAGAGATTACCCCCTACAACCTCACAAACTCACAAACTTTACAATTTTACATCTGCCAGTCCCGTGACGGATCAATTTTTTTTTTAATTTAGGAAACATCTTGAGACCTAATTTATTCTGCTTTATCATTTATTTATTTATGCGCAATAATGAGTCGCTTAACATGCCCGTCGTCTCCAGAAGTCGATAATAGACGAATAATTGAGATATCGCGGAGGGCATAGACTAACGCACAGATAGGTCATTCATACTTCTATACCGAATACCTAAATACGGAATACCAATCTACGGAAGACCAGCGCTGTGGTACGACTCGTTCTCCCACAGTACATGCTGAGTAGTGACCATTTTTGTCACTAGTTTTAAAACCGAATTGATGATTTTTTTTATTTGATTGTAAAAATGTGACAAATTAAACGTTTCTTTATCTTTAATATTATAAAGAGGAATTTAAACTTTCGTGGTTTGTTACTCAGGGATGTAGGTTTTGAGTTGATTCGTTACAAACATACAAAATACAACACACAAAATACAAATCTTTCCTCATTATCAAAATACATTTATCCGGGTATTTATCGCGTGATTACCTTTGTCATTTCCCGACGTAAAAGATTTGTATTTACCTATGGGTTGTATTTTATATGTTTTTCCCGACTTAAATAATATAGTAGGTAATTTACGCGTTAAAAACCCGGAAAAATGTGTTTTAATAATAAGGAAATATTTAAATTTTTTGTGTTTGTAACGAATAAACACAAAAACTACTGGACCGATTTTCAAAACTCTTTCACCTTAAGAAAGCTACATTATCCTTGAGTAACAGGTTATATTTTATCCCCGTACTCCCACGGGGACGAGAACTTCCCGATATCCGAAAAAACGGATAACTAGACAATTGTGATTACATTTAAACCTAATAACCTACTGTCTGTCCATCTCGGTTCTGTTACAGGCAGTGTTTTCGGATGGTTACGTTTACCTAAATGTAATCATAGTTCCAATTTCAAATGATTTGTGAGTTACACTATTCATTGTTATGTTAAACGGGTATTCTAAGTTAATTATTCGTTAAAAACAGGTATCCAAAGTGTTCATAGTTCCTCCCAGGGGAACTTTCGTCAGGGAATGGAGCTTTTTTACGCGGTACCGTCTCCTTCCCTCTCACGCGCTCGCGTTGCACAGTTCCCTGACGAAAGTTCCCCTGGGAAAAAATGAACACGTTGGATACCTATTTTCAAAGTAATCATAGTTGTCTAATTATCCGTGTTTTCGCAAAATCTCTAGAACTTTCGCGATAATTCGAATTATCAAATCATCCTACGACACATTAGAGGTATAATGTTAATCGTAAAAAGTTCAAAGGTGGTGCATCTGTACTCTCTGCTCTGGGTGGGTCGCTGGGGTCGTGGATGCCATCACGCGACCGGCTTATATGAGGCTGGCTTTATTAAATTCCTAACCGTTATGGACATTTGAGTGTGGGCAGGCTGGACGCTATTTTACACGAGAACTCAATTCAAATTCAATTTATTCACCATAACATATATCGGGTTCGATTTCCGCCTCGGGACAAATGTCTGTAGGATCTGCAGATATTTGTTCAGGGTGTTCTGGGTGTATTTCTATATATAATAAAAATATTTATCTATGTAGTATAATGTATTAAGTATATCAGTCATCTAGTACCCATAACACAAGTTCTGCTTAGCTTGGGGCTAGATGATGCTGTGTGATTTGTCCAGCATTATTTATTTTATTTCATTTATAACGTTACACAATGATATTGGATGTCAATATAATACAAGACAGTACACATCGTTCAAATAAGATTTAAATTGTTAATTGCATTTTAATGTCAAGTTACTTTTAATACGGTCAAGACAATTTAATTCATAGTTTATTGTCAGAAAATGAGGAATTAAAATATTCTCTTAGGTTATAGAAAGGGTTACATTCGAAAAATTTAAATAAAAAACAATTAAATAAATAATGCTGGACGATTCATACAGCGTCATCTAGCCCCAGGCTAAGCAGAGCTTGTGTTATGGGTACTAGATGACTGATAAATACATTGTTCTACATAGATAGATTTTTTTTATCATATACTTGCCGAACTCCGCGAACTCACCTGCGTAGTTATTATTTTTTAATTCTTTATTGCACACAATTTACAAAAAATAGTATACGAATAGTGGGCATGTAGTTCCCGTTCAGATGAGATGAGATGATGAGCTATGGAGAGGGCTATGCTCGGGGTTTCTCAGAAAGAGGAGATACGTAGTAGAACTCGGTTCACCGACATAGCCAGATGGATTAGCACGTTGAAGTCGCAATGGGCAGGCCATGTGGCTCGAAGAACTCATGGCCAATGGGGCTGAAAGGTTTTCGAATGAAGGCCACGGACCGGCAAGCGCAGCGTAAGTCGTCCACCAACTAGTTGTTAGTTAGTTATACTTGGAGGTTCATGGTGGCTTACGTCCAGCAGTGGATATCCTATTAATTTGTCCTTTGTAAAGCACTACTGTGTATCTATAAAATAAATAATACAAATATAAGTGGAAACTTTATTATTATATGTACTTATAACTATTGTGTATCTTGTGCTGATAGTTTCCCTAAGATGAATAAATACATAAATAAATAAATAAATACTCACATTCGTTCAAGACCGTGAGCGATGGAGCTTCGTTTGTCCTCAGAAGCATCGAACCAGCAACCTCTTACATCTCAGCCGGCTATAAGAGTAGGTAACTGAAACACAGACGTAGTCAAAAGAACAAGTCTCGCAAAGACGAATTACAAATTTGAATGAAATACTTTAAAAACTTTTTAATTCCCTGGAATGTTTGTTCTACCTAAGTTTGGATAACATTATAACAAGTTTAAAATTCCTGCCGTAAAACGTCCACTATTGAACACAGGCCTCCCTCGTGGATCTCCATGAGGGGTAGTTGCCATACTCACCACGCTTGGCAGGCGGGTTGGCGAGCGCAGTACGGGATGTTAATACACGGAAAGACGCTGTTGCCCATCTACCGGAGGTATGCCTTAGCAGGCTCTAACTGCATCCGCGGGCATGAAAGGAGGGGTAACATTCTACTGCCGGCACCTAATGGCAATAACAAGTTTATTAAATTTAAAATTTTAAGTAAAGTAACAGTAGTGGACGTTTTGCGGCTAAAATGATATTACGTTTTTGTTGCTTTGGGAGTTAAAAATATTTGTTTTACATAGGCAGACCAATGTAACCCAACTCCTAAACTCAACAGGCTCTCGGAATAAATTGGAATCCATTTCATCCGGCTGGATTAAGGTTAATTCCATGGCGCTAACGGAGCGGTGGATTATCTAACAACTCACATTATCATCATCCCACCGACCTACGTGGCTCATTTGTTTAAAGTCGGCTGTTTTTACACACTTAAGGATGAACGAGTCGCTCATCTTTCCATACAAACGTGGAAGGGTAACTACTCCGCTGTTTGACGATAACCATCCAACACTAAGGATTATATCAATTTATCTCGTCATAATCTATGTTTGTAAACCGTAAAAAAAGTATTTATTTAAAAAATACAAGCTTCTAAACTTTCGTATTTTAACACTGATTTTAGCCCAACTTTGGATGAAACTAAATAATATAAGGAGAAAGAAAACTCAAAAATATATACCGTTCCGACATAGTTTAATTATTCAAAAGTTGGAATAAATGTTATTTTGAAAAGATTACGCTCAAGTTTTTCTATTATAACCCTTGTGCTAAAAGTCTATTCACATATTTTTGCGCGGTCGGTTTAGGAATAAATCATTGTGCGTTTCAATCTAGCGCGCGGGTAAACATTGAATATGTCGTAGGAGTGTCTTAATAAATAAATAAACACACTATGTCAGGTGAGATAGCATACATTTAGGCCGCGCTCACTGACGACTTTGCCTCCGCGACTAGTTGGACCTTAAGCTGCGTCCCCAGTAGGCAAACAGTTAGCGGCCGACTGAGTTAGCGGCGTATCGGTTTAGTACGCCCTTCCATATTTGAAATGGAGTGTCCACAGTTTTGCGCTCACTCTACGCAGTTTGCAATGTTATTTGCGCCGACTGTCTCAGTGAGCGGCCGACTCACAGCAAAACCGGTTCCAGTCGGGGACGGCGATATGGTTGTTCGCCGGCGGTAGTGAGTTCAGTTTGCCGCAAACTGTCGTACAACGATAGTAAAGAGAAGATTCAGTCCAATTCAGTCTGTCGACCTAAATAAGCGACTAACTCATAACAGTTTGCTAGCGTCACTGGAAAAATTGATCTGAGTTTGCAGCTGAAACGAATTTCAGTTTGCCACAAATTTGCGGCTCGCTTAGTGCAATACCGCCTGCCAAGCGTGGTGAGGGATTATGCGTGATTCTACACAATATGGGTTCAACACAACTGCAGTTTACTACATACGTGATTCCATACAGCCGCTATTTTAACGCAGTCGGGATTCAACCTATTAGTATGGTAATTTCCTCTCATGATCCGTACTTAGAGATCCATGAAGGAGGCCAATGTCAAGCTATGGACAACCTACAGCTGAAATGATGACTGAATTGTTTAACAATCACAGCCTCTTCAGCCGAGGTCCGCGCCGGCAGCCGTGTGCACTTGTATCACTTAAATACCTATGCTCAGCGTGTTAATTTTGTTCGTGTTGCTGCCTGTTCTACCCTAATTTTAATACTTTAAAATATATAAGAATATTTCTTTTTCAAGCCGTATCGTAATCTTAACAATTCTGTTGACAAATCTATATATATAAAATTCAAAGTCATGACTGACTGATTGACTGATATATCAACGCACAGCCTACACCACTGGACCTAAAGACTTGAAATTTGGCACACATATACCTTGAGTATCCTAGAGGTGCACTAAGAAGGGATTTTTCGAATATCCCACGGGATAGGGAATAAATGGGATTTATATTTTTGAATCAAAGTGGCTCTGCGTGAAAAAGGGGATTTTACGTTTTATGACTTCCACGTGGACGAAGTCGCGGGTAAAAGCTAGTTTATTTATATGCTAATCAACACCTTGATATAAATAACTTCTCCCCACACTTACCTAGCGTTAAATGTAATTGCTCAGTTTGAGGCTTGCATAAAAATTATTATTTTATTATCTACTTCTTACCTTAACTTATACCTATATAGCATCAACTAGCCTAATTTAACCTATTGTTTAAAAGTTTTGAGAGGTCCTTGGCCTAAAAACGTTGAATGTTGTTTTTATGTTTTTATAGATCTAGGATAAAATTCACACTGGAAATGTACTTTATCACTTTTACTTCAATAAAGATCCTTTAAAATTGGAAATTGAATCACAGCCTCAGGACGTCCACTGCTGGAAGAGGCCTCCCTCATGGACTAGGAGATCCAAGTACTGACCATGAGAGTGGACAACTCTCTATAAGCACCCCCAAGAACATAAGGTATCTTGAGAGGTTGTTTCCATACTCGCCGCGCTTGGCGGGTGGGTTGGTGAGCGCAGTACGAGATGTTGAATCAAGAAAAGACGCCACTGCCCATCTTGCGGAGGTATCCCTTGAGAGAGGAGTGGTAACATTCTACTGCCGGCACCCCACGACAGTTGTTGTCATACTCACCCCCAATACGTCGCCTTAATATAAAAGAAAAAATTCCTAAGATATATTAACTTTAAACTTCGATATAATGAACCTGACTACCTTCTTAACTGTGCCAGACAACATATTCTTCCGCTATAGCTTAGGCGTGACTTTGCTGATGCTGTTTATTTAGGACAAATATTAAATTCATCAATTGATTGTCCAGAGCTATTAAGCAAAATTAATTTTTCTATTCCCACTAGATCTTTTCGTAAAAACAATCTATTTTATCTTCCTTTAGTATCGACTAACTATTGTCAAAATTCTTTCTTATACCGAGCACAGAAGAAATTTAACCTCCTAGATAGTGAGCTTGACCTTGATATTTTCCATAGCAGCATTGGTAGTTTAAAAACCAAACTTAATAACTCCTTCTTTGAAAAGTTTAAAACAGATGCGAATGCCTAATTATATATATGATCATTTATAAGACAATGTGGAATTATGTGGATCTATTCGGGTATGTGTGAATTACTAGCCTACTATTGTTAATTTCTTTTAATTTGTTCTTTGTAAACCACTACTGTGTATCTATAGATAGATAGAAAATGCTTTATTGCACACCTTAAAACATACAAGTACAAAATAAAAAAAACTAAAGAAACACTGATCATGTGACAATCGGCGGTCTTATCGCTAAAGAGCGATCTCTACCAGACAACCTTGGGATGGATTGGATTATTATATGCAACATGGGGTTCTATAATAATAATAATAATAATAATAATGCTGGACAAATCACACAGCATCATCTAGCCCCAAGCTAAGCAGAGCTTGTGTTATGGGTACTAGATGACTGATATACTTAATACATTATACTACATAGATAGATATTTTTTATTATATATAGAAAAACACCCAGAACACCCTGAACAAATATCTGCAGATCGTACAGACATTTGTCCCGAGGCGGGAATCGAACCCGCAACCCCTTGCGTCGCAGATCTATCGATGTAAGATGTACATACGGTAATAGTAATAAATTTGAAAATATTATACCATACATAATTATATACATACATAGGTACTTGATAAAC
The DNA here is from genome assembly GCA_963082625.1 of Pasiphila rectangulata. Classification (NCBI taxonomy): domain Eukaryota; kingdom Metazoa; phylum Arthropoda; class Insecta; order Lepidoptera; family Geometridae; genus Pasiphila; species Pasiphila rectangulata. The sequence continues at coordinate 7,965,468 of OY720264.1, read as the reverse complement.
ATACATAAATATAAAGACAACTGGTTACTGTTATATTATAAACTAAAATACATATAAATATATACAAAGTGGAAACTTATTAATAGCCACTTATTATTATACTTATAACTATTGTGTATCATGTGCTGATAGTTTCCCTAAGATGAATAAATAAATAAATAAAGAAAACATAGTGAATAGACACCTCAACTAGCCATAAATATATCTTTTAGCAACAAGTTGGCTAAGTCTCGAATGTTTGGACGCGTAGAGCTTCGTAGTACCTGCTACGAATGCGTACGCCGTAGCGGTTCTACGGCGTAATCATTTCAACCGTAAAACGTCCACTACTGAACACAAGCCTCCCTCATGGATCTCCATGAGAGGTCGTTGCCTTACTCACCACGCTTGGCAGGTTGGCGAGCGCAGTGCCGAATGTTGATACCTAGAATTTTTTTTTTCAGAAATTCATTAATTTATTTCCATATTTTACAATTACAATACATAGACACGTCCACTTAAAATAAAAATAAACATATTTAATCTTATGTTAACAGGAAATAAGACACATTAATGAATCTCTTCGCATCCCTGTTTTAAGCACTGTGATAAAAAGCGATTAGGAAACACAGTACTTTTTAATGTTTAGTTTTTTTAGTTGTTTCGGAGTCGGAGCAAATTTCGTTCCAAGCATTTTTGTCTTCAAAATATCAGATGTTTTATAGTACTTAAGCTTTATTGTGAAGATTACATTTTTTTTACTTATTGATAGAAAATTGCTGCATTTATTTAGGAATTTTATTGAAGAAATTTTACGGAAAGACAATGCTGCCTATTATAATATAATAACATAAACACGGGAATTTATCGCGTAATACCTTTTGATTATTCCCGACGTTTCGACTGTGTTTCAACAATCGTGGTCCCGGGTTCACTTTCGCGATCACAATTCATTATAATATAATAACATAAACACGGGAATTTATCGCGTAATACCTTTTGATTATTCCCGACGTTTCGACTGTGTTTCAACAATCGTGGTCCCGGGTTCACTTTCGCGATCACAATTCATTATAATATAATAACATAAACACGGGAATTTATCGCGTTAATACCTTTGATTATTCCCGACGTTTCGACTGTGTTTCAACAATCGTAGTCCCGGGTTGACTGGAGATTTCATTGGAGTGTCCATCCAGAAGCGATGGTAGTTTAGCAACTACCCTCACTTTGTCTTCAGAACTCGGTAAGACCGCGTTTACATTGCGGCACACAACACTAACAGTATCTTCACTATGCGTGATGTCACGCGATGTATACTACCATCGCTTCTGGATTGACACTCCAATGAAATCTCCAGTCAACCCGGGACCACGATTGTTGAAACACAGTCGAAACGTCGGGAATAATCAAAGGTATTACGCGATAAATTCCCGTGTTTATGTTATTATATTATAATAATTCGTAGCAAATAAGTTTTCTATAATAGTCTACCTACAGAGTGTATTATTGGCCGAGTGGCTTAACCCCCAAATTTCGATCCTGAGGTCTTGGGTGATGTTATCTCTGCGAAACTGTTTACAATATTAACGGCGAATACATCACTCACCTTCGGTTTGCTGACGATATTGTGGTCTTGGCAATGTCGATGGAAGAGCCCAGCACGATATTCGAAGGCCTTAATCAAATCTCCTAAAGGGTAGGCCTTAAAATGAACATGGACAAGACGAAAGTTATGTCGAATATCCATGTCGTGCCTGCCCTAGTTATGTATGAGAACTTGGCTCTTGAAGTTGTCAACGCGTACCTAGGACAAACAGTCCAATTAGGTATGTAGGTTCAACTTCGAGAAAGAGGTCAATCGTCGAATCCAACTTAGATGACTTGAACGTGTTTGGGAAACATCGCAACGTCTTTTCGTCCAGCATACCTCAGTCCCTTAAGACGAAAGTCTACAATCAAGTGTATAAAGACGAAAGTTTACGTCATATGTAACCGAGACGTGGTCCTTCACTATTGGCCTTATGAATAAGCTTAGAGTCGCTCAACGAGCTATGGAGAGGGCTATGCTAGAGGTTTCTCTACGGGATCGAATCAGAAATGAAGAGATACGTAGAAGAACTCGGGTCACCGACATAGCCTAACGGATTAGCACGTTGAAGTGGCAATGGGCAGGCCATATAGCGCGCAGAACGGATGGCCGATGGGGCTGCAAAGTTCTCGAATGGAGGCCACGGACCGGCAAGCGCAGCGTAGGACGTCCACCTACAAGATGAGCAGATGTTTGCAACCACAGTGCTTGGAGATCAATGAGTGAGGCCTTTGCCCAGCAGTGGACGTCTTACGGCTGATGTGATGATTTATAGAAAATAGAGTACAAATAAGTTTTATATGCGAAAGAATATTTTATTTACTTACTAGCTTGTGCCCGCCGCTTCGCATGCGTTGTACCCGGATAAAAAGTAGCCTATGTATTATTCCTAGACCACATCTATATGTGTGCAAAATTTCAGTTCAATCCGTTGGGTAGTTTTTGCGTGAAGAGGTAACAAACCTCCGAACAAACTTTCGGCTTTATAATATTAGTGTGATCCTAAATCAAATTCGCCAACCATTCAATAAAATTATAAAAACACTTTTCACAGGCCTCCCCCAGATACTGGCACTCCATAAATCATCTATAATAGTTGTGAAAGACCTTACACCGCTCTAGAGCAATGATCCACTCCGAATCTATCGGAATTCGCAACTTTCTCGACTTAAAGTGTTCTACAAATTACCTCAATAGAATGTTATCACGAGTTCGCTAGCTTCGATATTGATTCAGAAGTTTTACTCAGTAGTGGGCCGTGTTTCCGTGGGGTACCGGCAGTAGAATGTTACCTGTATGCCCGTAGATGCAGTAAGAATTATTAACATACATATATTTATTATTATTATTATTACTAGCCATTTTCGTCCCACTGCAGGGCAAAGGCCTATAACCTATAACAATAGCCTATAACATACATATAACCGGGTATTTATCGCGTAAATTACCTTTATTATTTCCCGACGTTTCGCTTGGATTGCACCAAGCATGGTCCCGGGAAGACTGCGCAGTAAGAATGTAGGGGATACCTGCGGAAGATGGAAAGCAGTGTCTTTCCGTGTATCTATATCTCGTACTACGCTCGCCAACCCGCCTGCCAAGCGTGGTGAGTATGGCAACAACCCCTCATGGAGATCTATGAGGGAGGCTTGAGTTCAGTAGTGGATGTTTTACGGCTGACATGATGATGATGATTTCCCGACGTTTCGCTTGGATTGCACCAAGCATCATCATTGCACTACTGAACTCTGGCCTCCCTCAAGATCTTCATGAGGGATAGTTGCCATACTCGCCACGCTTGGCAGGGGGGTTGGTGAACGCAGTATGGGATATTGATTCACGGAAAGATGCCGCTGCCCATCTTCTGGAGGTATCCTTTAGGCTCTTACTGCATCCATGGGCATGAGAGGAGGGGTAACACTGTACTGCCTGCACCCCACGGAATTAGCCAGAAGCCCCTTAATATTATTATTATTAAGAGCCTGTACTGTCCCACTGCAGACTTCCTTACTTCCTGACCTTTCTCTGTCTTGAGCTACTGTGGTCCAGTCTTCCAAGTATGCGTCGAGTTCGTCTCTCCATCGACGTCTCGGTCTGCCGCGAGGTCGTTTTCTGTCTTGTGGGATCCATTCGGTAGTGGATTTAGCCCTTAATATGTGTAATATAATATATATTATACTTTTATTTTGATACTTATATGTGTAATATTTAACCATTCGTTTTTATATGTTAAGTACTCAAGTTATACTATGACGAAAGCGTGCTCTTACTCTCTTGTTTTCGATCATCCAAAGGTTGCCTGAAAGAGATCGCTTAATAAGCGATATTGTGCTTCTGATTTTAGTTTATTTTATTTCCTTTGTGTTATATTTTGTTGTGTATACTGTTTGTGTTAGAATTATGTTGGGTACAATAAACAGTTATCTATCTATTGTTATAATTATGCCATAGGACTGCTATCAATGTCCACTGCTGGACATAGGCCTTGATCTCCAAATACTGATCATAAGGGGTTGTTGCCATACTCTCCACGCTTAGCAGGCGGGTTGGCGAGCGCAGTACGGGATGTTAAGACACGGAAAGACGCTGGTACCCATCTTCCGGAGGTTCCATCCCTTGGCAGGTACTTACTGAATATACGGGCAAGAGAGGAGGGGCAAGATTCTACTGCCGGCACCCCACCCCATCTATAAATCATCTATTATGTTCAAGGCCTTTAAAGGCAACGGAGAGAAAAAAACTTTCAAACAAACGCAGCTAACAGTCGTTAAATAAATCAAATAAAAATAAAAAGAGATAGTGTTCCGTCTCCCTCACCCGGCCCTCTCGCTCTAACACTTAGCGTGACCTTTGGGTCAGTTTGAAGGGAACAATGATTACTGTAGAGTAGCGTGAAAATCTTTATATCTATAAGCGTTTAGCAAAACTTAAGACAGGGGCCACAGACAGTGGACTATTCAATTCAATTCAATTCAATTCGTTTATTTCAGACATCAATAAATATTATAACACAAGAGAAAAAATAATTTAGAGTGTCCATATTCGAGTTATACAAATTAAAAATTAAATACGAAATAAAATTCAAAACTAAAATTAAAATCAAAATTACAATTAAAATTAAAATTATCAAATTCAAAATAATTCAAAGTACCTATGGAACACTGGTCAAGAGAGCACAATATACGCTCTTGTCCAGTGTTCCATAAAGAGACAGTCAGTATCTAGTCTCTCAGCAATGAGCTGTAGGTAGCTGTTGGAGCTGTCACGCACCCGGCGCATCAGGGACGCAGATCTTTTGCGCATTATCGCCGCGAACCCGTCTACTCTTGCGTCAGCAAACATTCCTGATGCGCTGCAGAAGCGCGCAGCGCGGCAGCCCCAACAACACTCTGAACGAGTTGTTGTACTGGATCCGCAGGGCATTCCAAGACTTTTTGGTGTGCTTGACCCAGAGGCTGCACGTATAAAACGACTGACTATGACGCAGCCTGCGACATAGTCCACTGTGGTGACTTGAGGAAGAGGAGACAGTGGGGCACGTGCTACTGCATTGTACTGCCCCAAGGACCAAAAATGAGACTACGAGGAGCTCATAGAGTTATGCCCTTCTTCTTCTACAACATCTGCATATCCTTCGGGAATGTTCATGGAATGCTGCCAGTGGCCCCAAGTCCTTCTCCAGTACTTCAAGGAGTTGGACTGGCTAGGGTCGGGGTGTCACGGGGAACAATGCACAATACATCCCATTGCGCGACGTCAGTAAAGATATGTTATCCTCCAATGGACTTAGAAAGAAGCGTTTAGCAATAAAAGGCGACTCAAAATATAAATTTAGGTTATGACAGCTTTGTATGATGTATAGTATACATTAATAAAATAAAACCGGTCCAGAGCGCACCGAGAGTTCCGTGCCATCATACAATATATGTCATATGTGTACAATATAGTTTGTTAAAGGCATTTATATTTGTTGAAGATCCTTGTCAGCGCCATCTTTTGTCTGATAGCGGAACTAATGTATTTTTTTAAACCTCTGGTGATCTATAAAAGTTATTGTCAGTGAAGTTCTAAAAGTGCGGAAGTCATTTTTGACAGTCTTGAGATTTTAATGCCATTGCATTCTGACCTCCGCACTGTTAGAACTTCACTGACGTTATGCTAATTAAGATAAAGATAAAAATTGTTTATTTTGTCACAGAAATAACACAATATTAGGTATATTTTTAAAAGTAATTAAATTAAGACAGAATAATACCGTGACAAAACAGGCCACTTATCAGCATGTGCTGTGGCAGAGCAGGTCGTACCACAGCGCTGGTCTTCCGCGGTTACCATCGTTTGCGATTGATAATTTAATTTGAATTAGATAGTTTGTTATAATTGTCCTGTTAATTTTACATACACAGCTAGGTAACAATATTGATTAGCTAAGGTTATTGTCGAATTCCTCATTAGGCGCCTGTACCGAGGAAGCCAGAAGATAGTTTGGATATTGCAAGATGACATAATTTCTTATTACGGATGAGACGATGATGATAAAATCTTTTAGTCCGAACACTGAGGACGTCTCCATGCATTTCCAGTCGGACCGCTACAGCGCTCTGCACTCTCCTATCCCCACTCAAGCAACGCACGTGCTCCACAAATTATATTATAGCATTCATCTGCCGTGGGTCCCAGCAGTAGAATGTTGCCTCTCCTCTCTAGCCTCTTTCCTGGGTTTCAGATAGCAAAAATTGGATTGGTTTCTAAAATAAGTTATTCTTACTTTTTTCTGACATCTGTCAAACTTGTTTACGCGACAAACGCGCGGGACGCGTTCTTCTGGGTAGACGAGTTTCGTTCAGAAACTGGTCATTGAATTTGTCGCATCAAGCCGGTTTATTTGCCGGTCAGTCGTCCGCTTGAAGTTTTTAGTGCAGTGTTGAGCTGATTCTCTGTTCATGGGCTTTCTAATATAATTATTTAATTTTAGAATAAATATATTTTTTTTATTGGTTTTTTTAATTTAAGACGAGTTTCTTGTTTTTTTATTTCTTTTAAATGTTTAAAATATAATTATATGTCGACATTCGCCAAAGGTCCTCACCTGAAAACCAGCGTTAATCCTTATTTGGATTAACATTATGCTGAGGTAGGACCGTTTGGTCCACAAACTTCCTTTTGTTTTAATTTATAACTGATGTACGTACCTTTGTGTTGTGGATTAATTAATGTTTTTCTTCTTCTCTTCTTCTTCTAGCCCGTAAACGCAGTAGCGACGGAAGTAGCGGTAAAAATCTGCCAGATGGGCAGCAGAGAGAGTCTGTGTATCAACATCCTCTACTGCGCTTGCAAACTAATCTGCCGCATGGCGAAAATAGGAACAATGCCCTCGTGATCTTAAAGATCCATGAGGAGGCCTATATCCAGCAGCAGACGTGGACCGCAGTCCTACGGCTCAAAGTCAATAAGTGTTTATTCAACAGAGCAAAAAGTAAGGCCTTTGCATCTATTATAGATGATTTATGCAGCGTCAGCAACTGGTAATCATGCTGTACGGGACGCTGCAGTGCCTGGGACATTGTTAGACTGATTAGGCTTGCCCAGCACCTATACCATCCTCTCAGCTTAGTCAGCTATTATTCAGAGGAAAGAACGGGTCAATACGTCTGAAGGTAACTAAGCCGCGGGTTTCCTCACGATGTTTTCTTCACCGTTAAATCTCGTGTTAAGTGTGCAGATACATTTTACAAGAAATAAAAATCCATTGGTGCACGGCCGGTATCGAACCCACGACCTTCAGATTGAAAGTCGGGGGTACTACCACTCGGCCAACACGGCTTAGAGCGAAAAGCTACCTTATAATAGTCAATTTACAAAAGAAGAAGAAGATACATTCCCTCGCTTTCCTGCCAAGCGTGGTGAGTAGTTAATAACTTTAATTTTATTTTATTATTTAAGACTCTTTTATTTTATATTTGTTTGATTTGATTTGTACCAATGTTTAAAATTGTGTATTTTTTAGTTTTAAAATGACAGGATTTTATCGCGTACCTTTTTTATTATTTTCCCGACGTTTCTGTCGTACGTGAAGGGGGTGACGAATAAGATTGGAAATATTCTCAAGAGATTTTCAATTAAGTCAGTTTTTACTTCCTACTCAAAAGTCTCTCAGCAGCTCCGAACACCAAAAGATAGCATACCGCTGCAAATGCCAGGCGTATACAAAATTGACTGTAGCTGTGGCCGTTCATACATAGGGCAAACTAAGCGCACAATAGCCGAACGTGTCAAGGAGCATATCCGTAGTCCGTCAGACAGACGGACAGCGGAGTCTTAGTCCCATCATCATTTCAGCCGTAAAACGTCCACTACTGAACTAAGGCCTCCCTCATGGACCTCCATAAGTAGAGTAGTTGCCATACTCACCACGCTTGGCAGGCGGGTTGGTGAGCGCAGTATGGGATGTTGATATACGGAAAGACGCTGCTGCCCATCTTCCGGAGGTGTCCCTTAGCAGGCTCTTACTGCATCCACGGGTAGGAGAGGAGGGGTAACATTCTACTGCCGGCACCCCACGGCTCACGGACACGGCTTAGTCCCATAGGGTATGTTTTCTTCAAACCATACTATAACTGATGGTGCACAACCTTAAGAGTGGAGTCCACTAGACTCGCATGGCAAATTAATCAATCAATCACATCCCTGTGATATAGTTGTTGCATGACCTTTAGCTCGTAGAATTTTAGCTCGTAGAGAAGCTATTGGTATCATAATTATCTCAGACGTAGGACTTCCACTGTGTCTACCATGAGTTGTCACTGACCTGCCGTGACTACAGTAGTAATAGTACGTTACTATGACATCTGTCAGATTTGTAAACTCATGCTACCAAATTCTAAGCAAATGAAGCCCAAACTACAGTCGCTGTAGTATGGTTTACTGCGTATTTTAGTACGAACTATCCGCTAGAGGCGCTGAACAAGTGTTCATACATTTTTTAACTACAGTCGCTAGCGAGTATAGATTGTGAAAACTCATGGTTCTCCTACTGGACATGTATTATATTATCTGTGACATGGGCCTCCAAGTTCTGATCATGAGCTGGCCATAGACCTGTTGTTAGAAGTTGGTGTGTGTTTACCAAAACATTACATTTCAGCCGTAAAACGTCCACTACTGAACAAGCCTCCCTCATTTATTTAATTTATTTATTTAATTTAACCAGAACGGTCGCATAATGACCATTTACACTTATTAATTATTCAAACTTTATCCACTAATAAAAAAATAATTTTTATTTTATTTTATTTTATTTATTTAACAAAAATAAACAAATTACAGTTCATTAGAAAATAATAGTGTAAATAATAATGTCTACTTATAATTAACAAAATAAACCATTAAATGAAATAAATATATTTTTAAATGTCAAATTACAATATAAAATAATATATAAGTTACTAATGTCAAATAATCATTTAAAAATATCAAATTTAAATATGAATATATGTATAGTCATCATGAACCTCCATGACGGCGTTGCCACCACGCTTGGCAGGCGAGTTGGCGAGCGCAGTACGGAATTTTGATACACGGAAAGACGCTGCTGCACATCTTCCGGACGTATCACTTAGCAGGCTCTTCCTGCATTCACGGGCATGAGGAGGGTTAACATTCTACTGCGAACACCCCACGGCGTTATACAAAACTACAGATTTTTAGGGGCTGAAAGTCTCTTTGTAATGCCGATGACGGACAGGCAGACATACGAAGCGAAACTACGAGTAAGAGGGTTCCTTGGTGTCGGTTCTGTTTAACACTTCCTAAAACTAATTTCAAACGTTTCCAAATTAAGAACTGTCAGCGTAGAATTGGGTCTATTTGTTCCGTTTTAAGTTTAGAACGGTACTAACCGAATAGCTATGTGTTTTTTTAGTCCGTTTTACGTCAATTTAATTAGCTTTAACTAGCTAGTTAGTGGAACAACAGAATCGGCACCCGTGTTGTACTACGGAGAACTAAAAAGACCTACTTCCAGTGGTCATAATTCTTTTACAGTCCGCCATCGCATGACCAGATGGAGATGTGATAAAATGGACGAAGTATCATATTTTACTGCTATTTTAGTACTTTTTTGATGGCCATAGAAATATCAGCTTCTAGCCGCTATCCGCGGTTCCCGTTCCCGTGGGAATACGGGGATAAAATGTGCCTAGGCTCAGGGATAATGTAGCATTCTACTGGTGAAAGAACTTTGATATGCAAAATACAACATACACATTTTTCCTCTTTTTAATATTGAGGGATAGATATACTCAATTGCCGTGGGGTGCCGATTGAATGAGGCTCTCTCACCCGTGGATGCAGTAAGAATCTGCCAAGGGATACTTCTGGAAGATGGGCAGCAGCGTCTTTCCGTGTACCAACATCCCGTACTGCGCTCGCCAACCCGCCTGCCAAGCGTGGTGAGTATGGCAATCAACACCTCATATACTCAGCCATGACGGAGGCCTTTGTCCAGCTGGTCGTCCTACGGCTGAGATGATGATGGTCATATACAGGGTGTAAAAGGACAACATCCAAAAACTTCGGGAGGTCAATGTACTCGTCAATATGAACTTCCTTTTACACTCTGTATACTTGTAAAACATTGAATTTCAGCAAGCCCTCTATTTCTCAGGTATCCCAACATCAGAACTGGATTTTGAAACAAGCAAAGCCCATCTTTCCATACAAACTTGAAAGGGTAACTACTCCACTGATTGACGACAACCATCCAACACTATGGATTATATCAATTTATCTCGTCATAATTTATGTGTGTATACACCCCAAACCGTAAAAAAAGTATTTATTTCAAAAATACGAGCTTCTAAACTTTCGTATTTCAACACTGATTTAAAATAATAAATAATATAAGGAGAAAGAAAACTCAAAAATAAACGCGGTTCCGACATAGTATAATTATTCAAAAGTTGAAATAAATGTTATTTTGAAAAGATTACACTCAAGTTTTTCTATAATAACCCTTGTGCTAAAAGTCTATTCACATATTTTTGCGCGGTCGTTTTAGGAATGAATAATTGTGCATTCCATTCTAGCGCGCGGGTAAACACACTATGTCAGGTGAGATAGCATACATTTAGGCCGCGCCCACTGACGACTTTGCCTCCGCGACTTGTTGGACCTTGGAAACAAACACTCAATCGCGCGTTTAACTTAAGAACAAGTACATCATCGAGGCACTCCAGCAGACACTAATAAGTAAGGCTTTTGCGTCTACTGTAGATGATGTATACAGCGTCAGCAATTAGTTATATATTGCTGTACGGGACGCTGCAGTGCCTGGGACATGTTAGATGGATCAGGCGTGCTCAGCACCTATACCATCCTCTCAGTTTAGTCAGTTAGTCAGAGGAAAGAACAGGTCAATACGTCTGAAGCTAACTAAGCCGCGGATTTCTTCACGATGTTTCCTTCACCGTTAAGCACGTGTTAAATGTGAACTTACACTTTTCAAGAAAGAAAAATTTATTGGTTCACGGCCGGTATCGAACCCACGACTTTCGGATTTAATGTCGGGGGTACATAACATTCGGCCAACACGGCTTATATTATATAAAATAACAAAATAATAATATAATAGTAACATGCTAGATAAGAAAACCATCCAGGTTTCAAAACAAGCGAGGGCGTAGCACTTTCGTAGAAACGTAGCATGCAAGCTCAACATACTCGTAGCTATTTCGTAGAGCTTTGGTATGCTCGTAGCACTTTTGACGAAGCGTAGCAAAGTCAATAAGAATAATTTCTAGTAATCTTACTATAATGTTTTATTACGCACAAAAACGTAGACCTATAAATTTTATTGTATTGGGTAGAAGTTTCGTAGAAGCGTAGTATGCAAACACAATATACGCGTAGCTCTTTCGTAGAATTTTTGTAATTCCGTAGCACTTTTAATAAAGCGTAGCAAAGTTACCTAAGTACAAAAAGACCGCCCATTGTTTTTACTGTTCTTTTTGTAGTTAAAGATTATTTTTGTAATTTTGTAATAATTCTGTATGATTTACACAATAATCCATCTTACCATGTCCCAGGCACTGCGGCGTCCCGTACGACATAGATACCAGTTGCTGTATAAATCTTCTAAAATAGATAGATAAAAAATTCATGATTACACAAACTTATTTAAGTACTGTACATAGGCGAACTTAATGCTAATTAGCATTATCTTAAGGTGTTAAGGTCTTATTTATTTACATCGTGAGGAAACCCGCGGCTTAGTTAGCTTCAGACGTATTGACCTGTTCTTTCCTCTGAATAATAGCAGACTAAGCTGAGAGGATGGTATAGGTGCTGGGCTAGCCTAATCCATCTAACAATGTCCCAGGCACTGCAGCGTCCCGTACAGCATGATTACCAGTTGCTGACGCTGTATAAATCATCTATAATATATGCAAAGGCCTTGCTTTTTTTTTAAGGTCTTGAGTTTTTTACACAAACAAGATAACTGGAAGGGTTAGGCTTTTGCCCAGTAGTGGGACGATATGCTAGCCTAAGGGTAGCAGTAAAAAAAGAGTTTATCTACCTTCTACCTGGCAGCGCCAGAGAACTCGTCAATGATAAAGATAAAGATAATTTATTTGCAAAAAACATGTGTAAATAAGTTGACAAAATATGATGTATGTTATGACACAACATGCTTGACCAAAATGTCGAGAGAATGGCATACTTAGTTAAGCATGCCATTATTCGACCTACTATATATTTATTACAATCATATTCTTTAATTTATAATAATTATATATTTATTTCAATTGCGCTTAATATGTAATACTTTGCAAAGATTTTAAATAAATAAATGATTTATTGATTGATTGATTTTACTTACAAAATTAAAACTCAAAATACAAAGATAATAATTTAAACTATATAATAACATGAAATATACCATAATCTATTAAAGTTTATCATTTAAAAATTCATTAATATTATAATAACATTTATCACATAACATCCTTTTAAATTTAATTTTAAACATATTGGTATTTAATTCCTTGTAGCTCTTTGGTATTTTATTATATATAAAAGGATAATCCCAAGTGTTCATTCCACCTGTTGCTGAGACCACGTGAAAAATAAACGAATCCTTCTCTCTGCCATATAGATCTAGAGGTCAACTTACGAGTATCTTGTTTTCATCATCATCATCATTTCAGCTGTAAAACGTCCACTACTGAACACAAGCCTCTCTCGTGGATCTCCATGAGGGGTAGATAGATAGATAGAAAGAAAATGCTTTATTGCACACCTTAAATATAAAAATAACTACAGAAAGATAAACAGTAAACACAAAGTGACAGTGGTAGTTGCCATACTCACCGCGCTTGGCAGGCGGTTTGGCGAGCGCAGTACGGGATGTTGATACAAGGAAAGTCGCTGCTGCCCATCTTCCCGAGGTATCCCGTAACAAAATGTTACTGCAACCACGAGCATGAAAGGAGGGGTATTCTACTGCCGGCACCCCACGGTAGTTATTGTATTCCCATATGCCGACGCGTTTCGCGTATGTTTGTATCGTAATGAGTATGGTTAGTACTGTTACTGCCTCCAAGAGCATGAAAGGAGGGGTATTCTACTGCCAGCACCCCACTGCCACCCATATTGCACCCGAAAAAAACCTTTAAAAATCAGCTTATAGAAACAGCAATGTAATAGCCTAATTTGATTCTTTTATGTTTTCTCTATAATTTGTATATGTTGTGTGTGTGTCAAAAATAAATGATTTCTTCTTCTTCTTCTTCAATGTACAGAGGCGCGCTGAGCCCTTAAAGTTAAGTTTAGTTTTCCAGCAAACCTGAAGCAAAGAAGATGCAATATACCTATTGGTATTTAAGAAAACTGTGAAGTCGGTAAATGAAAGGGCTAAAAAGTTAACTATTCCGCCACCACGCTGTGGAAGTTGGAATTTAATACATTATTTTATTGTCTTGTCGGCGCAGACGTGAATAAAGGAAGAATAGAAAGAGATGAAGAATATATACTAACAAGAGTAGGTTAGGTTTGTCTGTTTAACGCAAGCTATTTACCCTTATTTTTTTCGATAAGGTTATTCATTTCATTTCTTTGATATTGATGGTGATTATTTGATTCCATAGATCTCCTTACTTCGCCACCACTCGGCCAACACGGCCGTAAAGATAAATAAGTTTTTAAAGAAATGAATCATTCAATCATTTCAGCCATAAAACGTCCACTACTGAACACAGGCCTCCTTCATGGATCTCAATGAGCGGTAGTTGCCATACTCACTACGCTTGGCAGGCGGTTTGGCGAGCGCAGTACGGGATGTTGATACACGGAAAGATGCTGCTGCCCATCTTCCCGAGGTGTCCCTTAGCAGGCTCATACTGCATCCACGGGTAGGAGAGGGGGGTAACATTCTACTGCCGGCACCCCACGGCAAATCATTTTGTCTATTTAACGCAAGCTATTTACCGTTAATTTTTGTTTTTTTTTGATAAGGTAATTCATTTTATTTCTTTGAAAATGATGATGATTATTTGATTCCTGAGTTTTGCTTACTTCGGCACCACTCGGTCAACACGGCCGTAAAGATAAACAAGTTTTCAAAGAAATGAATAACCTTATCAAAATGTTTACGGTTCCGGTGGGATTCGAACCCACGTCATCTCAGCCGTAGGTCGTCCACTGCTGGACATAGGCCTCCCTCATGGATCTACATGTAAGTGGTGATCACGAGGGGTTATTGCCATGCATACCACGCTTATAAGGTAGGTTGGCGAACGCAGTACACAGTAAGACGCTGCTGCTCATCTTCTGGAGGTATCCTTTGGCAGATTCTTAATCCATCCACGGGCAAGAGCAGAGACAACATCCTACTGCCATCACAACACATCAGTGTTTTTAGACATAAAAAATTACAATTCTACAATTCTACTTCTAAAACAATAAATAAATAATAATAAATTAATAATGCTGGATAATTCACACAGCATCACCTAGCTCCAAGCTAAGCAGAGCTTATGTTATGGGTACTAGATGACTGATATACTTAATACATTAAGCTACATGGATAGATATTTTTTTTAATTTATATAGAAAAACATCCAGAACACCCTGAACAAATATCTGCAGATCGTACAGATATTTGTCCCGAGGCGGGAATCGAACCCGCAACCCCATGCGTCGCAGTGAAAACAATGAAACAAGAAAAGCCGTACGCGACCACTGGTTCATATCTGAAAAAGGATGGAATCTGCACTTACAAGAGTAGACAAAGACAGACATATCAATTTTTCTTTGATAGAAAGAGAACGAAACACAAATTAAGGATCTCTTCAGACGTTCGTGGAGTATAAGGCTGTAAATGTTTTGTGATTTTGAGAGAGTAATAATATTTTACGATGGGTTTTATATTTTGGTCTTTAAAATATGACGAGGTGTCGTTAAAATATGATTCTTCGTTTACGTTCTCTATAGAAAGTATGGCTGGACGTCGTGGACTGGTCATAAAAAGATTAAGCTTAACTTCCGGTTCCGTCACCCACACTCACACGTCCCAAGCGTGTTAGAAATATAATAGACTATAAGAAATATTTTTAATAGCATAGTTTATTTTATTAATGTAATGTATTGTTTGTCAACAGGTTCAAAGACTAATTGGGGAGGAATGATGTATATGTATGTATGTTAAGCTAGGCATAGATACTTAGCGCGCGCTGCGACGCGCGCTCCGATTCGTTCTTTTAGTAATAAACCAGCTCACAGCTAATAAGGTTGTTTTACTTAGCTCCATACATCTCACTATTACATTTATAATAGTTGATTTATAAAGCGTCAGCAACTGGTATTGATGCGTGCCGTACAAGACACTGTCACCCGGGACATAGTTAAATGGATTAGTCTCCACTCAGGGCGCTGTGCTGCTTTACGTTTCATCCATCAACAGGTTGATACCTTTGAAGATGAGCGTCGCGAGGAGCTCGATAGGAAGCGCGATGAGTTGAAGGGTATTAGCGTGCCCAAAGTGCTCTCGTACCTGGCTTGCCTCGTGCGGGGACCACTGTCAAACATGTATTGTAAAATTTTTAACTTTGGCTAATAAATTATTTGTATTTTGTATTTACCTTCTCTTATAAGATTGGGTACACAAGCCACCTTAGAACACATGAAAGGGTAGAAAACCAGAACCCTCCTATGAGACTTCTTATCTGAATATTCAGTCACCATGGCCGAAATCGGCTAGGAAACATCATCATCAAATGGATTAGACTTGCCCAGCTCCTATTACATTCTTAGTCATTCATCAGATCAGGGCCGGCTGATCTAGACGCCGTACTCGTCGAGCTAAAACGTCTGTCACTCCAAGTCGCCGTGCTCCCAGGACTTGCCGAAAGCATCAAAAGCATCAAGGCTGAACTATCCACGCTCAAATGCATCAAACCAGAACTCGCGGAAATTAAACAGTCAATAGACTTTGTTGATTCTAGAATTGTAGCTCTCTCGGATAAGATTCTAGTGATGGAGAAGGACATCCAATCTTTGCAAAAGACTAAAAATGATGTCGAGTACCTGCAATTACGTGTTCAAACCCTGGAAGATCATTTGCAAGAGAATGAGCAGAGATCACGCCTTAACAACATCGAAATTAAGGGTGTACCGATGTCAAATTCCGAGAATCTCTTTGACGTTTTTTCAAGGATAGGAGCTCATATAAAATGCCCAATAGCCAAGGACCAGATAAACTACATAGCGAGAATACCGATGCGAAATGATAAAGAGAACAAGACAATCGTAGTTGCAGTCCATAGCAGGTATCTAAAGGAAGATTTTGTTGCTGCGGCGAAAAAATGCACTACCACTCCCTCGGATTTAGGAATGAAGGGCAGTACCCGAGTATATGTAAATGACCATCTAACACTTAAAAACAAAATACTGCTAAACAAAACTAAAACACTGGCAAAGGATCGGGGGTTTGCATTTACTTGGGTAAAAGGATGCAAAATTTTTATAAGAAAAAACCCAACTGCACCGGTGAAAACTATCAGAACGGAATCAGATCTTCAAAAAATTTAGATTTTACTGCATGCTTATTTCCTATTTTTAATATGATTTTTCAAAATTGTAAACTTATCTACGACCCTGAATTGGCGAGCGCTGCTTCACTAGCGATACGCTCAAACAATGCACTTGCTATGCGTCATCCTTTTATGCATCTACCGCTACCGTCACAGGTAAGTCGACTGGCCACTTTGTATTGTTCCACTTTATTTTTTTCTGCTAATTATTTTTCAACCTACCGGCGAACGCTTTATCGTAGTATCTTTTGTAGTGTATATTGGATTTTTATCTTTTTGTCATTTCTTGTAACGTCTCATTTCGTCAACACTTTTTGTTCTTGTTGCTCTAACTATCTCATGACTTATCTTTTGAACCTGTATTATTCCTTTTGTATTGATAACTTCGCTTTAACATATTTAACAGGCTTCTTAATGTTAGCTATCTCCGATTTTATAATTTATTTATTGCATTTGTGGAATAAATTGCCGCTTCTTATGCCTATACAGATACTAAATAATCACACCGTTTAATTATGCTTCCAATTAGTGTGTACTATCAGAATGTACGTGGACTTCGGACTAAAACTAGTACTTTTTATAGAAACTTATGCATAAGCTCATATGACGTCATTTGTATCACAGAGTCATGGTTAAATGCTAGTTTTTGTAATACTGAATTATTTGATGACAGATATATTGTTTGGAGACGTGATCGGAACTATATCGAAACGGAACAAAAAAAAGGGGGTGGGGTTCTAATAGCTGTCCGTCGCGAAATTGTGTCTGAGAGCAGGATGGAATGGTCATCCTCTGCCGAAGACCTGTGGGTTACTCTTACGATCCATAGCCGCAACCCCAAAGCTATGTATAAGATGCATATATGTGTAGCTTATATATGCAATGAAAATATGGGTAATACGATGCAGTCACAGTTATCTAATTTTGCAGAAAATTTAACTAAAATAATTTTAAGCAATCCACTTGACAAGTTCATTGTACTAGGCGACTTTAACATGCCATCTATATCGTGGACCCCTAGTGACGATGGTGTTTCTTATACGCCCTGTAATATGCAAGGACCTCATCAAATAGATTTTATAGATTCCTTAAATATATGCAACCTACTTCAATATAACTCATTTATCAATGTAAGTCACGGCCGTCTCCTGGATTTAATATTTTCAAATAATGACGTTCGGGTTGCTGGCTGCGATGACCCTTTAGTGATCGAAGATCCCCACCATCGTTCTGTTATAGTCTCTGCTGAGTTTGTTCAGTTGCATACCATCAAACCACTTGCATACACTAGATATAATTATTGGAATGGAGATTATCACGCAATTTGTTCTGAACTTGATTCTGTAGACTGGTGCTCGGAGCTTAGTATCGGGACAGTGGAGCAAGCCGTTTATTTTATGAACAATAAGATTTATGAGCTACGTGATACATATATTACTTCAAAAAAAATTACACCGCAACACAAATACCCACTATGGTATAAAACCCCATTAATTAAGCTTCTGAAGGAAAAAGCCAAATTTCATAGTAAATTTAAAAAGTATGGGAATATTCATGACCATAATTCATTTGTTATGTTAAGGGATAGGGCGCGAGCTATGGAGGCTGATATGTATACGGATTACATAACTCAGATAGAAAGATCTATTAAAAATAATCCACGTGCATTTTGGTCGTACGTAAAAAGTAAGAAAGAATCGAATGCCTACCCGTCTTTGATGCAATATGGATCCTGTTCTTCGGATCGAGGCGAGGATATTTGTAATATGTTCGGTGATTACTTTCATTCGACATTCCGTACTAGTGGTATACCATCCAGCCCACAACATACTGACAGCGTAGAGTCTCTGACTACCAGTTTGTCATCCGCCGACATCAGCATGGTGGAAGTTCTTGAAGAGGAGGTGTGTAAATTACTTCGAGCTCTAGACCTAAATAAATCGCCTGGTCCCGATAATATTCCCGCCATTCTTATAGTGAAATGCGCGAGTAGTTTAGCCCTACCACTATCTCTCCTGTATCGCCGTTCGTTAACTGAAGGTGTCATGCCGAGCATTTGGAAGTCTGCATTTATTACACCCGTCCACAAAAAAGGGCCTAAAAACAATATTGAAAATTATAGGCCAATTTCCAAACTATGTTTATTTGCTAAAGTACTAGAGAGACTAGTCTATACACAATTGTATTCTGCAATTAAGCATGAGCTCGCGCCGCAGCAACACGGCTTTCTGAGAGGTAGGTCTACGACGTCGAACCTCCTTCTCTGTGCTGAGTATATATCCCACTCCATGTCAGAGCCCTCGCAAGTCGACATAATATATACTGATTATAGCAAATGCTTTGATCGTATTGACCATATAATGTTACTTAAAAAGCTTGAACTAATAGGTATAAGAGGCAACCTTTTTAGGTGGTTTACGTCTTACGTGCAAAACAGATGTCAAACGGTAGTTTTAAATGGGTACTCCTCATCGTCCTTACTCATCCCTTCGGGAGTTCCTCAAGGATCGTTATTGGGACCCTTGCTCTTTACTATAAGTATCAATGACATTTCCTCGTGTTTTCTAAACTCTGATATCCTACTATACGCAGATGACATGAAAATCATAACTAAAATTAACAGCATACATGAAGCACTTTGTCTGCAAGAGGACTTAAATCGTTTCCAAAACTACTGCAGTCTCAATAAACTAGACCTTAATGTTTCTAAGTGCTACATTTGCTCTTTCACTCGTAAATTAACTACTATTCAGTATGATTATACCTTGAATAATTTACCACTTACTAGAGTAAAATGTATTGAGGATCTTGGTGTCTCTTTTGATTCTAAACTCCTTTTTGACGATCATATTAATAAAATAGCGAACAAAGCCTCTCGTGCACTAGGATTTGTCTTGAGAATGTCATCTGAATTTACAAATATTAAAACTTTCAAGATCTTATACTGCGCGTACGTACGTAGCCACTTAGAATACGCCTCTCAAGTCTGGAATCCCCGCTATGATGTATATTCTGCCAGGTTAGAAGCTATACAAAAGAAATTCCTCCGTTATTTACAATTCCGATCAAAAATCTTCCTGCCGGACTATATAGCACGTTGTCGCAAATTTCATTTCCTTCCTCTTTATGAACGTAGACATATATCAGACCTAACTTATCTATTGAACATTGCAAATGGCACAGTCGACTGCCCTGATCTGCTTAGTAGGCTGGGTTTGCGTACTAATACAAGTACATTAAGGAGACCTAACATATTAAGTGTTCCATTTGTTAGAACTAATTATAGGCAAAACGCATTCATTGTTAGAGCAAGCGCTTCACTCAATTCTTTGGCAAGTGTAGATATAGATGTTGACGTATTTAATACCCCAACAAGCAGGTTAAAACGCCTGCTTAGTGATAATTTTTTTAATTTTAATCATACATAATTTTATCTTAGGCTCGTACTATTTTCCTTGTGTATTGTTTGATTTCTTGTACTATATTAACCTTTCTTCTGTTGTCCATATCTTGTACTGTTTAGTTTTAGCTTATTTTTATAATAACTATTTATGGAAACTTGTAATTGGCCATCAGCATGCATGTCTTTAGCATTTATAGTTGTTTATATATAGACTTAATTAGCTGTAAGTTTTCTTAAGATTTTAAAATAAAATAAAATAAAATCTCCCAGCTTAGTCAGCTATTAGGCAGCGGAAAGACGGTCAGTAGGTACGTTTGAAGCTAACAAAGACGTGGGTTACCTCGCGATGTTCTTAAATATATTACTCTACACTAATGGTATAAAACGTTTAATAAAAGAATTACATAGTTTTTAGGCTAAGATTGTTTTAGATTTATGTGAATGTAATTGTTTGTTGTCCCAAATAAATAAAATATTTATTATGCAGATACAGATATACACATTAGATACAGAGATACAGATTAGAAAGTGTTCTGGATGTTTGTATATATATATATATATATATATATGTACATACATATATATATATGTATATCATTTCAGCCGTAAAACGTCCACTGATGAACACATGCCTCCCTGGTGGATATCCATGAGGGGTAGTTGCCATACTCACCACGCATAAAAAAGAACCAAAGTGTTGTTTTAAATTAAAACAGCCATGATCTAAAAATTTAAACCTGTTTGATTTTACAGAAAACGCACATACCACCTTTTCCTGAAAGAAAGCAAGCACTTTCAGCGAGAACTTATCGAAGACCTGTAGCTTTTACCATCAACCATTGAAAACTCGACCTTATTCCCTACGAAACAACGTCTATTTCATACCTCCTATCATTCAGTTTACAGAAACTTTCAGTCGCACCGAAAAGTGAACCTTAACAGCAAGTCTTAAGATAGTTTTCGACCAAACCACATACGCGTGGGTTGACAAAAGCCGACCCATTTCAAAAGACCTTCCCCACCCCGCGTGGTTCCAAATAAACGCGCGCATAAAGAGATTGGGGAGTAAAATGCAGAGGTCAATGTATAATGGCTGCTTTCTGACTCTGCGCTTCAAGAGAAGCTAGTTCAGTCGAGCTCCAAGCTCGTAGTGTTAGGACGTGTAAACGATGAAGCTTTATTTGAAGATTTAGTTATGTGAGTATTTTTTTCTTTACTTAATTATATATAAATAATGCTGGACAGATCACACAGCATCATCTAGCCCCAAGCTAAGCAGAGCTTGTGTTATGGGTACTAGATGACTGATATACTTAATACATCATACTACATAGATAGATATTTTTATTATATATTATATCCACTTTGCACGTGAAAACCTCTGCCTCCGTGGCTCGGTTGATCTAACAGTCGCCTGACTCGGAGGAGGTAGCGGGTTCGATTCCCGCCACGGTACAAATGTAATTGTTCTGCTGATTTGGCCTGGGTTAGGGTATTTCCTATGTAAATATTAATTAAAAGATATACCAGGCGCGTGTCGGGCCACGCGTTGTATGGGGTTCCGTATTTACCCGTAGACCTGTTTTTAGACGTTGTCGTATGTTTTTTTACGTTTACAAAAAAATTAATAGGTATTCATTGAGTTTTCGGTTTAAAGTATTCCGGTATGTTTGGTAAACCGTATCACATATTTTTTAAGGGACAATTTCTCCGAAACTAGAAAAGCTGGCTTAAACATCCATGATTTTTTAGAGATTTGTAATATTATCAGTTTAGATTTTAAAGGCGGGAACGCTTGAAACAAAATAAAGCTTTATATTTCGCAAAAGGAACCCTAAATCGAAAAAATATTCTTGTTTTTCTATATGGTTTTAAAATACCTATTAAACGATACCCCATCATCATTTTAGCCATAAAACGTCCACTAATGAACAAAGGCCTCCCTCATGGGTCTCCATGAGGGGTAATTGCCATACTCACCACGCTTGGCAGGCGGGTTGGCGAGCGCAGTATGGGATGTTGATATATGGAAAGACGCTGCTGCCCATCTTTCGGAAGTATCCCTTAGCAGGCTCTTACTGCATCCACGGGCATGAGAGGAGGGGCAACATTCTACTGCCGGTGCCCCACGGCTTACCCCATACAACGGGAAAATCATGAAAATAAGTTCAACCCCATCATACTAGAATGGGAGGTGCCTCAATTGTTTTTTTTTTATTTTATCAATTTTTTGTACCGTTATCTTGACGTTATTATTATAATGTCGACACAAAATATTAGCTTTCTAGCACTAATAGCCTCTTCACGTAAAACCACAGACAGACAGACAGACATAGCGAAACTTTAAGGGTTCCTTGTACTACGGAACCCTGAAATAGATTTAATTTGTGCATATCATTTTTCTCCATTTTCCATTTTATTCTATTACTATTTTCCTATCCTCAAAGGCTTGCTGGAAGAAAACTCTTGTTAGGGTTAAGCTTGCCTTTGTACAGACAAGTTTTATGTATTAACTAGCTGATCCGGCGGACTTCGTATCGCACCTATAACTACAACCACCACTTACAACTACCCTACAACTACTCTGCAACTACCCTACTACTACTACCCTACTACTACCTTACTACTACTCTACAACTACTATACAACTACCCTACTGCTAACTTACCGTACAACTAACCTACACATACCCTGCAACTACCCTACAACTACCCTACAAATAACCTACAACTACCCTCCAACTACGCTACAACTAACGCTGAAACATGTGTTAAATATTTTTTCCATACAAACTTTCATCCCCTATTTTAACCCCTTCTGATTTAATTTACGCAACGAAAAGTAGCCTATGCCGTCTCCATGGTCTAATCTGCTCCTATCCTAAAATTCATCTTAATCGGTTCAGCGGTTTTGACGTGAAAAGGGAACATACATACATTCTTACTTTCACTTTTATATATTAGTAGGATAGGATGTGTGACTGTGTGTACAATAAACTTTTTAATTAAAACTTCAGTTTTAGACAACTTTCCGATTATCATCTATTTAATTTATAAAAAAAATAATAGCCCGACCATCATAATCGTATTAAATAACGCTTGACATTCCACACCATTTAGCCCAAAGTAGGCAGATCAAGAATACTTAAACACTTATTTTTTGTAAATACATGCTCATCATGCTTAAAAATACCAAGGACCAACATACAGAAAAGTTACATTTGTCGCTGCGAAAACCGAACCCGCACCCTCCTGCTTCCCAGCCGGCTATCAAGCCGAAGCGCCACGGAGAACGTCAATCATCCCATAGCTGAACAAAAACTTTCCGCCTTTTAAAATGTCATCGTAAAATCCGTAAAATTGGAAACAGCGGAAGTAAAATATACTTTGTCAAGTAAGAGTCTAACTGTTGAGGTTCCGTCAGCCTTTTTATTTACTGACTTCACAAATAGGTTCTCAATTCGATTTTTAGTGTACCTATCTATGTTTGTTCACGCCGTGGGGTGCCGGCAGTAGAATGATACCCCTCCTCTCATGCCCATGGATACATTAAGAACCTGCTAAGGGATACCTCCGGAAGATGGGCAGCAGCGTCTATTTGTGTATCAACATCCCATACTGCGCTCACCAACCCGCCTGCCAAGCGTGGTGAGTATGGCAACTGCCCCTCATGGAGATTCATGAGGGAGGCCTGTGTTCATCAGTGGACGTTTTATGGCTGAAATGATGATCTATGTTTGTTACGCGATTACTCTGCCAAGAGATTAAGTGAGCAAGGTTAAATTTAGGACACTCAAATATACCTTGAGAGACCCCAGTGTCTCTATTACAGTTATTTAATTTACCATGGATCCCATCATCAGAATAAAGTTTTCAAAAATGCGACCAAGTATGAAACACGGCCTACCTTATAAAAAAATTAATCATCCAAATTATGAATGGATAAATTTTTGATGTTTAGTTTTAATTAAATAATTTAAACCCAATTTTACGCACCTAAGTTAAATCTCCCCGTTCCGTCTCATCCTTACGGATCTCTAACAGTGCCATTACGAGATTTCTCGGGGGATGACTTTGATTGTAGGAACCGGAAGCGCTTATCTTTGTAAAAGCTTTCGTTCGGGAATTATGCTTTGAAGTGGATTTAAAAGTTAAGTTTTAAAGTATTTTATGTCAGGATAATATTTATCGGTATCTCGGTATAGTACCAATGAATAATCTATATATATAAAAGACTCACTGACTGACAGATATATCAACGCACAGCCTAAACCACTGGACCGAAAGACTTGAAATTTGGCACACATATACCTTGAGTATCCTAGAGGTGCACTAAAAAGGGATTTTTCGAAATTCCCACGGGATAGGGAATAAATGGGATTTATATTTTCGAATCAAGATGGCTCTGCGTGAAAAAGGGGATTTTACGTTTTATGACTTCCACGCGGAAGAAGTCACGGGCAAAAGCTAGTGATATAATATATTTGCCGGGGTGCCGGCAGTACAATGTTACCCCTCCTTTCATGCCCGCGGATGCAGTAAGAATCTGCATCTCTCCGTGTATCAACATCCCGTACTCGCCAACCCGCATGCCAAGCATGGTGAGTATGGCAACCACCCCTCATGGATATCCATGAGGGAGGCCTTAGTTCAGTAGTGGACGTTTTACGGCTGAAATGATGAAGGTGTATGTACCTATTTGTGTCGAAAGATGTACATACTGCTAAAACGCAACCGAAAAATGCACAAATTAATAAAACTACGACAAAAGGCGCGAACCGGAAGCGCAGCCATATTGCGTGGAAGCGCGTCGTTAGCGGCCTCATTTCCGGTCGCCATCTTGAATTGTCTGTGGTGCTTTTGTCATTTTAATTAGTGCTTTTAAATCTGTCATTTATTTTAAGTAAAAATGCTTGGTTTTCGTGTAATTATAAGACAATTAGCGGAGATAATTTTAATCGTTGTGTTAAGTGTTTAATTAAAACAGATTTTACAGCAGCCATTGAAATTAAACGTTTTACGAGGAAAACAAATGTTATCTTGAGAGCTCTAACGCATCTTGAAGCTAGCAACAATTGGGTATTACACCCATTTTTAGGGTCTCTATAGGTATAGGGTAAAAACGGGACAGTGCCTTTAGCGGATAGCTTGGTACTAAGACACGCAGTAAACTTTACTTCAGCTACTCTGTAGTTTGAGCTTTATGTGCCTAGAATTTGGTAGCATGAGTTACACATCTGACAGATGTCATAGTAACGTACTGTTACTACTGTAGTAACGGCAGGCGATCTAACAGTAACAACTCATGGTAGACACAATGATGTTCAAAAACAGACTAAAAATACTGAAAACTTTTGAATTTTATTTTATCCATCCTAATATTATAAAGAGGTAAGATTTGTATGTTTGTAACGAATAAACTCAAAAACTACCGGACCGATTTTCAAAAGTCTTTCACCATTCTTGCTGCTTATTCAATTTCTTGAAGACAACCAACCACATCTTGCCACCATCTCAGTCCGGATTTCGTAGACACCATAGTACATCAACCACTCTTCTCGATATTGTAGATAACTTGCTTTTAGCACAGGATCAAGGCAAATATCGTATTTCTTTAAATTTAGGTATTCCTTCTTCTTTCTAAACTTGCTTTTTATGGATTGGACCCTAACTCTGTAAAATGGTTTTCAAGCTACCTTTATCGTAGACAGCAGTGTGTAGAAATCAAGTTACCAGATGGCCATTCCGCAAGACCTTCTTTTAGATATGTTCCAGCGGGTGTTCCTCAGGGATCAATACTGGGACCAATTCCGTTCATACTTTACACTGCTGATATAGTTCAAAATATTTCTAATTGTCAATTTCATCTTTACGAAGATGATATGCAACTATACTATTCTTTTATTCCCTCGGACTTTGCCAGCGCTGTAGCAACGGTGAATTCTGACCTGGCTCAGGTATATAAATGGTCAAAATCTCTTTGGTACTCAACCCAATAAAGTCCAAATATATTTATGACTGGAACTAAAGCTACTTTGCAGAAACTTGGATGGAAATGGGGTAATGTAGAATATGTTGCAGCAGTAAAAAGCCTTGGACTTACCCTAGACAGCCATTTACGTTATGAAAATCACGTTGCTGAAGGTGTCCGAAGTGGCTTCTATAGATTAAAGTTTCTGTACAAAATACGTCCCTATTTAAGTGAAGAGGTTAGAATCCTCTTATGTGAGACACCGGTACTCTCAAGGTTAAATTACTGTGACGTAGTCTATGGTACTTGTCTATTGGGCCGGACTGAAATGTTGATTCAGCGTCTTCAAAACGCTTGCGCAAGTTTCTGTTTTCACATACCTCCCCGCACACGTGTTACTCCATTACTTAACTCTTCTAACCTCTTAAAAATGAAATCGCGTTAGCACCTACACCTTGTTTTCGGTGTCGTGTCAAGAAAAACTCTATTTTATCTGCAGAGTAAGCTTGAGTGGTTTAAGGATTCATCGCGACATGCACTAAGAGCTTATAGTTATGTGTGTCCACCGAGACACAAATTTGTGGCCTTTCGTGGTTCGAGTCAACCTTAAAAGATAGACATAAAAAGAGAATAATGCTATCTGAGAACTTGTCTTAGAACTTTTTAACATCATGATGTATGGCATGGTTTTGCCTACCCACCTTTGCCATACATATGATGGTTGCGTATTTAAATTAAACCACTTACGCAGCGCACGCAACGGGAGCTCTATTTAGCTGTGTAATATTAGTAAGTATGTACCCGCCGTGGGGTGCCGGCAGTAGAATGATACCCCTCCTCTCATGCCCATGGATGCAGTAAGAGCCTGCTAAGGGATACCTCCGGTAGATAGACAGCAGCGTCTATCCGTGTATCAACATCCCATACTGCGCTCGCCAACCCGCCTGCCAGGCGTGGTGAGTATGGCAACTACCCCTCATGGAGATCCATGAGGGAGGCCTATTCAGTAGTGGACTTTTTACGGCTGGAATGATGACTATTATATTATACAAGGTCAGCAACTAGTTATCACTGCAGTGCCTAAGACATTGTTAGATGGATTAGGCTTGATCAGCACCTATACCATCCTCCCAGCTTAGTCAGCTGTTAGTCAGAGGAAAGAACAGGTCAATACGTCTGAAGCTAACTAAGCCGCGGGTATCCTCACGATGTTTCCTTCACCGTTCTTCTTCTTATAGTACCTCTCCAGTTATTGAAGGTCGGCGGTCATCCTCTTGAATTGTTCTTTATCTTGGGCCATCCGGAAAAGATCTTCAGCCTTTTTTATGCCTGTCCACTGCCGTATATTCCGCAGCCAGGAAAGTTTTCTTCTGCCAACAGATCTTTTTCCTTGTATCTTCCCCATCATGATAATTTGCAGCAGTTGGTACCGGTCATGTCGCAAGATATGGCCGAGGTAGCCAACTTTTCTCTGTTTGATGTTGTTGTTGTATGTTTCCTTCGCCGTTAAGCACGTGCTATATTAGTATAGATTTACCCTTTTCACATCTAGGACGACAAGATAATCATAAGCTAACAGGATTCGTTCTATATCAGGTTCCTGTAATCCGAACCTTAATTGAAGCTGTTTAGCGTATTTATAATAGTGTGTAGGCGTCACACAGTTTTGTAGCCACATAAGAAATCCGAAACCCTCGAGGTACCAAAACGGAACTCCTATAATAAGATTCTTCTCTCTCCGTTGGCCTAGTATTCTTTTTGTCATCTGCAGACATATTGGGTTAACGAGTATTTATTTCTCATAAATAAATTGGTTCACATAATGAGTTAGAGTGAGACTATTTCACTTTCAAAATTAAAGTGAGATATACTATTCATTTTGTAAAAACGGGAATTACTCACGTAGTATTGTATGATGATTTTCTCGAAAAATCGAAACGTGTCGGAATAATCTTCGACGTTACAATACTACGTGAGTAATTCCCGTTTTTACAAAATGAATTATGCATGACTGTCTAAACTAAAGTGAAAGTAAGCAAAGTAGGTGTCGTGTGGTTACCGGGTTTTAGTTTGTCCAAAAAGTGTTGTTTAAGCTTTTTAGGTTCCGTTTTTACCTAAAGGGTAAAAACCCTAAAAAAGGCTATTACTAAGACTCCGCTGTCCGTCTGTCTGTCACCGGGCTGTATCTTATGAACGGTAATAGAATTCACGTATTCCGTTGTCGCTATAACAACAAATACTAAAAATATTATTATTATTATTAAGAGCCTGTACTGTCCCACTGCAGGGCAAAGGCCTCCCTTCCTTCCTTCCACCTTTCTCTGTCTTGAGCTACTGTGGTCCAGAAAGTTGAAGTGGGATTGGGCGGGTCACGTCTGCCGCAGGCCGTATAAGTCATGGGCTAAATCCACTACCGAATGGTTACCGCAAGACAGAAAAAGATAAGATAAGATAATTTATTCATTTGTAAAACAAGCATACACATACAAATGCACATTTTATAACAAAAATAAGAAAAGTCGGTGACATGCTTGAGTCACAAAAAGGTCTCTGTCTCAGCATGAGTTGGTTATGTTAACAACCAACGCTGGTCTTCCGACAGAGCCGTTTGGTGACGTCACGGAAAGCAACATATTAAATATAACAAACAATAAATAATAACAGACCGAGACGTCGATGGAGAGACGAACTCGACGCATACTTGGAAGACTGGACCACAGTAGCTCACTAAAAATAGAATAAAATAAATATTTAAGGGTGGTCCCATACAACAAACATGTTTTTTCTTCATTTTGTAAGAACGGGGATTACTCGCGTAGTATTGTAACGTCGAAGATTATTCCGACACGTTTCGATTTTTCAAGAAAATCATCATCATGGGATTGAATGCCCGTCCGCGGGTCGAGTCGGCCCCACGCGCGGACGGGACGAATAGTATACTTATCTCACGTTAATTTTGAATGTGTTTTAGGGTTCCGGACCAAAATGGTAAAAAGGAACCCTTATAGAATCACTCTGTCTGTCTGTCTGTCTGTCTGTCACAGATGGATATCTCGAGAACTACTGATGCTATCGACTTGAAATTTAAAATGGTAAAAGACAAGAGTTTTTTACTTATATAGCATATATAAAAATTAAAAAAAATATTCTTATTTTGATTGCAGGGGGGCGGATAGGGGATCTCAAAAATTTTAAGTGAAGTTACTAGGCCGTGTGGGGTATCATATGAAAGGTATTCATTTGTACATTAATAAACAGTTTTTAGTTTTCCTTTAAACCGTATCGTTTTTGAGTTATTTACAAAAATGTTGAAAAAACGACCGTTCCCCCCCTTATCTCCGAAGTTTGCAGAGATAAACCCGTGATACTTTTAAAGCTAATAGAAGTGTATGTAAACTTTATAGGAAAATTATAGCGAACTCTCTAATTTGCATAGTTTTTTAGACAAGGGGGGTGGAAGGGGGGTTTTTAAAAATTTTGTGAAGTTAATAGGTGATGTGGGGTATCATATGAAAGATATTCATTTGCACATTAATAAACAGTTTTTAGTTTTCCTTTCAGCCGTATTGTTTTTGAATTATTTACAAAAATGTCGAAAAACCGACCGTTCCCCCCCCCCTTATTTCCGAAGTTTGCAGAGATAAACCCGTGATACTTTTATAGCTCATAGAAGTGTATGTAAACTTAATAGGAAAATTGTAGCATACTCTCTAATATGCATAGTTTTTTAGACAAGGGGGGTTGAAGGGGGGTTTTCAAAAATTTTGTAAAGTAAATAGGTTATGTGGGGTATCATATGAAAGGTATTCATTTGCACATTAATAAACAGTTTTTAGTTTTCCTTTAAGCCGTATTGTTTTTGAGTTATTTACAAAAATGTTGAAAAAACGACCGTTCCCCCCCCCTTATCTCCGAAGTTTGCAGAGATAAACCCGTGATACTTTTAAAGCGAATAGAAGTGTATGTAAACTTCATAGGAAAATTATAGCGAACTCTCTAATTTGCATAGTTTTTTAGACAATGGGGGTGGAAGGGGTGTTTTTAAAATTTTTGGAAAGTTACTAGGTTATATGGGGTATCATATGAAAGGTATTCTTTAGCACATTAATAAACAATTTTTAGTTTTCCTTTAAGTCGTATAGTTTTTGAGTTATTTACAAAAATGTTGAAAAAAATAGCGTTCCCCCCCCCTTATCTCCGAAGTTTGCGGAGATAAACCTTTAAAACTTTTATTACTATTAAAAGTGTATGTAAAGATTAGAGGAAATTTATTACAATCTCTCTACATAGCATACTTTTTTAGAAATCATCGAAAGTGTATAAAATCTATATAAGTTCCGCTATCAGACAAGAGATGGCGCTGTCAAGGTTCTCCAACAAATATAAAACCGCCTTTGTCATAAATTATATTTTAGATGGCACGGAACCCTCGGTGCGCGAGTCCGACTCGCTCTTGCCCGGTTTTATTTTTTGCTGATTTAAGTTGTTTTGCCAAATAATGGTACGAAAGCCTTTGTACGCAAGTCTGATTCGCACTTGGCCGATTTTTTCAAAAGTGTGCATGGTTATACAGTGTTTAATATTATAAGGTGCTCAGCACCTTAAAAGCCGTGTTGGCCGAGTGGTATGTACCCCCGACTTTCAATCCGAAGGTCGTGGGTTCGATACCGGCCGTGCACCAATGGATTTTTCTTTCTTGAAAAATGTATGTGCATACTTAACACGAGCTTTAACGGTGAAGGAAACATCGGGAGGAAACCCGCGGCTTAGTTAGCTTCAGACGTATTGACCAGTTCTTTCCTCTGAATAATAGCTGACTAAGCTGAGAGGATGGTATAGGTGCTGGGCAAGCCTAATCCATCTAACAATGTCCCAGGTACTGCAGCGTCCCGTACAGCATGATTACCAGTTGCTGACGCTATATAAATTATCTATAATAGATGCAAAGGCCTTACTTTTTTTCAGCACCTTAGTATAGTATGCTCCTAGTTCCAAATCCAGTCATTGAAAAAGCATTACGAACGTAATGCTAGCTTATTTTCATTTCTTAAATGTTATGTATAATTGAAAACTGTATAATTTATTGCGACACAATTATCCTAAGTATACCCAGCAGTGGGTGATTCCAGGCTGAGAATAAGAAGAAGAAATTATCGCGTCATTACCATATTTAATAATTTACTGACGTTTCGAGCGCATTTTAGCCCTTGTGGTCATGTTGAGACCATCCCCCGAATACTTATTCATTTCAGCCATAAAACGTCCACTGATGAACACAGGCCTCCCTCATGGATCTCCATGAGGGGTAGTTGCCATACTCACCACGCTTGGCAGGCGGGTTGGTGAGCGCAGTATGGGATGTTGATACACGGATAGACGCTGCTGCTTATCTTCCGGAGGTATCCCTTAGCAGGCTCTTACTGCATCCACGGGTAGGAGAGGAGGGGTATTTATTTATTTATTAGGACCACCAACAAGAGATACACAGATTCAACACAATTTAAAACTTAGGGACTAAGGGCCTTGTGCTCCCCCAATTAAAGGCGGCCACAGCATGCACACAATTGAGCGCAACTCAACAAAAATATCAAAGTATCATTCTACTGCCGGCACCCCACGTCGGGAATACTTATTACTAGATAAATTTTAAATGCCGTGGGGTGCCGGCAGTGGAATGTTGTCTCTCGCCTCTTGCTTGTGGATGCCTGCTAAGGGATACCTCCGGAAAATGGGCAGCAGCGTCTTTCCTTGTGAGGGGTAGTTATCCCTCCGTATCGGAACCGTAAAATTTTTGATAAGGTTCTAAAGTATAAGACATTTCCGTGAAATTGTTTTAGTTTTTTTAACTTGCTAACAGCTAACTTATTATCCGCAGACCATCAGCATGGGGGTAGCATCAGACGGCTTCAGCTCGTACGGCTGGCGCGCCAAGATAGCGGCGTGCAGGGAGAGCCGCAAGCTGGTCCTCATCATAGTCGCCATCGCACTGCTGCTGGACAACATGCTGCTGACTACTGTCGGTGAGTCACTCTTACCTACTATTGGCGACGAGTTTTATAAAAGCGCACACGCAATACAGATTGCAGATTTGAAGATGCACACTACAATATCCGACAGCAGCACAGTCATATTTGAAGGCGCCTATTTTTTTTGTAATATGAGTCATATTGCCTGAATAAACGATTTTTTTTTAAATTTTATTTAATTGTTTACGTCACATATACAACTGGATTGACTGGTATGAACTCCTTGATTGGAAAATATTGAACAGCATCATAATCATTATAGTTTGGCACCTAATGCCATGACTTCTACCATTGGGTGACAATTACCTGGCCCACACCGCACTTGGTGCTTGCTTGATATGATGAGTGTTTTGAAACTGATGAATGACTAGCACACCATCGCTAGATGGCTGTCAGGGTAACACCATGGGGGTATGTATGGGTCCTCATCATAGTTGCCATCACGCTTCTGCTGGACAACATGCTGCGGACTACTGTCGGTAAGACACTTACTATTAGCTAAAAAACGAAGAAGCGTTTTTAGGTAACACAGCCGCAGGGTGATTACGTATCTCGCGACAGGTTTTGCAACAGGCAATTGACAGCAATATTGCTGTCAAATGTCAATTTTGTATTCGAGAACAGCAAGGAATTGACATTTGACGTTTTTTGCAACAGGCAATTGACAGCAATATTGCTGTCAAATGTCAATTTTGTATTAGAGAACAGCGAGGAATTTACATTTGACAGCAACATTGCTGTCAATTGCCTGTTGCAAAACCTGTCGCGAGATATGTAATCACCCTGCCGGTTTTAAGCCTACGTCTACCCTGGAAGTTGGCTTGCTTGGGAGCGTATCAACATCCCGCACGGCGCTCGACAACCCGCCTGCCAAGCGTGGCGAGTATGGCAACTACCCCCTCATGATCAGTGCTTGGAGATGGGGGCTTCTGTTCGGCAGTGGACTTCTCACGGCTGAGATGATGACTGCACATTAAATTAAATTAAATAATACTACACCTGTGATGACATATGGAACCGAGACGTGGTCCTTCACTATTGGCCTTATGAATAAGCTCAGAGTCGCTCAACGAGCTATGGAGAGGGCTATGCTCGGGGTTTCTCTACGGGATCGAATCAGAAATGAGGAGATACGTAGAAGAACTCGGGTCACCGACATAGCCAGGCGGATTAGCACGTTGAAGTGGCAATGGGCAGGCCATGTAGCGCGCAGAACAGATGGCCGATAGGGCCGCAAAGTTCTCGAATGGAGGCCACGGATCGGCAAGCGCAGCGTAGGACGTCCACCTACAAGATGGGCAGACGACTTGGTGAGAACTGCTGGTCGGCGGTGTATGCAGGCCGCTTCCAACCGCAGTACTTGGAGATCAATGAGGGAGGCCTTTGTCCAGCAGTGGACTACGGCTGATATGATGATATGATGAATACCACACCCTGAGCGAGTGACAATTGTGAAAACTCATGGTAGACTTACTGAATTCCGTTCTTAGTAGCGGATATACCCGCAACCTCTTCTCACTCGCGTCTCAGCTCCTCCTATCTATTTCTTGTCGATTTAATTAATCTACAAGAGATTCTATTAAAAGAATTCTAAAACACTGCTCTCACATTGAGTGGCTCTCTAACTTCATTTACAAGTCAAAGACTATTGTGGACGTACTGAGGGATAAAAGTTAACTGGAAGTGGGGTCTAAAAACCGGTAATATAGGTAGAGCCAAGTGAATATTCAATCATACAAGATCTTTAACTGAATCTTCTTTAACTGAAATACTTACATTTTTAAACGACTCAAAAAAGAAGAAGCCATAGTTCTATGTTCAACTGTATATTTTGTGTGTAATGTTTACTGATTTTTACGTCAATTGTGGACCGATTTTAAAAATTTTTAAGTGAATTTATTTGTCTCTTATGCTTCTATAATGTCTTTTTATGGCTCTTTATCTACTATAGCAGATTTTTAAGTGAAACTTCAACAACTGAATTCCTTTTTTTTAGTATTTTTTATGTTTCTTCATCAACTTTTGTTGATTTTGAAGTGAAATTTGTATAACTGAATTCCGTTTTTGGTATTTTTATTGTCTAATGATGTCAACTATACAAAAAAATCACATCTTTGAAAAATATAACAATTTAAAATACAAAATATCGAAAATTGACTTTAAA
This sequence comes from Pasiphila rectangulata, assembly GCA_963082625.1. NCBI lineage: Eukaryota > Metazoa > Arthropoda > Insecta > Lepidoptera > Geometridae > Pasiphila > Pasiphila rectangulata. The sequence goes on along the minus strand of OY720264.1, from coordinate 7,931,246 downwards.
AAACGGGCAGGTGAATGTGGATTTTTTTCATAAAACCACTACATATAATAATTAAGATAAACAGAAAACAGAGTACCTGCTACTTAAATTGCTTTATTTTTATTTTAAAGCTGATGAGTGATGAGTAATGTGCTAATTTAATAAACAAATGATTAATTAACTGTTTGTCAATGAATGGTCATACGAGCAGCATATTTTTATTTAGGAATTTGTCTCTTTATATTTTATTGTTTAATTATCAGAGTTTTACAGTTACATTATATTTTGTTACAATTTGTGACATTATTAGCATACATCATAAACGGGTATTTATCGCGTAAATTACCTTTATTACCTACCCGGTTATATGTATGTTAATAATGTGTTGTGATCGCGAAAGTTTAAAAAAGACAATTTGTGACATTTAAAAGATACTTCGACATAACCAAGTGCACTTTAGGGTCCTACTGTGGAATAAATGAGTATGAGTACGAGTAATTCCCTAGAAATGACCCGCGGAACCCCTTATTACGTCCCTGTGCACTACCAGCCCTTTATTTGATGCCAAAAAGTTTTACATTTATTGACTGAGCCTCTCCTTCCACCTGATAATGGAATAAACCCGCAGGGCTAGCGACAGGTTTTGCAACAGGCATTATTCAGCAATGATTGCTGTCAAATGCCTGTTGCAACTCAACGCAAACGTATCTCGCGACAAGTTTTGCATCAGGTATTTGACAGTAACGATTGCTGTCAAATGTTAATTTTAAATTAGAGAACAGTAAGGAATTGACATTTGACAGCAATCGTTGCTGTCACATTTTTGTATTTGAGAACAGCAAGGCGAGCGCAGAGTTTTGGATTTTGATACACGGAAAGACGCTGCTGCCCATCTTCCGGAGGTATCCTTTAGCAGGCTCCTACTGCATCCACGGAGATGAGAGGAGGGGTAACATTCTACTGCCGGCACCCCAAGGCTATTTGAATTGCCGGAAATATAGAAAAGAGGCACACCTGTAATATACGTAACTCCAATCTGGAAAAAATGTGACATATGCCCTTTATATAGGGTTTCGTGCCCAAAGGGTAAAAACGGGGCCCTATGACTAAGACTCTGCTGTCCGTCTGTCTGTCTGTCACCAGGCTGTATCTCATGCTTCTATACCAAAAAATACTAAAAACATAAAAATATATAGGGGAAATATATAGCCGTGGGGTGCCGGCAGTAGAATGTTACCCCTCCTCTCCTACCCGTGGATGCAGTATGAGCCTGCTAAGGGACACCTCCGGAAGATGGGCAGCAGCGTCTATCCGTGTATCAACATCCCATACTGCGCTCACCAACCCGCCTGCCAAGCGTGGTGAGTATGGCAACTACCCCTCATGGAGATCCATGAGGGAGGCCTTAGTTCAGTAGTGGACGTTTTACGGCTGAAATGATGATGCCGTTTCTTGGTCGATTTTTATCGTTTTGATAATGGCAATAGGTAGACGCTAGAAATATAGCGAATATTTAGTTGTATATTCACTTTAAAAACAAATAATTAAATTAAATTAAATATTTGAGGGAAAAAATACTCCCATACAAAAAACGTGATTTCAACAAGTGGTTTTGCTAAACAATGGCACGGGAACTTCTTTCCCTCACTTAGATAAACATATTATCTGAAGCGAACGAATTCAATTAGGTACATATGTGCTTTATATTCAATTTAATTTAAATTAAATATATCTTTGTTCTTCTTTTGAAAATTGACTCTTGTATGTTTTTATTCATGCATTACGTAACCTTACAGATAAACAAAATCGTTACGTAAGTACCTAAACATAAAATAAAAAATAAAAAACAGGAAAAACACAGGTACACAGATCAAACTAAGTAATAGACACACATAAAATAAGAATAATTTCACATAACGTAAATAATAAAAGGGGTATACACAATAACAAACAACAGAACACATGATTACAAGGGAGAATGCAAGACCACACAATACTGGGTTGTTGTACATTTGCCACAAAGTAAATTCGTCACATTTTTGTAAACTCCATACATTGAAAGTAAATTCGTCACATGCATAAAAAATATGCACTATGTAGCGGTTAGCCCTATTGAATAAACACTTATTGACTTTGACTTTGAACCCCCTTCGTGCGCGAATTGACTCGCACTTGGCAGTTCTTTACTATCGCACACAGAGCAGTAAACAGCCTCCAACCCTGAAGACATGAATTGCAGATGAGGCACTTCGTCGATTGCTCTTATCTACAGGAGGTTGAGGATCCGGGAAATATATCTTGGAAACCGCAGGAATTGTATTAGCACCTACCTGCGTAACTTAAAGTATCAATACGTCAATACGTATCAATAATGCTGTATGAGCCGCTTGTTCAATGAATTAGCTGCTTCCAATAATCTAGATGTTTTTGATCCCAACATTAGCAGATTTAAGCGAGATGTATTTAAAACTTTATTATTAAATTTTGATAAGTAAATGTGTCATCTATCTCCAGTCGTAGGGTAATTTTATAATCATGCAACACTATTATTGTTATGTTCGCATACAATAGATTTTGAATCTAGATTTTAAGTTCATTGTTCTTTGTCATTTTAAGCTTATTCGATTGTAATCTGCTTTGTGAATTGTATTAATAAAATAAAAACGGCTTATTACAGGAAGATAGATAGATAAACTCTTTATTGTGTAAACCATACAGAAAAAATAAAAACAAAAATAACTAAAATTAACTTAAACTACAAAAACAACAGAAATACACAATGGGCGGTCTTATCGCTTAGAGCGATTTCTATAGGAATAATATTATATATTTCTATATAATAGGAAGCGCGAATCGGAAATTTTTAAATTAAAAAAACGACTTATTGTATTTATTTTTAATTATTGCATCATTTACAGGTTTGTATTAGGTCTAAGCGATCAATCAATCAATCATTTATTTAAAATCTTTACAAAGTATAACGTATTAAGCGTAATTTTCATTACCTACATATTAGGTAATAAATATACTTGAACCCAGTTAGGGCGCTGCAAATTTGAGTTCAATTTATGTTTTCGTGCGATTTAATTATTAGACCTATAACCGAGTGTGGTATCAAATGAAAGGGCCCCGACAGACTCATCTTACACATGATGTGTAGATTCCAAAACTGAGAGAACACATAAAAAAAATCTTTACGGGATCGAATCAGAAATGAGGAGATACGTATAAGAACTCAGGTCACCGACATAGCCAAGTGGATTAGCACGTTGAAGAGGCAATGGGCTGGCCAAGGCTGAAAACTTCTCGAGTGGGGGCTATAGACCGGCAATTTTTTTTTTCCGAAATGACAATACATGTTGTTGACCGCAGATGGCCATGACAACGTTACCGGACTATGGCGAGCGCAGAGGGCGCCGCAAAAGTTAGGTTGGGGCAACAAGAACAAGGGCACCACTTAGGTTCGAACCACGGCTTGGACTGTTGCCGGATTTTTGTGTATAATGATGGTTAACGTCCAGGTTCAAAACTGCACCTTAAGACGGAAGAGTGTATTGTTCGGCCCCGCCGGCAGGACCGGTTATTGAATGTGTGCCTAGCAGCTAATGTGGGATGGGTTGACGTCACCTCCGGGTTAGCGGCGGTGAGCTCGTCAACGGGCAAGCCGAGAACGTGTCTCGGTCGACGGAGGAAAGACAGACCGGCAAGCGCAGCGTAGGACGTCCACCAAGATGACGACCTGGTGAAGACCGCAGGTTGACGGTGGATGCAGATCGTTTCCAACCGCAATAACTGAATCCACGAGGAAGGCCTATGTCCAGCAGCGGACGTCCTACGGCTGAAATGATGATGCTGAAAAGTTACTTGAAACAGCAGAACAAAGCACTCCGCTTGAAAACTGGTTGCAAAGTAAACTTCAATTGTTACGAGTACTCACTTTGTGGCGCCTTGTAAACAGCTGTATTTAGTTGCGGCTTCAATATTTGCGAAGCGCTTTATAACGCCTTTACTCTCGGAGAACGGAATACATTAAAGTAGGAGAGGAGATGTTGGAAATGTAATTACAAAAGAAAATCGCTGAAAAACGATTCAAAGTGTAAAAAGTAAGGCCTTTACATTTCTTATTAACTTGCTGTCCCCGCGAACTTTGAACCGCCCTACTACTACTCTACTACGAGTACAACACTACAGACTACCCTACTCATAATTTCAGCCGTAAAACGTCCACTACTGAACACAGGCCTCCCTCATGATCTCCATAGAAGTTGCCATTCTCACCACGCTTAATTAATGCAATAAACGGCAGCATGGGATGATGATACACGGTAAGACGCTGCTGCTCATCTTCCGGAGGTATCCCTTCATCATTCATTTCGGCCGTCAAACCCACTATTGAACACAGGCCTCGCTCATGATCTCCATGAGGGGTAGCTGCCATACTCACCACGCTTGGCAGGCAGGTTGGCGAGCGCAGCATGCAATGTTGATACACGGTAAGACGCTGCTGCCCATCTTCCGGAGGTATCCCTTAGCAAGCTCTAACTGCATCCACGGGCATGAGAGGAGGGGTAACATTCTACTGCCGGCACCAAACGGCATATAGCAAATCGCTGAGAAACAATTCAAAGTAATAAATCGGCTAAGTGCGAGTCGGCCTCGCGCACGAAGGGTTCCGTTACATTATTGGCAAATTAACTTAAATGTTCTATAAATATTTCAAACGTCTAACTGTTGCCGTTATATCGAGCAAATAACGGGGTGTTATATATAAGTTTCACGGCTATGTGTTTGTGTCTGTTTGTGGCACCGTATTGTTAAACGAGTGGACTGATTTGCATGCAGTTTTTTTTATTTAAAAGCAGGTTTTCCGGCGGTGGTTCTTAAACATATCCTATTCCTTTTCTTACGCGAAAATCGGTTAGAAAATTTACAAGATAGATAGATAGATAGATAGGTGAAAGACGGGATAAATAATCGAATACTTCCAAATATACCTACCCGAGTTTGGTATCCTGTGTAGAATGCAAAACTGAAAGTTATAGCCAAGCCATTCGTGAGATATGGGGGTTGAAAGTAGGGGTGAACAATCGAATATTTTCAAACATATCCAAGTGTGGTATCAAGTGACAGTGCATGACGTGTAGATTGCAAAACTGAGGATAAAAGTTACAAAAGAAGAGGTAATATCCGAGACTAAGTTAACCGCTTGTTTGATTTTGGTCAGTTTACTTACCAAGATTTTTTAGCCGTTGTTTCATTTTGGTAAGTAAACTGACAAGTGATTTAGTGTTCCACTAAAAAAATATATTATTGGTAAACTATAGTGTTTATCGACTTTTTGTTTGTTTTGGAGCCTTCTGAGTGAAGTTGAGAATGACAATAATAAATAAAATTTACGTCACCTAAGAAAAAATAATTTTATTAGAATTAATGGAATCAGGCGTTACTTTGCGGAAATCCATGACAATAAAATGCAATAAAAAGAATTTAGTTTTAATTTAATTAGAATAAATTAAATTAAAAAAAAATATTTATGCATAAAACATGGTAAAATCTTCATCTTCATTTCATAATGACATGTTACGAAACCTAAGTTCTGTTGAATCCGTTAGCTAAATAAAATAAAAATAAAAGCTTGCTCGAATACCTATTGTCAAAAGTCAAGAGTACGACTAGATTTAAATTAAATTATACAAACAGAATCTTTACCCTACAGTTCTCTTCAGAAGCTAATATAGCAGAAGCGAAGCAAACCCTATTATATCGCACTGCTATTTCTAAACATGCTAAATTGAAGTGTAGCTAAATATGATTTAAAGATACTCGTCCTGCGCTTCTGTCTAGTGATGGGCTGTTACATCGATATCTATAAAACTTATCGATGTTTTTGACATTGTAACATTCATCATCATTTTAGTCGTAAAATTTCCACTGATTTAACTGAAACGTACACAAAACGATTTCTTTTTCTCGTTTTTCCCACCGTCTGGGATATCTGGATAGGTACATACAACCATTTAGAGGTTGCGAAGATAAATTTTAAATTTACAGTTCCGTTTATACGACTTTCCTACGACTGAGATGATGACAATGGTAGCGATTCTGTCATTGCACTAACTAGCTAAAGCTGATTAAATTGACGTAAGACGAACTAAGATGACAAATAGCTATTCGGTTAGTGCCGTTCTAAAATGGTACAAAACGACCCAATTTTACGCTGACAGCTCTAAATTTAGAAACGTCATATGACTAATTAATATTTAGTTTTCAACATCAATATTTCAGCCGTAGGACGCCCGATGCTGGACCGCAATAACTGGAAATCCATGATCCCTCATGGATTTCCAGTTATTTCAGTTGGAAGCGACCTGCATCCACCGTCGACCTGCGGTCTTCACCAGGACGTCAGCTCATCTTGTTGGTGGACGTCCTTCTAATCCGCTTGGCTATGTTGGTGACCCGAGTTCTTCTACGTATCTCCTCATTTCTGATACGATCCCGTAAAGAAACCCCGAGCATAGCCCTCTCCATTGCTCGTTGAGCGACTCTGAGCTTATTCATGAGGCCAATCATGAATAACCACGTCTCGGGTCCATATGTCATCACTGGTAACACCCTCTGATTGTAGACTTTCGTCTTAAGGCACTGAGGAATTTTGGACGAAAAGACGTTCCATAGTTTCCCAAATGCTGGGAGACTCGGTTGAGGCCTTCGAGCATCGTGATAATTAGTTTTAGGAAGCGTAAAACTGAATCGACGCCAATGACGATATTTTAAACGTTAAAACTTTCGAGTAAAGTTTCGATAACTCCGTCCCATCCCTAGTGCGCCTTTGATGAGGCGGCTAAGTGAATTCCACTTTGATCTCGCGCGGAAATTGCCAGCCTTCCTCCCCGAACTAAGAGCAGCTTTGTCAGAGCAAATCAGTTGCTGGAGGACAATGACCCTTGTTACTTAGTACTTAGGTTTTATTTTAGCGTTGACTTTTTATGTTTTTATTAGATAGAGTAGGTATTATTTTAGCACTGAATTGAGTTGTATGTAAAGGAATACCTAGGGGTGCTGTTGAACACAGCGCCATCTGTGTTTCAACGGCTGCACTGCATTGCATATACCTTTTAATTTCCGATATCACATTACCTACATAATTAGATCAATCCAGTTAGATTCTTAATAACGTAGTTCGGACAGCCGCCGCTAGACAGCGCTGCTCCGAGGCTATACCGGGTGACAGGAAATTAGTGGCTATGGCTTTAAGGGGTAATAGTATGGGACAATTCCAGTCGATATTACTATGAGACCTACTTTCCTAAAGTTAACCCTTTCCAAGATATTCCTACTATAAAAAAAATACAAAAAAACTACTCTAAATCTTAAAATAGCTGTAATTCCTAAAAAATGGTTCCTTTGGTCCATTTTTTTTATTTTCTAACAAAGATATTCTAAATAAGGAATATGAATAGTCAAATCATCGTAGTTGTTGATTACCTTACCTTACCTTACGCGAAAATATTTAAACAAAAACAAAAAAATTAACAAGAATACGGTAAATGCCTCTAAAACGTCAATTTACTAAAAAAAGAGCGAGAAAAATTGTTTCGTATTTAATAATTAAAAACATCTACGTTTTATTACCTTTCAAATGAGGTATTAAAATCTAAAATCGGTTAAGAACCCACGAAGATATGATCAATGAAAAAATCCGGGTAGAGCCGAGAGAACAAAGGACTCTTGAGAACAAAAGGCTTGGACGACTCGGGCGCAGGAGTCGAGTGCCTTTTTTTTATGTTGTTAGGACTGTAGGTCTCATAGTAATATCGTCTGGAATTGTCTCATACTATCATCCCTTAAAGCCATAGCCACTAATTTCCTGGTCACCCTGTATAAGTGAGATTGGAGAACGGACCTCTTTCCTTATCCTGCAATTGTCATCTAGACACCTTGAATCGAATACTAATAAACCATTTTTTTCTGTTATAACTGGCTGTTTTCTCTTTCTGTATTTTCCAGGTGCCTAGGATATCTAAGTATGAGTTATTGTGCACTTTTACAGATATAAGATAAATATATGTATATGTAAACGGAACCTAGACCTAGATCCCAATTTCAGACATTTCATGTAGGAAATCCTAGGAAAACTAGCAAAAAGAGTTCAGCTGTGTTCTGTACCTCTTCTTTTACTCAGAACAAGACTTTTACATATAGCTTTGTTATCAAATTTAGAAACCGAAAATACAATGACTTCCCGCGCTTTTGACTCTCCAACCATAGATGCTCATACCACCCATAGACGTCCTTTTGTCTATGACATACCTACCATCATTATATTTATTAAGTACTAAAAAAATTAAGTTCTCCATTTTGGCTGTAAGTTAGTGCGTAAGTTTTGAACTGTATTTAATTAAGAGCTTTGGATTTTGTTTCATAAATAAAATAAATAAATTAAGGTATTCGCTGACTTTGACATTTGAATGTATTGCTAACACGAAACCTCGTCCTGGCGGGAGGCATCGATTTTGCAGTAACTACTTTGTTTCGTCATGCATCATGAAGGTTTTATTACGATTTGACGAGCTCTGTGGCGCAGCGGGCGAAGGTCCGCCTGCGACGCAAGGGGTTGCGGGTTCGATTCCCGCCTCGGGACAAATGTCTGTATGATCTGCAGATATTTGTTCAGGGTGTTCTGGGTGTTTTTCTATATATAATAAAAATATCTATCTATGTAGTATAATGTATTAAGTATATCAGTCATCTAGTACCCATAACACAAGCTCTGCTTAGCTTGGGGCTAGATGATGCTATGTGATTTGTCCAGCATTATTTATTTTTATTTTATTTTTTTTTATTTAAATCCTAAAGATACTATATTATATTCGTTACTTATATTTATACGGCTTAGGCTGTATATCCTGTAATGTTTCTAATCTACTGTGCGAATTAATAAATAAGTAAATAAAATAAAAATCGTCCAAGTGCGAGTCAGACTGGCGCACGAAGGGTTCCCTATCATCGTGTGTAAATATTATGTGAATATTTCAAACGTCTACCTGTTGTCGTTATAACCTTCGAGCTAATAAACGGCATTAAAATCAAGTTAATTATATGGGCACCCTCAAATATTTGTTTTATTTTAATTTAATTACCTTATTAACATACATATAACCGGGTATTTATCGCGTAAACTACCTTTATTATTTCCCGACGTTTCGCTTGGATTGCACCAAGCATGGTCCCGGGAAGACTGACGTGATGGAGGTACGTCAGCAAAGCGAAGGCGTTTGTTGAACTACCCTCACTTGATCTTCATAAAAAATATTAGAGCAGGTTCCCACAGGGACACACTACACTATGTATGTTAATAATGTGTTGTGATCGCGAAAGTTTAAAAAGGACAATTTAATTACTTATTTTCAAAGTGAATATTATCATCATCATCACCATCATCACAGCCACAGGACTACTAACTGTCCACATCCACTGCTGGACACAGGCCTCCCTCATGCATCTTTATGATGAGGGGAGTGTTGCCATACTCGCCACGCTTGGCAGGCGGGTTGGCGAGCGCAGTATGGGTTGTTGATACACGGAAGAACGCTGCTGCCCATCTTCCGGAGCTATCCCTTAGCAAGCTCTTACTGCATCCACGGGCAAGAGAGGAGGGGCAACATTCTACCTCTAAACAAACTCTAACAACATTCTAAAATGAATATACAACTAAATCAATTTATATAAAACTTTTCCGTTACTGACTGAGTGACTGACAGACAACGCGACAACGCACAGCCTAAACCACTGGACCTAGAGACTTGAAATTTGGCACACATATACATTGAGTATCCTAAAGGTGCACTAAGGAGGGATTTGTCGAAATTCCCACGGGAACGGGAACTACGCGGGTGAAACTGCGGGGTGCGGCTAGTATCCTATAAATATTTCAAACGTTGCCGTTATTGATACGGAGCAAAAAACCGCAAAAAATCACGTTTGTGATATGGTTTCCCCCATTAATATATATTTTATTCTGTTTTTAGTACCTATTTGTTGTTATAGCGGCAACAGACAAACTCTGTGAAAATTTCAACTGTCTAGCTATCACGGTTCATGAGATACAGCTTGGTGATAGAGAAACAGACAGACAGACGGACAGATAGACGGACAGTGGAGTCTTAGTAATAGGTTCCCGTTTTTACCCTTTGAATACGAAACCCTAAAAACAATACCCTTCCTTAGAAGTGGTGTAAAAAGGTACCTACGCGATAAAATCCTAAAATAACCATAAAAGTAAATTATGTTGTAATTTTACTCAATTTGGTTCACTTTCCTAACTGATGGTAAGATTTTTTCCGTTAGTATTGTTTCATCATCATCATCATCATTTCAGCCGTAGGACATCCACTGCTGAACAAAGGCCGAGTAGGTACTGATTATACATGGATATAAAAGCATAGAAGAGCCCTCACCGTACTGAGACCGCGCCGTTGTGTTTCCAAACGATATGAGTGAGCTCACTCATGCAAGAAAGAGAAAGTAGTGTTTGCAAATAATCTGGGAGAAAAAGAGATAACACTATTTTTTCTGCTGGATCCGTCCATGGTGATTTGGCAAAACAAACTTAATAAATGACAACTAATTTGACAGATGTAGCTTCAATAAGATGGCCGCTATCAACTGTCAAAGTTCGGAAGTCCTTACTGGAAGACCCTATATAATAATGTTACTTCTTTTGTTTTCTACCTGTTTTTGTTTATTACTTTATATATAGTCTTTATATATAAAGTTCAAAGTCCTGACTGACTGACTGACTGATATATCAACGCACAGCCTAAGCCACTGGACCTAAAGACTTGAAATTTGGCACACATATACCTTGAGTATCCTAGAGGTGTACTAAGAAGGGATTTTTCGAAATTCCCACGGGATAGGGAATAAATAGGATTTATATTTCCGAATCAAAGTGGCTCTGCGTGAAAAAGGCGATTTCCACGCGGACGAAGTCGCGGGCAAAGCTGGTTTATCATATTTTTTGTGGATGTATGTTTTGTGATTCGTGCGTGTGGTAAATAAATGTTTTTCTTCTTCTTGTTCTATATGTAGGTATATTAATTTCATAACCTCATTTCACGTTGAAGCAAGCACCATTGACCACTCAGCTTCAAGCTAAAACGGGCACAAAGGTAGTACAAGCGCAGATTACAGAACCTACTCGTGAGTACAAGACTGCCTTCATACGTTCTCAAGACTATAATGCCTTTAACAACGTAATGACTAAGTCGCTGGCGAATGGTTGCTGGTGGCAGAAATTGTCGAACAAACGACAAAAAGCTGGGTAAAGTGGGTGTCGGGCCACCCGCTGTGTAGGGATCCGTCGTGGGATGTCGGCATTTCGTACAATTGACCCTTAAAAAAATAATTTTGAAATTCCATACATTGATACTCAGTTTGTACACTCCATCTTTAAGATTGAAATTTGCACAGAAAAATATGCAGTTCTTGGCAGAAGTGTTACGCGTTTTAAATAGTTTGTTGAACTAATAATATTCATCATCATCATGATCATATTCCTTTCCGTAGTTGGATAGGTGGGATCGGCTCAGAAAAGTTTGGTTTTGGTCAGTTTACTTACCAAGATTTTTTAGTCGTTGTTTGGTTTTGCTAAGTAAACTGACCAGTGATTTAGCGCTGATTCAGCGTTCCACTTAAACAATTGTTATTGTTAAACTATAGTGTTTATCGACTTTTTGTTTGTTTTGGAGCCTTCTGAGTAAAGTTGACAATGACAATAACAAATAAAATTTACGTCGCCCAAGAAAAATTAATTTAATTCGATTAAATCATGGTAGGCAATTCTCTTATTGTCGTCGGTAATATGATTAATATTATGGTAAAAAATAATGTATAAGTAAGTATTTATGAAGTAATTTAGCAATTTTTTGATAGGATTCAAAAATTTACTACATCTCTAAGATCACCGGAAGTTTAACTTTGTTATTTATAAAATCATTTCAATATATGTCATTATTCCTTATAAATTACTAGCCGCAGTTTCACCCGCATAATTCCCGTTCCCGTGGGAATTCCGAAAAATCCCTTCTTAGTGCACTTTTAGGATACTCAAGGTATATGTGTGCCAAATTTCAAATCTCTAGGTCCAGTGGTTTAGGCTGTGCGTTGTCTGTCAGTCACTCAGTAACTCAGTCAGTAACGGAAGTTTTATATATATTGATTACTAATTAATAAGTAACAATTGGCCGAGGCCGTGGGGTGCCGGCTGTAGAATCTTACCCCTCCTCTCATGCCCGTGGATGCAGTAAGAGCCTGCTTGGGGATACCTCCGGAAGATGGGCAGCAGCGTGTTTCCGTGTAGACCGTGTAGTATGGCAACTACCCCTCATGGAGATCCACGAGGGAGGCTTGTGTTCAGTAGTGAACGTTTCACGGCTGAAATGATGCAGTAACAATTAAAAATTAGTTAAATTAATACAGATATCCTTACAAACGGAACCACAAAATTAAAGAATTCTTTCGTTAAAAGCAAGGACCCTTCGCTATTCAGCTGTGACCTCAAATTACGAGCATAAAGTTGGGGTACAAAGAGCTTCATACGTTCACACAAGACTGTTACAATGCTCTTAAACCTTTTTCAGTGTAACGACATTAAGTCGCAGTAAGTAAGATTGGTCGCTGGTAGCAGATTTTTCAGGTTAGGTGCCAGTTTATTATTCAGTATTTTTTTTAAATAAACATAATAAAATATCATTTCAGTCATAAAACGTCCACTGATGAATACAGGCCTCCCTCATGGATCTCCAAAAGGGGTAGTTGCCATTCTCACCACGCTTGGCAGGCGGGTTGGTGAGCGCAGTATGGGATGTTGATACACGGATAGACGCTGCTGCCCATCTTCCGGAGGTGTCCCTTAGCAGGCTCTTACTGCATCCACGGGTAGGAGAGGAGGGGTAACATTCTACTGCCGGCACCCCACGGCATAATATACATGTATCACATTTATGTATATGTGATACACGTATATTATATATATATATATATATATATATATGTTGTATAGGAGTATACATATATTAATTTTCAATTATATTTTATCTTTAGTTTTAGCAAAAGATGCTATATTAATAAAACACGCCACACCATATTTCTGCACGCCCAGGATGACTGGCAGAGAATGCTTTAGCATTAAGTCCTCCTTACACAATTGTTATGTGTTAAAGTGTTAAATAAATAATACGGCTTTCACCACGTATGTACCTAACTTATTATCATCTTGCTGACGTTTCGTTAACTATTTAGAGGACCTTCTTCATGAGGACCGTGGCCGCCTCCGAGGGCCGCGAGACGAGAACTCATAAGTTAGGTACGTGGTGTGTCTGTGTGTGACTCCGTTTTCCGCATTTAGACTCGTAGTTGGTCCATTATGCGTGAGGTGTCTGGCTAGCGTAGCCAGCCCAACTCCGACCAGAAGCGCAGAATCTTCCTGGGATCTTCACAGGCTTCACGGAGTGACCTCGGTTGTTTGAGGATTTGTTGTCTTTGTGCTGTTACTCCCAGCATTCTAGGACTACGTGGGCAGCTGATTCGACCTCCTTCAGACATCCTCTGCAGAGGGGGCTGTCTGTGGCTCCGATGTTGAAGAGGTGTTTGTTAAGGGTGCAGTGGCCCGTTAGTGTCCCCACCACTGTCCTTAGGTCCGTTCTTTGTAGTTGTAGTAGACGTCGTGGGAGCCTTGGTGATAGCGTTGGAAGCACTGTTCTTGCTTGTCGGCAGTCTGGCAGGCCTGTCCAGCGAGGTACGTGGTGAAAGCCGTTTTATAATTTTATTAAAGTCGTCCCCACGCGCGGACGGGCATTCAATCCCATGATGATGATTTTCTTAAAAATCGAAACGTGTCGGAATAATCTTCGACGTTACAATACTACGTGAGTAATTCCCGTTTTTACAAAATGAATAGTTATATCTCACGTTAATATTGAAAGTGAAATATTCATCGAAAATTCATAGATAATTGATTCCGCCGATACTCGCCCACCACGAGAGCTGTCATGCCCACGCAGTCAAGGGCTCTCGGAATCAAATCAAGCAGATGCGTTTATCCAACTGGGGAATATAATAATTATGCTATTATTGTAGTCATAGTCATATTCATTTATTGCAAGCATGTTGAGTTACAAGGTCTTAAAATAATATAGGAGTATCAAACATGCGCCCTGTTAGGGCACAGCAAAATTGGTATAGTAAGTACCAAGCACTTAATACTATACTTTGGTGAATCTAATTCAACTTACAAAGGTAGTACATTATTATGCCAGTAAAAATCTTACTACGTGAAACAAAACATAAACACTAAATAAAATAACAGAACTATTTATCATACGAACATTTTCTTAACCTAAAAATTAGTGAGATCATTAGAAATCCTTAGAATAATTTTTAAGTACTAGTATTGCCTAAAACTGTAAGAACTCTTGCAGAGAATAAAAACTATGTTGTATTTAAAACTTTTTTAAGAGTGATTTAAATGTATTTATGTTGTTTTCATTTTTTATATTTTGGGGTTTTATACTTTAAGCATTTAACACATGCTTTAACGGTGAAAGAAACATCGTGAGGAAACCCGCGGCTTAGTTAGCTTCAGACGTATTGACCTGTTCTTTACTCTGAATAATAGCTGACTAAGCTGAGAGGATGGTATATAGGTGCTGGGCAAGCCTCATCCATCTAACTATGTCCCAGGCACTGCAGCGTCCCGTACAGCATGATTACCAGTTGCTGATGCTGTATAAATCATCTATAATAGATGCAAAGGCCTTACTTTTTTTAAGGCGGCAGATTTTAGGGAACGGCTACACTATTTATTTTTAGGGTATCGTAGTAAAACAAGAAACCATTATAGTTTCGTTTTGTCTGTCTGTCCGTACGTCTGTCACCGGCTTGGCGAAGATACTATTAGTCCTGAAAGCTGTAATTTTGCATGAACATAAAAAATGATTCCCACGGGATAGGGAATAAATGGGATTTATATTTTCGAATCAAAGTGGCTCTGCGTAAAAATGGGATTCTAATTCTAATTCTAATTCTAGGGGGGGGTTACCAGATCTGCACCGACGTCCCGCATTGGGGTGTATTGTGCATTGTCCCCCGAGGTGCTGCCTCGACCCTAACCTAACCAGCCCAACTCCTTGAAATACCGGAGAAGGACCCGGGGTCGCCGGCAGCATTCCATGAGCATCCCCGAAGGGTATGCAAATGTTGTGGAAGAAGAAGGGCATGACTCCATGAGCTCCTGCAGTCCTGTCTCTATTCTAGTCTGTCTTGTGGCACCACAGTGCAGTAGCACGTGCTCCACGGTTTCTTCCTCTACAAGACACCCGCGACATAGTCCACTGTCTGTGGCACCCGTCTTGAGAAGATGGTGATTGAGATCACAGTGTCCCGTGATGACGCCCACCATCATCCGTAGGTCTTGTCTTGTCATCTTAAGCAAGGTATTGGTTATCTTTCTGTTTTTCCCTGGGAGCATTTGTTTTGTATGCTTGCAGTCTGATCTGCGGTCCCAAATTTTTTGGTGCTCTTTATCAGAGTATGTTTTAAGTCTGGTTTTTATCTCTGCGGTCGGGGGATTGCAGAGGCCGATATCGTCGGAGTTTGGAGTGAGACTAGCTCCTTCCTTTGCCAACGCATCGGCCTTGATGTTCCCTATGCATGATCCATGACTTTTTGTCCATTTGACTTTGACTGTGTGCTTTTGTGCTAGTTTTTGAAGAGCACTATGGCATTCTGCAACGGATTTGGACCTGGTGTCTGGTCTACCGAGTGCATTCGTAAGTGCTGCGCTATCTGTTATGAAGATGAGCGTCGTTTGTTTGGCATTGTCTTTGCTTGCAAGGTCTATGTAAGCGGACATCTCTTTTGTCGCTTGCAGAAGCCCAAGCGTTTCCGCTTGGAAGGCTGTAGTCGTACCATTAAGAGGCTGCGCTCTAGACAGTCCGATTTCCGGACAGTGGAAGCCGCAGCCTGCACTTGTTTTGCATTTTGCCCCGTCTGTATATATATGATACAAGTAGGGAGATATTGTCTCTTCCGTGTCGTCTTGACTGGTCACATGGTACCCTTTGTTATTTAGGTATGTCGTGGCTATTCTATCAGTGCCATTTAAGGCTTCCGGTATAATTTTTATAGCCTTTTCCAGTATTTTGCAGTGGTTTGTAACCCTTGCATTTCCTTTCCATTGGTTTGTAGACTTTATTCTTAATGCGGCCGACATTGCTTCCTGCTGTATGTGCACATGAAGCGGCGTCAGACCAAGAATTATGTCTAGTGCTGCTGATGGTGTGGATTTTGTACATCCACATATTAGTGAACACGCAAGCCTTTGAACCTGTTGCAGCTTGTTTATTACCGTGACTAGGTTTGTTCTTGGCCACCACACTACTGCTCCATAGGTGAGCACTGGTCGTACCATTACTGTGTACATCCATAGGCAGAGCTTTGGTTTGAGGCCCCAGTCCTGTCCGACGGCTCGTGTACACTGCCATAATACATTTGTGGCTTTTGTGGTTACGTGGTCGAGCTGCTTGCTCCATAGGAGTTTGCTGTCTAACCAAATTCCGAGATATTTGACCTCTTTACTGAGTGTCAGTTTTGTTCCAAACAGGGATGGGAGTTCTAGATTAGGGATTTTATTCTTCCTGGTGAAGAGTACTAATTCCGTTTTGTTGGGGTTTACAGATAAGCTGTGTTTTTGGCACCAAGCTTCCACAATTCGGAGCGCCTTCTGCATCTTCTCACATAGAGTCGATTCAAAGAGCCCCGATATCATGATTGCTAGGTCATCGGCGTAGCCTATCGTGAGGATGCCGTCTTTGTTTAGGGAGTCAAGGAGTTCATTGGCTACTAGCACCCACAGAAGGGGTGATAGCACACCGCCTTGTGGGCAGCCTTTAGTGACCAGACATCGTTTAGTTTCGGAACACTCTGTTTGTGCTGATCGATTTTTTAGCATTTGAGTTATCCACTCGCTTAGACTTTCGTTGACTCCTTTGTCCCTAAGGCCTTTTTCAATGCTCGGGAAGGTAGTTTTGTCGAATGCTCCTTCGATGTCTATGAACGTTACTAGACATGATTGTTTGCTTTCTATTGCACCCTCGATCTTGTGGACCACATGATGGAGTGCGGTCTCTGTCGATTTACCTGATTGGTAGGCGTGCTGATTATGATTTACCGGGTTTTCGACTAATGGCCCACTGCGTATGTACCTGTCGCATAGTCTTTCCACGGTCTTTAGTAGGAAGGAGCTCAGGCTGATTGGTCTGAACGATTTTGGTTGGGTGTAGTCAGACTTTCCCGGTTTTGGGAGAAAAACTACCTTTACTTCTCTCCATGCGTGTGGAATGTATTTCCAGGCGATGCAGCTTCTAAAAATAGCTGCTAGCATGGCCTCAATTTTTTGAAGGTTCCACTGTAGAAGTGCCGGAAAAATATCGTCGGTTCCAGCGGATTTATATGGCTGAAAGGTTCTTATTGCCCACTCCAACGCCTCTTCTGAGACTATGGAGTAGGCCAGATCCCAGTCCTCTTTTTGGGGGGTGTGTCCGTCGTGGGTCTCCCAATTTATATTTGTACTCAGAGTGCATTCTGGGAAGTGCGTTGTCAGCAGAAGTTCGAATTGTTCGCGTTCTGATGTTGTGTAAGAGCCATCAGGTTTCTTTAGAGAGCCTAATATTATTTTTGTGTCTTTTGAAAGTATTTTGCCAAGACGAGCCGTTTCGCTTTGTGTGGCGATGGAGCTGCTGTACTTTCTCCAGCAGCTGTTACGGCTACGTCTTATTTCATGTTTGAGTTTTTGTCTTGCTATTCTGTAGTCGGTCCAGTCGCTTTCGGTATTTGTGTTCATCGCTCTGTTAAAGTGATGACGTACTTTCTTTCTTATTTTGGTGAGATTGCTATTCCACCACTTGTCTTTACGATGTGCAATCTTATTGCCTTCTACTATAAGTGGACACGATTTTTCGTAGCTGGTTTTTAAATTGTAGACCAGAGACGTGAGTGTCTTTTCTACTTCTTCTGGCGATAGTTTGTCCGTGGGTTCTATAACCGGAGTCTCACTTAATGCCAGGTCTAGAGTTTCTCTGAAGAGAGAGGTGTTTGTCCTCTTTGGGTTTCTGTATGTGCGGGGTTTGATTTCCCCCGCTTTTAGATTGAATCTGATTCTCCTATGGTCAGAGCAAGATACCTCATGAGTGGCAACGTGCCAGTTGTTTACGTGTTCAGCAATAGCGTTTGAGGCTATAGTGATGTCTACTATTGTTCGAGCCCAGGATGTTACAAAAGTGGGCTCAGAACCTCTGTTTAAAATGTTTAGGTTATGTCTCAGCACGAAGTCAAGAAGGTCTTTGCCTCTTTCGTTCGTGTCCAGACAGCCCCAGACTGTGCTGTGAGCGTTAGCGTCGCAGCCCAATATACATTCTATTTTGTGTGTTTTACAGTGTAGAAGTAACTCCTCTAGTTCCTGAGGAGGTGCCTCTGTACCGCCGTCCATGTATACCGAAGCTATGATGATGTTGTTAAGATTACTTCCTAGTCCGGTTTCTATTTTGACTACGGTGAGATCATCTGTGGAAAGGTGATTTACCAGTGATGCCTTGAGTGTTTTCGGTACGTAGATAAGTGTACGTGTTCTATTTTGCACTTGAGGAATAAAAACATTGCCCTGGAGAGCGTCAAAACTTACTTTTCCTTTGGCGACGTAGGGTTCCTGGACCAGTGCTATAGTGTTTGGTTGCTCTTCAAGGGTTCTTCTAAGGGTGGCGAACCCAGTGACGCTGTGTTGGATGTTGGCTTGTATAAAGTGAATTCTACTATCCTGTTTATGCCTATCAGTTTCTGTCTCAGTTGATCCAGAAGGGGCTGATGTTGAGTTTAGTCGGTTGTCTTGTGGTCTCTTATGGAGCATCATTTTGACATGAAAGGGGGTGACGAGTTCGTTTTGTGGGGATGAGGATGGTCGTCCTACTGTCGGGGTTGAGATTGAGCAGTCTCAGTATGCGCAGACCCATCCACCCCTGCGGTGGTCTCTGGCGACTTGAGATTGAGGCTTGAGATGCCCCCCTCGTCACTCAGAAGTAGGTCTATCTCATACTGAGACAGCTCACCTGTCATCGTCTGTAAGTCGCTGTCGGTGTCGATTCCCGTAGCAGCGCTCGTGCCGGGTTCATCGCAGCCAGAGTGGCTGGATTTCTCCGCTGCGGGCGCTACTGTGGGAGTCCTAACATCCCCAGCTCTCGGCCTACGAATGTTAACGTAGACTGTTCCAAACTTGTAAACAAGTCTACATCCGTTTTTATTGAGGCTCTCCAATTCGTCCGCCGGGATCCCGAAGACCACGACGTTGTTCGTCATGATACCGTCCACGGTAGCCCGGTGTGCGAAGATCGGCCACTTGGATATGTCCAGGTTCAACTTTTTGTTGAAAAAGGACAGGAAGCTCCTGATAGATTCCCCGTCGCCTTCGTAGTCCGGGATTAATACTACCCCCTTGTGGTAACGAGGCAACATATGTTCGGCCACTACCCTGTATCCCTCGGAACCGGGCCACAAGCCAGGAGTGCTCTCTGCCGAGGATGTCAGCCATGACAGCGAGAACTCATCTCTGGCTTCCATCCTCAGACCTCCATGGGCTAACCTGGGCAGCCCCATGAAGATTGGCGCTTCGCTTTCTGGGTTGTGGGCATTTACGTGGTAGTAGTCCATCATATGCTGCTCGAGTTTAAGTCGGAGTGAGGTGGCGCGAAGGGCATCCATATGTATGCCTGACCTGTCTAAGATCACCACCCTAAGGTGAGATCTGACCGTTCCGGCATAAGACATATTACCCTCCGCGCCACCGCGTTCAATGTTGAGGTCGTTGTCGTCACGCGATGCACCAGTCGACGTCGACGCTCCCTCGTTTAGACGCACCTTCTTGTCCATCGCTGCGGACGAAGGTGAAACGAGGTCTGAGCTTCTTTGTCGTTTGGCGCTCCGCGTGTTGTCACTTGTCGTCGTCTCAGTCGTTCCCTGGATGGTTTTTGGGCCAGCGCTGGTGTCCTCGGACGGGCGACCTCCAACCGCGGTAGAATCCTTGTTGGGATTCGCGCGGTCTGTGTCAGCCGGGTCGTTGGCACCAGGTCTGTTCCTACTGACCTCCTCAGGTACCACCATTTTTGTTTTCATTTTCGTGGCTTGGTGTGTCGTGCCGGCGGAGACAGTGGTGGGGCGCGATATAATCGCCCCGAGTGCCGGCGCGATTTCCGACACTCGCGGCGGGTACACCACGACACCTGACTCTATCCCTCGGCATTCTTTGACCAGCGCCACGTTGAGTTTACGACGCTCCCGTCTTATTTGGTTCAGGCTTTTGCAGCCTAACGACGAAACCTTACCTGAGGCCAAGGTACCAACATGCGCTGTGAGCGCTGTGGTTCCTTGACCTCCGCCAACATCCAGGTCGTTGCCGGTGTTCTTCGCCGCCGCCTTCTTCAGCTTCCTTGCCGCGTTCCTCTTCCAATTCTTTCCTCTATGCACTGGCCCAGGGGAGTCGCACACCCGAGGAGAGGAGGTTGAGGGCGCGGCTGCTGCCTCAGTTCCCGTCCCAGTAGCAGTTGCGGAAGGCGGGGCCTGGGGTCCCACCCCGCCGTCGCCTTCGGTAGCCAACTTGACACCCTCCTGCCCGGATGCAGGGGGGCGCCGGGTGCTGGCCGGGTCGCATGGCATAACTACTGTCTGTTTCTCTGTGTTCATATTTGTTTATTTAAAAAGATTCTGTGGACAAATCAGGGTTAGAGGGGCCCGAGAGCTCTAGTAGATGTCCTTGCCCATGGGACATCCCCCCTACTTTTATGGCGCTGGTGAAAAGAAGCAGTTGCAAAAGCGTTAAGCATATGCCGAAAGCGTTGACCCCTCCTTCATCCCTCCATACGCCAACGGTGCAGGGTCACCGGCGGGGGCGGCAGGCGGGCAGGTGAGGGGGAAGAGGGGGCACCTGGGTCCGGCATTTCGATGTATTTATCGTCGTGCCAGACGCCAAAACCGCCCCCTCCCTCCCCCTCGCTACCCACCTCTCCCCCCCCTAGAGGACAGCTATCCGCCGATCTGGTTTGTTGATGGCGGACCCTCAGGAAGCCTCTCGTCCTGAAGTGTTCGTCTGGAGGTTTCAGTTACGTCTATTTCTGAGGGAACTAGACCAATAACAGGGGGCAACCACGAGAAGGCTTACCAAGCAGACTTACCTTAGGGGATCTCCACGACCGTTGCGCTCCTCCCTTCGGTCATTCGCACCGCTACCCGTCTATAGGAGACAGGTAGGGCAGGTTTGTATCTGTGCTAGGCAAGCGGCTAAACTAGTGAGGCTAGAAAGCAAAGCGGACAAGCTAGGCGATGCAACTATTAAAGCAAGGACACAAACCCCCCCCCCAAAATGGGATTTCCACGCGGACGAAGTCGCGGGCAAAAGCTAGTATTAAGTTAAATAGTGTTATATCAAGGGATATCAGCCAACTTAAGAGAATAAAAGCTACAACGAACCACATGATGTCCTTTCCGACGAGATAGGGAACGCAAATCTTATCAAAAAAAAATTCCATATACAATTTGTTTCTCCAAATTTTGATTTTTTGTTTGGATAGAAACCTAGATATAGTGCACAAGATACCTATTACATCAAAAGTTTCATAGAAAGATCTATTACGACGCCACACCCACGTACGAGAGGTTGTATGAAAAGTAAGTTGGATTGGCCCCTCTTAAAGGTACGTTTGTGTACACAAAGTTAAATTCTCTGGGTCACATGGGAGTCACGAGTTGAATTTCCACGCAGATAGTATAAGTAGAATGTAAGTAATTTGAGCATAATAAGCAGATATGCTGGCGTGCAGTGCCGGCTGTAAACAGTTGCCCTAGATGCAGTAAGAATCTGCCAAGGGCTACCTCGGGAAGATGGGCAGCAGCGTCTTTCCGTGTTTCAACATCCCATACTGCGCTCACCAACCCGCCTGCCAAGCGTGGTGAGTATGGCAACTACCCCTCATGGAGATCCATGAGGGAGGCCTGTGTTCATCAGTGGACGTTTTATGGCTGAAATGATGATGATGATGATAGATAGGCACGTTGTTTTCTAATAAACCTAAAATATGGAGCTCACAAGCGAAAAAAGCAAGTTTGGGAATACTTAATCCCATTTTGCTGTCATTGTCAAATTGTGACTGAAATACAACTAACGCCATCTATAAGGTTCGAGGAAACTATTTTTGAAGTTTTTACTTCAATGAAAACGCATCATTGTGTTATACCACACAAAAGGCCATAAAAGAAGAAGTAGCTAGTGACTGTACCGAATCTCCCCCATGAAAGTCGACGAACCGTGCAGAGATAACGACTGAGCTGATTTAGATACCTACCTACATGTTGGTTAACATGACTGTAGCAATCTTAGGGAGTAGGTCAATTAAAAGCTTCAGAACGGAACAGAATCAGGTTATATAATTTATTACATAAAATATGTACGAAATGATATAACCTGATTCTGTTCCATTAGGAGCCATTTGTAAATTAACTAGCTTATGCCCGCCCTTGTACCAGGATAATGTATCCTATGTGTAAATGTAGCCTATGTGTTAATCCTGGTCAACATTTGTTATGTATATTTAATATTTAGCCCACTGTCCCACTGCAGGGCAAAGGCCTCCATTCGCTTCTTCCACTCTTCGCGACTTAAGGATGAACGAGTCGCCCATCTTTCCATACAAACGTGGAAGGGTAACTACTCCACTGTTTGACGTTAACCATCCAACACTAAGGTTTATATCAATTTATCTCGTCTTAATCTATGTTTCTATACACCCCAAACCGTAAAAAAGTATTTATTTCAAAAATACAAGCTTCTAAACTTTCGTATTTCAACACTGATAGCCAGCATGCAGGTTGTTAGTGCAGCATGCATACCCAAACCCACACGACGACACGTGTTTCGCCTCTCCGCGAGGCATCTTCAGGTGAGACGCCGAGGTGTTGACTGGTCGGCGGCTGGAACGAAAGAGCACTAACAACCTAGTTCTCCTTGCATGTGCATAATTAGCGGGCGGGAGAGTGGCTCATGCATCTCAGCATTAGCGGAATTAAAACTAGATATTTTCATTGCATTTTATTGTCATGGGTTTCCGCAAAGTAACGCCTGATTTTATTAATTAAAATTGGTTGAATTATAATAACGGTACGGAACTCTGCGTTCGCGAGTCCGACTTGCACTTATCGATATTATTCATTTATTCTCTCTCTCTCTCCCGCAGTACCGATCATCCCGGAATTCCTGTACGACATCCGGCATCCGGATGCGCCCCTCTCCATGTCTCTGGACGAGCCCCCCACCCCCCCGCCGACCCCCTACTGCCCCTGCCTCGAGAAGAACATCACAAGCGTGCCGGATAACATCACTCATGGTATGTAGCCAGTTTTTAACCTCCGACCAAAAAAGAGGGGTGGTAATAAGTTTGACCGCTATGTGTGTTTATCTGTGGAACCGAAGTGCACCGATTTGGTTGCAGCTTTTTTATTTAAAAGCAGGTTTTCCGGCGGTGGTTCTAAAAGATGTTTTATCAAAATCAGATAAGAGGTTCAGAAGATATGAGGGGTGAAAGAGCGCATAATTACTCAAATCAAATTCAAATTCAAATTATTTTATTATTATTCACAAAAATACATTGATCATAGCAGTAATCGAAACCTCCTTTTAAGTATTAATACCTATACAGGTATAAATACTTAAAAGGAGGCTTAGCATAAAGCGAGTTGAAGCTTAGAAGTGGGGGATCGTGACGTCATAACTCTGTACCGAGGCACGCCGGTACCAGCGTATGACTTCACGCGACATTTCCATGCTTCTAAGCTTCAACTCGCAATAAGCACGTATTGTTGCATTAATTTGAAAAAGCCATTGATATAAATCGTTAGAAACGCCCTCACCGTACTGAGACCGCACGCGCCGTTGTGTTTCCAAACGAGAGTGAGCTCACTCATGCAAGAAAGAGAAAGTAGTGTTTGCAAATAATGTGGGAGCAAAAGAGATAACACTATTTTTTCGGGAGTTTTTCGTGTAAGGGCTCATCTAACGCCTGGAAGAGATCGCTCATAGCGATAAGGCCGCCCTTTGTACTCCTGTGTTGTTTTTTACATTATTTCTAAATTGTTTATGTTCTTTTAATGTGGTGTGCAATAAAGAGTTTTCTATCTATCTATCTAACGATTTATATCAATGGAAAAAGCAAGCATAAAAGCATTAATTTTGTATTATCTACTGACGGACGAAAAAGAACTTTGATTTTTCATATTCTGTACATAAAAATTCTGATTGTCAAGCATTATTTATTTACGCCGTGGAGCGCCGGCAGTAGAATGTTGGCCCTCCTCTCATGTCCATGGATGCTGTAAGAGCCTGCTAAGGGATACCTCAGAAAGATGGGCAGCAGCGTCTTTCCATATATCAACATCCCATACTGCGCTCGCCAACCTGCCTGCCAAGCGTGGTGAGTATGTCAGCTACCCCTCATGGAGACCCATGAGGGAGGCTTTTGTTCCTTAGTGGACGTTTTATGGCTGAAATGATGATGATGATGATTTATTTATTTATTCATCATCATTTCAGCCATAAAACGACCACTGAAGAACACAGGCCTCCCTCATGGATCTCCATGAGGTGTAGTTGCCATACTCACCACGCTTGGCAGGCGGGTTGGCGAGCGCAGTACGGGATGTTGATACACGGATAGACGCTGCTGCCCATCTACCGGAGGTATCCCTTAGCAGGCTCTTACTGCATCCACGGGCATGAGAGGAGGGGTATCATTCTACTGCCGGCACCCCACGGCGCTTATTTATTTATTACGTTACAGTAAACATCACAGCCCAGAAGGAAGCCCGCCACCAGGAGTTGATCCACGAGACCGTCGCTGTGGGAGTGATGTTCGCGAGCAAGGCGCTGGTGCAACTGCTGGCTAACCCATTCGTAGGACCACTAACACACAAGTAGGTTCTTACTCCTGCACTCAAGGAAGTTCTTAATCTAACTTACATACCATACATTGTTACTCTTGTCACAGATAATGTAATACCTCTTGTACACATGTGAGTGCTTACAACCCATTCGTAGGACCACTTACACACAAGTAGGTTCTTACTCCTACACTCAAGGAAGTTCTTAATCTAACGTACATACCATACATTGTTACTCTTGTCGCAGATAATATAATACCTCTTGTAGACATGTGAGTTTTTACAACCTCTTCGTAGGACCCCATACACACACTTGTGTAAGTTCGTGTGTACTTACTTGAGTAAGTATGTAAGTAGGTACTTACTATTACATAGGTACCATAAGTTTTACTCTTGTACACAAGTGAGTTCTTACCACTCTCTCGTAGGACCACTTACACACAAGTAGGTTCTTACTCCTACACTCAAGGAAGTTCTTAATCTAACGTACATACCATACATTGTTACTCTTGTCACAGATAATATAATACCACTTACACACAAGTAGGTTCTTACTCCTGCACTCAAGGAAGTTCTTAATCTAACTTACATACCATACATTCATACTCTTGTCACAGATAATATAATACCACTTACACACAAGTAGGTTCTTACTCCTACACTCAAGGAAGTTCTTAATCTAACGTACATACCATACATTGTTACTCTTGTCACAGATAATATAATACCACTTACACACAAGTAGGTTCTTACTCCTACACTCAAGGAAGTTCTTAATCTAACGTACATACCATACATTCATACTCTTGTCACAGATAATATAATACCACTTACACACAAGTAGGTTCTTACTCCTACACTCAAGGAAGTTCTTAATCTAACGTACATACCATACATTGTTACTCTTGTCACAGATAATATAATACCACTTACACACAAGTAGGTTCTTACTCCTACACTCAAGGAAGTTCTTAATCTAACGTACATACCATACATTGTTACTCTTGTCATAAAATTTTGAACAAAGCCTCATTAGATCAAACGTCAAGATTAAAATCTAACTTTGTTTTATAGAATCGGATACAGCATCCCTATGTTCACCGGCTTCATCTTGATGTTCCTGTCGACTTTGAGTAAGTACCTACACCACGATAAATAAGGCCTATAACATCTATTATAGATGATTTATACAGTGTCAGCTGGTATTCACTGTACGGGACGCTGCTGTGCCTGGGACATTGTTTAAGGCTCAACAAGTCGCGGAGGCAAAGTCGTCAGTGGGCGCGGCCTAAATGTATGCTATCTCACCTGACATAGTATACCCGCGCGTATTTTTGAAATAAATACTTTTTTTTACGGTTTGGGGTGTATACAAACATAGATTATGACGAGATAAATTGATATAATCCTTAGTGTTGGATGGTTAACGTCAAACAGTGGAGTAGTTACCCTTCCACGTTTGTATGGAAAGATGGGCGACTCGTTCAGCCTTAATGGATTAAGCTTGCCCAGTACCTATCAGCTTAGTCGGCTGTCAGTGTAAAGTACGAAGCTGACTAAGCAGCGATGTTTTCCATCACCGTTAGAGCACAATATTATATGTGCACATTACATTTGTATAACGAAAATGTCTATTAGTACCTACTCGGCCGCTATTGAACCCACAACATTCGGATTGAAAGTCGGGGTACATACCACTCAGCGAACACAACTGAGTGGTATGTACCCTGAACGAAGTTGGTCTCATATAAATTTGGAAACAAAATCCATAAGTACCTAAGGGTAGGAAAACAGGGGTTGATTGATTGTTCACTAATGATTGTAGGGTATGACATATAACTTTACATATAACTTGACGAGCTCTGTGGCGCAGCGGGCGAAGGTCCGCCTGCGACGCAAGGGGTTGCGGGTTCGATTCCCGCCTCGGGACAAATGTCTGTACGATCTGCAGATATTTGTTCAGGGTGTTCTGGGTGTTTTTCTATATATAATAAAAATATCTATCTATGTAGTATAATGTACCTATTAAGTATATCAGTCATCTAGTACCCATAACACAAGCTCTGCTTAGCTTGGGGCTAGATGATGCTGTGTGATTTGTCCAGCAGTAAGTGGTCCGATTTTGATAATCCTTTTATATCATTACAAAGCCGAAAGTTTGTTTGTATAGATGTATGGATGTTTGTTACCTCTTCACGCAAAAACTAGCTACGGATTAAGCTAAAATTATGCACACTTATAGATGTCAACCAGGAATAACACAATGGCTACTTTTTATCCTGGCACATAGCATGCGAGGCGGCGGGCACAAGCTAGTTATTTAAATATATGATTTATAAGGAGAGGCCTCGGATCTCCAACACAGGCTAGACTAGTTCAAGATCCTAAGGAATCAACAAAACAATTGTAATAATACGTGTCAGACAAATAAATGACTATGATTCATACCTTTTATGGACACCCGTCGGTACACTAAGCGCGCGGAGCGTTCAAACCTTATAGACACCCGTCGGTACACAAAGCGCGCGGAGCGTTCAAACCTTATGGACACCCGTCGGTACACTAAGCGCGCGGAGCGTTCAAACCTTATGGACACACGTCGGTACACTAAGCGCGCGGAGCGTTCAAACCTTATGGACACACGTCGGTACACTAAGCGCGCGGAGCGTTCAAACCTTATGGACACCCGTCGGTACACTAAGCGCGCGGAGCGTTCAAACCTTATGGACACCCGTCGGTATACTAAGCGCGCGGAGCGTTTAAACCTTATGGACACCCGTCGCTCCATAAAGCGCGTCGGGGACTAATGATAAATAGAATTTTGATTTTCATACCGTCATGTCTATTGTATGTTGTCTCCAGTCTTCGCCTTCGGTCGCTCGTACAGCGTGCTGTTCATTGCGCGCGCGCTTCAAGGCATCGGCTCCTCGTGCTCCTCCGTTTCAGGCATGGGTATGCTGGCGGAACGGTATCCGGACGATAAGGTAAATAAATGACTCAAAATGACGGGCGCAATGAAATCAACTCTCTTTATCTTAGTAATGTTTCATTCATTTGCATTTTTTTAATTTGGTAATGCTCTGTTCTGCTACATATGCAGTAAAATGTTCGTTTCCTCACAGATATAGCTACATCTAGACTTGTTTACTTTAGCTATTTCCATAGTATTATGTCTTATGGCATGGTGTTGTGGGGGTGCGCTGGAGCTAAACATATGAACACTGTATTTGTGCTGCTGAAGAGGGCTTCGTGCAATCTATAATATGGGCCCCAGAGAATCGATACGTGATAAATTTCAAGAAATTAATATAATCACAGTTCCCTGCATATATTTACGAAATTCTGCTGTATACCCACAAAAATATTGATAGTTTTCCTAAGAAAAGTGATTTGCACAATGTAAATAATAGAACTAATGATAAACTCGCGTTGCCTACTATTAGGCTACGTAAGGTCAATGTGTCTTTCAGAGGGCAGTTTACACGCTTCTACAATTAAACTCCTAAAGAAATGCAGCAATTTTCTATCAATAAGTTTAAAATGTCTATCAATAAGTTAAATATGCCGTGGGGTGCCGGCAGTAGAATGTTACCCCTCCTTTCATGCTCGTGGATGCAGTAAGAGCCTGCTAAGGGATACCTCTGGAAGATGGGCAGCAGCGTCTTTACGTGTAACAACATAACGCACTCTGCTCGCCAATCCGCCTGCCAAGCGTGGTGAGTATGGCAAAAACCCCTCATGATCAGTATCCGATCCATGAGGGAGGCCTTCGTCCAGCAGTGGACGTCTTACGACTGAGATGATGATGATGATAAAGTTTAAAAAAATAATAAAATGTAACCTTTACAATAAAGCTTACTATAAATAAAATTAATGATTTAGTCAACTCATCCCAGTGGGTTAAGTTGGAGCGGCCTCAGTTTACTAAAGAGCCAAAATATCTGATTATCTAGAAGACAAAAATGCTTGGAACTAAATTTGCTCCAACTCCGAAACAACTACCTATAAAACGAACTATTAAAAAGAACTGTGTTTTTTATATCTGTCGCTTCTTATCACAGTGCTGAAAACAGTGAAGCGAACAGATTTATTCATGTGCCTTATTTAACATAAGATAAAATAATATGTTTTTTAATGTAAGTTGACGTGTCTATGTTTTGTAATTGCAAACTATGGAAATAAATCAATGAGTTTGAGTTTGAAACCGCAGGTCGGCGTTGGATGCAGGCCGCTTCCAACCGCAGTACTTGGAGATCAATGAGGGAGGCCTTTGTCCAGCAGCGGACGTCCTACGGCTGATATGATGTTGATGAATTTGAAAAAGCAAAATATTATTATTATTATTTAGCCTCCACTGTCCCACTGCAGGGCAAAGGCCTCCCTACCCTTCTTCCACTCTTCGTGACTTAACGCTGTAACAGTCCACGTGCTCAGATGAGTGTTCAGCTCGTCCCGCCATCTCCTTCTCGGTCGTCCGCGCGGCCGACATGCGTTTGAGGTCCACTCTGTGGTTATTTTCGCCCAAAAATCGTCGGACATGCGGCATACGTGTCCGGCCCAGTTCCACTTTAGGCTTGCTGCTTTCTGACCAACATCAGCGATCTGGGTCTTGGAGCGCAATATGCTGTTCCGCACGCGGTCTGACAGCTTAATATCTAGGATACTGCGCTCCATAGCTCGCTGGCATACCCCGAGGGCAGACTTTTGATGATTTGTCAAAGACCAAGTCTGAGAGCCATATGTCAGGATGGGGAGAACACGTACGTCCATGAGTTTTCTTTTAAGGGATAGTGGAAGTTTGCCCTTCATCAGGTCTTTCATTGACCAAAAGCTCTTCCTAATATAAATATACTTGTCTAATATTTTTGCTTTATAAAACTGACGGACTTAATATAATTTTGATTTTCATAATCTCAGGAACGTGGCAACGCGATGGGCATCGCTCTGGGCGGGCTGGCCCTGGGCGTGCTGATCGGGCCGCCCTTCGGAGGACTGATGTACGAGTTCGTCGGGAAGACAGCGCCCTTCCTCATGTTGTCGGCCTTGGCTCTTGGAGATGGATGTAAGTGTATATCTCAGCAGAAGTAAAGCAGTAGAGTCGTCACGTTTTTGTGTTATCCCTAACATACGTGACGACTCGAACCGGATTTCAAGGAATCTTTTGCCGAAATTGTGCTGATGGAAAAGGTTCGAAGCTGCATTGCTCAATATCTTACCCTGCCTATAGTGGGTGCTTTAACAGCTATGTTAAGGAATCCATAACGACCAAAACAAGTAAAGTGGGCTGGTCTGAGGCGTACTGAGATGGAAGTAAGTGTAGCACCTCCAGATCAAAACAGAAAGCCTTAATTCACCGACCAAAGTACGTTACACTGATTATATTGAATCTATCAATAGTTTTTGGTCAGGTTATTCTCTGGCCTAGGCGTTCCCTAGGGTCTTCCACTCTGTCACGCACTAGTCTTCTCCGTCCTTTTGAAAGATCGTCTTCTCATCTCTTGGTTTGGTTTGACGGTTTAACGTCCCATAGTCACCTAGCGTCAAAAGACTGGCAGCTTCCTAAAGGTTCCTTTCAACCATCCAGTTTGTAGGTCTTTGTGTAAAGGAGAACAGGAGAAGGGCTGGCCCAGGGTGCTGATTGAGCCTTATTTTGGTGGGCTGAAGATCGAGTTTGTCGGGAAGAGTACGCCCTTCCTCATGCTGTCGGCCTTGGCTTATGGAGATGGATGTATGTAGCTAGCGTCATAGATATCTACATGAACAACAAATATTTGATATAGATATTTGTTCAGGGTGTTCTGGGTGTTTTTCTATATATAATAAAAATATCTATCTATGTAGTATAATATATTAAGTATATCAGTCATCTAGTACCCATAACACAAGCTCTGCTTAGCTTGGGGCTAGATGATGCTGTGTGATTTGTCCCGCATTATTTATTTATTTATTTAGTAACAAATCCGCTAACCTATGTATATCTAACCAGCGCTTGAAAGACACTCAAAAAGAATTCAATGCGTGTCTCGCCTCTCTACAAGGCAAGGTCAGGAGAAATCGGCTCCCGTTCGTCACGGAATACACTAGAAACAACAAAGACGCAGAGGTAGTTGTCCAATAACATACACCACCACCGCTACGTGTAGCCCCGGACGTGTTGTCTCTTCGACCGCCGAACAGAAAGCGTCATAGAAGCAGACTGGCTTCCTAAAGCTTTCATCCATCATTGCCAGCTCCCTCAAAGTTGCACCTTACCATCCAATCGTCACTTCTTTGGGGGAACTGGAGATTCTTTTGGAATTTTTAGGAATTTTTTTACTAACACACTGGTTTGACAGTTTCGTATTTATATTAAACTAGCTTTTGCCCGCGACTTCGTCCGCGTCGAAGTCATAAAACGTAAAATCCCCTTTTTCACGCAGAGCCACTTTGATTCGAAAATATAAATCCCATTTATTCCCTATCCCGTGAGAATTTCGAAAAATCCCTTCTTAGTGCACTTCTAGGATACTCAAGGTATAGGTATGTGTGGCAAATTTCAAGTCTTTAGGTCCAGTGGTTTAGGCTGTGCGTTGATATATCAGTCAGTCAGTCAGTGAGTCAGTCAGGACTTTGAATTTTATGTATACAGATTATCTCAAAATACACAGATTTCCTACACACTGCTATGCTCGGAGTTTCTCTACGGGATCGAATGAGGAGATAGTGAGAAGTTGCAATGGGTAGGTCATGTAGTTCGAAGAACAGATGGCCGATGGGGCTGAAAGGTTTTCGAATGGAGGCCGCGGACCGGCAAGCGCAGCGTAGGACGTCCACCTACTAGATTTATTTATTTATTTATTTATTATTAAACATACACAGATGGGCTAACAGCGTGCGCCAAAGCACCCATATATTAAATTGATTTATATGATACAAATATATACAATTATATACAATACAATAGATTGTATATAATTGTAGTTTTATATTTTGTATATTGAGATTGTATATTTTGTAAAAGTTAGATAGGCGGACGACCTGTCGGGTGACCTGTCGTTTTAGTAGCCGACCTGCAGACTTTACCAGGGTAAGGTCTGCAGGTCGGCTTTGTCCAGCAATGGACGTTCCACGACTGAGATGATGATGAAGAATTATAATATGTATGTTGTTTCCAGTACTACAGCTGATGATCCTGCAGCCGGCAGTGGTACGTCAGGAGTCAGAGCCGCCCTCTCTGAAGGCCCTGATCACGGATCCCTACATCCTGGTCGCCGCTGGTGAGATAGATATTCTTCTTCCTCTTGATTTATGATTTTATGATGTTATTATTATTTTTTTTATTTATTCTTTTTGGTGGGTGTTTTTCTATATTATAATAAAATATCTATCTACATATGTAGCATAATGTATTAGGTATATCAGTCATCTAGTACCCATAACACAAGCTCTGCTTAGCTTGGGGCTAGATGGTGCTGTGTGATTTGTCCAGCATTATTTATTTATTTTATTTATTTATCACAACTACAGAGTGGCGTTTAATATTTTGTCTATGGCGTGACACATCTCACTAGGCAGGTGATGTGCCAACGTTTTTGATTTCCGAATATACTTTAAAACAAGGAAATGGTTTATGAAAAAGGTAATTTCCTTGAAATGTTGTACATGTGTGGTTTAATACATATTATAAAAATTACAAACTATCGAATATTATTGTATAAGAACTGCAGAGCCAATATTGTAATATAACTAATGATTATTACCCATTAAACTTCTTTTTTAATTAAGTTTTTCTAATTAAGTTTTTAGGGTTCTGAACCAAAATGGTTATCTAATGCTACACTAATAATAAAGATAAAAGATTTGATTGTTTCTTTGTTTGTTTGTATGCATTGAATAGGCTCCAAAACTACTGGACCGATTTAAAAAATTCTTTCACCATTAGAAAGTTACATTATCCCCGAGTAACATAGGCAATATTTTATCCTCGTATTCCCACGAGAACGGGAACTATGCGGTGAAACCACGGAGTGCGGCTAGTATATTATAACTCTTAAAGAAACGTTAACATATCTTCCGCTATCGGTCCAAATTCTCCAACAAATGTAAAACTATACACAAATTATATTGCATGATGCCACGGATAGCTCTCAAACGGTCATTTTTGTTACTCGTATTATAAAAATAGTTAAAGATAAAAACTATAATGTATTAGAATTGTTTTTTATTTGTAATCTCATAAAATCATCGTCCACAGGAGCAATAACCTTCGCCAACGTGGGGATAGCGATGCTGGAGCCGAGTCTACCGATCTGGATGGCGGACACCATGGAAGCTCACCGCTGGCAGCAAGGAGTCGCCTTTCTACCGGCTAGCATCTGTTACTTGATCGGTTAGTATCAGCACCATCTCTTATGTTTTCGATAAACTATTTAGTATCCGGTGGGATCATTACTTTTTAGTAATGATCCCACCGAAATCGTAAACTGTTGATATGATTTTAATTTCCTTGAAATTTTCTACCTAAGTGTGGTTAAACACTATAAAAGTAGGAAAATAATAATAATAAATAAATAATGCTGGACAAATCACACAGCATCATCTAGCCTCAAGCTAAGCAGAACTTGTGTTATGGGTACTAGATGACTGATATACTTAATACTTTATACTACATAGATAGATATTTTATTATATATATAAAAACACCCAGAACACCCTGAACAAATATCTGCAGATCGTGCAGACATTTGTCCCGAGGCGGGAATCGAACCCGCAACCCCTTGCGTCGCAGGCGGACCTTCGCCCGCTGCGCCACAGAGCTCGTCAATAGCTGTCATTGTGTCATTTTATGCAGAAAGACTAAACAAGGATTTACTTTTTATTTTTACACTGCCGCTATGTAAATCATCCCTTACAGCTTGTTGTTGTCGATCGAGATATACCTATAGTACTTAGAGAATTGTCCTCAGAAGTTGTAGGTCAATGGTTTATACACATTCATGCATCTCACAGCCACACTACACACTTACTCTACACATTTGCTTACACTATGCGATTTTGTTCGTAGTTTAGTTTACATGTACCTATGTTATCTTGTTAATGTTTTTAGTTTGTTTGTGGCATCATATACCCTAATTTAGTAAGTGCTATTAATATAATGTAGACTCGATTTGGTTTATGAATAGTACATATTTTACAGTGTAATAAAAAACAAAATGTAACTGTGAGTTTTAGATATTATAAATAAAATAAATAAATAAAATGAAATCACAAACTATACTATTTAGTATGCTCATGGAATGCTGCCAGCGGCTCAGTGTCCTTCCCCGGTATTTTTAGGAGTTGTGCTGGCTAGGGTCGGGGTAGTTTCGCTGGGGAAAATGCACAATAAACCTTAATGCGGAACGTAATGTCAGTGCAAATTATGCTAATTGATTGGTTAGTATCAGCGCCATCTCTCATTGTTATGTTCAACGGGTTTTCTACTCACGTTAAATATTCGTTGAAATAAGGTATCCAACGTGTTCAGTTCCTCCTAGGGGAACTTTCCCAGTGCGACACGAGCGCGTGAGAGGGAAGGAGACGGTACCGCGTAAAAAAGCTCCTTTCCCTGACGAATGTTCCCCTGGGAGGAACTGAACACGTTGGATACCTAATTTCAACGAATAATTAACGTGCGTAGAAAACCCGTTTAACATAACAATGAATAGTTGTAACTCACGAGTCATTTGAAAGCCATCTCTCATGTTTTTGATTAACTATGTCCTCTCGCCATTGCACATTAGTTTGTTATTATTTTTCCTGCATTTGTGTTATTTTTAAGTTGGTGTGCTATAAAGTTGTTCATTCATTTATATCATTCATCCATTCATTCTCGCCTTTCCACCGGCCAGTATCTGTTACTTGTTAGTATCAGCGCCTTCATTTGCTATGTTTTTGTTAAACTATGTCTTGTATCACTTTCATGTAATCTGTTACTTGATTGGTTAGTATTAGAAATCTTCTTCAGAAAATATTTTTTTCCTAATGAGGGAAAGAACTTTGCGCGTTGGGGAGTCTGACTCCAGCTAATACAACTCCTTGAAATAATGGAAAATGACCGCTCCGTTGAAAGATTCACCATCGTCTATGGTAATGCAGATATAAGGAAAATCATGACCTTCTTCTCTTTCACTTATCCTGTGCATATTACAATATTGGTTTATCGGGTATTTATTGCGTTTACCTAACGTTTCAACCGGATTGCATCTGGTCGTGCTCGCTGTGCTTCTGTCCGCCAATCCGCGCAACGCATCCAGTTCTTTCCGCCATCTCCCTCTGGACTAAGTATCTAACCATCATGATTATTTGAATGATATGGAGTGTTGCTCGGTTCAACCACGATAAGAAATAATGTCATCTTGAGATATCCAAAGTTATTTATTATTTATTTATTTAAAGTATCTAATATCCTTGCGAACATTAAATTAAGCATAATAAGACAGGAATTGTAACAATGAATAGAAGTGAAAGAGTGAGGTTTCTTGTTCACTTCTTTCCCTCGCTTGGAAAAAAAAAACATCTGATATATTTTTATATTATCTGAAGAGAACGAATTCAATGTGCTTTCAATTTAAATGTGTCTTGTTCTTCTTATGTAAATTGACTATTCTAAGTAGCGTTTTGCTCTACTGAATAAACACTGACTTTGACATCTTATTTTTTCCAGGTACCAATCTATTCGGACCTCTCGGCCATAAGATGGGACGCTGGCTCGCAGCTTGCTCTGGACTCATCATTATCGGAATCTGTCTTATCCTGGTGAGTTCCATTATAGATGTTCTTCTTCTACAACCACCTGGCAACACCCGAGGATCATAATAGATGATTTATACAGCGTCAGCAACTGGTAATCATGCTGTACGGGACGCTGCAGTTCCTGGGACATTGTTAGATGGATAAGGCTTGCCTAGCACGTATAGGTGCTTCCTCTCATCTTAGGCAACTATTAATCAGAGAAAAGAACAGGTCAATACGTCTGAAGCTAACTAAGCCGCGGGTTTCTTCACGACGTTTCCTTCACCGTTAAAGCACGTGTTAAGTGTGCACATACACTTTTCAAGAAAGAAAAATCCATTGGTGCAAGTGGAAAGAACAACCTTTTAATAAAAATCCAGTAAATTTCAAGGTTTTCTCATTTCCATCAACCCCCTCATGATCTTAGAGATCCAAGAGACGTAGGAGGCTGAAATTACGAACAAAATAATATAATGTTATTGTTCTTCTCTCATTAGATCCCCATGGCCCGTAAAATGGAGCACCTTATAATCCCCAACGCTGGGCTGGGCTTCGCTATCGGCATGGTGGACTCCTCCATGATGCCGGAGCTAGGGTTCCTCGTGGACATCCGCCATGCTGCCGTCTACGGCTCTGTGTACGCTATTGGGGACACTGCCTTCTGTCTCGGTTACGCTGTTGGTAAGTGTTTCAGCCTCGAGCCCTTTATATCTATTCTAGATTACTTATCCAGCAACAACATTAACTATCTTATTTGTTATCATATGCGCTGCAGTTACATTATCTACTCATAAGTCGCTTAAGAAAATGAAATATAGAAAAGGCCCTAGAACGCAGCCTTATGGTACACCAAATTCCCAACACCAACTCAACAAGTAAGTAGCTTAGCTAAGTCAATGCATATCTAGAGTGTATCTGGAGGAAAATACAGGTAAATACATCTGGAGCTGACAACGCTACTGGTACCTGAGCTACACTATATTCAACCATACTCACTTTCCAACGCCTCCGTAACATCCATAATTTATTAGCTTATCTCAATGACTGTAACCAGAGGCAAGGACAGGTCCTTACGTCTAGTCGGAGCTGACTCAGCTGCTGGTTTGCCTTCGCCATCACCATGGTAGACTCCTTCAAGGAGCCGGAATTAGGATCTCCTGTGGATATCCGCCACGCCCCGTCGTCTTACCGTGTACGCTATATAGGATACTGTCTTCTGTCTCGGATACGCTGGTGGTATGTGTCTAAGCCTCGATTCCTTTTATACGAGTATTCCAGATTATAGTATTATAATTAATAGAATCAGGCGTTACTTTGCGGAAATACATATTATTATGACAATAAAATGCAATGAAAATATCTAGTTTTAATTCCGCTAATGCTGAGATGCATATGCACCGCCCTCCCGCCCGCTAATTATGCACATGCAGGGGGAACCAGGCTGTTAGTGCAACATGCATACCCAAACCCACACGACGACACGTGTTTCGCCTCTCCGCGAGGCATCTTTAGGTGAAACGCCGAGATGTTGACTGGTCGGCGGCTGGAACGAAAGTTCCAGCCGCATTAGCGGAATTAAAACTAGATATTTTCATTGCATTTTATTGTCATAATATATAGTATTAGTCATTATTAGGGTTCCGCACCCAAAGAATAAAAACGGGATCCTATTACTAAGACTTCGCTGTCCGTTTGTCCGTCTGTCTGTCTCCAGGCTGTATCTCATGAACCGTAATAGCTAGACGGTTGAAATTTTCACAGACGATGTATTTCTGTTGCCGCTATAACAACAGATACTAGGGCCTACCACACAACACATGTGATTTTTTTGCCGTTTTTTTAATCGATATTAACAACGGCAACATGTAGACGCTTGATATATTTACAAAATATTGAGTTGCGACGAGCTCTGTGGCGCAGCGGGCGAAGGTCCGCCTGCGACGCAAGGGGTTGCGGGTTCGATTCCCGCCTCGGAACAAATGTCTGTACGATCTGCAGATATTTGTTCAGGGTGTTCTGGGTGTTTTTCTATATATAATAAAAATATCTATCTATGTAGTATAATGTATTAAGTATATCAGTCATCTAGTACCCATAACACAAGCTCTGCTTAGCTTGGGGCTAGATGATGCTGTGTGATTTGTCCAGCATTATTTATTTTTATTTATTTATTAGTTGTATATTCACTTTAAATATAAATAATTTAGTTAAAATAAAAAATATATCAGAGGGCTCCCTACTTATAACGTGATTTTTAGCCGTTTTTTGTTCGGTATTAATAATGGCAGCAGGTAGCTTGAAATATTTACAGAATATTTAAGTTGTTTTGCCAAATAATGGTACGGAACCCTTCGTGCGCGAGTCCAACTCACGCTTGGGGGATTTTTTTTATTGCGTGCTATGTTATACTCTTCTTCAGTCTTTAATATTACCATTAAGAATATATCTTTAAAGAAAATAATTATATTAATAAGCTGCACAGTAAAATGAGTTTTCTCCTATTTAAATATTTTTTCTTTTGCGCTTCAGTTGTTTGATAGACTTGGAAGTATTACACATTTTTAACACCTTTATCGTTGTCCGTTAACATTTATGTTAGTTTTAGAACCGGTCTCAAAGGCCTCAACGGAAGACCAGCGCAGGTTATTCCGTAACCTGCATATGCTGAGTTGGGACCATTTTGCAGCTTTTAGTTTATTTTAAGGCTAAAATCCTCTTTGTGTGTTAGCTATTTACCTCTTGTTTGTATTGCCTTTTAAAGTGTATTCTGTTATGTACTTATGTGTTTCTAAGTTGCAAATAAACGTTTTTTGATTTGATTTGATTTGATTAAGGCCATCTTTCTCTTTAACCTCCCAGGCCCGGCCTTCTCCGGAGCCCTGATGAACAGCATCGGCTTCGAGTGGATGCTGGTGATAATCGCCATCATGAACTTTGCGTACGCGCCGATGCTGCTACTGCTGAGGTCTCCGCCTGCCACCAATGAGAAGCAGGTAAAAATAACTATAAAAATACGGGAATTTATCGCGTAATACCTTTGATTATTCCCGACGTTTCGACTGTGTTTCAACAATCATGGTCTCGGGTTGACTCGGGACCAAGATTGTTGTTGTTGTTATTATATTAAAATAAATGAATTGTGATCGCGAAAGTTCACGAAAAACTATTCAAAGGTTTTATTTTTAGTTAACACAATGGCATTTTAGTAAACCGGCAGGGTGATTACGAATCTCGCGACAGCTCTTGCAACAGGCAATTGACAGCAATATTGCTGTCAAATGTCAATTTTTCTTGCTGTTCTTTAATACAAAATTGACATTTGACAACAATATTGCTGTCAATTGCCTGTTGCAAAACCTGTCGCGAGATACGTAATCACCCTGCCGGTTGCCTCCGTGATTCTGCCTAGATCGGAAAGTGTGGAGGGAAGGGAGGCCTTTCTCTGGCAGTGGGATCCTGCGGACTTATTAGATTAGATTAGACGTGGGGTGCCGGCAGTACAGTGCCCCTCCTCTCTTGCCCACGGATGCAGTCAGAATCTGCCAAAGGATAGGTACCTCCGGAAGATGGGCAGCAGCGGCTTTCCGTGTATCAACATCTCGTACTGTGCTCGCCAACCCACTTGCCAAGCGTGGCGAGTATGGCAATAACCCCTCGTGACCTTGGGAGATCCATAAGTGAGGCCTATGTGGTCCAATCACTGAATCCTGAAAAATCGTAGAACAAAAGTTGTTCCTTAGGATGGTCATAATCATATTATAACACACTCTGTATTAGTATGAATAAGAATTAATAAGAATGTATAAGTATAATAAGAATTTGATGTTTTTGTACCTACTCAAGTGCATTACTTATTCTATTCAGAGCCTGATCGTCAGCGAGAAATCATCAGTTCGCTACGTGAGCTACCAAAACGAAGAGGAGGAATAAAACCGCCAAAACGACAACGCCATCTTGAAAACCACCATTTTATTTTTAATTTCAAACTTGGAAGTGGTAAGAATATTAGTGTAAAGAGGTTTGCTTAATAATGAGTGCCAATGTATCGTGCCGAATTTAGATTAGGTAATATTATATATAATGTATTATTATTCTTATTTGTGACCAAAATAACATTTAAAATATACCTTATACTGTAGTTGACAAAGTATATTTTTCTGCATATCCTCAACATATGACACTGTTTATGTATACCTGTTTCTTGACCAATTTTCGAGAAATATAACTTATCAACTTAATATATTTTATATTCCAATGTATAGTTATTATCAAGCTGTATTAAATAAATAAAATTGCCGTTTAGTCAGGGTGTGTGTAGAATTTTAGAATATTTACATTCTGTCTATACCTATCGATATATTTTGAGTATAATTATAACCAAATACATGTTATATCCTGTATTAAATATAAAAATATATTACCCTTCAAGTATATATTTATATAAATGGCTTTTGCGATCATTTTAGTCGTATAATTTGGCATATGTGACTTTGACAATATGTTTTATTGTATTTGCAATGTCTTAAGTCGTAGGACAATAAAATATGCCGTATTCATCGTATTTTAAGTCATTTGACAATATATCTAGCCGTTTGATAAATGACAATAAAATCACATGTTTTTTCTTGCACATTTTGGACAATTTTAACCTGTTTTGAGTATAGGACCAACATGTAGGATTTTTTTTATTAAACTTATATTATTATGATATTGTAAATAGATGTGCAATATAGATATATATTTCCTCATACTTATATAATATAGGTATAACGTGAAATATTGATTTAAGCGGTTGTTTTATATTGTTTTAGATTACGTAAGCATTTTGCAGTCACATATTTTTTGAAATCATCGATTATGAGTGAATATAGTACGTTACATAAACAAAGATAGATTATTAATATAATAATCTAAAATTAGGTATAGGGCTTTGACGCTATCATAGATTTTAATTTGTGACACACTTATCGTTATATTTTAAGGCTTCATTATAATTATTGTTAGACAGTTTTACATACTACCTATAGCAATAAACAATATTTTAGATTAAATAAAAACTTGAATCTCTTTTAACATGAAGATAACAGCTTAGTATTAGAAGTAGAATGTTTAAGTAGGAATTTCGATATTACTAGAATATAAGATTTCACATATCTTGCAATAGGAATAACTTTGGATAGTATTTCTTCATTTGTGTCTTTGTATTTCATAATTTTAATAATTATCTTTGTTTTAGCAGGCAATATTTTAATTTATTTATTATTTTATAAATAACTAAAACGAAAATTACTACGTTACAATTTAACAACAAACTTGGATTTATATTATTATTTAAATAAACTACCTACATTTATACTGTATACTTATTGTTTATTAAAAAAAGTTTGATTAGCACTACAAAGACACATAAGGACTCAATCTTGTATGGCTGCGAGATTTTCCATTTTGAATGTTGAAAAATATCCACGTAATTCATCAAATCTAGTTTTATTACACCGATTTTCTACCTTAAATTAATATTTTTACAATTTTTCTATTTGCAATATCTTTTTAACTACTAACTTTTATAAATTAGACCTTAAATTAAACTTTTTAAAATAAAATCTTGATGTTCAATACTATCAGAATATTTCACGTAATCTTCCAAAAATGAAATTCAACTAAATTGTTCTAGTAATGTTAGCTTTCGCGTGATAATGCATTATTAATGTAGGTATTACTTATAATCAGTCATAATTGATGATTTTAATGTCTTTAATTATTATGTTGTGAACATATCATAACAGTTAGATATATTCAATAGCTGGGTTCGGGTCCTCAAAAATGTATTTTAATCATTAATGTATTTTTTATTATCAGTATTAGACCAGTTTATTAATTTAGTATAATTATATTAAATGATATTTGTAGTATAACAAACTATCAAGGTAGTTTTATCAAGAAGAGCTGAAAGTGTATCCTAGTAATAATTTGAAATATGTAATATACAACGTAATATACCTACGTCTTCGAATATAATAATATATTTTAATCGTACATAGTAGTGGATAATC
Organism: Pasiphila rectangulata; assembly: GCA_963082625.1. Taxonomy (NCBI): domain Eukaryota; kingdom Metazoa; phylum Arthropoda; class Insecta; order Lepidoptera; family Geometridae; genus Pasiphila; species Pasiphila rectangulata. The sequence goes on along the minus strand of OY720264.1, from coordinate 7,889,430 downwards.
GCCAATGCTTACAATACTTATGTGTTAGATATAACAAATTTGAATGTTCAATAAAATATTTCATGTAATAGTTATATTAATTTTATATTTATCATTTGAAAAAGTATTTTTAGTATTTTATTTATAATTTTTATAATATTTTTTTATTCATAATTGTATAAAAAATAATTTTATTACGGAATAATGAATTTCTCAAATTATATTGTTTTTTTTTTGTTATAGAATAAGTTAAAATCAAATACTTATCTCAGACAATCGTATATATCACTATAAATGTATAACTAAGTATAATATTAAATGTGATAGTCATCTAGTGATATTTTGAAGCTTGTAGTTACATAAAACTGCTGCCTAATAATAGTGCTTTTAAATTAAGTACTATTGATATAGTATAACCGAACAATTGTGTTTTTTTATGATCCTGGTTGTATTTTTAATTTAATTTAAAATATAGTATAGTTTTATAATTTTTTTGTGTTATTAATTTGATTATTATTTTCATTAATGCTTGTATTTTTGTATATTTTAAAATATAATATATTTACATTGTTAAGTAATAATCAGTTTTGATGATGATGAATCAGTTTTAGTAATAAGAAAAAGTTAATCATATTAGGCATGTTAATCCTGCCCTGAAAAACCCTATAAGGTATTATTAACTTAAATCTAGTTTATGTTTTAGATATTATAAGTAAAATGTGTTATTATAATATTGTTTTAAATACGTTATAACTTGTTGATTTAATAAAATGTGGGTGTATGAACTAAATATCTTTTTTTATTAATATATATATTATATACCAGCGTACCGCGCACAAAAATTTAGTAGACTGTGTAGAGTGATAGTGGAACGTTCACTCCCTTCGCCGCTAAAGCACGTGTTAAATGCGCACGTAATTTTTTCAAGAAAGATTATATCCGTTGGCACACGTCCGGTACCGAACCTACGACCTTAGGTTTGAAAGTCAATATGTTCATTTATTTGTTCAACCAGTTGAACATATTGGATACATTTTCCCCAATTTGTTCGACTGAAACTTGCAATATGTTCCATCAGAGAATTTTTATTAACAAAACAGGGTTAAATAAAAAAAACTATTTCCACCATGAATTTTAAAACAGACAACGTCTACAAATGATAGTCATCATTTCAGCCATAAAACGTCCACTGATGAACACAGGCCTCCCTCATGGATCTCCATGAGGGGTAGTTGCCATACTCACCACGCTTGGCAGGCGGGTTGGTGAGCGCAGTATGGGATGTTGATACACGGATAGACGCTGCTGCCCATCTTCCGGAGGTATCCCTTATCAGGCTTTTACTGCATCCATGGGCATGAGAGGAGGGGTATCATTCTACTGCCGGCACCCCACGGCATACAAAAAAACAAATGATAGTAAATGACAAAAATGTAAAAAAATATAGTAATTGTCAGAAATGACAGTAAATGTCAAAAATGAATTAATATTTTTAAAACTATAAACGAGTTAGACCGGCATAACAGCGCATGGGTCGAATTGACGGCGGATCGGGATGCATGGAGAGTTGGAGGGGAGGCCTTTGCCCAGCAGTGGGACACTTATGGCTAATTGTAATTGTAAAACTATAAACAGAGGGCTATTTGTTATCTATGTTATTCAATACAAAATTCAAAAAAATTCAGTGCGGCCGCATGGATCATGTTGACGCGTCACGAATTAGAAAATTAAACAACACAATTAATAGAATAAAGCACATAATTGAACCTGTTCACTTCAGATGACACGCGAGTTTTATTATTAAGTATAATCTATAGACACACACAATCAAATTAAAGTTTCATATCGAAAAAAAGTAAGGCCTTTGCATCTATTATGATTTATACAGCGTCAGCGACTGGTAATCATGTACGGGACGCTGCAGTGCCTGGGACATTGTTAGATGGATTAGGCTTGCCCAGCACCTATACCATCCTCTCAGCTTAGTCAGGTGTTAGTCAGAGGAAAGAACAGGTATGTATTGACTTGTTAATATAAATAATTATTAAGTAGTTAGTATAATAAGCCGCGGGTTTCCTCACGATGTTTCCTTCACCGTTAAGCACGGTGATATCTAAATAAACAACATATTTAGCAACAAATCCGCAAAAAAAATTACACCCATTTTCATGACTAAATCCCTTATCACTGATAACACACTATCACTCCAAATCAATCAATATCTACTGTTATCAAATGTACTGATAACGCGAAATACTTTTAGTATGTTGCCGGTTCAAATAGTGGTCAGTATATTATTCTGTGCAAATAATAGACAACCAAATATTTTTGGAGGATATTCATTTAGAATTCTTCCGAAGAACAGATTGTGCGTGATTGTGTGAAAATCTAAATAAAATAATTAGTGCGTGGTGTGGCTATTTAAAACGTATCATTATGCGTCTTGCCGTATGTTGCCGCAGTAGAATGTTGCCCCTCTTCTCATGCCCGTGGATGCAGTAAGAGCCTGCTAACTCTCCACGCTTGGCAGGCGGGTTGGCGAGCGCAGTACGGGATGTTGAAGCAATGGAAGACGCTGCTGCCCATCTTCCGGAGGTATCTCTTGGCAGATTCTTACTGCATCCAAGAGAGGAGAGGCGACATTTTTTGCCGGCACCTATTATTAACAAGCATTGGTACGGGGGTACCAGAAAAGGGGGCGAAGGCCTCAAAAGGCCACCAAAGGTCAAAAATGGCATTTTTTGGGTTCTTGGACGTTTTCGGCCATTTGAAGATTTTTTTTTGGTGATCTTTTGAGGTCACGATAACTTTATATTCTAAAAATAGTTTTTAATTCTAAAAACAGTTTTGAGTTGTTTTGTTGTAACCAATGTATTTCGATTTATATACCTACCTAATAATACCTCATATTGAACCAGGTGACAACTCTGTGTCTAGTTAAACCTAACATAGGCTTTAAGGCACTTCTAACCGAAATGTAATGTTGTTTTTAACGAATAAATAATTCTATTCTATTCTACTCCGGTCCCTGTGACCTTAGGACCTCTCATTAAGATGGTGCTAACAAAAAAGGTTTCATGTAAACACCATCAGTTAACGTGTTCGGTTGTAATCGCCAAATACACAGACAGACAGACAGACAGCGCTATGCATAATAATTAGTAAGTATACTTAACTTAATTGTAAACTCGGCCTATGCCCAGCAGTGGGATCCGATTGGCTATTTAGATAGATAGAATTGTAATGTAATGAAATATATTTTTAAATAAAAAAACATACATACATATGTACATATAATCACGCCTTTTTCCCGTAGGGGTAGGCAGAGACCACTTCTTTCCACTTGCTACGATCCTTACATACTTGTTTCGCTTCGTCCACTTTCATTATTCCCTTCATACATGCTCTTCGGTTTAGGGTACTCTTGACCTGGCCTTTTTTCAAGACGTCCCCGATTTGGTCTTGAAACGTCCGCCTAGGTCTACCCCTTCCAACACTTTCATTCACTCTCGCCTTATACACTTTTTTCGTCAGTCGTTCTTCATTCAGAAACCCTATAAATAAATATTATCAAGCAGCTCACTATCCTCATTACAATTTTTTGAGATTATGATTACTTTAAGCCCTAATTCCACTGACACCCTTCACTCACAATCGCAAGTGTCGCTGGTTCATAAATAAAATCGGCCAAGAGCGAGTCAGACTCGCGCACGAAGTGTTCCGTACCTTTATTCAATCAAAATCAGTATTCAGTATTTTTCAGTATTCAGTTGTTTATTGCTGTCCATTGTAAACATAGGTCTTAAACATAAGTAAATAGTACAGAATGGAACCCTGATGGGCACTGCAATCTAAATCATGTTTGGGAGCCCCTATAAATACCCATTTATTATGTTAATAGTTATAATTTAAACAAAATTGATATAACAAAAACACCTAATTATATGTAATGCGATAACTTTTCTAAGTAGGTACTTAAGTTTTATAATAATTATGAGAAGGTACCTATTATAAGAGTTGTCAATACCAACTTGCCCAGTGGGTAGGTACCTGGGTAATAAAAATTTGTCCCACAGGCTGATTACGTATCTCGCGACAGGTTTGCAACAGGCCTTAATCTCGCGAGTAACGCTGTCCAATGTCAATTCGTGAATTAAACTGACGAACATACAATAAGCACCAAAATAGACGTTCGATAGCGATGATTCACGAGATTCGCGCCTGTTGCAAGCCTGTCGCTACATACGTGTACGGGGGCCGTTTTACGTGCTGTTTGAGATCAAATGTTAATAATTACTTATAGATTGAATTGGTTCATTACATGGATAAGACCATCGAAGACATACCTCCCCAATAGAGGAGAAATGTCATAAGAATTCCAAAACATCAATGCTTTCCACTAATGCAATGGCAACTATCTCTCGCCTTTGACAGCACAGCGCCAACAGCCGACCTTCAAGCCGACCTGTGTACTTTTTCATTTTTGGCAGAATAGTTGTTGTCTTGTCTTTTTATTTTATGGCTTTTTGTGTTTGGTTTTACACAATTCCGCCAGTGTCAAGTTAATTTATAAATTCTTATGTTATTTGGCTGGCCGTGTTGGCGGCCATTTTCGTCCACTGGGATGTGTCCTTGATGGATATGGCGTAGTGTATTTTGTAAAAAGGCGCGGCGAATAGGCTCTATGGATTATCTATGACTAATGCCCTACATACTTCTTTAATCTTTATTGTACACACAGCAAACTTAACTAAATGAAATTTCAAAGGCTAGCTTATCCCTAAAATTAGTTTTCTTCCAGCAAACTTTTGAGGATAGAGAAAGCTGATACGTGTACTCAAAACAAAAGGAACGATGTAGATGTAATTTATAAAGATAATTAAATATAATACATAACTCCTAACTACTCAAATAATACAAATGAATAAATATAGGTATACACATAGTTTTACATGCTGTTTGAGCTCTAATGTTAATAATTACAAAGGTCTATCTGCAATAAAAAAAAAGTAAATACCTATAGATTATAAATTATTACTAAAAGAACATCGACTAATAATGACATTCATCATCACCATAATATCAGCGATAATTAAGGAGGCCTGACTTCAGTAGTGGACGTTTTACGGCTGAGATGATGATGAAGATGATGATAATGATAATGATAATATCAGCTCGGTGACACCCACTGCTGGGTATAGACCGCCTCTTCAGCACGCCAACGTAAACGGTCCTGTACAAGTCTCATCCACTGTCGTCCGGCAACCCTATCAACATTATCATCATCGGCCTATATTATTCCACTGCTGGACATAGGCCTCCCCAAATCTGCGCCATTTCACCCTGTCTTCAGCAATGGCAACCCTATAAGGTACCTACAATAATTAACCGTGCCGTGGGGTGCGGGCAGTAGAATGTTACAAAGTCAAAGTCAATAAGTGTCTTGTCTTTTTATATTATGGCTTTTTGTGCTTGGTTTTACACAATTCCACCAGTGCCAAGTTTATAAATTCTTATGTTGTTTGGCTGGCCATGTTGGCGGCCATTTTAATTTTCAAACGAAGTCAATAAGTGTTTATTCAATAGAGCAAAAAGCTACATAGAATAGTCAATTTACAAAAGAAGAACAACACAGATTTAAATTGAATAAAGCACATAATTGAATTCGTTCGCTTCAGATAACTTTTTTTTCAAGTGTGGAAAGAAGCGAACATCCTCACTCGTTCACTCTATTCATTGTTACAATATTTATTGATGAAATTGTGATGAATAATTAACAGTTTACGCACCCTACCACTAAATCAAGTAGGGATTAATTAATCTATTGAACATTCATCAGCCAATAACAACGCTGCGATAGTCGAAATTGAAAGATACATTATCAAGAGATAATACAATGACTTTTTAATGGAAGTTGGACACAGCCGACTGTTGAAGTACATTCTACCGGAATTCAAGTAAGTTCTTATCTCTATTTTATTTATGAATCATCATCATATAAGCCGTAGGACGTCCACTGCTGGACAAAGGCCTCCCTCATTGATCTCCAGGTACTGCGGTTGGAAGCGGCCTGCATGCAACGCCGAATAGCGGTTCTTACCAAGTCGTCTGCCCATCTTGTAGGTCGCTCGTGGCCTCCGTTCGAGAACTTTGCGGCCCCATCTGCCATCTGTTCTGCGAGCTACATGGCCTGCCCATTGACACTTCAACGTACCAATCCGCCTGGCTATGTCGGTGACCCGAGTTCAATGTATTTCCTCATTTCTGATTCGATCCCGTATAGAAACTCCGAGCATAGCCCTCTGCATAGCTCGTTGAGCGACTCTTAGCTTATTTATAAGGCCAATAGTGAAGGAGCACGTCTCGGTTCCATATGTCATTTAAAGAATAGAAAAGAGTATATATTGAGTGTATTATATTATCTGTGATATTGGTGCATGTAGAAAATATTGTATATTTTGTCTTCTTTTTTATGCTTTGTGCTGTAATTTGAACCAAATATATATATTGTATATTATATAACACATATAGTTTATATATTATATAATATATATATTTGGTTCAAATTCCAGCACAAAGCATTAAACAGAAGACAAAATATACAATATTTTCTACATGCACCATGATTTTATTTATTTATTTATGAATGTTTCGCCATGAAGGCCCCTTGGCTTGGAGGTCCCCTAGGCCTAGGCCTTGTGGGCCTAGGAGCTAATCCGGGCCTGCCCACATATGGCAAAATATAACAATAACAATAGAAATATTTAAAACCTATAAACGTTAAAGTTAAGAAGAAAAATACATGGTAATACAACCAGAAATATTATAAAATATAATATCATCATCATATCAGCCATAAAATGTCTACTGATGAACACAGGCCTCCCTCATGGATCTCCATGAGGGGTAGTTGCCATACTCACCACGCTTGGCAGGCGGGTTGGTGAGCGCAGTATGGGATGTTAATACACGGATAGACGCTGCTGCCCATCTTCCGGAGGTATCCCTTAGCAGGCTCTTACTGCATCCATGGGCATGAGAGGAGGTGTATCATTCTACTGCCGGCACCCCACGGCGGAAGTAAAATATAATATGCTTCTTCAATATAAAACGAAAAAATATTTTTGACTCAAGTTTAAATGAGGAATAAGAGCTATTTCACCGTAACACAGATAATATAACTAGCACGAGGGAAGATGGTATGTATGTATGTCTGAAAACTCATGGTGGATTTTTAATACCTACTACTGTTTTAGGGTTCTGGTACGGACCCTATTACTTAGACTCCGCTGTCCGTCCGTCTGTCTGTCTGTCTGTCTGTCTGCCACCAGGCTGTATCTCATGAACCGTGATAGTTGACATTTTCACAGATGATGTATTTCTTTGAAATTTAAATTAAAAATTCATTTATTCAGATAAGACATTTCTGTTGCCACTTTAACAACAAATACTAAAAACAGAATAAAATATTTTTTAAAGGGGGCTCAAAAGGGTTTTTTTGCCCTTTTTTGCTCGATATTTTTAACGGCAGACGCATGAAATATTTACAGAGAATCCCTTAGCAGGCTCTTACTACATCCACGAGCATGAGAGGAGGAGTAACATTCTACTGCCAGCACCCCACGACAAGGAATGTTTATTTGCCATGAAATTACAAAACTTCACTTAGGACAAAGTTACATGAATCTAGTAAATTAAATTACGTCAGTAAGCATGCTCTGCTTACTGATGCTGATGCTTAGGATAAGGCAGCATCTAATTAATATGATATGTATTTATCTACAAAGAAAAATACAATTAATTTCTGGGTTTAAAATGACATAAACAACATCTTTCTTCTTTCTACTTTACTCTTACTCTTTCATAAATTTCCCCGCCTGTAATCGTGTAGTTATAGTGTAGTTATAATGTAGACCTAAGTATATTTATATTCATAAGTTAGTTATATATTTGTTTGTTCACATAATCATCATGTAATCAACTGTGGTGTAACGAATACAACTATTAAACTGTATATTTATCCGTGGAGCGAGGGCCTGGTGACCTGTACCACAGGTTTCTTAAATCTTTTTCAGGCGCCAGTCTCTCACAATGCAGGTTAATTATAACAGTACCAGAACTTGTAGATTACCTCTAAGAACTGTTGTGAGAGAAAAATAAACGTTTTATTTATTTATTATTTTATGCGTTTCATAAGTGACATAGTTGATTATAGTGATGATGATTAACTCTCGTTTCAGTTATAAAACCAAAATGGCAGACCACGACACAGCCGATTCAAACGTCGAAGAAGTCCCTGCAATACAGATAATAAGAAAATCACTCAACTCCGAAAACGGAGAATGTGAAGTAAGTACTGACACATTTCATGAAGAACCCGTTATAAAAGTAACGAAGAACGAAGTGACGTTGACAAAGGGAGATTTGAAACTTCAGAAGGTGACAGTGACAGAGGATATCTCTGTCAACTTCCAGCATCTGTTTAGGAAGCAGATATTGCCGGGAAAGACGGTTGTCACACAGATACAGAAGTTTGATTATAAATATTGAATATTTCGATCGGAATTATGAGAATTAAATGAAATTAAAACCTTATTAAAAATTTTCGTTTCGTTATTTATTTAAGTAGATACATTTTTGAATAAGTTTTTAAATTTCCTTTAAATGTTGTACTTAGTTCAATACTATAAATTTTTTTATAGCATGCTGAGAATCTAAGGATAAAGATTTAGGTTTATAAATAAATATTATGTTTATATAATAAACTAGCCGCACCCCGCAGTTTCACCCGCGTAGTTCCCGTTCCCGTGGGAATTTCGAAAAATCCCTTATTAGTGCACCTCTAGGATACTCAAATTATATGTGTGCCAAATTTCAAGTCTCTAGGTCCAGTGGTTAGGCTATGCGTTGTCTGTCAGTCACTCAGTTAGTAACGGAAGAGTTTTATATGATATTGATTGTTAGTGCTAAATAATTATGATTATTTTAACCCCAACTAAAACCTAAAACCCACCGTAAAACTAAAATATTAAGTATATATCAAACTTTAACCCTGAACATGTGTATATTAATAAAAACTCACAATAAAATATATGTAACAAATAAAAAAAAACTTTACATTCGGACACAATGATACGGAATGAAAATTATATATTGTTTCAAGGTACCAACCTTTGTTGACAACAAATAGCCTCATAATATTGTAGAATGCACCAGCGTAGAAGGCCTTTGCATCTTATAGATGATATATACAGCGTCAGCAACTGGTAATCATGCTGTACGGAACGCTGCAGTGCCTGGGACGTTGTTAGATGGATTAGGCTTGCCCAGCACCTATACCATCCTCTCAGCTTAGTCAGCTATTATTCAGAGGAAAGAACAGGTCAATACGTTCAGCGTAGAAGTATGTAACAAGTTAAAGGGTACACATTTTTTTTTGTAATGTGGTACACATTACAAAAAAAAATGTGTACCCTTGCCCTCAGTTTGCAATCTACACAACATGCCCTTTCATTTGTTACCACACTTGGGTATATTTGAAAACATTCGATTGTTCACCCCTACTTTCAACCCCGGCATCCCACGGAAAAGTCTTGTCTAGGGTGTTTTGGATGTTTTCTATACTAATATATAATATGAATATCTATGATATCTCATGATGGGCTTGACCGATTTCTTTACAACTTCCAGACACACACACATAGCGGTCAAACAAACAACAAAAAACAGAAGAAGAATAGTTTTATTGTTAAATTAAATAGTAATAATAAGGTACAAATACATGAAGATCTTAAAGATATAATAGTATCAACAATTTTATCATATTTATGTATGACGTACAATATGATATATAGAGGTGATATAAATCACCTCTGTTTTATCGAGGGTTAAAAATAAATTAAACTAAAATATTTTATTCTATTACTTATTTATTTAATACTTAATTGCACAATTACAAAAAGTAGACTTAATGCATTCTCTACCAGCCAGACCTAAGTATATTATTATGTAACAATAAAAAATCATACTTATTTATAAATTATATAAAACCGGGCAAGAGCGATTATTACACAATAGATTGTTTCTAAAAAACGATGCAAATTAGAGAGTTCTCTATGATTTTCCTATTTATTACATACACTTCTATTAGCTATAAAAGTTTCACGGGTTTATCTTTGCAAACTTTGGAGATAAGGGGGGAACGCTATTTTTTTCAACGTTTTTGTAAAAAAGTCAAAAACTATAAGGCTTAAAGCTAAACTAAAAATGTTTATTAATGTGCAAATGCCTTTTCATGTAATACCCTACACGACCTTTACTTAAATTTTTTTTTTTACTTTACTTAAAAAAATGAGATCCCTTATCCGCCTCCTTACAATCATAATAAGAATATTTTTTAACAATTTAATATATTCTATATTAGAAAAAAAGCGTTATCTTTAACCATTTCAAATTTCAAGTCGATAGCTTCAGTACAGGGGTTTATCTTTGCAAACTTTGGAGATAAGGGGGAACGCAATTTTTTTCAACGTTTTTGTAAATAAGTTAAAAACTATAAGGCTTAAAGCTAAACTAAAAACTGTTTATAAATGTGCAATTGAAGCCCTTTCATGTGATACCCTACACGACCTTTACTTCACTTAAAATATCGATTTGGAACGTTTATCACTTTGATCACGATTTACGAGAATTGGCCCCCTGGACTATCCTGACACAACTCGTGTGTAGAGTGAGGGTACTTACATTTTTTTCTAAGAAGCGATGAATAGCAACTGGCCATTTAAGAATTGAGTTTTAGAACTTTGCAATCATCGTTTCGGTTTTTTTTAAGTAAAATGTACAAATAAAGTTGTTTTAGTGTATATCAATGTACAATGTACAAATAAAGTTGTTTTAGTATAAATTAATACAAGTTCTGTGTGAACGTTTAGTGATTATGTTTTTCGATAAATTGTTTCATTAAAAGTAAATAACTGTTTTATATGCTCTGTCACCGGTTAGGGCGTTATTATTATTATTTAATACTTTATTGCACACAAACTTAAATAAGGGTACAATTGGTGGACATAACGCCGAAGGCATTATCTACCTGTCAACCACAGAGGTGAATAACAGTATATAGAGGTATTCTAGTGTGCTAACATACCTACTTAAACAGTCAACAAAAAAAGTAGAAAACAAAACAAACTTTAAGTTCCTATTAACTAAATTTACATTATAACAAAAAAGAAAATTTAATATTAACTCATTATTATGGAATAATTAGTTATAACCGGTTTAAAGAATCTTTATTCTCAAGAACAAAAAATACAGTTCACTTATGAGAACAACATAACTTAGTATTATTTAGGCTAGGGTAGAAACAAGCAGAACCTAAAGACTAATAAATACATACATACAGTTTCTAACTACTTCTATGATACACAAAACATTTAGGTAAAAAACAAAACTCGACATTTTACAGCAGCAGGTAGCCGCAACATTATTTTAAAACATCACTGTCTCATTAGCTAGCTTTTAAATTGTAAAAGTGTGAGTGAGTTGCTATTGTTTGTTGAGGGTACAAATGAACGTGCGGTGCAGGTATATTTGTGTGCGTTCGGTTCACATTTTAAGTGAACTGTTCTCATGAGAGATAAATTTTATAAACGGAGTAGATGAATATTGTAGTACTCTCATATGTAGGGTACCTATATTGGCTCGTTACGTCACCAGTAGCCAGGGAATACACGTCCGCACTTGCCTGTGGCATTCACGTGACTGTCCCCCCGCTACCCGCGAACCCGAGACAACAGGGCTATTTAAAGTAGCTCAAATACACAAACACTACATCCCTTCCTCATTATATATATTTTTAAGAAATCAACATCAATCTTAAGTATCAAAACTAAATGATTCAATAATTAATACAACCTCTTAATTGTTTTACGTTTGCTTTGATTTATTTACTTTTCATGGTCTCTCAGTTCATCTTCATTCAGTTCTATATTTTATTTGACTTCGTATCCCTGACTTCCCATTTCCATTTTATCCTTCAGAAAGGCATTACTTTTGACCAGTTTCTTCATTCCTTACTAGTACATCTCCACCTTCCGTTTGCTCAAAAATGTGCGGGGTTGATTTAAGGTTTGCTGACAACTTGTTTATTTTTTCTATATCTTTAGTATATGCATTATCCCCAGAAGGGGACATCCAGGACTATGATTTACAGAAGTAAATCATTGTCCTGGATGGCTTTCATGAGCCTCATGCTTTCCGTTATTCCTTCAGTGTGATAATCCGACTACCTCGTAGAACGATGTCATCATATAATCAGAGTTCGGATTCAAAAATACTTTTTACTTTTGCTTACAGCTTTATTAGAGACGATTCAGCATTGATAGTTAGACACAGACGCTTTTAAGGTTACCAGATACTCTAAGGCTCATTTTCATCCTGTTGCTTCATTATGGCTGCTGAGTAAGCGAGGCGACCCTCTATCCGTGCGGCGTTCCGCTCAGATCTGGTGCGACTTGCTGTACGGGCAGGTCATCATCTGACGGGGCTTCGGGTCACTCATTTTAAATATATAAGGTTGCTTGGGATGCGTTATCGAATTCAAAATGGCCCACGCCCAGTTAGAAATAACTGCAATACACGCACGAAGTGCCCGACTTGATGACCAGCAAACAAGAGAAAATATTAAATCTTGAATCTATGAATTGCTAAAGTTATATCGGCTGATGTTTCAAAAATGTTATACTCTTTTACCGATTTATGTCATTAATTGCTATAAACTCCTTCTATTTTATTTATATTTTTAATTTTTTTTTTTTTTTTTTTTAACTCCGGATCATTTTCTGAGCTCTTCATTATGGTTTGTATCGGGACAGCACATGGACAAGCTTGTTCTACAATATGGTGAACGTAATCTTCAATGGTCCCTGGTGGTACATCAGCAGATTTAGAGAGGCGAGACAGGGGGTCACCAATTTTTTTACTTCTCCAAGTTTGTATCTGATATTATTATTTAATACTTTATTGCACACTATTTACAAAAACAGCATATAAATGGTGGGCATAATGCCAAAGTAAACTGGTAAGACTGTAACCATAATACCCAACGCTCTAATGGCTTGTGATCCGTGCTGAGGTAGAATTTCTTATCGAAAAGAAATACACTAAAGTGTTTGATTGCCTAAACGGAACCAAGGGCTTCTTTTTCAGTTTGGCTGTATTTTTGTACAAGTGTCAACAATGTTCCATTTTCGTACGCAATAATTCTTGGTCCCTTATCATTTTCTGAATGGCCTCTTACCTAACCCTTGCATCAGCGATGACCTATGTTTCGTTATAATAATATCGTAATATCCGAATGTTCTGACTGTAGATATTGTTTGTTTCAATTGATGGAATGCCTGGTCCTTTTCTTCTGTACACAATTGTTCTATACTAGCTTTCTTTGTTCTCTTAAGTCGCCTTTCTTCTGTACACAATTGTTCTATACTAGCTTTCACAAAACAATTTAAGCACTTCGTTTGGCAAAAATCGGACTACAACCTCTGCAAAACATAAGGACAACAGTACACGATACACGCTATCAATTTTAATTTCATTAATATCAATCTATTCACCATCCGCATAACACTTAATTAATGTAGGTACACAACACACGGATTGCGTCTCGTTCTGCTTGTACTCTACAGGCTATGGCTGGAAATCAGCGTTTGCTCCTTGAGCATATCTCACGCTGAGCCATGACCTTTTGACGTGCTGCAGCACACACATAACATTTTGATTGCTAATTATATTGTCTTAATTTGTTTTATTTTGTGTTTATTTGATGTATTGTAATGTTATACTTAGCTTTTGTTTCTTGTATGTGTGTCTGCAGTCGTAAATAAACGTTTTATCTATCTATCTTTTTGTGTTCTCTTAAGTCGCCTTCCTTCTGTAAACAATTGTTCTATACTAGCTTTCTTTATTCTCTTAAGTCACCTTCCTTCTGTACACAATTGTTCTATACTAGCTTTCTTTGTTCTCTTAAGTCGCCTTCCTTCTGTACACAATTGTTCTTTAATAGCTTTCTTTGTTCTCTTAAGTCGCCTTCCTTCTGTACACAATTTTATTGTTCTATACTAGCTTTCTTTGTTCTCTTAAGTGGCCTTTAACGGTTCTGTCATCAATGCTAATTTGCTGCCACTTATTGATATAATTTACCAAGCCTTGCAGTTTTTCTAATGTTTTAGAAACACAAAATTGTTCAATGCTGTTCATATTATTTTTTAATGATAGAACACCACTAGGTATTTAAGATCACGATTATCCTTTAATATGGCGATATCCAAAGAGAGGGTCCATAAACCTCTTCATTAATGTCACTGTCAAGCAATTCCTGTATTTTTATTTTGTCCATAGCATTCTAGCTGATATTCCACCTAATCTAACGTAAAATTTTCTCCTTATGTCAATATTTTCTTTCTGAGATAGGATGACAAACATTTGTCTACAGTTTGGTCAATCAAATTTTCTTCATTATTTGTAAATTTAAACTTCCAGCCTGATGTTTGAATCTAACTACAAATTTTTAAAATTCTCCTTTATCTTGACGAAACAGATTTTAGTAGATTTTGTTGTACTTCGGAAGAAAGTTTCCGTTTAGTTTTTTAATTTCGATTTCAAAACCATCAACACCGCAGAAGCAGCAATGTATGCTCCCGGCAAATTATAAATAATCTCTTGTAATTCCAACCCTCCTAATAAGTAACAAGGTAGCTCTTTTTTTCTTAGCACCTCTTGTTTCAGTGGCATCCAAGAAAATAATAAATGAATGAATGAATAAGTATATCCTACTTGTACACCAAAACTTAAATTATATACAGTAAGAAAACCCAAAATAAACACAAATGCACAATGGGTGGCCTCATCGCTAATAGTGAACTCTTCCAGGCAACCTTTGCATGGACAGAAAAGATTATACAATCACCTTTATACAAAGACATACTTAATTTAGCGACCTTCCCCATTTTTACCAACGCAAGGTAGGTGTGACATTTCACCTTCAAGATCAAGTTTTTCGAGGGGTGGAAGTAGGTTTAACATTTAAAGTAATGCTTTGGGGCGATTTACAACTAAAAGGTTAGTTATGGACCACATAACCAACACACTATGATTTTCATTCAATCATGAAGGCCCATGCTGCCTACAACAACTCACGCCAATGCTTACGCATGGTGACGCATGGTTTTCAATATTATGAGGGCCCACGCTGCCTACAAACAACTCACGCCAATGCTTACGCATGGTGACGCATGGTTTTCAATATTATGAGGGCCCACGCTGCCTACAAACAACTCACGCCAATGCTTACACATGGTGACGCATGGTTTTCAATATTATGAAGGCCCATGCTGCCCACAAACAACTCACGCCAATGCTTACACATGGTGACGCATGGTTTTCAATATTATGAAGGCCCATGCTGCCCACAAACAACTCACGCCAATGCTTACGCATGGTGACGCATGGTTTTCAATATTATGAAGGCCCATGCTGCCCACAAACAACTCACGCCAATGCTTACACATGGTGACGCATGGTTTTCAATATTATGAAGGCCCATGCTGCCCACAAACAACTCACGCCAATGCTTACGCATGGTGACGCATGGTTTTCAATATTATGAAGGCCCATGCTGCCCACAAACAACTCACGCCAATGCTTACGCATGGTAACGCACGGTTTACAATTTCATGAGGGCCCGTACTGCCCACGACACATTATACGCACGGTTTTCATTTATTATGAAGGCCCGTACTGCGTAGTACACTATTAATTACCCTATAAGTTACTATGGGTGCCTAAGAGGTTGAGAGTTCCTTAATTAAGGCAAACCTAGATTTAACTCCTTCCAGGCAGGTACATTAGTTAAAAATGCAAATGATTCTACAATAAGTACCTTTATCTACAAACAATGCCTTAAATAAGTACTCACATCCTTGTTCAATGAACAGGCAAGGCAAGGCAAATTTGTTAAAACATTTTTATCTTTAACCGCTCACTTGTCTTTGGTTAATAATAAAACCCAACGAAATAATACCGTCCTTTGACCTTGGGTACAAAACCATTATTAGTTCGTCAATAAAAATATTTCAAGAGGATACTTGACTATATACCCTTTGCCTTTAATTAAATTAGTTTAGTAATCATTGAGCAGTCTGACAAAATATTAGTTAGATAGCTTTTGTTCCTTAAACAACATTTTCTTTAAGTATCAGGTGGCTTTAAAATTATTTCCGATTCACAGTAAAAAACACATAAATGTATAGGTAACATCATTGTCAGACAACAACAAATAAAGTTATTCGCATATTTCTATGCAATAAATAATTTACCCAACAGATAACCGTTGTGACAAAATGCAAAATTGCATAAAATGCCTGTCTATCTAATACAATAACATCTCATATTTTATCAGTAGCCTTTAAAATGCAATAGAAATATTTAGTTTTAATTCCGCAAAGTAACGCCTGATCCATTAATTATATTCAGTAGCCTTTGTTTATTTTGTTGGTTACAAAGTCTTACTGAGGGTACCTTCCAGAATCATCGCGTCGTCTGTTCCGACAACTGCATAATATTCTCATCTTTGTAAAAATCATTCCGCGTCGAATAAAATTGTTTTATAAAAATAGGTACCTAACTTGCATACAAATTGTAGGTTCGTTAACAATACCTACTAAGTTTACTGTCATTTACGCATATTTTTTCTTTAACGAAACAACAAATTGCTAATAACCACGTTATGTATTTATTTGCACTGACCTTTTTATTCGTCGCCACATGTAGTACTCTCATATGTAGGGTACCTATATTGGCTCGTTACGTCACCAGTAGCCAGGGAATACACGTCCGCACTTGCCTGTGGCATTCACGTGACTGTCCCCCCGCTACCCGCGAACCCGAGACAACAGGGCTATTTAAAGTAGCTCAAATACACAAACACTACAAATATTATCTATAGCATTACTTTTTTGAACGATTTAATGACGAGAAAACCTGATGTGAAGCGGTAGGTACCTAATCTCTACCCATTACAACTGCAATACCGCGGTGATCACGATCACGAAGCACGGGACCACGTGACCAACGCTGCATTGCATTGCGCCCGTCACCCTGATATAGTTCTTTTTATTCCAATTTAATATAAGGACCTTTATTTTACATCATGTCGGTCCTATCGTATTTACAATTATTTTATAACATTACCTGCACCAATGAAAATAGAAAATTAGACAACAATAGAAAATTAATTACTAATTACAGGAATAACAACGAAAAAGACAACTAATATTCAATTATGTAGTGTAGGGTTGATACTTTCACTACCAACTTTAGGTTTGATTGTTCTCATTGATATTTGAATAGAAAAGAGTTACTCTATAGTAACTCTAAATCTAAACCAAACACAACTGTCAAACATTGATATAAAAGCATAGATGAGCCCTCACATCAAAAACTCTGGCATTGTGTTTAAAATACTGCCGACGAATGCGCAACACGCCGCGAGTACCGAATTAACTCTTTTTCTCCCACATAATTTGCAAACACTACTTTCTCTTTCTTGCATGAGTGACCTCACTCATATCGTTTGGAAACACAACGGCGGCGCGGTCTCAGTACGGTGAGGGCTCATCTATGCTTTTATATCAATGCTGCCAAACCGCATTCACAACCAATCACGACAAGGGCGCGAAGTAATGGAGGAAACTAATCTTGGCAATTTTTTTTAGCATATCCCTCAAGACCTCATAGCTACAGTCAGACAGATAGACGTACAGAGCATTGATGATATTAATGATGCACCACACAACACGAATAGCGAAGGTAAATTACCAGTTGCTGAAATTGTTCAAATTATATTTATTAGATGTAAATACTGTATAGATGAAATATCATTTCATCATTTTATGGCAACTGCCCCTCATGGAAATCCTCCATGGTGCCATACTCGCCACGCTTGACAGGCAGGTTGGCGAGCGCAGTAGGGAATGTTGATACGCACAAAGACACTGCTGCACATCTCCCAGAGGTACCTTTTATCTGTAACAGGTAATTAAAATAAAAAAAAGTTCATGTAGGTAAGTTCTCCTCTTGCCCTTGCAAGCAGTAAGAGCCTGCTAAGGGATACCTCCGGAAGATGGGCAGCGGCGTCTTTCCGAGCATCAACATCCCGTACTGCGCTCGCCAACCCGCCTGCCAAGCCTCCTGCTCTTAGTGATCCATGAGGGAGGCCTGTAGCAGTGGACATGGACAACAGACCTAAGGCTGAAATGATGAAATGATTACAGATAAAAGTGAAGACCGGAAGGCGAGGACCAAGATCCCAATATCCCGGTTCCGTCAGACCGTGAACAAAGTAAAAGCTGAGCGACGTGCATCTAAGGATAATAGAGAAGAGGTACGTATACAACAAACCGCGTGGAAGTCATAAAACGTAAAATCCCCTTTTTCACGCAGAGCCACTTTGATTCGAAAATATAAATCCCATTTATTCCCTATCCCGTGGGAATTTCGAAAAATCCCTTCTTAGTGCCCCTCTAGTATAGTCAAGGTGTGCCGAATTTCAAGTCTTTAGGTCCAGTGGTTTAGGCTGTGCGTTGATATATCAGTCTGTCAGTGAGTCAGTCAGGACTTTGATTTTCCTCAGACCTTTTCCTTTCTTTCCTTCCTTTTCTTTTGACACAGATGATTTTAACAGATGGAATAGCAACATTTGATCGATAGTTTTCGTGAACTTTCGCGATCACAATTATTGTCATTGAATTCTTAATTGCGCACAATTTACAAGAACAGCATACCTGTATGTAGGCATAATGCCGAAGGCATACCTGCCAACCAAAAAGGTCGCAAAAGAAAGACAGGCGTGCTAACAAACACAAAAGAAATACAAAGCACTTTTGCAATCATTTAGTGGCTTTGGTCTAAGTCCCTCATTTCTTTCACGGTCTCACAGCGTGATGGATGAGAGACCGTAAAAGAACTTACGGTACTTGCTACCTTTCCTTTCGATTGCTCTCTGGGCGACTCTGAGATATTTATTTTATTTTTATTTTTAGGTTTAACAACATCTAAAGCCCTTACTCTAATCTGTTAACAATACTATTATCCGCTTGCTTCGTTTTGGCTTCGCTCGCGACCAAGATTTTTTAGCCGTTGTTTGGTTTTGGCTTCGCTAGTGACCAGTGATTTCGGGTTCCACTAAAAATATTATTGGTAACTATAGTGTTTATCGAGTTTTATTGTTATTACAAACGTATATTGTTCATACAGTTATATTATAACAAGATAGAAAAGTGAGGACAATAGACTACCCCTCAGCATTTGCTACATCAGCACAAAGTCTGCTGGGACGCTGGTATTCAGTGGCACCCGTATTGTATGGCGCAGGCGCAGGCGAAACCGCGACACGCGTTTATCAACAAAATTTGAATACAACATACATTCAAAGGAACAGATAATTATTACTTATTAAGTATACAAAGGAAGCAAGGCAACAGACAATTAGACAAACTAATATTCAAAATCTAGGTAACTATAAATATGTTTGTAGTAAATAATAAATAATAACAATATCTTAAACCATTTATTATTATTTAGCCTCCACTGTCCCACTGCAGGGCAAAGGCCTCCATTCGCTTCTTCCACTCTTCGCGACTAAACGCTGTGACAGGCCACGTGCTCAGATGAGTGTCCAGCTCATCCCGCCATCTCCTTCTCGGTCGTCCGCGCGGCCGACATGCGTTTAAACCATGCTATACAATAAATTGGCAGGCATGCCCAATAACATTGGAAGGCTCAGAACCATTTCAATGCAATTATGAAAAACGAGCCTGTTGGAGTTATATAATGATACTCCAGTTAAATTCTGATCACAACTGATTTATTAAACAATAAAATTATGTCATTAAGATTTATTTCATGATAATATAAATAAAATTTATAGAGTATGTCAAAGCTACTGTGAAAGTATAGAATTGTAAATAGTTGTTCCTAGCCACCTGTTTTAATTAGATTTTTCTGTTTTCTTTTGTTTTTTATGTTTTGTATTTCTTTTGTGTGTGTTGTTTTAATAATACTTATATAATATGTGTGTATGTTATGAGTTTAAGATTTAACGTGTAACGCTTTGGTTAATCTGTAATGTTACATTGATTATTTGAATTTGAATAAACTTTGAATTTGAATAAACTTTGAATAACCATAAATATTTTAAAAGAACAAAGAACGACATCTTGCCGTGGGGAGCCGGCAGTAGAATGATACCCCTCATTTTATGACCGTGGATGCAGTAAGAGCCTGCTAAGGGATACCTCCGGAAGATGGGCAGCAGCGTCTTTCCGTGTATCAACATCCCGTACTGCGCTCGCCAACCCGCCTGCCAAGCGTGGTGATTATGGCAACTACCCCTCATGAAGATCCATGAGGGAAGCCTGTGTTCAGTAGTGGACGTTTCACGGCTGAAATGATGAATGATAATCTATCTTATAAAAACTGTCATACATTTCAGTCACACACACCGACTAGGAGATCATCCATACCAAAACCAACGAGGCCAGCACCAGCGAAACCAGAGAGAAAAACCATAACCAAACCGAAACCAATAGAAACAAATATTGAACTAACAAACGTAGGACCAGAAGACGAGTTCGCCAAACTCTATGAACAAACAGTTAATAGCCCAGTAAATATAGACGTGTCTCTACTGAATCCTAAGCTAGAAGATCCAGAAAAGGTAGAACATAAATTTGAAGAGATAATACATGATTACGACGAGAAGCAAGTAGAACCGAGAGACGTTGAAAAGATTAAGAAGTCAAAAATACCGTTTTTAAGGCGGCAGAGCTTACAAGACGATAGCAATAGTAAAATTATTGCTGCTAGAGATAAAGTTAGGCAAGGTAGACATTTGATAAGGTCTGATGACTCAAGTGAAAAAATTAAAGATGATCAAAATAACAAAGTCTTAGAACGTACTGATAAAAACACTGATATAAATAATCAGCCTAATGAAGTAGTTACTCAACATACAAAAACAGTAATCACATCATCAAGAATAAACGAAGAAGATGTGGCAATAAAAGTTGTTAGTACAACTACTGTCACGGAAGTGGAAGACATCAAAACGATTGATAAGATGGAACCAAAACATCAAATCTTAGTAGAAAATATTCAAAAAGAGTGTGTCAAAGTTGGGATACCAGTTTTCGACTCGTACATATACGAACAAATAGAGAAAATTGAGGGTGACAAGACAGTTGAAGTCAAAAACGTACTGTCATACACACCACAGAACAGTGATTTACAAACAGACGAAATAAGTAATGAAACTTTAATTACTGAGAATCTTGAACCAGATTCAGATTTGAATGACAACAATGACTTTGATATTTTGAAACCAGAAGTTGATGAACAAAAAGAAAGCGAAAATGCAACACAAGAAATGAAAGAAAGGGAGAATGTTTTTGAGGATCCAATGCTCAGAGAGAACGGCAGAAAACCAACAAATATAAATGTGCCACATGAGGTCAACAAAAATGCTATTGAAATAGATACTGGAAGCAAACTATCTAGAAAGGAGTCTGTTTTGTCAAAGATTGCTTTGTTTGAGGTAAGTTTAAATCTAAATAAAGGTATTTCTAAAATCATTTTAGCGCAGTAAATGTTATAAACATTGTTTAAATCCAAGGTTTTTTAAGATATCGAATAATTTATGCATATCTACGAGTACTTATACTACACAACAGAATGTTAATATTCACTTTGTTTTTCAGCGAAAAGAACCACTTAAAACCAAAGTACCTGAAAAGGAATCAAAATTTCCAAAGCTTACTATTGACATACTGAAAACTGAGGAAGTACATGTTCACACGCCTTTGA
Source organism: Pasiphila rectangulata (assembly GCA_963082625.1). Taxonomy (NCBI): domain Eukaryota; kingdom Metazoa; phylum Arthropoda; class Insecta; order Lepidoptera; family Geometridae; genus Pasiphila; species Pasiphila rectangulata. The sequence goes on along the minus strand of OY720264.1, from coordinate 7,867,533 downwards.
TAGTAGACGAAGTATACAAGTGTGAGTCAACGGACCTTATTAATAAGGATAATAAGGCTGATGTTACAACAAACGGTGGCGAAAATATTATAGAGATTGTGAAAGCTGAAATGGTTATTATTGAACCTCCGGAACTTGTACTCTACAACAAAGATGATAATGCTCAAATTAGCAAAAACACAATCCAATCCACAGTAATAAACGAAGAAGTATTACCACCTATGCTAAGGAAATTTCAGCCTAATGACGAAGGTAACTTTATTAATAATAACAAAGATGTAAAACACAAGGACGCGAATAAGTCTCTTCCTTTTGTTGTACCCAAATTCATTCCAGTGAAAGAAGTATTAAAAAGATATGAGTCACTAAACGACCAAAACCAAAATAAAAAACCTGCTTACAAACCAAAAAAGTCAATAAATGAAATCAGACATGTTTCAAAGAATAATGGAAATTATAGATCGCTAGATACCATGTTTGCACACCATGAAAAACCTGTAAGTGACATTTTAAAGGATATTTATACGCCTGAAATAAAGCACGATGCAAAAACCGACAACGTCTTCTTCCCCAAGGAGCTTAGTAATACGATCGGTAAAAAAGATTTTACTAAAACAAATGACGTCACTAATGATATTGATAATATCAACGAAACTAACGGTAAACCAGAAAACACAGACATAACAGCTATTAACGACAACAAAGCGAAATTCAAACTTTACGATTTTTCTGAAGAATTCAAGAAACCCGAACTAGAATATACTACTATACCCTCCGGCGATGATAAATTCAAAAGTTTAGAATTCATACAAGACCATTTCAAGGCTAAAGAAGATGATATGCGAGGGGCTAAATCTCTAGCAGAGCTAGATTTGGGTAATGCTGTAAAGGGAAAAGTTAATAATCTTATAAGGAGAATAAATTCTTACGATTTACTAGAAGAGGCATCGAAGAATAAAAGCAAAGTGAAGGATTTGCCACGGAAGAGGTCTGTTTCGGAGAAGATCGCTTTGTTTGAGGTAAGTTTTAAATCTAGTACCTACTACGGTTTGATGACATCGACCCATTTCTAAGTTATTTATTTAGGTTTATTATAAGTAGGTTTCCGACATTATTATTAACATATTTAAAAAAGTCATCTCTAGGATGTTAATGTTGGCTTTCTTGAAACTCAAATCAAATCAAATATTTATTAATTTTAAAATCTAAGAAAGTATTACATATCAAGTAACTGGATATAAACAAAGCATGAATTTAAAACAACATATCAGTTGCAAACGCTGTCTAAAGAGACTAGTTATATACAAAGACTAGCCGCACCCCGCAGTTTCACCCGCGTAGTTCCCGTTCCCGTGGGAATTTCAGAAAACCCCATTCTCAGTGCATCTCTAGGATACTCAAGATATATGTATGTGTGCCAAATTTCAAGTCTAGGTGCAGTGGTTTAGGCTGTGCGTTGTCTGTCAGTCACTCAGTCAGTAACGGAAGAGTTTTATATACATATATTGATTTAATATATACATAACTTACAGTTACTCTTACAAAAATTCTTCATCGAATTTGGCTGAAGTTTAGATCCCTTATTTATTGCCTTTCTAAAAACAGGATCTACTAAGAGTTAAAACTCCCAGATGCTGCTTAGTGGTCCAGTTAGGATGGAGTGTTTTTTATAATTGTCAAATCCGTATTTTCGCAAAATCTCTAGAATTGTATATAAAAACGTACAGAAAGTAGTTTTTAGGTAAGGTATCAAATTTGTTTACAAACATTCTACATAGATTTCTAATTTTTATAGTGTTTGAGAGGTACGAAGGTAACAAGAGGTAAGTAAATATTATAATAATATAATAATAGTAAATTATATTGTAGGTAATTTTTTCAAGGAAATGGAAAACTTTAACGAAAATATACGTTTCCTTTGGGACCACCTTAACAAGAATTTGATAGAAAGCCACGGATTCCGTAGCCTATTGGATAAAGCACTTCCGGCAGAGGAAGCGTCAAGGATCGATTTGACGAACGCGGGTTCGAATCCCACTGAAATCGTATATTTTTGATAAGGTTTTTCATTTCCTTGAAATATTATAGAAATATACATATAATATAATAGAATTTGGCTGAACTATAATGAGAGTAAGGCCTTTGCATCTATTAAAGATGATTTATGCAGCGCCAGCAACTATCATGCTGTGCGGGACGCTGCAGTGCCTGGGACATTGTTAGATGGATTAGGCTTGCCCAGCACCTATACCATCCTCTCAGCTTAGTCAGCTGTTAGTCAGAGAAAAGAACAGGTCAATACGTCTGAAGCTAACTAAGCCGCGGGTTAAGGAAGGTCGTGGACTCGTGGGTTCGATACCGGCCGTGAACTAATGGATTTTTCTTTCTTGAAAAGTGTAAGTTCACATTTAACACGTGCTTAACGGTGAAGGAAACATCGTGAGGAAACCCGCGGCTTAGTTAGCTTCAGGCATAGATATAATGAGAGTAATCATCATCATCATCATTTCAGCCGTAAAACGTACACTACGGAACACAGGCCTCCCTCATGGATCTCCATGAGGGGTAGTTGCCATACTCACCACGCTTGGCAGGCGGGTTAGTGAGCGCAGTACGGGATGTTGATATATGGAAAGACGCTGCTGCCCATCTTCCGGAGGTGTCCCTTAGCAGGCTTTTACTGCATCCACGGGTAGGAGAGGAGAGGTAACATTCTACTGCCGGCACCCCACGGCATGAGAGTAATACTGTGGTAATACTTTCAAAAACGTTTCAGAGAAAACTAACTCCAGCTAAGGAAGTCTCGCCTTCCCGCGCGAAACCCGAACAGACAGTTACTGATGCGGACGTGACAACTGACATACAGGGGAAGATAGAAGAGCTTTCAAATGCCAAGCTAATGTATGGGAGTACGGAGATACCGACCATGGAACTGGCGGGTGGAGTGAATATGCCTGTTATAGCTGTTGGGACTGCTCTGGTAAGTATATGAGCGGTGTCTTACAAGTTTTTTTTTTTATTTTAGTTCTGGAAGGTGGCTATAGGAACTCGGTAGTTAAACGACACAACCCTATCGAGTTTGGACTCGCTTGATCCGTCTTGACGAGTACTTAGGTGCTAGATTGTAACCAGGGTCCGATGATGGAGCTGGAAGCTGGCCATAGGAACTCAGTAGTTAAGCGATTTTTAACTTTTTAGTTCTTTTTGTTAAAAATAAAAGCTTTTTTTTAATTTAACCTGTTTGAACACAGGTTATTCAAAAAACAAAATTTGCTTAATCATGAATTATTCTAAAATTCATCCATTAATATTTGTTAATGTGTAACTTAAAAAATATAACAATAGATAACTTGTGTCGAAACTACCAGGACCACATGACCTAGTAGAATACAAGATGAATGATCTTTTGAAACGCTTCAAAGTCATAGGCTTAATGTACAAACAGTAAAATAAGCACATCTATGTTTAGAAGTTTTCGCCAACTTGCTTTTAACTATTGCGGGTCAGATATTATGCCAAAACATGATTTATCATAACCCCTCGCCTGTTAGAGTTACGTAGTACAACAAGGCAACCCTTAGTTTCGCTGTCTGCCTGTCTGATGCCACCAAACACACACACACACCAAACTTATACTTAACATCTGTTTAGCCGCAGGATAAAAAGGGCAACGTCGTATTGATATGCTCAGGTTTAATCCCCACCAAAAATATAATATCATCTTTCAGTTAGACCCTCGTCTGGTGTACCACGTGGTCTGCGCAGCCATTGACATTGGCTACCGCGCCATAGACACCGCTTACATATACGGCAACGAGGCGGCGGTGGGGGAAGCCATCAGGGCTAAGATCGACGACGGAACTGTCAAACGGTAAGTGTCATTACTTGCTGCGTGATTGATTTCAACGTGCTAATCCATCTGGCTATGTCGGTGACCCGAGTTCAACTACGTATCTCCTCATTTCTAATTCTATCCCGTAGAGAAACCCCGAGCATAGCCCTCTCCATAGCTCGTTGAGCAACGCTTATTCATGGTCCTAAGTAATATCACAGTTATGGTGTGTTACAGAGAAGACCTGTTCATAATCGGTAAACTGTGGAGTACCTTCCATCGCACAGACCTGGTGCAGGCCGCATGTGAAGCCTCGCTGCGGGCCATGGGGCTTCAGCACTTTGACCTGTACCTCATTCACAACCCTATGTCTTTCAAGGTAAGACTCACTAGATCTCGGTTTTTAGAACAGTAATGTATTTGCACACTTAACACGTGCTTTAACGGTGAAGGAAACATCGTGAGGAAACCCGCGGCTTAGTTAGCTTCAGACGTATTCACCTGTTCTTTTCTATGACTAATAGTTGACTAAGCTGAGGACGGTATAGGTGCTGGGCAAGCCTAATTCATCTAACAATATCCCAGGCACTGCAGCGTCCCGTACAGCATGATTACCAGTTGCTGACGCTGTATACCTAAACCATCCATAATAGATGCAAAAGGCCTTCATCATCATTTCAGCCGTAAGACGTCCACTACTGAACACAGGCCTCCCTCATGGATCTTCATGAGGGGTATTTGCCATACTCACCACGCTTGGCAGGCGGGTTGGCGATCACAGTAAGGGATGTTGATACACGGAAAGATGCTGCTGCCCATCTATCGCAGGTATCCCTTAGCAGGCTCTTACTGCATCCACGGGCATGAAAGGAGGGGTAACATTCAACTGCCGGCACCCCACAGCTAGGCAAATCATTACCAGGTTGAAAATTTTGATTGCTTTGCTCATTTTCTTTGTTATTATTTGCAGGAAGGCGGAGGGCCCCTACCCAAGATCGCCACAGTCCTCCAGTACTCGCAGCACGACTTCCTCGACGCGTGGTACGGCATGGAAGCCCTGGGGGCTCGCGTCAGGGCTCTAGGGGTCAGCAACTTCAACTCGCACCAGATACGAAGGCTGTTGGACAGGGCGAGGGTCAAGCCTGTAGTTAACCAGGTGTGTATAGATTAAGATTTAAAAAAAAGCCATGTTGGCCGAGTGGTTTGTACCCCCGACTTTCAATCCGAAGGTCGTGGGTTCGATACCGGCCATGCACCAATGGATTTTTCTTTCTTGAAAAATGTATGTGCACACCTAACACGTGCTTTAACGGTGAAGGAAACATCGTGAGGAAACCCGCGGCTTAGTTAGCTTCAGACGTATTGACCTGTTCTTTCCTCTGAATTAGCTAAGCTGAGAGGATGGTATAGGTGCTGGGCAAGCCTAATCCATCAAACAGTGTCCCAGGCACTGCAGCGTCCCATACAGCATGATTACCAGTTGCTGACGCTGTATAAATCATCTATAATAGATGCAAAGGCCTTACTTTTTTATAGATTCAGCGAATTATTCCTTTGAAGTTTTCGATGAAAGTCGAATATAATTAACATGGTATCATTATAACTATACTAATATTATAAAGAGGTAAAGTTTGTGAGGTTGTAGGGGGTAATCTCTGGATCTACTGAACCGATTTTCAAAATTATTTTACTAATAGAAAGCCACAGTATTTGTGAGTGTCATAGGCTATAAATTACCGCCCAACGAAGTGGTCACCGAGTCAGCTAGTATTATATATACTAAATTATAGGTAATTTATTCTAGGTTCTAGATCAGAAATCATCATAAACAAACACTAAGTGTTTCTTGAGAAACAAGCGTTTTAGTGATCAAGGTCGCCCCCCTCCCCCCATCCTCTTGCGCCTTAACGGATTGGGATCTTTTTAATAAGAAGGATTAAGAGGTTAAAAGTACGAAGCTTGCTAACTTCATTAATAGTAACCAATTCATTGGTCGGTAATCCTGATAATATCATAAGACTTTGATTGACAAGCTCTGTAACGCAGCGGGCGAAGGTCCGCCTGCGACGCAAGAGGTTGCGGGTTCGATTCCCGCCTCGGGACAAATGTCTGTACGATCTGCAGATATTCGTTCAGGGTGTTCTGGATGTTTTCCTATATATATATAATAAAAATATCTATCTTTGTATAATGTATTAAGTATATCAGTCATCTAGTACCCATGACACAAGCTCTGCTTAGCTTGGGACTAGATGATGCTGTGTGAATTGTCCAGCATTGTTTATTATTATTATTTATTTATTATTCAACATCAATCTTAACAAGACTTTCGACATCTAAATGTACACATATTTAGTAACAAATCTGTTATCTTAGGCGCTTGAAAAAACACTCAAAAAGAACTTGACACGTTTTTTGCCTCTCCCCCAAGGCAGCTTCAGGAGAAATCTGCTCCTCGTTCGCCACGGACATTAAACTTTCGATTTCAATTTTCGCCCCTCAAAGCCCACTCCACTTCCGTACTGACCATCTATGCCACTAGGGGCGGACACTTGTAACAAAATAACTTAGCGAGTGACCAAAAGGGAAATGGCAAGCCCATGATGAATTAACAGATCAGTGTCAAGTAACATTTTATCATGGTTAATTTTATCGCTTTTCTCACGTGTTGCCATTAGGTCCTTTTGGTCACCCGCTAAGTAATTTCGTTGCAAGTGTCCGCCCCTCAAAAGAAAACTAACGCCATCTGTAAGGTTCGAAGGAACTATTTTTGAAGTTTTTACTTTTTAATGCAAACGCCTCACTGTCTGTTTCAGGTTGAATGCCATCCCTACTTGACACAGCAGAAACTGGACAATTTCTGCGACGAAAGGAACATCAGGCTGAGCTGTTTCGGAGCTCTAGGCTCGAAGGTAGAGTTTTTGATGTAAAGCATCTTTTGCAGGGGTAAAACCGCAGGCTAATTACGTATCTCGCGACAGGTTTGCAACAGGCATATTGCTGTCAATTGCCTGTTGCAAAACCTGTCGCGAGATACATAATCACCCTGCGGGACTGGGAGCCACTCAGAGGCGACCTTTGCCCACAGGATGGAAACAACGTCTTTTACTTATACGACTAAATGACGAGGCGAGCCGAAGGCCCACCTGATGTTAAGCGGTAACCTCTACCAACAACTGCAATGCCGCGGTGATCACGTTCACTAAGCGCGTTACCAACGCTGCATTGCATTGCGCCCGTCACCCTAAAACAGAGTAGTGCCCGTAATTTCCCCGACCCTTCAAACCGAAACACAGCAATGGAGACTGCTGCTTGGCGGCAGTAAGTAAGGCCTTTGCATCTATTATAGATGATTTATACAGCGTCAGCAACTGGTAATCATGCTGTACGGGACGCTGCAGTGCCTGAGACATTGTTAGATGGATTAGGCTTGCCCAGCACCTATACCATCCTCTCAGCTTAGTCAGCTATTATTCAGAGGAAAGAACAGGTCAATACGTCTGAAGCTAAGCCGCGGGTTTCCTCACGATGTTTCCTTCACCGTTAAAGCTCGTGTTAAGTGTGCACATACATTTTTCAAGAAAGAAAAATCCATTGGTGCACGGCCGCGCGGTATCGAACCCACGACCTTCGGATTGAAAATCGGGGGTACATACCACTCGGCCAACACGGCTTTTTAGGCGGCAGTAAACAGGTATGGTAGTACCATGGACCAAGGTAGTACTACCCCGGATCAACTCTTCAGAAAAAGTTCTACTAGAACAAATATTTAAATTGCTATAGAAACGATACTAACTAAAAGCATTTTATTTTACAGGGCACGCCAGCTGAATTCAAGAGCTCTTCATCAGTTGTGATCGACGATCCTCTAGTGCAAGTAATGGCTTCAGGACTCAACGTTACGCCAGCTCAGCTGCTTCTCAGGTATCTATGTTCTATCACTAATTGAATTTAATAATGCTGGACAATGCACACAGAATCATCTAGCGCCAAGCTAAGCAGAGCTTGTGTTATGGGTACAAGATAGGTACGGATTTATCCGGCTCGAAGGACCACTTTATTTGTGCAGTTTTCACAAACTTACAAAGATAAATTTTACTGGCAGATTTTTGTTAATTTGGGATACATGTAACACGGTCAAAATTGAGAGGAGAGAACGTCCGTCCAGCTCAACGCGCAATTGCTACCTGCCGCCATACGAGCGGCCAGCCGTCGAGTCGAGTTCAGTGGTGATTTACCAATCTACCCTCAATTCAACAGCAAAGATCGAACAATGACTGATTATTATGCTTAACTTCTTCCACAGATACCAGATCCAGTGTGGGCATAACGTGGTGGTGAAGGCTTCGTCCGCCGCCCACTTGTGGGACAACCTGCAGGCGCTGACGTTCAGCCTGACTGACGGACAAGTGGATGCCCTCCACGCACTTAATAGGAACAAACGGACTTACACATTTAAAGGGTTAGTTAATCTGTAGTTCTACTTTTATCTACATAGTATAAAGTCGTGGGGTGCAGTAGAATGTTACCCCTCCTCTCATGCCCGTGGATGAAGTAAGAGCCTGCTAAGGGATACCTCCGGAAGATGGGCAGCAGCGTCTTTCCGTGTATCAACATCCCGTACTGCGCTCGCCAACCCGCCTGCCAAGCGTGGTGAGTATGGCAACTACCCCTCATGGAGATCCATGAGGGAGGCCTGTTTTAATCTATTTAATTAGATTAGGATTAGATTACTTAGTTAATTAGAGTCCAGCCTAATTATTTTTAATTTCAATATATCTTACATTTTTTTTTTCGTTTATGAGTGAATTTCATATTTTTTGTATCTACGCTACATAGTTAGAGCTTTAATTCCTTTGATTATATTTTTAATTTACTATTGTTTTGTTACAGGATGGGAGATACGCATAAGAACTACCCGTTTAATGCTGCCTTTTAATGTTTAACTAATAATTTAAATAATGACAAACAATTCACACACCAAGCTAAGCAGAGCTTGTGTTATGGGTACGAGATGACTGATATACTTAATACATCTACATAGATAGATATTTTTTATTATAATGTAGAAAAACATCCTGTATGTCTACCATGAGTTGTCACTGTCAGATCGCCTGCCCTACAGTAGTAATAGTACGTTACTATGACATCTGTCAGATTTGTAACTCATGGTACCAAATTCTAAGCAAATGAAGCCCAAACTACAGTCGCTGTAGTATAGTTTACTGCGTATTTTAGTACCAAACTATCCGCTAGAGGCGCTGTACAAGTTTTCATACATTTTTAACAGTTAGTCGTTAGCGAGTAAACATTGTGAAAACTGTGGTATGTAATGGTAGACCTACAGAACACCCTGAACAAATATCTGCAGATCGTACAGACATTTGCCCCGAGGCGGGAATCGAACCCGCAACCTCTTGCGCCCCAAAGGTCGTAAATTTATTGAGATTAGGTTATAATTAATTTTATTTTACTAATTCGCTACTTTTGTAATACGCTTCGGCATTTTTTTTATTGGAATGTTTATAATACTTTGACATTTAAAACTACGAATGTACCTACAATTATATTAAATTATCTAGAATATATTCGGAAAAATAAATGTTTTTTTTGCGAATTACCCTCATTTATTTCAATACTTAAAAGAACATTAATATTAATTATCTACACTAATAATAAAGAGAAAAGATTTGATTGTCTGTTGTATGCATTGAATAGGCTCCACAACTACTGTACCGATTTGAAAAAATCTTTCACCATTACAATCCTACATTATTTTCTGATGAACACAGGTTATATTGTACTCCCGCATTCCCACGGGAACGGGAACTAGCGGGGAAACCGCGGAGTGCGGGTACTTTGATATAAAATAAACTGTTTGCCGTATCTTCATTATCACTTATTTCGATTTTGGTGCCGGTTTCTTCAGTAACCCTGAAATAGAAAAATATCACTTTAGGAGGAGGCTGTGGATAATGATAATGGTGATTTATTTATATTTTAGGAAGAGAAACTAAAACGAATTAAAGCCGAGCAGCATGCCGTGGGGTGCCGGCAGTAGAATGTTACCCCTCCTCTCATGCCCGTGGATGCAGTAAGAGCCTGCTAAGGGATCCCTCCGGAAGATGAGCAGCGGCGTCTTTCCGTGTATCAACATCGCACCTCCAGTCGTAGACTGACTCAATTCAAAATTTGGGTGAATTAAGTTAAGTATACAGAACGACTCAAAAAAGTGCGCTCTATCGCCTAGTAAAACAGAAACCGTAATAAATAAACTGTATCTCATGGAGATCTCATGGTTTTTTAACCGACTTCATAAAAGGAGGAGTTTCTATGTCCGTCTGTATATTTTTTTTATGTATGTTCACCGATTTCTCCGTCAATTGTGGATCGATTTTCAAAATTCTTTTTTCATTCGAAAGAGTGCACTTCCTTGGTGGTCCCATTGGAACCAAGTCAGGATCTGATTGTGGAATCCGGGGAAATGTATCATTTGAAGCTGGTTTAAATTTTTTGAAAAATGAATTGTGTATGTTTGTAGTAGGGTTGTTGCGAATATCAGCATCAGCATCCGCTGATGATCAGCATTGATTTAGACATCAGCATCCGCATTGATCGATGCTGATTTTCAATGCTGATGTTAGAGTCGCGACATGACCCGCAGTGGCGGGGCTTAAAGCGCATTTTTGTACAAATTAGGTAAACAAGCACAAACAACACACAAAGGGTGTTCCCTGTGCTACCCTTTGTGTACTAAACCTTCAAAAAATGCAAGATTTTTCGAGACTCTGTTTCTATTTGAAGAACCACCTACATTAAGTAAGTGTGGAACACTACGTTTGCGAGCCCGACACCCACTTGGCCAAAATCAGCATCAGCATCCGCTGATGTCAAGATCAAAAATCAGCATCAGTATCAGCATCCGCTGATGTCAAGATCAAAACTCAGCATCAGCATCCGCTGATGTCAAGATCAAAAATCAGCATCAGCATCCGCTGATGTCAAGATCAAAAATCAGCATCAGTATCAGCATCCGCTGATGTCAAGATCAAAAATCAGCATCAGCATCCGCTGATGTCAAGATCAAAAATCAGCATCTTGTAATTCTCTTGTAATTCTTTATTGCACACAAAAAAACATTTACAAAAAGGGTACAGAAACAAACATGTACAAAGGCGAGCTTAACCCTAAAGAGTTTTCTTCCAGCAAACCTGAGGCAAAGGAGATGCAATATACCTATTGGATAAGACAGTTATGTGTACAACAATAAATAAATAAAGCAAGAAAAACACATGCGACAGATTTATTATATATATATTATATATACATACACACAATATATTATAAATTATAATATACTAATAAATATTATACATTCAAAACTAAATAAACATACATAACAATACAATATTTATATAATACCTACATAGTTTACAAGGAGAAAAAGTGCTCTTTAACACGATTTTTAAAAATATCAGGTGATGAGATGTTGCGGATAGTGTGAGGAAGAGAATTCCAGAGTCGTACAGCTGATACAGAAAATGAATCGCTATAACCACTGGACGAGTGACAAGGTGTTTTAAGAAGGAGGGACCTGACTGCTCTGCAAGGATCATTGGGAGGAACGAGGAAGTCAAAGCGCTCACGGAGGTAAGAGGGAGCTAAGGGATTTTTGAGAATGAAAAAAAGAAAGGTGAGAACGTGAAGATCATGACGCCGACGAATAGGAAGCCATTTTAATTGAAACCTAAACTCCGAAACATGATCAAACTTGCGCAAGCCAAAGATGAAACGGATGCACAAGTTTTGCAGGCGCTCAAGTTTGCTTAAAAGTTCCTCTGTGGCGTCAATAAAACAAATATCAGCATAGTCAAGAAGAGGTAGTAATAGCGATTGAGCAAGTGTGACTTTGGTTTCAAAGGGTAAGAACTTCTGAAGGCGCTTTAGAGAGTGGAAAGTGAAGTTAACCCTTTTACTGACCTCATTGATGTGACTAGCCCAAGACAACCTATCATCAAAGATAACACCTAGATTCTTCGCTTTTTTAGAGTAAGCGATAGGAGTATCAGCAAACAATACGGGAGGAAGCGAAGTATGCGCAATACTGTTAAGCATATAAGAGCTTCCTAGAATCAACGCTTGAGACTTGGAAGGATTGACCAAAAGACCATAAGCTTTCGCCCAAGTGCTGATATTAAGAAGGTCGGAGTTGATTTGATCAATTCCCTCTCGTATCCCATCGGCTTTAAAATGGCAATATATTTGCAAGTCGTCTGCATAGAGATGAAAATTAGAAGAAATTACTTTAGTGATAGCGTTTATGAAAATGGAAAAGAGGAGAGGAGAAAGAACACCACCTTGAGGTACACCCGCCGTAATGTTACACCAGTCCGAGCAAGACTCTTCGAGGCGAACACACTGCGAGCGCCCAGAAAGATATGATTTGAACCATGAGATAGCTAAAGGACAAACGTTAAGAGAGGACAGGATAGATAAAAGGATGTCATGATCGACTGAGTTGAATGCACTGCTAAAGTCTAGTAAAACTAAAACAGTCAGCTGTTTATTGTCTCTGGCCAAGCGTATATCATCGGATACTTTAGTAAGAGCGCTGACAGTACTGTGGCCAGGACGAAAACCTGACTGGAAAGGACTAAGCAGGTTGTGTTGCGTAAGAAAAAAGGATAATTGCTTATGGACAACATTCTCAAGGATTTTTGAAAGGACAGGCAAAATGGAAATTGGACGGAATTGGGAAACTGTAGTAGGATTTGTGGTTTTAGGAAGGGGGATGACATAAGCCGTTTTCCATATAGTTGGAAATGTACCTGCTTCTAGAGAGTGATTGATGATGTGGGAGATAGCAGGAACAAGTTCAGAGGACAGAAGCTGCAGCATCAAGACGTTAATACCGTCCGTGCCAACCGCTTTTGTGGAGATGGAGGAAAGGACTTTCGTAACATCACCCTCAGTCACCAAATTGAAGCCAAAAGGAGAACATACGGGCCGAGGCTGTTGAGAAAGGTCATTGATAGTGAAAAACTTCAAATTATTATCAAGAGAAATTGGGGATTTGGAAAAGTGTGAATTTATAGCGTTAAGGTCAAAGTTAATAATTGAGTCATTAGATTTTTTACCTAACCCAAGCGATCTTAGAAATTTCCACATTAGAGGGGGAGTAGAATTTTGAATAGTGTTCTGAATGTGGCGTCTCTTTGAATCTCTACACATCCGACTGCAACGATTGCGGAGCTTCTTATATAAGCTCAAGTTCTCCTCAGATGGAGACTTTTTATAAAGCCTTTTCGCCAGATCACGCTTCGACATTATCCTCTTTATATTCTGAGTTAACCAAGGAGCAGGGGGATGTCTGACTTTAACGCGTTTTAAAGGTGCGTGCAAGTCAAAAAGTGTTAAAAGAATATGGTTAAAAGAAGCAACTTTGTCATCGACATTTTCCGCATCAATCAGTGCAGTCCAGTCAATATTACTCGCGTCACTCTTCAAGCGTTCCAAATCAATATCTTTAAAGCTACGAAGCATAAGAAATTTGGGTTTACGTCTTGGAGAACGAATTTTGTAGGAGATATAAATAAGGTCATGATAGGAGAAAGAAGATGCTAGCTGTCCATGAGTTGCCACACGGTCGATGTCAGAGACCAGAATCAGATCTAGAAGAGAAGGACAGGAGTGAGGGGCGTGATGGGTAGCAGAAAGAGGAAGTATATGCATATTGACAGACGATGTCAAGGACATGAGAGAATTTGCACGACTGTCATTTTTCAGAAGGCAGGTGTTAAAATCCCCAAGAATAATAATGTGATCATAAAGAGAAGAGTAAGATTCAAGTTTGGTTTCAAGAGAAGAAAAGTAGTTAATAGCCAAAGAAGGAGGATAATATACCCCAAGTAAAATCTTAGAGTGGTTAACAATAATTTCGACAAAAAGATGTTCGGCAAAGTTACAGTATTGACTAGAAGATGTGTCAACAATCTTATAAGGGATATCAGCGCGAAGGTAGATTGCCACACCACCACCCCCCTTTCCAACTCTATCATTCCTAATTAAGACGAAACCTGGAAGTGTATATTGAGTCGAGAGAAGGGAAGGTTTTAAAAATGTTTCTGAAACAAGGATAGCGTCATTAACTTTATAGCTAAAGGATGAGAGAAGGTCATCAAAGTGGGCAGGTATACTTTGCGCATTGATGTGTACAATGTTAAGGTTTTTGGAGTACCCTTGAAATGTACGCTCAAGACAAACACGTAAAAAGTCATCAATCGAGACATCACTATCGGCACTTACGAAATCAGTCGAAGTTTCTGAAGAGCAAGAGAAGAAACTTTCATTTAAAATATTAGCATCCATTTATATAATTAACTAAATATATAAATAAATAATTAAATATTGACTTTATAAATAATAAATATAATAATAATAAATATACTAACTTCTTAAAATCTACCAAAATAAAATTACAGAAGAAGTCTAAAAACACGGTAACACCCTACAATTATTTTTTCATTATTCAATCATGTTATACTATTGTTAAAGAGACACAAACTAGACTATTACAAAAATTATTAGGATATTTTTAGAATAAGTAAAATATTTCTGAACGAAAATAAAATGATTGCGCCTCAGGCTAAAGTAACATATTTCTGAACGAAAAAGAAAGCATGTAACAACTAATGTCAAAGTCAGACAGAGTACATGTGTTAGTGTCAGTCAGTGTCGTCAGTGTTTGTGTCAGTCAACAACAAAATAAATGTTTGTTGAAAATCTACCTCAAATTAATAATTAATGGACCATTGTAATGCTGCTAAATTTAGAAGCACGAAAATAACAAGCAAGATCAAGCCTTATGTGTCTGGGAATGAAAACAATGAAAGAAAATGAGCATTATCACTTCACGGCACGTCGGGACCTGGATACCGCCCGGCCGGCACTCGCTGCGGGCAGTGTAGCCCCCTTCCCCTTGTCACGAGACGTGCCCGGAGCTGGCTTCTCCTGAGTAGACGTTGCCGCAGGAAACTCGACCAAGAGCGGCTTAAGCTCCGCCAATGTTTCAATCTTGCGGCGTGTATTGTTTGGCAGCAGGATGATGATTTTACCTTCCGTAGTCCAACAGCGCCTTATGCCGAAGTGTTTACGTGCCGCTATAAAAACGTCATGTCTGGTCTTCGTTAAAAATTCTGAGACCGTAATAAGAGTACCTTTGAGTGATGTTTTCGCATTCCAGACAAGGCTACGCAGCTTGAAGTCGGCGAATCTCACCAAGACTGGCCTAGGTTTGCTAGTATTTGCCCCCAGACGATGACAAGATGCTATTTGTTCAGGTGAAATATCTGACAATTTGAATTGGTCAGATAATAACTTAGTGATGGTGTTTTCCACTGATTTCTCGTTAGTCTCTGCAATGCCATGAAATAGCAAGATCTTTCTGCGTGAAGAAGTTTCTTGGCGGTCCAGACCCTGGACAAGGAGTTCCAATTGTGAACGCATTATGGCCATTGACTTCCAGATGAGAGTTTTGAAGTCGGAGAATTCACGTGAAATTGCTTCAAGATCTTTTTGTGGTGATTTTTCTGTGCCAGAGAGTTTCTTTATACCACTCTCCAAGTGCTGCATCCTAGCATCAAATGTTCCAGCTAGTTCTTCCATGTTCAATGACAACTTGGCAAACATATCCATGATGGCTGAGCTTGAGGTAAGTTGATAGGAGAAATTAAATCACCAGCGAGTGAGGGAGGGACTGAAGATTAGTTATCTATCTCAATCTGCATAAAAAAAAGACTTTATATAATTTAAATAATTAAATTACTAAAGATGTTTATATTTATGATGTGTACACTTTGCCTACCCTCAGGCGAAAAAAGCATCAGCATCCGCTGATGTCAAGATCAAAAATCAGCATCAGCATCCGCTGATGTGTCAAAAAACCGCATCAGCAACAACCCTGGTAGACACACAGGCACTACATACTTACATATCGCACCTCCAGTCGTAGACTGACTCAATCCAAAATTCATGTTTTTTGGGAAATGAAGAAAACGTGTTTCGGTCCTTGACAGTTTTTGATAAATCACACTATAACTTTATGAAACAGAGAGCTATTACAGTTTATTTACGATTTACTCTGTTTCTGATTTACTAGGCGATAGAGTGCACTTTTTTGAGTCGTTCTGTATACTTAACTTAATTCACACAAATTTTGAATTGAGTCAGTCTTCGACTGGAGGTGCGATGTGTGCAGCTTAATACCAATCATCTTGAATAGTAACGCAGACCTAATTTTACACACAACAGCTGAGTAAGCCAGCTGTGGAGTAAAAAAAGCATACCTGAAGGCAAGCGTAGACAACCTTATTTGTACACAGTTTAGGTCGAGTTTGCTTTGACGCAAGGTATAATGCTGTTACCATGGCCTTAAACAGACTGTCTTTGTGCTCCTTGTAGGTGTAGGCGGAGATCTTGGTCTCTGAACTCTCCTGGATACGAAGGAGACTATCTATACTATAATATATAATATAAAGAGAAAAGATTTGCATGTTTGTAACGAATACACTCAAATACTACTGGACCTATTATCAAAATTCTTTCACCATTAGCAAGGTACATTATCCCTGAGTAACACGGTATATTGTATCCCCGTATTCCTACGGGAACGGGAACTGTACGGGTGAAACCGCGGAGTGCGGCTAGCATGTAATACTTTTTAAAGATTATAAATAAATAAATGATTGATTGAGTTAGAGTGAGGAGTAGTCATCATCATAATTTCAGCCGTAAAACGTCCACTACTGAATACAGGCCTCCCTCATGGATCCCCATGTGGGGTAGTTGCCATACTCACCACGCTTGGCAGGCGGGTTGGCGAGCGCAGTACGTCGATACGAAACGGCACGACACGGAAAGACGCTGCCGCCCATATCCCGGAGGTATCCCTTAGCAGGCTCTTACTGCATCCACGGGCATGAGAGGAGGGGTAACATTCTACCGCCGGCACCCACGACAAAGTGGGATTATTACTTACGTGGTATGTTGGTGACAGGTTTGTACAGTTTTGATTGTAAGTTCGTATCGGAGGAACTTTTGAACTTCGACAGAACTCCTGAAACAATAAAATAAAAGTAACTATACAAGTATACACTTACAGAAGGCTTTTTGCATCTATTCTAGATGATTTACGCGGCGTCAGCAACTGGTATTCACGCTGACGCTGCAGTAACTAAGACATTGTGAGGATTACTTAAAGTCAGAGGAAAGAAAAACAAATGAAAATAATAGAGAGAATGCCGTGAGGGCAGTGTCTTTCCGTGTATCAACATCCTATACTGCGCCGACCCCCGCAAAGGGTCGCGGCCTGTCATTACCCTGAAGAAGGCGCTCGATAAGGGTCGAAACAGTTGGTGCCTCCACCAATTTAACAATCTAATCTAATCAGCCTGTAGGATCCCACTGCTGGGCAAAGGCCTCCCTTCCCTCTCTCCATACTTCCCGGTCCAAGGCGTTGGTCGACCAGTCAGCACAGTACATGTCCAGCTCATCCCATCTGCGCCATCGCCTGCGCAATTTAACAAGTTCCCGATATATAATATGAATACTATTTTAGTATTTTCGAGTGGAAATGAAATGATAGTAGATTGTTATACAAGGAGCTAAAATGACCCATTTTACACAAGGTAGTTTTAAGCGAGGGTGTAAATAGAAACCGAGTTTTTATGGGTTTTAGCGCCGTATGCTTGAACGCGCTAATCTCGGGAACTACTGGTCCGATTTGAAAAATTATTTCAGTGTTAGATAGCCCATTTGTCGAGGAAGGCTAGGCTATATATCATCACGCTGAGACTTATAGGAGCGGAGCACCAATGAATAATGTTTCAAAATCTTTCTAACATACATATAACCGGGTATTTATCGTGTAAATTACCTTTATTATTTCCCGACGTTTCGGAAAGGTAATTTACGCGATAAATACCCGGTTATATGTATGTTAATAATGTGTTGTGATCGCGAAAGTTTAAGAAAGACAAAAGTTTCAAAATCTGTTTCAAAATCAAATAAGGTGCGATACGAAGTTCGCTGGGACACATAGTAAAAGATATTTTAACCTTATGGAGCCTAGAATACGACTTTATTCTTAATTAAAATATGGGATTATCGGGTATTTATCGCGTAATTACCTTTATTTTATTCCCGACGTAATTAAGCTATATATACCCGATAATCCCATATTTTAATAATGTGTTGTGATCGCGAAAGTTTAAAAAAGTTTATTCTTAATTCTTGTATTTACATTGTGATTGTCGCTGTTCTTCTTAAATGAAGTTATAAAGCTACTTACTTGGACTGATTCGTGCTGGATTCTGTTGAAGGACCGCGGCGTACGCCGGAGACAGTTTCTTCTGTGGAATCTTACTCTCAACCAACTTCGATACAGTTTTCTTAACACCTCCAGAAGATCTTCTGTGATTTTGCAACACCATTTTTGGTTTCGCAACGTTTTTTGTCGCAACAGCCATTTTGTTTTTTGTGTTCTTTTGGAATTTCCTCGTATCGCTTTTTGGCGCAGTCTTGGTTATGTCTGTTGTGTTTGGTTTTTCTGCGGTCTTTTCATTAGGGTTGCTTTGTTCGTTGTTTTGGTTAGTAATATTATCTTTGTTCGCTGTAGGTTTATCATTTTGTATTTCATTAGTGATCTTATCTTTGTTAGCTGTATCTTTGATGGTTGGTTTATGATTTTTGTTACTTATCTTATCATTGTTGGTTGTAGGTTTGTGATTTATGTTAGTTATCTTATCTTTGATGGTCGGTTTATCATTTGTGCTACTTATCTTATCATTGTTGGTAGTAGGTTTGTCATTTTTGTTAGTTATTTTATCTTTGTTGGTTGTAGGTTTGTCATTTATGTTAGTCATCTTATCTTTGATGGTTGGTTTATCATTTGTGTTACTTATCTTATCTTTGTTGGTTGTAGGTTTGTCATTTATGTTAGTTATCTTATCTTTGATGGTTGGTTTATAATTGTTTGTATTCTTTGCGCTATCATTATTAATCTTGGCTCTATTGCTTACAGTTTTAGTCGGTTCAGTGTGTTTAGAGTCCTTGATTTGTGATTCCAAGTTGGTTTTAGGCTTATTTTTCTCTAAAAAAGCATTACCTTCATTATTACTATTGCTGTTTTCAACCGCTGGTTTCGTTTGGCTGTTCTTTGCAGTTTTATCAGACTTAGTAACCTTATTGTTGTTTATAATTTTATCCTTTCCGTCGTTTTGTACTTGTGATGCGGTATTTTTAATGGTTTCTTTTGTATTTTTGATATTTTTCGGAGCTGTGTTTTTATTTTCTACATTGTTCGTCTTTTTCTCGGTATTTTCAGGCTTTTTTGCTTTAGTTTTCTCTGGGGCTTTTTCTAAATCGTCACTCTTTTGTTTTTCGCATTTATCAGTATCTTTACTCTGTTTCTGTATTTTTGCAGGCATATCATTATTTTTGTCTGCTTTATCGGTGATTTTCTGTTTCTTTTCTGCATTTTCACTGACTTTCTGTTTCTTTTCTATATTGTCATTGCTTTTTTGTTTCTTTTCACTATAATCCGTTTCTATTTGTTTATTTTCTGTATTTTCATTGCTTTTGAGTTTATCAACACTTTTAGCAGTAGCCTTTTGTTTCACAGATTTTTCTGTATTCTTTTCCACGATGTCTTTATCAAAATTTGTTTCTGTAGGTTTTTTATTCACAGTTTTCACTTTATTCTTGATTGTATTTTCACTTTTACCTTTCTGTTTTCCTTCGACAGCTTCCTTAGCAACCACTTTTTCTGTTTCCTGATTTTTGTTATCATTTTTCTGACTTTTAACATCTTTGCTCCCAACATTTTCATATTTCTGCTTTGTTTGTTCTTTATCATTCTTGGCATTACTTTTGACATTTTTCACTTTATTCTTCCCATCCATCTTATCTTTCTGCTTAACTAAATCCGTGACACTATCCATCTGCCCAACTAAATCACTAACACTATCCATTTTAGCTTTCTTAGCGTTCTGACCATCAGCCTCACCGGCCCTCTTGACAGATTTGCGATTATCATCCATATTCTCCTTGCCTTTAGGCTTACTTTTCCTTGGGATCGTCTTAGGTGGTGCCATTACCTCTTTGTCAGTTTTTTCTACACTATTATCGTAATCTTGATCGATGTTCTCGCTAAGAGTTGTCTTCTCGAGTTTTTTCACTGATTCGGGATCCGATTCCATGCTTTCGTATAGTTCATGAGTTTGGGTCTGTGCTTCGAGACAGGTACTGATGATTTTGGCTAGGAGTAGGGTACGCTCGTCCGTTTCTAGTGACGGGTTCGAAAGCTGCTTGTGAACTTGCTTTATTATTTTCAGGTAGGATTCATCTGTAATAAAAACAGTGAGTAAGTTTCGAACAGTAAATGAATTAAGTATTTATTTATCGAACGAGTGAGCGAAGCGAACGATGTTCTAGTTGCAACTGGGCGTTTCGGTTGAATGTTTGTATGTCCGCAATTTTCATCCGAGGATAACTCTTGAATGATTGATCGGATTTCGATGAAACTTTAAACATAAGGAGATTACATCTGTAAGGGGCTAATTTAAATCCCTTGCATGTAGAGAAAGTTGTTGTAGCAGTTGTAGAAAGTTCTTATAGCGCCACACTTTGTATGTTACACTATTAAGTTTTAGCCAGGTTGTTGAGCACGTGAACACAAGAATCACACGTTAAAGTTAGTTTAATAAAGTTCAGTTAAAATTACAAGGTTAATACGAATCGATTGTTTATTTTTGATTAAGGGAAAGTTTTACAGATAGAACGAATTCAAGCAATCCAAATCGCAACGTAAAATGAAGTTGCAATGCAGTTGCGACACGGACTGAGGACAGGCTTGACTGTAAAAGCAAGCGCAGGGAGCGCAGCGCCCCCTGACGGAGCGCCCAGCGACCCCAGAAAGGGGTACTGACGACAGCACGACGGAGCGCCCTCTTTTTCTCTTCAGCGTTCGACGTAGAAACAACTCTCTGGCTAAGTCTATGTTTATTTCGTGTGAGACACTCGAGCCATTTTTGATTGCGTGATTGCGATGTGTATTTTAGGGTTTTTCTTGTTAGTTTTGTGTTGAAGTTGGTTTGTTCCTTTTTGATGATTTTGTAAGAAGTTAAAACTAAAGTTAGGTTTTCCTATTGTTATTTTTTTTTAATTAAAAACCACTCCTGTTTCTAAGAATATATATAAGATCTTTGATGGATTCTTAACGCGAGCACTATATGCTCTGATTGTATAATGATTATTTAAATCGTATATACTAAGTATAGTGCATTTATGTGAAGTTTGTGTTTAATAAGTTTCATGTTAAAAATTGTACTGTGTCGGGTGTGTTCCGCGCAAACTCTCCCACGGCGCCACTGAAAACCAGTGTTGTGTCTAACGCAGCGTACGCTGAGTTGGCGACCGATTTATGTCTATAAATATTTTATTGTAACAGTTGTGTATTTGTAAATGAGACATAAATAAATATTATTTTCTTTTCTTTTCTTTCTTTTCTAAATAGTAAATTTTGACATTGTATAGATATTATAATTTGAAATTTGAATTGCATGTAAATCAATTAATACTATTAGAATCTCCGTTCATTCTTACGTAGGTACTTGTAACTACATACGTTATTTTGCACGCTGATCAATCAGTGAAGTATGTGAAGCTGACTTACTTATCCTAAAACCTTTGTACCATCATCATCATTTCAGCCATAAAACGTCCACTGATGAACACAGGCCTCCCTCATGGATCTCCATGAGGGGTAGTTGCCATTCTCACCACGCTTGGCAGGCGGGTTGGCGAGCGCAGTATGGGATGTTGATACACGGATAGACGCTGCTGCCCATCTTCCAGAGGTATCCCTTAGCAGGCTCTTACTGCATCCATGCGCATGAGAGGAGGGGTATCAGTCTACTGCCGGCATCCCACGGCGGCTTTGTACCATACTTCTGGCAAATAAACAATTTCATTTGTGTCTAACACAGCGTACGCTGAGTTGGCGACCGATTTATGTCTATAAATATTTTATTGTAACAGTTCCGTTTGTGTATTTTTAAATGAGACATAAATAAATATTATTTTCTTTCTTTCTTTCTTTCATTTCTGATTCGCAACACGAGCATAGCACCTCACCCATGTAATCCAGTTCGAAATTCATTTTGTGGTGGAAGGCCGCGACGGCGGAGTGCCGGTTGTCCAATGTCCAAGACATGACCAGGAGCTTGGCACACTTCAACACGAAGCCACCTTCAGCCTGTGGGAAACAATAAGATAAGATAAGATAATTTTATTCAAAAATCAATATAAATTCACAATAAATTACAAAGAGTCGTAGCTATTTACACTGCCGGCCAAAAGTTTGAGACCAAGTAGCAAAATGAAATAAAACTCAAAATATAAATCAAGAGGTTTAGATATTAATTAAAATGCTTATTTACTAATACACATTCATCAAGAAGAAAAAAAAAATCAAGAAATATCAACCATTTACGTTAAAAATGACGTTCATATTTAATAAAATCATTAAACGGATTTTTCGTCAAAAAAGCCTCCCTTGCATTTTATAACTTTTTTCACTAGTCTCGGCATACGAGCAATCAATTTATCAATTGTATCTTGTGAGATATTGTTCCAGCTTTCTTGTAAAGCCTTCCACATGTCTTCTTGTGAGGAGGGACAACAACTGCGCACATTTCTGTCAAGCTCTTCCCACAATAGCTCAATGGGGTTGAGATCCGGACTCTGAGGGGGCCACACCATGTTTTTTAACACCCTTTCTGTTTCTTTATGGTCTAAATAACCCCTGCATAATTTTGAACTATGTTTAGGATCATTATCTTGATGGAAAAAAAAACCATTTCCAATTAATCTTAAACCAGACGGAACGGCATTTTGCTGTAGTATTCGTTTATAATGCTCCTTTTTCATGATTCCTTCGACTCGTACCAAATCTCCGGTTCCATGGCCCGAGAAGCATCACCAGACCATAATGGAACCACCACCATGCTTAACTGTTGGCACCACACAATCTGGCATCATCTTTTCCTCGGCGGTACGTCGAACAAAAATTCGTCGTTTTGAACCAAATATTTCAAACTTGGATTCATCTGTCCAAAGAACTTCTTTAAAGTCTTCTTCAGTCCAGTCTCGATGGGTAAGGGCCCACTGCATCCGTTTCTTTTTGTTTTGTGGCCTTAGTAGTGGTTTTCGAACGGCGACGCGACCAAATAACTTAGCATCTCTCAATCGTCTTTTTACTGTAGTCAATGACACAGGTTCTGATCGGGATTTGTTCACTTCTGCGCGGATTTCTGGTGCGGTTAGGCGTCTATTCCGCTTGCTGGTAACGACGATGAAATTATCCTCGCTAGAAGTGGTAGCTTTCGGTCCCCCCGATCGCGAACGATCTTGATTACTGCCAGTCTCCTTGTATCGGGTTATTGCGTTATGAACACAAGACTTCGACAACTTAAGTTGAGAGGCAATCGCACGTTCAGATTTGCCTTCGCCGTGTAAAACAACTATGGCAGAACGAGTTTCAGTGCTAATTTCGCGCACTTTTCCCATTTTAAGATGTCTTCACTGTAACAACGACGAGCTCAGACTAGTTAAGATAATGAAAAATTTACTCCATCAAAACTCAGGTAAAAAATATGTTTAAGGAAGCTAAAATAATCCGGAAGTACGGTTACCGCAAAACAAAACCAAAATAATTAGAAATGAGCAGGCCATAAAAAATATAACAATGACTCTATCACCTGGTAAGCGCGCGGTACTCATTTATGTTTTGAAACAATAGACCTTTAAAGGATGATAACTTAAAAATATACAATAAAAATGACTCTCAGAAATTCTTTGATAACAATAGAATACGCAGGTGTTCAAATTAGCTCTTTATCATGTGTACTTTTGAAATATTTTGGTGGTTACAAAGATTTTTACAAGTGGTCTCAAACTTTTGGCCGGCAGTGTAAATGTACTAAAATATCCGTGTCTGAACTAGGATAAAACCTGTGTTTTAGACTTGTGGGACTTACATTTACTTCATCATCATCATCATTTCAGCCGTAGGACGTCCACTGATGGACAAAGGCCTCCCTCATTGATCTCCAAGTACTGCGGTTGGAAGCCGTCTGCATCCACCGCCGACCAGCAGTTCTCACCAAGTCGTCTGCGCATCTTGTAGGTGGACGTCCTACGCTGCGCTTGCCGGTCCGTGGCCTCCATTTGAGAACTTTGCGGTCCCATCGGCCATCTGTTCTTCGAGCTACATGCCCTGCCCATTGCCACTTCAACGTGCTAATCCGTCTGGATATGTCGGTGACCCGAGTTCTTCTACGTATCTCCTCATTTCTGATTCGTAGAGAAACCCCGAGCATAGCCCTCTCCATAGCTCGTTGAGCGACTCTAAGCTTATTCATAAGGCCAATAATAGTGAAGGACCACGTCTCGGTTCCATATGTCATCACTGGTAACACACACTGATTGAGACGTTGCGAAGTTTCCCAAACGCTGCCCATCCGAGTTGGATTCGACGATTGACCTCTTTCTCGAAGTTGGACCTACCTAATTGGACTGTTTGTCCTAGGTATACGTACGCGTCGACAACTTCAATAACCGAGTTCTCAGCCATAACTGGAACAGGCACGAATGGACATTCGACATAATTTTCGTCCTGTCCACGTTAATTTTAAGCCCAGTCTTAATTCTATTTATTTAAGTTTGTTATTGTTTTTAAATTCTGTGTAAGATGTGCAGAAGATAGTAAGCGTTTTGGTTTTGTTTGCTGTAAGCAGCTCTTTCTGAATAAATAAATGTCTAAAGGTCCAGCAGTTTCCAACGGAACTAATGATGTCATTTGACCATCGATTTGTGCGACGAGATAACACTAACTAGAAAACACAAACAAATTTATTCTATTAATTCTATTCTTTTCCTTGGGTGCCGGCATTAGAATATGGACTTTCCTCTCTCGCCCGTGGATGCAGTAAGAGCCTATAAAGGGATGGGCAGTAGCGTGTCTCCGTGTATCAACATCCCGTACTGCGCCCGCCAACCCGCCTGCCCAGCGTGGCGAGTACGGCAGGAACGCATCATGCAGATCATGAGGGAGGCCTGTGTTCAGTAGCGGACGTTTTACGGCTGAGGTGATGATATTTACCAGCGGCTCCATGAACAGGTTGTGCGCGTATCTGTCCGCCAGCTCCGCGAGGGTAGTTCGCCGCGAACGATACGCGGCTGCGTAGCTTCTCAGCACCTGGACATGGAAATAAGTATATTTTATGCTCCCAGTGTGACCTCTTGTCACCCACCTGAGTGACCTCTTGTCACCCACCTGAGTAACATCTTGCCACCCCTGAGTGACATCTTGTCACCCGCCTGTGTAGCCTCTTGTCACCCCTGAGTGACCTCTTGTCACCCACCTGTGTGGCCTCTTCTCACCCACCTGAGTAACATCTTGCCACCCCTGAGTGACATCTTGTCACCCGCCTGTGTAGCCTCTTGTCACCCCTGAGTGACCTCTTGTCACCCACCTGTGTGGCCTCTTGTCACCCCCTGAGTGACCTCTTGTCACCCACCTGAGTAACCTCTTGCCACCCCCTGAGTTACCTCTTGTCACCCACCAGAGTAACCTCTTGCCACCCCCTGAGTTACCTCTTGTCACCCACCAGAGTAACCTCTTGCCATCCCCTGAGTGACCTCTTGTCTCCCACCAGAGTAACCTCTTGCCACCCCCTGAGTGACCTCTTGTCACCCACCTGAGTGATCTCTTGTCACCCACCTGAGTGGCCTCTTGCCAACCCCTGAGTGACCTCTTGTCACCCACCTGAGTGACCTCTTGTAACCCACCTGAGTGGCCTCTTGCCAACTCCTGAGTGGCCTCTTGCCAACCCCTGAGTGGCCTCTTGCCAACCCCTGAGTGGCCTCTTGTCACCCACCTGAGTGGCCTCATGCCACCCGTCAGAGCGGCCTCCTAGTGTTTTCTAATAATTATGATCAGGTATTATATACTTAAAAGAGTGTCTCACACCCTGGATATTGTTTAGTTTAAGTAAGAGAAAATAAACATATTTGTATTGTATGTACAGAAGCTTAAGTGTTGTATGATTTTTTTTTTTTTTTTTTTTTTTTTTTTTTTTTTCTGTAATAATTTTTTATTGTAATTATAAATTAAGCGTAATATTAAGACAAGTATTGTAACAATGAATAAAAATGAAAGAGTGACGTTTCTTGTTCACTTCTTTCCCTCGTTATAAAAGTTATCTGAAGCGAACGAATTCAATTAAGAGCTTTATTCAATTTAAATGTGGTCTTGTTCTTCTTTTGTAAATTGACTATTCAAAGTGGCATTTTGCTCTGTTGAATAAACACTTATTGACGTAATTTCTAAAAACAGTGAACACTGCGTGCTACAACATGGTTACAATAAATATTTTGAACTTTGAAACTTTGAGTATGTTATCTCACCTCGATAGCATCACTAGGCTTTGTGAGTCCGCTCAGCACAGATCTATTTAGCTCGGCCTCATGAGCTGCTTTCACGGGTAGCACGCGAAGACAGCGGTACGAAGTTGGCGCGAATCTTTCGGTCTGTAAGGAATATAAATAAACCGGTCAAGAGCGAGTCGAGTTGGCGTGGGGTGCCGACAGAGGCGAATTGAGCCGCCAAACCAAATAGCCGACTGATACTCAGGAGGTAACGGGTTGAATTCCCGCCACGGGACAAATGTGTGAAATGAAATGAAATAATTTATTTGCCTCAAGTATGGTTTTACACAGATATTTGTATGTATATGACCTAGTTCCTGAGATTAGCGCGTTCAAGCAAACAAACAAACTCTTTAGCTTTATAATATTAGTATAGTATATATATTCATCATCATAATTTCATTATTAACATACATATAACCGGGTATTTATCGCGTAAATTACCTTTATTATTTCCCGACGTTTCGCTTGGATTGCACCAAGAGTCTTCCCGGGACCATGCTTGCTTTACGCGATAAATACCCGGTTATATGTATGTTAATAATGTGTTGTGATCGCGAAAGTTTAAAAAAGACAATCATAATTTCAGCCATAAAACGTTCACTAGTGAAAACAGCCCTCATGGATCCCCACGAGGGGTAGTTGCCATACCCACCACGCTTGGCAGGCGGGTTGGCGAGCGCAGTATGATATGTTGATACACGGAAAGACGCCGCTGCCCATCTTCCGGAGGTATCCCTTAGCAGGCTCTTACTGCATCCACGGGCATGAGAGGAGAGGACTACTGCCTTACTGTATTTATTTATTAACTAGCCTATTTATTTATTTATTTAGGAACAATAAACAACCATAGTATACATTTTAGAAAAAGGACTTTCAAATTACAGTGTCGGTAATATTTACACATAGTTCATTTTTATGAAGATCAAGTGAGGGTAGTTCAACAAACGCCTTCGCTTTGCTGCGGTACCTCCATCACATCAGTCTTCCCGGGACCATGCTTGGTGCAATCCAAGCGAAACGTCGGGAAATAATAAAGGTAATTTACGCGATAAATCCCCGGTTATATGTATGTTAATAATCTATTGTGATCGCGAAAGTTTAAAAAAGACAACCACATAGTACTAGTTACAAAAGTTACTAAATGCTAGATGACTAAATGATAACAAAATAAATACACAAAAAGTTTACAAAGAAAATAGACCAATTAAAAAGATAAAAGAATGAACGAAGTAGAAGAGTGAGATGTATGACTGTTAAAGTGAATTACAATCATTTGATAGCAGGACTGCAATAATTGACCTTTTAAATTTGTACACATGCGAATATATCTGTGCTCTCAAAAGTATGGTTTTTTTGTAACTTTTTTGTAAATGATAAGCTCTATAATTTAAGTAGCCTTACATACTATAATAACTACTAGCTGAACTTAATGCACGATTCCAATTCTATTATTTTCGGCAGAGCGAGATTCCCCTAACACAGATAAAATACTTTACTTAAAAGGGGGTCTCAAACACCGTTATATATCGCACCTTCACAAATATAGTGACCTAATCCAAAAATTCGGGATTTCGGGTTTTTTCCATAATATGGAAAAAACCCGAAATCCCGAATTTTTGGATTAGGTCACTATATTTCTGAAGTTGCGATATGTATTTTAAGTTTTTGAATAAAGAATTTTTAATTATTGAAAAAAATAAAAAAAATTAGCGACCATTCGTCGACTATTCCACAGACTTACAGGCTGATGCGTGTAGAATGTGATGGAGAAGGGTACCACGCCTATGCGGCACTCCGCTGTTACTTCCCGCCAAGTCCCAGGCTCCGAGACTGCTTTTTCCCTGAAACACAACAAAATGATTAATTTTTAGGGTTCCGGACCAAAATGGTAAAAATGAAACCTTATTTACTTTGTCGCCGTGGGGTACCGGCAGTATGTTACCCCTCCTCTCATGCCCGTGGATGCAGTAAGAGCCTGCTAAGGGATACCTCCGGAAGATGGGCAGCAGCGTCTTTCCGTGTATCAACATCCTATACGCTCACCAACCCGCCTGCCAAGCGTGATGAGTATAGCAACTACCCCTCATGGAGATCCATGAGGGAGGCTTGTGTTCAGTAGTGGACGTTTTACGGCTGAAATGATGATGATGTGGTCAAATTTATATGTACAAACTAGGGAAAATATACTGAGGGTTGAGTATTCAGACTCTTCGTTCCAGCAGCTGCTCAAAATCCTTACCCGTCAACAACCGGATCCTGCACCATAACATTGACCTCGGACTGCAGAACGTCGACCCCAGTGAGTTCCTGCGTGGCCTGCAGGCAGGTCCTCAGGAGTTGGTCCTGCTGCTTCAGCTCGCTGGCGGCCGGACCCGTGTTCAAGACGGCGGGGAAGGATATCTCATCCTCAGAGTCCGAGCTGGAATTCAATAAGTCAATCATTTGTTTTCACCTTTAGAATCTTTCGTTCCAGCGGCCGACCAGTCAACACCTCAGAGTCTCACCTGATGATGCCTCGCGGAGAGGCGAAACACGTGTCTCGTATAGGTTTGGGTATGCATGCTGCACTGACAACCTAGTTCTCCCTGCATGTGCATAATTAGCGGGAGGGCGGTGCGCATGCATCTCAGCATAAGCGGAATAAAACTAAATATTTTCATTGCATTTTATTTTTACCTTTAGAATACCCGCGTAGTTCCCGTTCCCGCGGGAATACGGGAATAAAATATATCCTACTAGCGACCCGCCCCGGGTGCAATGTTGATACTAAAATATACTACAGAATATACCATCGCGGACTTTTTTGTAGACCTTTTTAAGGTGTACAATACTGTAGTACATTATTTTGATCTATCTCGTTGGGTTCAGCCAGCGTTTGCAATGTGAGCGCAAAAAAATGTGCTTATTTACGACGTCACATTAGAAACCTCCAACATGATCAGTGTTTCTCTGCTACCTCGTGTGTTCATAAGTTTTGAGACGAACTTATTTAATTAATTTAAAAAGAAAGTAATTCATGCAACCTTTTTTAAACTTTTAAAATTTAAATTTCGAATGTTTTGAATCAGAAAAAATATACATTTGAATATTTGTTTCATTCTCCGTGAAAATGGCGCCAACAAAAGATTTGCGTGCGACTGTAATTTCACTGTTTCAAGCAGGAAAAAAACCAATGCAAGTTTTTAGTGAAATCCAAAGTTTGGGATGTAGTCGGAACTTTGTGTATTATACCATAAAGAGGTACAAGGAGACCGGCTCTTTAGAAGACCGTGGAAGATGTGGCCGCCCGCGGTCTGTAAGGACGCCCGCCAACATCAAAGTAATCAGAGAGCGAATTCGTCGCAACCCTTGCCGGACTCAAAAGAAATTAGCTCTGCAGACCAACATTTCGCGAATATCGGTGAACAGGATACTTAAATATGATCTTAAACTAAAGGCCTACAGTCGAAGGAGAGTGCATTATTTAAACGAGCGTCTTCGTAAATTGCGACTGGAACGATGTCGGAACCTATTGAAGAGACACGATCCAAAAAATATCCTGTTTACCGATGAAAAGATCTTTACGGTGGAAGAAAAGTTTAACCGGCAGAACAATAAGGTTTACGCCAGAAGTTCAAAGGACGTCCAGCCATCTGTACGCAATGTCCAGCGCACTCATCATCCAGCAAGTGTGATGGTTTGGTGGGGTGTTTCCTACGAGGGGGTCACTTCGCTTCATTTTTGCCAGCAAGGCGTCAAGGTGAGGGCACAAAATTACCAAACCGACATATTGGAAGCGGTGGTTAAACCATTGAATGATACGCTATTCGCTGGAAAATACTGGGTTTTCCAACAGGATTCTGCTCCCTCCCATAAAGCTAAGACTACCCAACGTTGGCTGGAGGCCAATTTGCCAGGCTTCATTCGGAGCGAAGATTGGCGTCAAGCCCTGACTTGAATCCTTTGGATTATTCTTTATGGACGGAATTGGAGCTGAGGGCATGCAGAAAGTCTCACCCAAACCTGGATTCTCTCAAGCGAGCCCTTATTAAAGAATCGAAACGGATTCCCATTGAAAAGATTCGTGCCGCCATAGATGAATGGCGCACGCGTTTGAAGGCCTGCATTGAATGCAAAGGCGGCCATTTTGACCCGTAGTGTCATTTGCACCATTGACCAGTACCATTGATGGTGCAAATGATACTATGATGTACCGTTTGCACCATTGCTCCATTGCTACCATTATTGATGGTGCAAATGATACTATGATGTACCGTTTGCACCATTGCTCCATTGCTACCATTATTGATGGGGCAAACATATCCAATGGTGCAAATGGCACTTATATTTATTATTAATAACAGAGTCAAGTTTTCAACTACTTAAGAGAGTTAAAAGCACTTGAACAATATAAGTATATTAATATATATTCTCCTTTCTTGAAGTGTTAGAAACTATTTGAAAATTCATTCTAATGACTGACATTCATTGCGTTTGTTTCTTGTGTCGTTCATATGATTTGATTGTCATAAAAAGCAGAAAAATGTGCGAATCCGATTTAATTTTTCTGAAACAGAGCCGGGGCCGACTTTTATTACACAATGGGTATCAATACCATTTTCACACAAAGTATAAAAATTTAAACAGAGTATGGAGGTGCCGCTATTACAAGAAAACAAAATGTAAGGGGACGATTACTATATCACAGGTATGTGTAACTGTCTTTTTGCCCGCAGTGCCACTAGCTGATGCTATTTATTTTTCCATTTATTTAGCTGTATATTGTGTATAAGTATATATAGTATAAATATTTTTAAAGTTCGTATCTTATGTTTTGTTTCTTTTTTAGGATGAATCAAAGGTGGTTAAAAAAATTAAGCATTCTGATAACTGCAAGCCAGATGAAAATAAAAACACGGTTTGTGAAATAATAGGGTCCTTCATAGAAAAGGCTACTACTTCAGAAGAAACAGTTCCAGCCGTTTATAAAAAGACTGTAGCCTCAATCAAAAATAAAGGACTTAACATTGTTCAAAAAATACCATCTTATGAAAAATTCAAATCTGTGGCATACAGAAGAATAAGAAAAATTAATTCTGTTAAAAAAATGGCATATAAAGATGTTACAGAACTTGAAATTCCTCTTGACCATAAGGATTTTTGTTTAGCTGATTATAGTCATGAAGACGAAAGAATTTTAGTCTTTGCATCGGAAGAAGCAAGAGAACTGCTGAAAATTGGTAAAATCTTTTTTTGCGACGGCACTTTCAAGAAATGTCCGAAGCCATTTACTCAGCTCTACGTATTTTTCTGTGACTTAGGAAGCACTGATGACAAAAACTTTGTTGTCCCTGTTGTATATGTGCTTTTGACCAATAAAAAAAAAGAAACATATATTCTCATGATGAATCTCATCAAATCTCAAATCCCAGAATGGGGTCCTTCGAAAATTATATCTGATTTTGAACAATCTTTCATTAGTGCAGTCAAAGTAGTGTTTCCTATGGTTGAACATCACGGTTGTTTTTACCATTTTCAAAACCAATTGCGGAGAAAAGCTAAAAGTCTCAATTTAAAAAAGACTAACGCTACAAAAATCGTTTCTCTTTGCACCATCTTACCTCTTCTGCCAGAATCAAAAATTGAAGATGGATTCAGATACATCATAGCAGAGAGTGATGCTAACGGAAGTAATAAAAATTTGCAGCAATTTATTAATTATGTGGCTAGATTTTGGATGCCGAAAAAAAAACTGTGGTGTTGTTTTGGTGAGAGGCATAGAACAAATAATGTATGTGAAGGATGGAATGGACATATTAATAACTGCTTTAAAAGAAGACCCGCGACAGTGAGTCACTGCTTAAAAGTGCTTAAGGAGGACGCTGCATTTCATGCAGTCAATGCTCTTACACAAGACCCGTACAAAAAGCGATCAAAGGAGGTTAGGGATCGGAATAATTATATACAGTACGTACAGATGCAATTAATTAATAGTGAAATAGATATTCCACTATTCTTGGAAAAATTAAGATAAAATAATTAAGCATTATTTGTCATTGATTAGCTGTCATTGATTCTTTGTTATTAATAATAAAAATATTTTATATTATTAATAAGCGATTCATTCTTCCATTATCATTAGTAAAGTTTTAGGGGATACAGTATTTGTTCATGGGGAGAAAAATTCTGATCCATCTCTTCCCTGAGGGTCTCGGGGCGGGGCGGATGGCCAGTAAACAGAGCGATAGCTCGAGGAAAGCCTTGAGGCAAAATAAATATATTTTTTAATAGTGTCATTTGCACCATTTGCCCCATCAATGGTGTAAACGGTACATGACAGTGTCGTTTGCACCATTTGCCCCATCAATGGTGTAAACGGTACATGACAGTGTCGTTTGCCCAATTAATGGTGCTGGCCAATGGTGCAAATGACACTACGGGCATTTTGAATGATTTATTTTTAAATACAGATCTAGTCAGTAGTTTTAATTTTAATATCCAATAAATGAACACTCAACTTAGCTCCAAAAATATTTTAGTTTTACTGTGTTTCAAGACTTATGAACACACGAGGTATATTATGCATGTGTTATACATATAAACCTTCCTCTTGAATCACTCTATCTATTGAAAGAAACCGCATCAAAATCCGTTGCGTAGTTTTAAAGATCTAAGCACATATAGGGACAGACAGACAGCGGGAAGCGCCTTTGTTTTATACTATGTATTGATGTTACTTAAATCCTATGTTACTCAGGGATATTGTAGCATTCTTATAGTAAAGGAATTTTTTAATTCGGTCTAGAAGCTGAACCTAGTTGTGAGTCGACTAGAATTGTGGTTCCAGTCTAACGGCCTCGCTATGAATATGGAAAAAAGCGTGTCACATGACCTTTCGTCCTAACGGGAACAAAACGCCCGCGATGGGGGTAGACGCAGAAGGCACTTTGCTTAAAACAGGTACCACTAGCTTCCAAATTGCTTGGATTTGTTATAGACAGCTCACTCGTGTGGGATTCCCACATAGAAGAACTTTGCGCAAAGCTCGGGCGGGCTTGTTTCTCTTTGCGTAGACTGACAAGCACGGCGACCCGCGACGTGGTGCGGTCCGTTTACTCCCACCTGTTCTGTTGAGTAGTTCTGTTGACAGAACTACTGGGAATTTTTTTCCCATTAGTTCTGTGACTTAAAAGACTATGCTTTACACTTATCTTTACTATTAATATCTGTTCTGTTGAGTAATTCTTGACAGAACTACTGGTCATCACAGGGTGTCACAGCTTTGAGACTAGACAAGTAGTGTTCTAAACAAACTTGACAGCTGATTGCAAAGTAAACGGTTATCTATACAAAACAATCAATTCTTAGTGTAATCGTTTTAACTCGACCCTCCTCGATCCTTTGACGATCAAAACTATTTGATTTATTTATTTGAGCCACCAACAGAAGATACACAAGTAAAAAATTACAAAAGTAAAAGCAATAAAAATCATGAGCTAGTGTTCTCCCAATTACAGGCAGCTACATCTAACAAATTAAGTTATCATAGCAAAAGTTATGAATTAGAATTTTTAAACATAGGTAACAATTATACTAAATTATATTTAAGAAAGTTTAAACAAAACAAATATCTACGTTCTACATAAGGTTGAATAAAATAAAAAGAAACTAGTGAAAGGAAACTAGTAAAGAAACTATGACTTAGTGTCAGAAGACTATGCACAGAGAGATGCAAGGCTTTTTTTATATTTAAGTAGAGGTTCTCCTACATCTAGGTCGCTTATTTTCGATAAAGTGTTATAAGCTTTACAAATCCTGGACAAAACAGCATTTTGTCCCAAGTTGCTATGGGAAAATGGTACAAAGAATAGGTTAAACGCTTTTTTTCTAGGTAATCTTGAAGGTATGTTGATCTTTAATTTGATTTATTTATTTATAAAGGGAACGCCAACAGCATATACATAAATATGATTATCTTTAAGTGTTCTATGATAGCGGTATGATAAGTTTAACTTATAAGTTTTAGTTTTTTACCTGCTGCAGTAAAATTTCGGCTTTGAAGTGGGAAATTCTTCGATTCTCTTCTCATAGTATTGTATATCTTGTAGGATTTGCTCTTTCCTAGCCAGCATAGCTCTTTTCTTGTCGATTGAGGCATTATTTTTAAACATATTGGCGATTTAATTAACACGCGAAATCAAATCATAACAAACATTTCAAATAAACAGCCATTTGTAAAAATGTTGCCATATCGATAGAGAAAACCGATGAATTCCGAAAAGCGGTATGGTAGTGCAATGGTTGTACATACTATTATGACTTTTTGCGAAAAGAACCAACAAGTAGGTAAGGTTTTTATTGGATTAAATTTCTTTTCGGCCAACATTAATCTTGAAATTTCTTCCTCGCAGTGCCTGCGATTAACGCATTTTGCATTCACAATTAATTGAAGTTGATGAGCGCTATTGTTTAAATCTACACATTCATCCTCAGAACATTCATCCTAATTGTAATCTGTGACCTTTTTCTCAATTTGTGTACCTACATAGAAATCTCGACATGAATCCATAAATCGGGTCACTTAATAGAGCTTTTCTAATGCTGCAAGTCTCTTAAAGTTTACTATTTACGCTAACAAGTAACTACTTTTCGGACAAACATTTTTTTCTAGAGGTCTAAAAAAAA
The DNA here is from genome assembly GCA_963082625.1 of Pasiphila rectangulata. NCBI lineage: Eukaryota > Metazoa > Arthropoda > Insecta > Lepidoptera > Geometridae > Pasiphila > Pasiphila rectangulata. The sequence goes on along the minus strand of OY720264.1, from coordinate 7,832,486 downwards.
GTAAGGCCTTTGCATCTATTATAGATGATTTATACAGCGTCAGCAACTGGTAATAATGCTGTACGGGACGCTGTAGAGCCTGGGACATTGTTAGATGGATTAGGCTTGCCCAGCACCTATACCATCCTCTCAGCTTAGTCAGCTATTATTCAGAGGAAAGAACAGGTCAATACGTCTGAAGCTAACTAAGCCGCGGGTTTCCTCACGATGTTTCCTTCACCGTTAAAGCTTGTGTTAAGTGTGCACATACATTTTTCAAGAAAGAAAAATCCATTGAAAGTCGGGGGTAGGTACATACCACTCGGCCAACACGGACAACAGGTCTAAGACTGTTATCTAGACAGACTTAGACTAAATAACAAAGGAAACAGTAGGTACCTAATCTTAAAACTAAGTTAAGATGTGGCTGGCTTATACGAGTACAGAAATCAACCATTGACGAGCTCTGTGGCGCAGCGGGCGAAGGTCCGCCTGCGACGCAAGGGGTTGCGGGTTCGATTCCCGCCTCGGGACAAATGTCTGTACGATCTGCAGATATTTGTTCAGGGTGTTCTGGGTGTTTTTCTATTTATAAAAAAAAATATCTATCTATGTAGTATAATGTATTAAGTATATCAGTCATCTAGTACCCATAACACAAGCTCTGCTTAGCTTGGGGCTAGATGATGCTGTGTGATTTGTCCAGCAATATTTATTTATTTATTTTATTTTTATTTAATTTATGTTGGACTTAAACATCAGGGCGAGAAGAAACATCAACGTCAGGGCTCCGCCAACTCTACGTTCTACAACTCTCAACATTCCTACGGAGCAGGGTTGGATTCAGACCCTCAAAAAATTATTGTCTTTGGAAATTAAAAATATACTACTTGTCGAAAATTATACTACGTTTCGTTTTTCGTGGATTTCAATATTAAAATGCATTTATGTAAGTGAAATTTTCTTTATTTAGTAATTGTTAATGTACAAATCAATCAAATTGAGGCAAGTAGATGTTTATCTCAGCACCGACCATCACACCCATCTGTTAGAACGACCGATAAAGTACAACACTACGCGGGGATTCTCCGAAGCTTGTCGCTGTCGCTTATTTTCGGCTTTGGATAGGTACCTACTTTGTTCTTTTAGCCACCACTAATCGCTGGCTGATTCCATATTACCATACATACAGAACTTCCCGAAATTGTAGGATAAATAATAAAAAGCAAAATGATTCAACCAATAAAAGCTGTCAATCGGCTTGAAGGTAAAATTATGGTATTTTCGCGTAGTATTCTGGCTTAAAGATACTACATACTACACATAATGAAATAATGGTACAAATAGTATAATTATACTACAAAATCCAACACTGCTACGGAGTTGGGTGCGCGTAAGATTTTTCGGGATAGGGGACTTTCCAGGGTTGCACTTTTTTTTTCTCTTCTTCTTGGCTTTGCACGGCTTGTGCATTAGCCATTTTCAAGTTTTATTTTTAATATAGTAAAAATTAGGGAAACAATTAATTTTTAAACATCACGGGAGATAAAACGGATGGGAAAAGGATCAGAAGGAATTGATTCTACGTCAACAATCATAGGAGTAGGAAGTATCTAATAAATATATAATAGGTAACAAATGTAAAATCAAATATTGATATTATTATTACATATAAATGAAGCTAAACACTGATATATACAGGGATCTAATGAGGAAAGAAGGATAATCACAGATGTAGGAAGCGGTACATGGAGTGAAATAAGGTCTTGATATAAAGGAAGATGATCATATTTAGTGCAGGGTTGCACTTGCGGCAGGGGTATAACGATATTTTTTTTATTAAGGAGGATAAAACTGTTATTTTGTGACATTGTAAAACGTCAAATGCATGTCAAATGTAGAAATCTGTCAAAACACTCAAAGCACGGCTGGCAAATTCTAATTTGTAAAGCAAACGCATTTTTAGTTGTAATTAGCTGCAATTATCAATAATAATAAGCATTTATCTCGCGGAATAACTGTGACGTATCATCTTTTATAATTCCACAAGACTTTATCTAACAAGGAAGGAGATTCCAACACGAAAACCTAACGGGAGATTGGTCCCCAATTGTTATTCAAATAAATAATTGTAAACAACGAAAACACGAAGTGCATAAGGTCAAGTTGTGTACTAATAAGACTGTGTAGTCATAAGACTAGTGTTAAGTAACTTTAAACATGTTGTGAAGTTTATAAACTGTGTAAATAAGTGATTTTCTACGGCCTGTGTATCGAAGTGTTACGCTTTGAAAATGGGGCAAACTGGGAGCGCTATACCCGGTAAGTGCTCTATAATTATGATAACTAGTTCTAATTGGGTTCTAATCGGATGTGGAGCGCGGTCTCCTTGTTGTAACTTTTTTTCCAGTGATGTGTTTACAGTACATTGTTTAACTTCATAATATAATTTTCACAACCATGATAGTTTCAAAGGTTAATGAGCTGTAAACTCTAACTAAATATTAATGGGATATTTACCATGGGATACTTCTAGGAGATGGGCAGCAGCATCTTTCTGTGTATTAACATCCAGTACTGCACTCGCCAACTGGCCTGCCAAGGGTGATGAGTATAGCAACAACCCTCATGGTACTTGAAGATCCATGAGCAGTGGATGTTCTACGGCTGAGGTGCTGATGTTTTACCATGATTTGAGGTTTTTTTTTAATGATCATGGCATGTGTAATGCTACTAAATAGGGTATTGAAAGAGACTCAAATCATGGTAAGTATTTTGTATATTTTACTTGCAATTTACTATTTACTCCTCTGGCTCAGCAGCCCAAAGTGGATCTTAGCATCTAATACAAGACTTCTCCAGGCTTCTCTGTTTTGCGCTAGTTCTCGCTAGTTAACAGCATTGAGTTCTCGCAAATCCACTTCCACCTCGTCAATCCAGCAAAAGAGGGAGGGGCCGACTGGTCTACGCCCTGATAGTATTTCCTGGTACACTTACTTGATGGCTCAATCTTCTTCCCCCATCCTCTCGATGTGTCCCAGCCAGTGCAGGTGTAAGCCTATAAATTTGCCTATGACATTTGGCTCTGCGATGAGGTCCACATATTAGAACATTGTTTATTTATTTATTCTAAATAGGGACGCCAACAGGTATAATGTCCATACATTTAATTACAATGTTTTCACCTGTTACTGCATGCCAATTATAGGCGAACGCAAGTTTGTTACAATGCTGTATCAAATGTTACTGGCTTGTGCTATTCTTTGTTGCTTAAATTTGAGTATTATGTCAAAAGACTATCCAAATAGGTATTTGACTTTTAAATACCATTGTAGTGTGTACCAGGGTAAAGAACAATATTACCATAAAAAATGTTACAGTGGGTGGGTCATTAAAAGATAATATGCTGACTTTTTGTAGAACTTTAAAAAAGGAAAAATTCGTCCTTATATGATGTCTGCAGAACTTGTAATATTTTGTGAATATTTTGTGATGTCTGCATAACTGTTAATGCAGCGCACGCAACAGAAGCTCCCGAAAGGGATGAATTTTCCCCGCACATGCAACATTTTTCAATGATGCTCTGCTCCTACTTGTACCTACGTTCCAGCTAATAAATGATTTGCCTGGGGGTGCCGGCAGTAGAATGCTACCCCCCCTCTCATGCCCATAGATGCGGTTAGAGCCTTCTATGGGATACCCCCGGAAGATGGGCAGCGGCGTCATTCCGTGTATCGTGTATTAACATTCCAAACTGCGCTTGCCAATCCGCCTGCCAAGCGTGGTGAGTATCGCAACTGCCCCTCATGGAGATCCATGAAGGAGGCCTGTGTTCAGCAGTGGATGTTTTACGGCTGAAATGATGATGGTGACTTGGGGGTCCATGGTCCATGAGGTGAGTCTATGTCTACTGTGACTGTGGACATCCTACAACTGAGATGATGATGTTGAGTTAGAAATCAGATTAACAATAAATAATGCTGGACAATTCACACAGCATCATCTAGCCCCAAGCTAAGCAGAGCTTGTCTTAGGGTACTAGATGACTGATATACTTACTTAATACATTATACTACATCGATAGATTTTTTCTATTATAATGTAGAAAAACATCCAGAACACCCTGAACAAATATCTGCAGATCATACAGACATTTGTCCCGAGGCGGGAATCGAACCCGCAACCTCTTGCGTCGCAGGCGGACTTTCGTCCGCTGCGCCACGGAGCTCGTCATCATCATAAGATAAGATAATTAAGATAAGATAATTTATTGTTTATCAACAAACATCAATTTTCATATTATAAACATAGATTGCTTAGAATCAAGATGTATTTCCTGTGTGGATGACAATGCCGAGGGGTCTAATTCTAATTCTGGTGGGGGTTACCAGACCTGCGCTGACTTCCCCCATCGCGGTGTAGTGTGCATTGCTCCGTGATTCTAGCCATTGATATAAAAGCATAGATGAGCCCTCACACCAAAACTCTGGCTTTTGCTTTCCTCCGTCGACCGAGACACGTTCTCGGCTTGCCCGTTGACGAGCTCACCGCCGCTAACCCGGAGGTGACGTCAACCCGTCCCACATTAGCTGCTAGGCACACATTTAATAACCGGTCCCGCCGGCGGGGCCGAAGAATACACTCTTCCTTCCTAAGGTGCAGTTTTGCACCTGGACGTTAACCATCAGTAGATTCAAAAATCTGGCAACAGTCCAAGCCGTGGTTCGTACCTAAGTGGTGCCCTTGAGCTTGTTGCCCCAACCTAACTTTTGCGGCTGGGCGCCTTCTGCGCTCGCCATAGTCCGGTAACGTTGTCATGGCCATCTGCGGTCGACAACATATATTGTCAATGCGAAAAAAAAAAAACACCAAAACTCTGGCATTTTGTTTACAATACTGCCGACGACTGCGCAACACGCCACGCGTACCGAAAAAATAGCGTTATCTTTTTTTCTCCCACATTATTCGCAAACACTACTTTCTCTTTCTTGCAATCGCCATTTTTTTATTTGTTATTTTGACAACGGAAGCAAACAAATAGTTATTTAACAAAATCGCAATACTTACGAATGAAATGTTACACCTTTGGCTTTTATTGTGTTTCTGGTATTGTTGGTGCACTTGCGAAATGCACAAGATGGCATTTTGTGGCACTTTTCATCTATTTTAGATGCAAAGATCGATACGCCCGGCTAACGCTGTGTTTCGATGTGCACTGATTCAAAAAGTGAGCTCACTCATCATCGTCTGGAAACACAACGGCGCGGTCTCAGTACGGAGAGGGCTCATCTATGCTTTTATATCAATGATTCTAGCCCGGCCCTAGCCGGCCCGACTCCTTGAAGTACCGGAGAAGGACTCTGGGCCGCTTCCAGCATTCCATGAGCATCCCCGAAGGATATGCAGATAGTCTTTTTTAAACTTTCGCGATCACGACACATTATTAACACATATTTAACCGGGTATTTATCGCGTTATTTAACCTTTATTATTGCCCGACGTTTCGACGGGATTGCACCCAATCGCTGTCTTCCCGGGACCACGATGGGATCGGTTAAATATGCGTTAAGGATATGCAGATGTTGTAGAAGAAGAAGGATGATGACGGTATGAGCTCCTGTAGTCCCGTTTTTAATCTCGCTTCCGTGATCGCTCGCCTTGGGCTTCCGACAGTGGAATGCTGCCCCTCGTCTTGCCCGTGGATGCAGTAGATACCTGCGATACCTGTGGAGCAGCAGCCTCTTTCCGTGTATCAACATTCCGTACAACCCGCCTGCCAAGTGAGGCGAGTATGGCAGCAACCCTCTCATGGTCAATACTTGGAGATCAATGGAGACCTATGTCCAGCAGTGGACGTCAGTGATGATGATGAAATGTTTAAGGCTAACCTTACCTACTTAAAGGATGTTAAAATTTCTCGCAGCAATTGATGAAAGAATACTTACTTACCTCTTTTGTGTTGAAACTAACGAACTCTGTACTAAATTATTACTACCTGAGACCCTGTGATCTTTTCTAGAGTCACATCCTTCCTACTACCTGAAGTTTACAGGCTGAATAAATCACAGACTTTTCTCTTGAAAAAAAAAACTTCGTTGCCGCTCAATAAGTTCCTATACCATAGACGCTAAAGTTTATTTTTTAAACTTGAAGCATTCGAAATTTAAATTGCTTACGAAATATTTGAGGGAACGAGAACTCTATTTCTAGAGTCGTAAAGGTCAGAGTAATTAATGGAGGAATAATAATTGGGAACAGCTGACGATCAGCTGTGTAACTCTACCTGTCATTGTGTTTTTTTTACTTGAACGCAATGGACACGTGCATTGTGCATTCTACTTTTGCACAATGCGTATGCTAAAATTGACTAGCGACTTGCAAGCTGTTTTACAACCTTATGTCATCAACTTAAACGTCATTTTGCAAATTCACGTTCCCGCTAAAAGAATTCGTCGACAAGTTCGAAAAAAATTCACACTGAATTTCGTTTTCATTCTAGTTTGAACCTTAATTTTTGTGAGTAAAATCCTCTTTCGAAATGAAGTGGTTTGACAGCGTGTCTATTTGTAAATATATTAAGGGTTAAAGTATAAAATTGCCGATTTGTACTGAAAAATTTAAATAAGTTTTTTTTTTAATTTTACATTTATATAATCAATCAAAATAATTACCATTATTATCTATACATTGCTGTCATCTAATAGGAAGGTCATTTATGCCTTTGCAATAGAACTGAACTCTGGTGATCTAGATTCGGCAAACTGTGTGAAAGCATTTTGTACTGCCTCCTGAGAAGAAAACTTTTTATCACGTAGAAAATTGTCCAAATCACGAAAAAAACTGGTTGGCGAGCGCAGAATGAGATGTTGATACACGGAAAGACGCTGCTGCCCATCTTCCGGAGGTATCTCATAGCAGGCTCTTACAGCATCCACGAGTATGAGAGGAGGGGTAACATGCTTCTGCCGGCATCTACGATTAATCGGAAAAAATTCAAAACTTATGGGCGTGAAGTGTCAAAATTATCATCCTAAATCTGACAGTCTAAAAAGAAAAGTACTTCGACCTTTGCGACGCAAGAGGTTGCGGGTTCGATTCCCGCCTCGGGATAAATGTCTGTACGATCTGCAGATATTTGTTCAGGGTGTTTTGGATGTATTTCTATATATATAATAAAAAATATCTATCTATGTAGTATAATGTAATAAGTATGTATGTCCGTTATCTAGTACCCATAACACAAGCTCTGCTTAGCTTGGGGCTAGAAGATGCTGTGTGGATTGTCCAGCATTATTATTATTACAAAACATAGCCACGATATAATATCACTAGCCGCATTTCGCAGTTTCACCCGTGTAGTTCCCGTTCCCGTGGGAATACGGGGATAAAATATAGCCTATGCTACTCTGGGATAATGTAGCGAAATGTGGTGTGAATGTGGTGAAAATCGGTCCAGTAATTTGTAATTTATTTATTCATTGCTTCATGTACATGGTTTGCATTAGATCTAGGTAATACATAATTATTATAAGTAACATAGAGGTACAAGAACCCTGTTAGGGCGGTGCAAGTTTAGTCAGTTTTCAAGAATCATAATGCTATATAATATTAGATCATTAAATAATTTACATTGTTTTTTATGTCAATAAATAGTGAGTACACATTCAGTGGGTAATAATAATAAGTAATTCAAATTAAGTCAAGTTAATTAAGAACAATAGGGATTTATGTCAAAACTATTGAGATCATTTCAAATAACATTACATTAACAATAGAGATCTTCTCAGTAACATATAGAGGTCAGTTCTTTTTAATGTATTCGTTACAAACATGCAAATCTTTCCTCTTTATAATATAGTAAGTATAGATATAGATAGTCTCCTTCGTATCCAAGAGAGTTCAGAGACCAAGATCCCCGCCGTTACCTACAAGGAGCACAAAGACAGCCTGTGTAAGGCCATGGTAACAGCATTATACCTTGCGTCAAAGTAAACTCGACCTAAACGGTGTACAAATAAGGTTGTCTACGCTTGCCTTCAGGTATGTTTTTTTTACTCCACAGCTGGCTTACTCAGCTGTTGTGTAAAATTAGGTCTGCGTTACTATTCAAGATGATTGGTATTAAGCTGCACATATGTATGTAAGTATGTAGTGCCTGTATGTCTACCAGGGTTGTTGCCGATGCGGTTTTTTGACACATCAGCGGATGCTGATGCTGATTTTGGCCAAGTGCGTGTCGGGCTCGCAAACTTAGTGTTCCACACTTACTTAATGTAGGTGGCTCTTCAAATAGAAACAGAGTCTCGAAAAATCTTGCATTTTTGAGGGTTCAGTACACAAAGGGTAGCACGGGGAACACCCTTTGTGTGTTGTTTGTACTTGTTTACCTAATTTGTACAAAAATGCGCTTTAAGCCCCGCCTCTTCGGGTCATGTCGCGACTCGAACATCAGCATTGAAAATCAGCATCGATCAATGCGGATGCTGATGCTGATATTCGCAACAACCCTAATATCTACCATGAGTTGTCACTGTTAGACCGCCTACCGTTACTACAGTGGTAATTAATATGACATCTGTCAGATTTGTTACTCATGGTAAGTACCAAATTCTAAGCAAATGAAGCCCAAACTACATCTATATCTATACTATTTATAAAGAGGAAAGATTTGCATGTTTGTAACGAATACACTCAAATACTACTATTAACTGTTATGTTTCTCGCAAGTGATTTGTGTAATCTTTAAGAGAAATATTAATAAAGATCTTAGAACTAAACTATCCGCTAGACTAGAGGCGCTGTACAAGTTATCATACATTTTTTTAACTACAGTCTCTAGCAAGTATATATTGTGAAAACTCATGTATACTGAACATCTAAACCAGATGACTTATTTCGAGGAAATTAAAAACCTTATCGAAAATTTACGATTCCGGTGGGATTCGAGCCCGCGTCCGTCAAATCGATCCTTGACGCTTCCTAAAGCCGGAAGTGTTTTAGCCACTTAGCTACTTAGATTAAAACAAAAAAGGGAAGATACGGTACTGAGTCACAGCACATAAAGACAACAAAACTGCGTTTAGCTGACGCACTATCGACAGTCATTAGCGGAACCTCTTAGCTACGGAACCTGTGTTGGGTACCGCTGAAATTATTGATACAAATACAACAATACAAAATTATTTATTTGATAATAAATAACATACAAGTCTTGGTACTTACCTACTACAGTTACAATGTACATAAACCATTTTAACATTAGTAAGTTATACGTAGTCATCATCCTTTTCTTCCGGACCCCGTTTGGGGTCACCGGGTGAGGCCTCGAGACTTAGTCTCTTTACCCCGGCTTCATCTCTGGGGGCTGCAACCCCCAGGTCACTCTTCTTGTAGCCCTTTGAGTGGGCGGGTGTCTATGATTCTCCCGGGCGGAGGTGCGGTGCGGGGGGCCTATGCATATAAATTTCTACGCATGGCCTCCAGTCCCCGGACCGCCACCTCACGCGTGTCTTCGCCCGCGGCGAGGGCCATCAGGATCTCGGTGAGGATCCCCATGAGTATCACGGGGGCCTCAACCGGTCCGACGGGCCGTGGCTCAGCCGCGGGTTCGGTGGGTGTGCCTTCTGGCCTCCTCTTATACGTAGTGTAGATCTGTAGTTCTACCATGAGTTTTCTCAATTTAAATACACACTAGCGACTGTAGTTAAGTTAAATAAATGTATGAAAACTTGTACAGCGCCTCTAGCGGATAGTTTGGTACTAAAATACGCAGTAAACTATGCTACAGCGACTGTAGTTTGGGCTTGATTTGCTTAGAATTTGGTACCATGAGTTACAAATCTGACAGATGTCATAGTAACGTACTATTATTACTACTGTAGTAACGGCAGGCGATCTAATAGCGACAACTCATGGTAGACACACACTGTACCCGAATAAGCTCTGTACCCCGAACTAGGTCTCAAAGAGCCTGTGTTGCGGAATCACAGTATGTCACCCCAGTCCCGTTCATATGCCTACTAGTTTTATATTAGCTAACTAAAGATAGCTTGTTCTACCTGAGTGTGGTTGAACAATATAAAAGTTACTAACTACAGATGATTTGTGTCTAAACCGAATGTTTTGTCATCTATACAGCGTGTCCCGTAATTGGGGTACTAAGCCGAAAGGGGGGTTCTACCCCCCCTGGCAAACAACGTTTGTTCTGCGACTTTCTTGATTTTCAAGTTTTTCAGTGATAAGATAACGTTCAAAGTTTATACCAATTTCATAAGAGTGACAACCCTGCTCTCAGCTGTTACGGGCAATGACCTATTGACCGCCGGGGATTCCCGCGGCGCGCCCGCAACGCGCTTGTGCGTATATTGAGTGTGGGTATAGGTGCGTGGTGTGCGTAGGCGCGTAGGTATGTATTACGGACACACGTCTGTTATACATTAGGGTTGACAGCGACTTGGAAAACTTTAATTTTGTATGGAAACCTGAAAATACGTTTTTCTGAAATCTTTCTTCGCCTTTGCATTCCTTTGGTGGGGGGTAATTTGCAGCTCCTGGCTTCATACACCAGTTACGGGACACCTTGTATATATATAAAATTCAAAGTCCTGACTGACTCACTGACTTACTGATATATCAACGCACAGCCTAAACCACTGGACCTAAAGACTTGAAATTTGGCACACATATTCACACACCACGGGATAGGGAACAAATGGGATTTATATTTTCGAATCAAAGTGGCTCTGCGTGAAAAAGGGGATTTTACGTTTTATGACTTCCACGCGGACTAATTCGCGGGCAAAAGCTAGTCATCTCATATCAGGCGTAGGAAGTCCACCGCTGGACATAGGTCTCCCTTACCAATCGCCAATTGCTGATATTAATAACGCCTCAGGTTATTGCCGGACTCACCAGGCAGGCGGGTTGGCGAGCGCAGCTCGGTATGTCGGTCGGTGTGTACGATCTGCAGATATTTGTTCAGGGTGTTCTGGATGTTTTTCTATATATAACAAAAAATATCTATCTATGTAGTATAATGTATTAAGTATATCAGTCATCTAGTACCCATAACACAAGCTCTGCTTAGCTTGGGGCTAGATGATGCTGCGTGAATTGTCCAGCATTATTTATTTATTTCTGATTAACATTATATAATATAGGCTATATTTCATCCCCGTATTCCCACGGGAACGGGAACTACACGAGTGAAACCGTGGAATGCGGCTAGTCGTTTATATAACAAAATAACCTATCTTAGCATCTGTCGATACCTGTTTGATAGTAGTTTGATAGAGCGTTAAAAGGTCGCGAATTAACTACATTTGTAAACAATTATAATACAATGTGAAGTATCCGGCTGAGACGCGGTGTTTTTGCTTTATTTTATTAATACGAGCTAGACAGACTTGCCGTGGGGTGCCGGCAGAATAATGTTACCCCTCCTCTCATGCCCGTGGATGCAGTGAGAGCCTGCTGAGGGATACCTCCGGAAGATGGGCAACAGCGTCTTTCCGTGTACCAACATCCCGTACTGCGCTCGCCAACCCGCCTGCCAAGCGTGGTGAGTATGGCAACAACCCCTCATGCACTTGGATCTCTAAGTCAATGAGGGAGGCCTATGTCCAGCAGTGGATATCTTACGGCTGTAATGATGATGCTATTCATTTTGTAAAAACGGGAATTACTCACGTAGTATTGTAACGTCGAAGATGATCGACGAGCTCTGTGGCGCAGCGGGCGAAGGTCCGCCTGCGACGCAAGGGGTTGCGGGTTCGATTCTCGCCTCGGGACAAATGTCTGTACGATCTGCAGATATTTGTTCAGGGTGTTCTGGGTGTTTTTCTATATATGTAGTATAATAAAAATATCTTTCTATGTAGTATAATGTATTAGGTATATCAGTCATCTGGTACCCATAACACAAGCTCTGCTTACCTTGGGGCTAGAATGATGCTGTGTGATTTGTCCAGCATTATTTATTTATTTTATTTATTTATTATTCCGACACGTTTCGATTTTTCAAGAAAATCATCATCATGGGATTGAATGCCCGTCCCGGAATAATCTTCGACGTTACAATACTACGTGAGTAATTTCCGTTTTTACGAAATAAATTCAAATATGTGCTAAATTTAATGTTACCGTGTGTTTTTCTTCTTTTGTGAAATGAGAGCACCTCCTCCTTTCTCTATAGTCGGTTAAACGTGCATGAAAATCGGAGAAAAAAATATTCAAAAGCGAAGAAAGAGCTCGCCCGCGACTCGAACCCGCCTCCTAACAACTGCTAGCAGTCGAACAAAGACAGATGCGCGCGCGCAGTCGTGACATGTGCCCGGAAGCAAGGCTGCGTTTGCCTTTGTTCGGTACCGAGGTGTGTTGGGCAAGCGCGAGTCACGCAGTGGTTCCGTAGTCTTTGATAGTAAGATAAATTTATAAATTTTATAGTGATACTAAAATAACTTTAAACTATATATGCCGGGGAGTGCCGGCATTAGAATGTTACCCCTCCTCCTACCCGTGGATGCAGTAAGAGCCTGCTAAGGGACACCTCCGGAAGATGGGCAGCAGCGTCTATCCGTATATCAACATCCGTATATCGCCTGCCAAGCGTGGTGAGTATGGCAACTACCCCTCATGGAGATCCATGATGGAGGCCTTAGTTCAGTAGTGGACGTTTTATGGCTGAAATGATGATGATGATGATATGATGGTTCGGCAGTAGAATGTTACCCCTCCTCTCATGCCCGTGGATGCAGTAAGAGCCTGCTAAGGGCTACCTCCGGAGGATGGGCGGCAGCGTCTTTATGTGATCAGTTTTGGATTCTATTCATCATTTCCTGTCATTTGATACCAAACTCGGGTATATTTGGAAACGTTTGATTGTTCATCCCCTCTTTCACCCCCCATATCTTGAATTGAAATTATCGTGGCTAGACATCGTTAAATAAATATAATACGGCTTACACCACGTACCTAACTTATTATCATCTTGCTGACGTTTCGTAGACCCCATATCTTGTAAACTTCTTTACCGATTTTGATAAAACATCTTTAAGAACCGCCGGAAAACCTTCTTTCAAATAAAAAAAACTGCATGCAAATCGGTCCACTCGTTTTAGAGCCACGGTGCCACAGACAGACACACACACATAGCGGTCAAACTTAACATCCCTCTTTCTGGTCGTGGGTTATAGATAAACTAGACAATCATAACTTTTTGTGAATGGATATAACTTAACAAATTTTTAGTTTTAAAATTACAGGATTTTATCGCGTACCTTTTTTATTATTTTCCCGACGTTTCGAACACATTTCAGCGTTCTTGGTCGCGGGAGGACTGATGTGCTATGTGTATAATGTGAAATAATAAAAAAGGTACGCGATAAAATCCTGTAATTTTAAAACTAAAAATATGTTAACAAATCGCGAAAGTTTAACAAGTTATAACTTAACAAAGTTATCTCATTCACAAATAGTTATGATGTATATTATTCATGTAAATGAACTATTCAAAAATATAAGGTGCTAACAAATTAGTCACGGATATTTTTACAGTACTCGGTTCTCGGAGTACATTGAAGTATGAAACATCATAGGTTTTGTTATGTTTTTTGGAGAAAACTAGGAAACAAATTTGCTACGTTTGAACACCCTGTAAATAAGATAATTAAATGAGACCTCTTTAGACATATTCTAGAACCTCTTTAAACCATCATTCAAGTGGCCTCATAAAGTTGATAAATAAAATACTTGAATCATAATGACATTTAAGAAAAACAACTTTTGATGTGACATGACAGACAGTGTTAAACATCTTGACAGGTACATAATAGGCTTGATTATTTTAAAAATTAATTATAATTTATTTTTTGTTCAGTAAATGAAAACAAAAAAATTAAGTATACATACAAAGGTTCTTTAATTACAGTTAAAAGTTAATTGTTATAATGTAATGTATTATCTCTTAAAATATCCGTGACTAATTTGTTAGCACCTTGTATATGAATTGAAACAATGAAAATAAAATAACAAGATTTTTTCAAATCTTAAGTTGAGTAGAGAATTATTTACATTTACGCCTGCGGAACCCTAGAACTAATCTTCATACTGTCACGCGGCTCGTGCCGCCACCGCCAATCGTGCCGTCTGGTACGACGCTGTATTAGCATTTGTCATTATGTTCTTAACCCCCGACCAAAATGAGGGGTGTCAAGGGTTTGACATGCCTGTGTGTTTGTCCCGTGGCACCGTTGCTCTTGAACAGGTTAAACGATATTAAAATCAAGTCGATAGCATCAGTAGTTCTCGAGATATCCATGTGTGACAGACAGACAGACACACAGAGTGATTCTATAAGGGTTCCTTTTTACCATTTTGGTCAGGAACCCTAAAAAGTTATCTCTTAAGTACGAGAGCATGTTTCCCAGCGGCGGTGGTTCAGCAATTATTATTAAAATTATTGTTACGGTAACTATTATACTCATACTTATTTATTTCACCATAGAAACATAATAGTACACTTGATTTATGTCACAGAATCTAAAATAAATGTCACTTCTTAATAACATAGTAAAATTCTGAATAAAATAAAAAAATGGTAAAAATAAACAAAATCCTAATTCTAAGTTCTATTATTATAGCTGGCCGTAGGTACATTGCCATTGTCAACAAATAATTATATTAAAATAATAAAAGTATAATAATAATAATAAATAAATAATAAATAATGCTGGACAAATCACACAACATAATCTAGCCCCAAGCTAAGCAGAGTAATTAGTTCAGTAAAGTAAAATAAAATTATTGATCTTAGATCTTCTCGGATCTTTCTCGGGTAACATTCTCTGCCGTGGGGTGCCGGCAGTAGAATGTTCAAAAAAATAGAAATTTATTTATTGTGAACAAACTTAAATATAACAAAATGCATATAAACGATGATAATCGCAGAAGTAAATAATACTGTGTCGCGATAATCAACGCCCTCTTCTATAATACAAGTACAGGAGTTTGACCTTTTTAGATTTGAATTTATATAATACAAACTAAGATACTGATTAAAAATAACATTTTTACAACTGATTGTGAGTGAGCGTGTGAGTGTGCGTTTGTGTGTGTGTGAGTGTGAGTGTGTGTGTGTGAGTGTGTTATTAGTGGGTATGTGAATGCGTAATCAAGCAAAACAAATACAAATTGGCCAGTAAGTTACAATATATGTTTCTTATTTTTTTTTCTTAAGTTGAAAAGCATTATTTTCAGCTTCTTCGTAGGAAAGAAAATGTTACCCCTCCTTTCATGCCCGTGGTTGCAGTAAGAGCCGGCTAAGGGATACTCCGGAAAATGGTTCTGCGCTCGCCAGCCCGCCTGCCAAGCATGGTGAGTATGGCAACTACGCCTCATGGAGATCCATGAGGGAGGCCTGTGTTCAGCAGCGGACGTTTTACGGCTGTTATGATGATCTCGGATCTATCATCTATTTATAGATAGTCCTTACCTTGCTGGTAACACATTCTATAACTAGCACGGGAAGAAAGCGCTTTATATAATCAGATATCGAATTATGCATCTAATTCTTTCATTCCCAGAATAAGTTGCATAATGAAATATTCTCTGATTGTCATTTATTTTCGCTATCTAACCCCCGTATTTATAAACAAGTAATTACTTGCTGCTAAGTAATTTCTTAGTAAAGTCATTACTTGAGGATAGAATACTTTATTAAAAAATCTTATTCTATAGTTGAGTAATCTACATTACTTATTTAAGTAAATGCTTGAGTAAGCAACGCTTGATAGTGGTTTCCTCTGGTAACACTCATTTACTGCGTTTTGTTTCATTAAAAGGTAAAAGTCAGATGTAGATTATTTTACTTTAACAACTTTTAATATTACTTAAATTTAATTTTACTTTATAATTATAATAACATTATCTTTAAAAAACTAATTTTAATTGATAATATACTTTTTACATTTAATTATTTCTAAAGAAAAAGGTGATTGTTGGCTGAAACAAAACGTGTGACACGACATAACCCTACAAAAATAGAATGTATCTTTTACACTTGAATTACTTATTTACCTCTACTGGCATTGTAATTTTTATTTTCCTATCCTATAACTCACTGTGTACAAACATATTCAAGTGAGTGAAGTGAAGTCTAGTATTATTAACATACATATAACCGGGTATTTATCGCGTAAATTACCTTTATTATTTCCCGACGTTTCGCTTGGATTGCACCAAGCGAAACGTCGGGAAATAATAAAGGTAATTTACGCGATAAATACCCGGTTATATGTATGTTAATAATGTGTTGTGATCGCGGAAGTTTAAAAAAAAAAATGAAGTCTAGTATTTTGGCTAGTTCAAAATTTGTCTGTTTTATTCTTTTGGTGTAATTGAAAACTAACAAACATTTTAATTATGTCTGAAGTAGACAGGAAAAAACCATTTTCGAGTCTGGAAAATGATTTATTCCTAAATATCATACAAAAATACGATGCTATTTTGATCATGAGTACTGCCTGCCCAACGCACTACTATATCATCATCATTCATCATTTCAGCCATAAAACGTCCACTTATTAACAAAGACCTCCCCCCTCATGGATCTCCATGAGGGGTAGTTGCCATTCTCACCACGCTTGGCAGGCGGGTTGGTGAGCGCAGTATGGGATCTTGATACATGGATAGACGCTTGTAAAGAGTCCGTAATTCTCGGTAAAATGACATTCATCACAACACTTTTGGAAAAGCGAAATCTCTTTTTAACAAACAATCTTCTGAATAATCAAAAAATAGATCCATATCACGAAAGTAAACTTTGCGTTTTCTGGGCTCAGCAACTTTAATCTCCGGTAGTATATCGTTATCGATATCATCTATAACACCAAAAGTCGCTTCGATACTTTCCATTGCTAAGTATAACCGCAAAATCAAACGCAAAATGGTGCAGTTCTAATGCTTAAGTAAAGAAAATGGTGACTATTACTTGGCTAAGAATTCTAACTTTTGACAGTTCAAACTTCAAGCAATTACTAAACTATAGAATAAAAATCATTACTTGAGTAATTACTTTTACTCAAGTAATTACTTTTACTTGTTTATAAATACGGGTGTAAGAATCAATTTAAAAAACAAGTTTTTCTTTTAGATTAGTATTATGTTCTCTTATTAATTTTTGTTTACATTTTGTTTGTTTTCTTACATATAGCTACTTAAACATATGAATGTCCGCAGTTTATTAAATATTTTTTGTAAACTATTTAGTATTAGTGGCAGCTTGATTGGTGTATCCATAATTTATAATCTTTGTTAATCTTAAGTCTGTTGTATACTGTTTGTGCCCTAATAAATAAATAAATAAATAATTGCGGTAAGTATGTAATATATTGTAAAGTTTTTAATAATTTTAGCAGCCACTTTCCGTGTATGAACATCCAGTGGGCACTGCGCTCGCCAACTCGCCAGCCTTGTCGATAATAAGGGGCTGCTGCCACACCAACCACGCTTGGTGATGTAAAGATAAGATAAAAGATAAAGATAAAAACAAGCTTATTTTGTTACCAAGCGTAAAGTACACACAAACAATTCGAAGGTACTTGAAATCAAACAAAAAAAACAATTAGTAGATACCTAAAAATATGGTAACAAAAATGGCCACCACTCAGCAAATGCTGTGGCACAATAAATCGCGCCACAGCGCTGGTCTTCCGTGGTTGTACATAAACAAGTGCAAAGTGGCCGCTTTGCAACACGAAATGACAATTGAGACAGATACAGTAATTATATAACAATATAGTGCTATGTAAAAAACATAATTTACCAATAAAGTAACACAATATTAACAGAATTAATAAAATAACAAAAAAAAGTATGGTTCGAAGTTAAGTTTATATTAGGTAATCAAATTGTAGAATAAGGCATAGAACGGCTGCTTGGTTGGAAAAATTTAATTGTAATTCAAATAAATATTTTTTTAATAATCGTTTGAATGAAAAAAGATGAATGTCTTCGTTAAAAGGTACTACTGGTAGTAGTCTATCAACTTACCCTATATTTCATGTTTTATTTTATTGTATTTTTTTTTCTCGTCTTGTGACTGGATGTTTTGTTTTATTTTAAATTTGCAAAATTTAATTTAATAGGATAAACTATTTTGTATAAGCTTTCAAGAACTAGAATAGGTAATATAAAATTGTGTTAGTTATTAAGGTGATTAGGTTTCAGAGGCCTTTTATTTATTTGTACTTTTGTGAATCTCATTATAAGTGGACCTTGTAGTTCTTATGAGAAATAAACATTATTTAAACCTAAAAGGCTTAAGCGTATACGCTTCTTCAATCGATCGAGGCTGATAATAAGTGTCTATAATAATAACCCTTATTATCAACCTGACTGATATGAAAATAAGTGATCCACATTCATCATCATTTCAGCCGTGAAATGTCCACTGCTGAACACAGGATGCACATTGAGCGATTATATCTTAATAGGAG
The DNA here is from genome assembly GCA_963082625.1 of Pasiphila rectangulata. Taxonomy (NCBI): domain Eukaryota; kingdom Metazoa; phylum Arthropoda; class Insecta; order Lepidoptera; family Geometridae; genus Pasiphila; species Pasiphila rectangulata. The sequence goes on along the minus strand of OY720264.1, from coordinate 7,814,013 downwards.
AACGGTAAAGTATCAGATGCAAGAGCACCTTATCAAGATGTTAGCGTGAGTTTTTTTTTAATTCGCGTGGCTTTACAATTTCCGATGAATGGTATTTGAAATTAGTAACGGTCCTATGATATTTTTAGCCGACTTCAAAGATGGAAGAAGGTTTTCATGTTGGTATTTGAAATTAGTAACGGTCCTATGATATTTTTAGCCGACTTCAAAGATATAAGGTTCTCATGTTGGTATTTGAAATTAGTAACAGTCCTATGATATTTTTAGCCGACTTCAAAGATATAAGGTTCTCATGTTGGTATTTGAAATTAGTAACGGTCCTATGATATTTTTAGCCGACTTCAAAGATGGAAGAAGGTTCTCATGTTGGTATTTGAAATTAGTAACAGTCCTATGATATTTTTAGCCGACTTCAAAGATGGAAGAAGGTTTTCATGTTGGTATTTGAAATTAGTAACGGTCCTATGATATTTTTAGCCGACTTCAAAGATAGAAGGTTCTCATGTTGGTATTTGAAATTAGTAACGGTCCTATGATATTTTTAGCCGACTTCAAAGATGGAAGAAGGTTCTCATGTTGGTATTTGAAATTAGTAACAGTCCTATGATATTTTTAGCCGACTTTAAAGATAGAAGGTTCTCATGTTGGTATTTTAAATTAGTAACAGTCCTATGATATTTTTAGCCGACTTCAAAGATGGAAGAAGGTTTTCATGTTGGTATTTGAAATTAGTAACGGTCCTATGATATTTTTAGCCGACTTCAAAGATGGAAGAAGGTTTTCATGTTGGTATTTGAAATTAGTAACGGTCCTATGATATTTTTAGCCGACTTCAAAGATGGAAGAAGGTTTTCATGTTGGTATTTGAAATTAGTAACGGTCCTATGATATTTTTAGCCGACTTCAAATATGGAAGAAGGTTTTTATAAATAAATAAATAAATACCAGTTGCTGACGCTCTAAATAACATCTTTAATACATGCGAAAGCTCTATCGTACCAGCTAAATACCTAACGATTTACCAGGAAGCTATTAACCTTATGAGTGCGTCCACTAATTGTCACTAATCAAAGGAGAAGGTGCAGGGTACATGACGCATATTCTAATTAACGATAAGTATGACGTCACGTCGTGGGGTGCCGGCAGTAGAATGATACCCCCCTCCTCTCATGCCCATGGATGCAGTAAGAGCCTGCTGAGGGATACCTCCGGAAGATGGGCAGCAGCGTTTATCCGTGTATCAACATCCCATACTGCGCTCACCAACCCGCCTGCCAAGCGTGGTGAGAATGGCAACTACCCCTCATGGAGAACCATGAGGGAGGCCTGTGTTCATCAGTGGTCGTTTTATGGCTGAAATGATGATGATGATGACGTCACGGGTCCGTTTTAGGGCAGGGACCCTAAAACATTTCAGCCGTAAAACGTACACTACTGAACACAGGCCTCCCTCATAGATCTCCATGAGGGATAGTTGCCATACTCACCACGCTTGGCAGGTGGGTTCGCGAGCGCAGTACGGGATGTTGATACACGGAAAGACGCTGCTGCCCATCTTCCGGAGGTATCCCTCAGCAGGCTCTTCAGCATCCATCTCCACGGCGATAGAACGTAAAATATCAAAAATACGTACTATGTCTTTCTCTATAACTAACTAAAGGCAGACGGCACGGCTACTATTATTACCGCCTACGTCTACGACAGATGCGCGCGCGCACCTTGCGTGGATTCTGCGGCGTGCACGCGTGCGTTTTTTTCTTGCATGTCGCCATCTAATTTAGCATCTGTTTTTCGACGGTTCATGGACCTTGCGGCCTTTGTGAAAATTAATTGTGACAGACCACTGCTGGCGAATCAACAAAAGGCTTAATACAATACTTGACGAGCTCTGTGGCGCAGCGGGCGAAGGTCCGCCTGCGACGCAAGGGGTTGCGGGTTCGATTCCCGCCTCGGGACAAATGTCTGTATTTTTTTTTAAACTTTCGCGATCACAACACATTATTAACATACATATAACCGGGTATTTATCGCGTAAATTACCTTTATTATTTCATAATAAAGGTAATTTACGCGATTAATAATAATAATAATTTTTATGAAGATCAAGTGAGGGTAGTTCAACAAACGCCTTCGCTTTGCTGCGGTACCTCCATCACATCAGTCTTCCCGGGACCATGCTTGGTGCAATCCAAGCGAAACGTCGGGAAATAATAAAGGTAATTTACGCGATAAATACCCGGTTATATGTATGTTAATAAAATGTCTGTATGATCTGCAGATATTTGTTCAGGGTGTTCTGGGTGTTTTTATATATTATATAATAAAAAAATATATATCTATGTAATATAATGTATTATTAAGTATATCAGTCATCTAAGTACCCATAACACAAGCTCTGCTTAGCTTGGGGCTAGATGATGTTTTCAATGTGAGCGCAAAAAAATGTGTCTATTTACGACCTCACATTAGAAACCACCTCCATACATATAATGCCGTGGGGTGCCGGCAGTAGAATGTTGCCCCTCCTCTCATGCCAGTGGATGCAGTAAGAGCCTGCTAAGGGATACCTCCGGAAGATGGGTAGCAGCATCTTTCCGTGTAACAACATCCCGTACTGCGCTCGCCAATCAGCCTGCCAAGCGTGGTGAGTGTGGCAACTACCCCTCATGTATCTCCATGAGGGGATGCCTGTGTTCAGTAGTGGACGTTTTACGGCTGAAATTATAGGTACATATAAACATTCCTCTTGAATCATTCTATCTATTGAAAAAACCGCATCAAAATCCGTTGCGTGGTTTTAAAGATCTAAGCAAATATAGGGACATCAGACCTAAATATATATAATACTAGATTGTGCCCGCCGCTTCGCATGCGTTGTACCCGGATAAAAAGAAGCCTACGTGTTATGTTAATCCTAGTCAACATCTATATGTTTGCAAAATTTCAGATCGATACGTACGCTAGTTTTTGCGTGAAGATGTAACAAACCTCCATACAAACAAACTTTCGGCTTTATAATATTAGTGAGATGTATTGATTTCAAGCCTGCTTTGCCCGTAATAACAAGAATGCTGTACACATCACCATGTACCCCTTAATTAAGCCGAGCTAAGCAGAGCTTGTGTTATGGGTACTAGATGACTGACACACTTAATACATTATACTGCACAGATAGATATTTTTATTATATATAGAAAAACATGCAGAACACCCTGAACAAATCTGCAGATCGTACAGACATCTGTCCCGAGGCGGGAATCGAACCCGCAACCTCTTGCGTCGCAGGCGGACCTTCGCCCGCTGCGCCAGAGAAGTCTTCGAATTGAATTTGAATCTCATTTGACTGTATTTGTATAACTGATTAAGTATAATGTATTTAATTTTAATATGTGAATGATATGCGAGTTATACAATTATAACTTGCATATCAGAATAATAATAAGAATAATCAGAATAATATTTTTTTTAGTAACAACAACAATTACAGGTCAAACATTTCTTGTCAAGTACTTAGGGCTAACAACAACAGCAATTATAAAAATTATCTGAAGCCAAATAGATACAAATAAAATAGTAATATATCATTGCAACTAACTTGTCAAATCAAATTAGAAAAGCATCTAAATATTGATTTACCACACAACACAACAAAATTATTTATTATTATATTCATCTTGTCATTTTTCATAAGTATTTTAGTTGTTGTACAATTCGAAAAAAAAATTATGTTCACAAGTCTGTATTTTTTTTGATCTTTGTTACTCTGTCCATTGAATTCCGTCGTTTATGAACCGATTCGGAAAGTTATTTTTGAGTCTATTTGAAGTCAAAAATATTTTGTAACATTCTGTTTTGACGATGGAAAACATAATAGTGATCTTGTTATATTTTCCTCAAGGTTAAGAATTGGTGAAGCGGAACTGATGAAGAAGACCATAGGTGGTTATCAAAACTCTCCATAAATTTACGATTTATTAATTTTAATTTATTTCAAAATTTACTGGTCTCAGGGACGACAACGACAGATGAATAAATTTATTCATATTCTTATATTTAACCTTGCCGTGGGGTGCCGACAGTAGAATGTTACCCCTCCTCTCATGCCCGTGGATGCAGTAAGATCCTGCTAAGGGATACCTCCGGAAGATGGGCAGCAGCGTCTTTCTGTGTATCAACATCCCGTTCTGTGCGCTCGCCAACCCGCCTACCAAGCGTAGTATGGCAACTATCCACATGGAGATCCATGCGGGAGGCCTGTTCAGTAGTGGACTTTTTACGGCTGGAATGATGATGATGATGATTTAACAATTTAGATTTTAACAGCAAGATCGGGTTTTTGTTAAAAAAATCAAAGAATTATTTAAATTTCAAGTCGATAGCATCAGTAGTTCTCAAGATATTCCATCTGTGACAGACACAGACAGAGTCACGAAGGGCTAGTAGGCACTTACTTACAATTTTGGTCTAGAACCCTAAAACATTACAATCATCATTTTTCAGCCATAAAACGTCCACTGATGATAACAGGCCTCCCTCATGGATCTCCATGACGGGTAGTTTGCCATACTCACCACGCTTGGCAGGCGAGTTGGCGAGCGCAGTTCGGGATGTTAGCACATGGAAAGACGCTGCTGCCCATCTTCCGGAGGTATCCTTTAGCAGGCTCTTACTGCATCCACGGGCATGAGAGGAGGAGTAACATTCTACTGCCGGCACCCCACGGCGGGCTGGCTGTTATGCAAGAGGTTTATTTATTTATTTAAAGAACAAGAGGTTACAAGCTCGATTCCTGCCGTAGACATTTTTTTTCACTTAAATTATTATTATGACCTTATTTCCTAATAAGTCTTACTAGTTAATGTAATTTCTATAATTATTGGGGATGATATTTAACTACTCAAGTTTATTACTAAACGAACAAATTTTATGACCATATGGGCTATAATCTAATTAAATTGCAGTAATTTATATAATTATCAGGCATTCAAGAGAAAACCTAATTACAAATTTTACATTATTGTCGAAATGACCTTTGATACCTAATGAGTTGCATCGAACAAAGATGCCTTTTACCAGTTGAGCACAAAACAAGAACATAATTACTTATCCCGCAATGATTAGCACGACTAAAATAGTAAAGCCCTTTGTACAATTCATCTGCTCCAGAAAAAGCTACCCCTGATGACATTCATCCTATTCCATCTCGCTCTAACCCGTGCCGAGACCGGAGACAGCTGCTGGGGTTGTTTCGGTGCGCGCGCAGGCGACGGACCAGCGAACGCTCGCTGAAGCCGTCACTCCGCGCTCAGACCGCGTCGCGTGCGGATGTCGCGTTCGCTGCATCGGAACTCGTGACTGTGAAATCGTGACTCTTGTGTGATATGAATTAAAGTTCAATACAAAAAGGATATAACAAATGATGGGTGTAAGCTGCATGAGCGTAAGGCAGGCTAGGGGGTCGTGCCAGTGTCCGTCCTGCCCCAGGGCTTCGGTGCCGCCTCAGACGTTGGTGCTGCCTCCCATGGCGATGGAGCCCGAGATCACTCCAGTGAAGGATAAGAAAGGATCGAAGATGAAGGTGCTGAAGAAGATCAAGAAGAAAATTGGACTTGGTGAGTGCACACATTAGGCCAAAGGGCATACCCAAAAAAGTGCGTTAGCTAATCCAAAAGGTATTCCATAAAACTCATAGTGTCCGTCAGGTAAATTTAATTAACTGTCGATTACGTAGGAATATTTTATAAATTTAATTGCAAATTATCTTTAAGTTAAGTTTGTTTTTAACTGCAGAAATGTTAATCGTAACATAGCAGTTTCGCGTCCCTAACAAAAAGCCGCCGTGCGTTACCCATAACGGTTATTTCGCTATCTCTGATAAAAAAATCTGGATCTATACGGTCATGCTATTTATACTTTCGAAACTATCATGGTTGTGAACTATATTATGAGCCTCTTAGAGTTTCAGACATTAGTTTATCCGTGTTCATGGTATTTGTATTGTGTAACTGACGACTCAAATCATGTGTTTATTTCCCGTAAACACTACATAATTCCTATCATTGCAATAATATTCTTTGAATTTATCCTTTGCGATGCTTAATGCCGCCGTAGGGGTGCCGGCAGTAGAATGATACCCCTCCTCTCATGCCCATGGATGCAGTAAGAGCCTGCCAAAGGATACCTCCGGAAGATGGGCAGCAGCGTCTATCCGTGTATCAACATCCCATACTGCGCTCACCAACCCGCCTGCCAAGCGTGGTGAGAATGGCAACTACTTAATATAAACCCTTGAGTTTATATTTTGCCTGTTTGCTGTTGTTTTGCGTCTATAATGTTTTTTTGTTTATATCCACTATTGTTGTAAGTTTACGTATTTGATTGCGCTTTTAGGCCTAAGTTTATCTATAAAATAGTTAAAAATATGATCGGTAACAAAAAACAAGGTCACGAAAAATACCATTTTTTATTCATTTAATTTATAGAAATGTAAAATGCAATCAAACTTAGTAATGTTACCTTAGTGTGGGTTTACCTACACTTAAAAAATAAAATGGCATATTTGTTTTTTGTTTCCTTGATATTCAAATACAAATAACGTTGATTGATCAAATCATTGGTACAGTTTAGTATAAAGCCTTGGCTCCCGAACTAGCGTTAGCTGTGTGTCAGGAGACAGTTTCTTCTCAAAGTATAAAGTTCTTAATTAATGGATTAGTTAAATTTACATTGAATTGATCCAATGAAAACAAAAACTTATTTTTATGATGTAATAATTGTGTATCGTGTGGGATATTATATTATAAATTTATCAAATAAACTACGTTTTTACAAATTCATAAAAATTATATAAGTGCAATATATGAATTTAATAATAACATTAATAAGTAATAATAATTACATAACTACAAACCTTTATTCCTTATTGTCATGGTAATAGAAATAGATAGATTAGTCGTCATTATGTTTTTTAAAGTATTAGATTTATTTTATTTGGTATTTTACTATTAAGTGACTACAAACCTTTATTCCTTATTGTCATGGTAATAGAAATAGATTAGTCGTCATTATGTTTTTTAAAGTATTAGATTTATTTTATTTGGAATTTTACTATTAAGTGATTAAGTAGTGACATTTATTTTAGATTCTGTGACATAGGCCAAGTGTACTATATGTTCCTATGGTGAAATAAATGAGTATGAGTATTCATGTCTCACAGTAAAGACTCGCAGTATTGTATACCCTGCCAATCCTTCAATTGAACTAAACTGAGTTACAATGGCGTACAGATCAAATGAGCATTAATTAAAAATATACTGGACACTAAACACAACACCACCTAGTCCCAAACTAAGTAAAGCTTTTAGAAAACCTGACGATTGACAGAATCCTACATTGTTTCCGTTTTTACATACTTATCATTAAATACCGGGTTATATTCAACATGAAAAGCTTGTTATACTACACGAAAAATGCAGAATGTATGAAACAAAAAAGGGACGATTTATTTTTTAACAAAATCAGCTTAATGGATAATTAACTGTAACTGTATGCTGATTTTAATCATCATCATCATCATCTCAGCATAGTACTACTGTCCACGTCCACAGCTGCACATCGGCCTCATGGATCCTCAAGACGATGAGTCGTCGTGAATCATAAATCATTTATTGCAAGAAATATGGTTACAATAATATCTTAAATTTAGGGATGGTTTCACATATTTCACCAAAGTACATGCAAAATTACACAAAATAAATTATTAGATGTCACGTTTTAGTCACTGGGTTAACAGTTAAATTATGCCGTATTCTAGAAATACACTAGTCGCGATATTTAATGAACATAAACCTTTTGGATGATTTACAATAACTTTCGACTTTGTTAAGTTGTAGAAGCTATATAAGTTTTGTCTATTAATTATTTTATACGATTACTTTTGTATAATCGAATAGTTCTTGGATTCGATAAAACCGCTTGTATATTATGTAGTTATTTAAAGTCATTAGTAACAAGGATAATTACAGAACTCATATCATATTTAATACTTATTTAATGTCCATAAATTCCTTAACACTATAAAACGCTTTCTCAATAAGACATAATTTTAACTTTTTAATAAATAATCTCATCGGTAAATCTTTAATGTCATTTGGAATTTTATTAAATATAGAACCACACATGGTATGACAGTTTTTTCTGTATAAGGTGGTCTTAGGGTGGTCGTGAATCATACGTCTTGGTCATACGCACATAGGCCTCCAAGATCAGGAGGGGGCAGTTGCCATACGCGCTTCGTAGGCGGGTCGGCGACCGCACTACGAGATATTGATGCATGGACGCTGCTGCCCATCTTCCGCGGGTATCCCTTGGATTGTAACTGCATCCACTTGCAAGAGAGAGAGGCGACATTCTACTGCCGGGCGCCTCATTATAATCTATCCGCGTTTTATGCGAGGCGCGTGCCATCTGTCCACTGTAATTATAATGATCCAGTTTGTTCGTCGCCACCTGCGCTGCACCTTGTACCTCGTTTCGTTTAAGGAATTGTTATTATAAGTATGGACTAGGTATGATAAAATTATAGGAGGCCGGAGTAAGTGTTTGCAAATATTCATTGGGAATAAGTTGAGACAAATCAGTTACACGCAAATACATTTTCACATCAATAAATACATCTCAAGTTGCGTCAGGTTTGTCAAAAATAATGGTTTATGGTTTAAGATATTTATTTTTCATAAAGAATATAGCACATTCACTTACATGAAAAATACAATATTGTGTAAATATAACTAATTAGCCTATTGGACTTAATCGCCCGTGAATATAAAACAACAACGTAAATATACATAGATTATTGGTTAAGTAGGTTGTTGGTTCGATTGGCTATTGTACCTGTATTGTAAAATATATTATAAAACTTGTATATATGTATATAATAAATGTTGCGTAACTTTTTTATTGCCGAATTAACAGTTCAGAGCTTGTATTTTAATACAAAGTGTACGCATTAACCCTAATGTTAATTACCTGTGCGCTTTTAAGTGTGGCAATAGTAGTGAACGTAAAATTATAATTTTTGTACCTATTAAGTTTCGGAAAGTTTGTATTAAAGCCGCAGACGCCTTGGTCAGCTCCAGAGGTGTTGACGTATTGACTCTGTACATGGCCATACGCTGTGGGGTGCCGGCAGTAGAATGTTGCCGCTCCCCTCTTGCCCGTGTATGCAGTAAGAATCTACCGAGGGATACCTCCGGAAGATGGGCAGCATCGTCTTTCCGTGTACCAACATACCGTACAGCGGACTGGCGAGCGGCCAGTCCGCTTGGCAAGCATGGTGAGTATGGCAATTACCCCCCTCATGATCTTGGAAATATGTGGGGGAGGGCTATGTCCAGCAGTGGACGTAAACAGCAGTCCTTCGGCTGAGATAAGATTGTGACACGCCCATTAAAATAACATTAACAAATCTAGTAAAGCCTTGACTGTAAGCAAAAAAGTGGGAACTGCACGGTCCGAAGACTTCATTGCAAAACATTTACATTGTTCACAACACCGTATGTTCAAATTTGAAATGAGCAAGTCTTTAGTCTCCTAAAGCTGAGCGAAAACAAAGGAACATTTGGCATTTCTTTTCACTCGGCGACGCCAGATGGCGATCGATTGTTTCCGCTGTTCCGGTGTAGGCATCTGTTGGAGCTGCTTAAGATTAGGGAGAGGTGAGTTGGCGTTTCACATCTATAAAGATGATTTTACAGTGTTAGTAACTGTTGGTTTCTACTGCGGTGCCTGGGGCGTTGTTAAATGGATTAGGATTGCCCATCACCGATTCTAAAGTAAAAGTCACTGATTCTACGGCGTCAGCAATAGCAACTGCTCGTATTGTATTGGACGCTGCAGTATCTGCGTTATTGTTTGTGACGACCTTTGTCCTAGCTTATGGAGTCATGCCCTTCAACAACATCGGCATACCCTTCGGGGGTGCTCATGGAATGCTTCCGGCGACCCCGAGTCCTTCTCCGGTATTTCAAGGAGTTGGGCTGGTTAGGGTCGGGGCAGTACTTCGGGGGACAATGCACAATTCACCCCAATGCGGGACGTCAGTGCAGATCTGGTGACCACCCTCCCAGAATTAGAATTAGACCTTTGTCCTTACCATTATCTCAGCGTATTTGGCTATATTCAGAGGAGAAAAGGTAAATTCAGGTCTGAAACTGACTAAGCTAAGAGTAGGAGTCAAACTTCAACACCTGCATGTTGGGTTCTCTGAATTCGCACTATTCCTGCGGCTTGCCGCATCCAGCATCTGCCAGCGTCTGCAAATCGATAATTTTCTTCTTTTTATGAAAACCTTTTTCCAGTGCTTCGTTAAAGGTTAGTCAAACTGCGAAATCGTGGGCAGAAGCTAGCTAACTACTCATACGCCCCTTGACATGAAATTCGTTATTCACACAGACGTAATCGTCAATTTGCTTATCGTGCGGAAGTGTTTTTTTTATCATTTCCTTCGTCATTGTTTGTGTGAACTTTACGTAACAATGGTGTTTGTACAGGCTCTTGGTCCCGACAAGGCATCATCTCAGTACAGCTGAAACATGGGACTGCCAAAAATCCTTGGAGCTATTCTAAGCACCACCTTTGCGTCTTCCCGCTGCAATGACGTCGGTCTTTCGAGTGGTGGTCTTCCTATTCTGTCCTTAGAAAACCTTTTAAGGTTAAAAATCCTGGAATTAGAGATACGTTCTTCTTGCTTCCCAAATATGGACAGGATTTTCCCCAATTCTTCATCATCATTATTTCAGCCGTAAAACGTCTACTACTGAAAACAGGCCTCCCTCATGGAACTCCATGAGGGGTAGTTGCCATACTCACCACGCTTGGAAGGCGGGTTGGTGAGCGCAGTACGGGATGTTGATACACGGAAAGACGCTGCTGCCCATCTTCCGGAGGTATCCCTTAGCAGGCTCTTACTGCATTCACGGGCATGAGAGGAGGGGTAACATTCTACTGCCGGCGCCCCACGGCCCTTTAACCGTAATTAATAATTTTCCCCAATTAACCGTAATAAAAATTATCTCCTTAAAATTTTTAAGAAGGTCAATTTGTGTCTGTTAATTTTGTTGTATAAATTCCAGCGTCTTCCAAAGTAAGTATTGCATTACCCTCAAGCAACCGAAATAAGCATACTCAGTACCTATGTACTTACTTTGAAATTCTTATCAATTACAAACACATGCCCGCTATCTGTCCCTTACTATCTCACCTGAAGTGTCAGATCTCTCTGTCGCACGTATTTTCAAACTTGCAACAGCTGTTTCGCAACAGGATCTTGAGGACGTGCGCCGCGCCGGCGCATACGGCTAGGGTTGTCATAGCTCAGGTAAATTTTAGGTTTACGTATAATTTATTGGATTTGGCTGACGAAGCTTAGAGAGTCACGTTTTAGTCATTAACAGTTAGATAAATTATGCCGTATTCTAGAAATACACTAGTCGCGATATTTAATGAACATAAACCTTTTGGATGATTTACAATAACTTTCGACTTTGTTAAGTTGTAGAAGCTATATAAGTTTTGTCTATTAATTATTTTATTCTGTATAATCGAATAGTTCCTGGACTCGATAAAACCGCTTATCTATTATGTAATTATTTAAAGTAATTAGTAACAAGGATAATTACAGAACTCATAGCATGACTAATTAATTCCGCTGTGAAATCTTTATCAATATTTTTAACCCAACTTCCAAATTTATGAGTAATGTGGGAATGGTTTCTTTACTGTCAAATATTTATTTGCGATACTTTTCTTATTTTCGGCTTCTGTTTTATGAAGGACTTTGTCCAGTAGACATTGGTCGACTAGAACCTTTAACCTAGTGTTAAAAGAAACTGCGAAAACGTGGATCAGCAACTATGTACTTCACAAGTACTTGCGCCACTTCGTAACAATAAATTCGTTATTCGACTAGAAATATCGAAGTTGGGTTGAAATATTCGAAATTCATCGCAAAATTTTTCGTGTGTGAGTAGTGTGGACACTGTTTCTTTATTGTCAAATGTTTCTTTGCGATACTGAAAGGATCTTTCACAGTCTCAAATAAGCCTATAGGCTTCTTAAGGTACCTGGATAAATGAGGTTAGTTAGGTGCATATAATATATACACTTGTTTGTATTTGTTATTTTCCTTATATATTACCTTCCTTATATAATATTCTCTGTGTGGTCAAAACATAATACTCATCCTCGCACCAGTATAACCAGTAACAATAATAATAAAATTATCGAGCGAGTGACAACCCTGAAAATGCCAGAATCAGCTGGCTTTCAAGTTTGGAACATCTGGTCTATTGTTAAGTTTTTTTTTTTGCATTCGACCTTCTCTAGGCTGTATGGATGTAAGGAGCGTGGCGATCGTCTTTGTAGTTTAAAAAAAAACTCAATAAACTTTTGTTATTTTATTACACTTCGATATTCGAAAACGTCTATTTATTGCGGTTCGTCAGCAGATCGAAGTTTTAACGGTTTTGCAAAAAAAATGTCGTAAAAATTTGAAATATACCTAGAAAGGTACCCGTCGGTATTTAAAAAAAAACTTGTTGTACCCAGATAAAAAGTTCATTGTGGTCAACATCTCAATTTCAGCTCAATTGGGTAGTTTTTCAAACAAACTTTCAGGCTTATATTATAATAAGTTATAATATTAGTGGAATTATCATAAATTCATTTTGTTCTGTCATTAATTATCCTTAATTTTATGTTTGGAAAGTTTAATGTAAGTACATACGCGAAATAAAGTTAGTTAGTGACTATATTCTTAAACAATGAGGTAAGTACTAAGTTATACTAGTAGCTCGAATGTATTTCTCAAATCTTTAAAACACTTCTGTAGCTAACTGTACAAATCACCCTAGTTTTAGGTACAATAAAACTGAGCGGACGAGTTGACGAACGAAAATAATATATTAATAATATATTTTAAATGTAGCATCTCGTCCGCTGCGGACAAGTTTATTGCGGACGGCACATTACCCTGTAGATCAAACCTATGGTAAACATAGCATAGAGCCTACTTCAGGCTGATTACATAGGATCTCTTTCTTTGTTGATGTTTATTTGACCATCGGCATAATAATTCTAAAAAAGGAAAAAATAAATTCTAAAAAAAAACAGTTTATGTAGCTATTAAAAGATCTCCACAGCTAATTAAGAATATAGCTATGGCTATAAGATAAAATTATACAGAAAAAACAGAATATCCTGTTTTCGACAAGACGAACTTGTATAACTAAAGAGACATAACATTGCACATATAAAAATAGTATATAAATATCAGAAACATCCAGGTAAATAATAACGACCGCACGATAAAAAAAATAAACAGCTGCGAATAGTCGCGAGCGAGATGGAAGTCACGTTTAGGTAAACGATAAAGGAGGAAAAACATCGAATTACGGAAAGGTGGGGCAGCTGATACATTACCTATGAAATTTATGGTCCAGATGCAAAGACGCGGGTTTTATAATGTACCTAAAGGTGTTCTTTGCTAAGGTGACTTTATCGATATACTTAAAATTGAAAGGAATGAAAGGTGTTGCATCAACGGGCGAAAGATGGCAAAAAGTTAATTTTAGATTTGTAGAGAGCTTTAGATAAAGTTGGTAGAAAAGTTTTGATGAAAGAAACTTTGCTGTAATGGCTTATTGATGGACAAAACGCCGATGCAAAACTCAAACTCAAAAAATAATTTATTCAGTGCGACCGAAAGGGCCTCTGTCGCGATGAAAGTTAATCCTTATAAACTGTACAACCACGCAAATCAAGAAAAAAATACGGTTTTCATGTTCCATAACACCCAAATATCTACACCAAATCGGGAAACCTCAAAAATACGCTTTTCATGTTCCAAAACACCTAAATTTCTGCACCAACAGATACCTCCCAAAATCGTGACCCGCTAAGCAGATATTAATTGGACGAGAGCTGTACACAAGGTGATTTCGTAACGCTCTGTTCCCACGGCTGTTAGCGGTTAGCGAGTGGTCAGTGGATTCTTACTCTGATGTACCAATGGTTTTAGAACGGGCGAATTCCTCTGGAGCGTCCTTTAGTGTCTCCTGAAAGATTATTTTAGCACTTAAAGCGAGATGTTTAATGATTTGTAGCTTCTTAACACGCTTTAGGAGATAAATCTCCGAGGCACTACGTATTCAATTTCAATTAATCGGTTTTCGTTGTTTTAGAATGCACTTTCCGGGTGGACACCTATTTTTTAACGATGCTTGTATGTTTGTCCTGTTGGCAAAACCGCTACTACATAATTATGCTTCGCAAAACTTTTTGACCTCTGTGAACGTTGCGGCAAATGCAAAGGCGCGCATGTTGACACTTTCCTTTAATATTGCCAGCTAAGTTATAATTAGACTAGTTTAATAGTTATTGATATAGCCCGTCTCGCACCCCTTTTGTGTCTATCCTTCTCCTCGACGCCATAAAAACTGCGTACTGCGCGGCCGTTGAAGCCTACTTCCCAGAGCTCGTAAAGTTTTGCGCGACCTTTACCAGTCACATCTGAGATTACTCATTATCACCCCAATTTTTATCACTTTCAAAGATAATTTCCTTATGAAAAGTCGCTGCGCTAGCTAAGTTCCTCCAATTTATATAAGTTGACAGTACACTCGCCTCTCTCGCGTACCGTTGCAGCTAGTTTTAGTTTGCTGCGTAGCAATCCCTGCTCGTTGATTCCAAAGATTTGAATCGTTAGATACGCCCTTACCGCGATGAGACCGCGCCGGCGCCGTTTTGTTTCCACACGAAGTGATATAGCTCACTTGGAATCAGCGTAACTCGAAACACAGTGTAAGCCGGACGCGATGTGTGTATTTTCTTCACGAAAGTTCGTGTAATTGCACGATGAATGGTATCAATGACAGTTTGGTTTATTGACAAAACCAATAAGCATGCGTCAGCGTATTGTTAACACACATATATGTCTTTATATATAAAGACAATGCCACAGTTTCTGGTGTTAGCGCATCGTAACGATTGAAATCATCGGTTGCAGCTTGTTTTAGTGGCGCGTAGAGAGATCTCTCTGCCCGTTGATTCGTGGTTTCCCATGACCCCTTGCGCTCAGCCGCCTTTGTACAATCAGTTTAAAGGTTATATATAATATCGATTTGAACTAAACAACCGAGGTTTACAGCCTGGCTGTCGAAGATGTGAACTGTGCGGTGTATACGTAATTAATTCTTAATGAGGGAAATTGAACATTTTAAGGTTTTTCTCAATGGTTTGAAAATTCATATGTAAATTATTAAATTGAGCCATACTTTAGCCAAATTCGATATTAGAATATTTTTAACTATCTGTGTTTAATTAATAATGACATGTGAGTTTAAAATTTCCGTTTTTATTCTAACAATATTTCGAATGTCAAATTTTTCGATTAAACAACTAAAGTTTTCAGCCCATTCATCAAACAAATTTGAAAATGGAACATGTTTATTTGTGTTTTGTTTTTAACAAGGGAGAGAGTTCTATTTTCAATTCGATTCTTTCGAATTTGGAATTTCCACATCGATTACCATTAGCAAGCTATCCAGGGTAGAACAAGTAACATGTGCACGAAAGTAAAAAAAAAAAAAAATAACTATCAAATCAAGAACACGTCTGTACAATATACACGGATTTATGCAATAAAAAAATCTGATAAGATCTAAGCTCTACCTTTCATGTGAATTCGTGAGTCGAATAAAATTGTATCATATTCCAGTAAAAAATATACAAGAAGATACCTGAAGTGTATGTGATGCGTACGCAACTTATTAAATTACAGTATAGAAAGTTGTTAATTTTTTCGTAAACCTAAAAGAAAGGAAGGAAGTAAAGGCCTTTGGACTTTTTTAAAAATTATCCAAAAGTACATAGTTTTCGTAAATATGAAGTAAAATAATTAAGTATTATTGAACACAACTGAAAATCAAGTGTACAGCAATATTAATAGTAAAACAGTTTTGCAAACGTATTTAAAAAAAAACACTATGGTCAAATTCTATGCGCCTGGCATCCAGATGTGACAAGTTGACAACCCTTTCATAAAAAAACTATTTCAAATTTTCGAACGCAACCGTGGGAAAGCTTTCGTATTTCGAAATTCGAAATGTCTTAGCGCAACGGAATAAGATTGCTTTTACGCGGAAATCTAATTTAAAAAAATCCGAGCGCGAAGCTCCGTTTTCAAGCCCTGTTTAGTTTTCCACTTTGTTGCGTAGGAAATAAAGGGTACTTTCAATTGAACGTTATTTCACGCCAAATGGACTTACAGGTGTAAACCACAACGTGTTTAAATTACACCTTATTGCGGGCAAATTGAAGTGCAATTTTCTTTGTACCTACTTCCATTCAATTCTGTTTTATAAATTATAATTGACAAAGTTAAAATAGACGCTATGGCTCTAGAAATAGGGACCGAAAAAATAGCACAAGATGTGAATTCTAAATTCAAATTTGCAAGATGTTTTGCTTCCGGGTATTGAATATGGAAACTATTATGGTCAATTACCTGCCTTATAAGGTACATGATTCTAATATAGCTGTACCTATCCGTTTCCGCTTTATACCATAGAGAATGTGTCGATGGCTTTTATTCAAATGAAGAACACCTCGCGCATTAGAAATTTTGTAGGCGGAAGCTTGCAGTTCTTTAATTGTTAGATGGAAATTGAAAATTCTATTACTTTTCCGTTGAATTATTGTAATAGTCAAAAGATTTCTTACGTGTTATCATTTATTAACGTAGTAGTTATGAGTGTTTTGATGGAAAGAAAGAAAGAAAAAATATTTATTTATGTCTCATAAAAAAAACAAACAAAATAACACAGTTAAAACAAGCAATAAAAAGACATAAATAGGTCGCCAACTCAGCGTACGCTGTGATAGACACAGCACTGGTTTTTAGTGGCGCCTTATATGATGGATGACATCTGGATACGAAATGCTCAATACTGAGGAGGCTGGCCAAAACTAAGGGAGTGCTAATTAATTAAAAATTACTAATTCATTCAAGTTTGTTGAAGATTTCTTAAATTTAATTTTTTAATTTTAATTTTTCAAATAAAGTTTCGTATTATCATACATAATCATGACAGTAACTTTGTAAAATATCACATTCCCAACGTTGGTTGAATAAAACATGATTCGAATCAAATTCAACTAACGGCATAACCATAGATAAAATTCGTAATTGAATAGGAACTACGAACGCCTACCCAATTAACTAATACCGTCTCAAAATCGATGCAGCTAAATCTAGTAACAAACGGACTAGGTATATTCATAGACAATCATTATCTGAGCGACTCAAAATCGATACAGCTATGTTTACAAACAGAATCGATTCTAGTGACAAATCGATATGTAGCAGCGAAAGGTGATGTTCCCACGGTTCCGTGAGAACAGAGTCTCGAGAGCGTGCGAGAAAGAGACGGCGCGCGCGCGATTACAAAATAACTTGATGCGAGAGCGAGATGGGCGTAATGATAGCTTAGCTTTTGAAGGCCGTCAAAAATTCAAAGTGTGAGTCATAAAGATCTCAGGTACCCCATAGATAACTTCAGTGTTGTGGTAACGAGTAAAAATATTCAATTTATTAAGTAGGTATACATATTGAGTAGGCACTTACTCAACTACATAATGATAGAAGGAAACGCTATGAATTCATAAAAAGTAACTGTTATATTTGTTATTCTTGATCCTACTTATTCTTAAAATGCGTACTGCGAGAATCTGGAATTCGCTGCCGGAATCAGTTTTCCCCGAAAAGTACAATTTGGGTATCTTCAAATCAAGGGTAAATCAGGTACTTTCTAGGCAAGCGTGACCCATCCTAGACCACATCATTGCTTGACATCAGGCAAGATGTGGTCAAACGCAAGCCCATATTAAATAAAAAAAAAACCTTTTTCATCCCACTGCTAGGCAACGGTCACCACCAACCCCCAAGGCATTCTAATCGTCTCAATACTTCGTGCTTTACATCCATCCTTCCATCCTTCGTCGAAGGTGAAAATCGAACCCAAGTAGAATTGTGTAGATTAAAATATTACATCTGAACTACCTACCCATGTTCTAAAATCGTGACTCGCGCTACCTTTGACGCGAACCAATTCAGAATCGGTAAAAATACAAAATAATGAACGGCCATTTTCTTTTACTCAACTATTGCTTAAAATGATTCCATTTCACATAACTCTATTAGCTCTTTGTCTCTTTACAAATCATTCTATAATGATTCATTACGCGCCTTGTAATAAAATCGTGAGGCATTCATTAATGACGTAATTTAAAAAAAGAAAAATTAAGCCTCGACTCTATGGTCAGTGTGGGAACGCGGGAACGCATTCTATAATTCAAATGTGATTTATAAGAATTTGGAAATGAGGTTTTATGCCCGTTTCGTTTCGAAATTCGAATAGTGAGCGATAAAATCATTACGAATGTATGTAGCGCTTCTGAACGAGTATTCCTTGTCCTTTTTTTATGGCGCGTGTTATATTATGGACTGTTTAAAATTACACCACTTCACCAATGAGTATTGATTTACTACTCGTAAGTTGGCCTCTCAATGAGTACCTATGTATTTAGCTCGGAACGTCGTGTCATTTTGACGTGTGTCACCTCAGCACTCTAATTAGCACCTCATCTACAGATCAGCCGTAGGACGTACACTACTGGACATAGGCCTCCCTCATGGATATCTGAGTACTGATTCATAGGGGTTTGTTGCCATACTCACCACGCTTGACATGCGGGTTCACGGCAAGAGAGGTGGGACAACATTCCACCACACGGCAATTACCACCTAACGTCCTGAAATTCGATAATGCTGTCATTAACATTTCCTTTACTGTAAAGACACTTATTACCTTTTTACGATGGGTCATTCCTCACAGGTTAAGAGGCTCATAATATTCTTGAAGTCTAGACAAAATCGCTTGTTAGGTAACAGCATTTCATTTGCACTGTGTAATATCATCGATTTCGAAATGAAGGATGTTCTCAATTCGAATAAATGTTTTTTTTTTCGTATGTTTGTTACGCGATTACTCCGCCAATCATGAATGGATTTGTTTATAAGGTAGGTCATGTTTCAGAGGTGGTTCCCATTTATGAAAACTCGATTCTGATGATTCATGAGGAATTAAATAATAATAGAAGAGAAGACACTTGAAGGTACAGTTTCATGTCCTAAATTTACCCTTGAATTTGTCCGTGTCCATTGTCTTCTAAACAACACAAAGAAGACCTATGCGCTTTCCGACGTCTTTTAGGGAAATTAAAGTGTAAGTAGATTCCTCACGTCCAGCGTTAGTTGTGCACACAACTAACATTATGCTGAACCAGGACCATTTTGTGACATTTATTAGTTGTCTCTTAGATTAAGATTTCATTGTATAAGTTTGGAAGTGTTGCAAATAAATCATTTTTCATTTCATTCATTTTATTTCATTTCTCAATTATCTATCGTAAACGTTGTATTAAAGTGTACTTTGTTTACGTCCGATGCAAACAAGTTGGTTATTAATACGTCAAAGCCAGATAGCGCATCCGCCTGGCCTTATCCTGTGTTGTGGTCAGGTTTGGAAAGTTAGGTGAGCTCCGAGACCGCTTTCCTGTGATCGTTGCGGCCGAAATTGCTGCTTTTATTATATTGGGCGATTAGTTTATTGCTAATCATACTTGAGCTCTGGGTGATTGGTTCATTTTTTAAACTTTCGCGATCACAACACATTATTAAAATATGGGATTATCGGGTATTTATCGCGTAACCGTCACCTGCGTCACCTGGTCGTGGTCGCGGGGAGACGAGTCTCCCCGCGACCACGACCAGGTGCAATCCGGTCGAAACGTCGGGAATAAAATAAAGGTAATTACGCGATAAATACCCGATAATCCCATATTTTAATAATGATTGGTTCATTGTTTTGATGCCTATCGTGACCGCTATAATATTTGCAACGTACTTTTAAGTAATAAATAATGAGACAAGCCAAGGCCCACTTGATGTTAAGCGGTAACCTCTAGCTATTACCTACAACTGCAATACCATCAACGCTGCGTTGCAGTCACGCCATCTCATCAGTTTAACAAAAAAGCCATCCAATTTACCGCCAATAGAGTAAGGCCTTTGCATCTATTATAGATGATTTATGCAGCATCAGCAACTGGTAATCATGCTGTACCTGTACGGGACGATGCGTTGCCTGGGACATTGTTAGATGGATTAGGCTTGTCCAGCACCTATACCATCCTCTGAGCTTAGTCAACTATTAGTCAGAGGAAAGAACAGGTCAATACGTTTGAAGCTAACTAAGCCGCGGGTTTCCTCACGATGTTTCCTTCACCGTTAAAGCACGTGTTAAGTGTGCACAAAGATTTTTCAAGAAAGAAGAAAAGAAGAATCCATTGGTGTAATAGAGTAAGTACTTAACAATAATTGAAATAACTAGTTCTATAACGGTACGAACAATAAAAGGAGGCTGCATTAAAGCTCTCACGACATAAATAATGAACAAAAAGTATCCATGTCCTGTCGATTACATGTGAGTGGTGGGCTTGCGACGTTCGCATAGTAAATTGCAAAAAAAACATGCCTACAGGCGGATAATGACCGATCGGAGGGAGATCTGTTTGTCTGTCTTTGTTTTTATGTAGATTAGATAGATAGGCCAATCCATACTAATGTTAGCATGTAAAGCTGAAGCATTTGGTTTAACGCGGTAATCGCGTTACTAATGAAACATTATTTTAATATTAATATAAAATAAAATCATCCCTCAAAATAAAGTAAACTTTGACTTGGAAAAAATAACTGAATGGTCTAAACACAACTCTCTAGTAATCAATCCAAACAAATCGAAGTATTATTTTTATTATTTTTAGTTTTAAGTATCTATTTTTTATGCGGGTAGGTACAACGCATGACAAGCGGCGGACAGAAGCTGGTTGCGTATACATATATGCGATACAAAACGTATAACGCTTAAACTGATTCTGAAGGCTAGTGCATTATAAATTATGTAATTAGTAGGACCACTACTTCTGATCTTCCACTCCTAACGAAATTTTCGCTGTTGTATGAAAATATCTTCTAGGGACCACACTCTTCTAACAGCATTTCAGAATTCGTTAAATTCTCTGGCTTAAATTTTGATCATTTTGAACTTTCCCTGGGATTGTTTTTCTTAAATCTCTTGTTTACACTTGTGTTTTTTATTTATTTTTCTATTTGTTGTATTATTTGTAATGAGTGAGACAAAGTAAACGTTTTTATCTCATACGAACAAAAACGCAAGCACACACATACACGAGAACCCTCAATGAACCTGTACCAGTTGTAAAATCGAATTGAAAAATAGTAAAAAGCCAAAATGGCGTCGCCACTGAGGCTGCAAAAAGACGATATGTTCGTGGGAATCGGGATGCGGCCCCGTTATATGTTATAAGTGCAGACTCCGCGTCCTGTTTACTATGTCCAGGGTCCAGATAATTGCTGGGTGAACCATAAACGGTTGTAGTCAATATTTGCAACAGATAAAATCATCATTATCATCTTAGCCGTAGTACGTCCACTGCAGAACATAAGCCTCCCTCATGGACCTCCAAGAACTTGAAGTATCTTGAGTACTCATACTCGTCACGCTTGGCAGGCGGGTTGGCGAGCGCAGTACACGATATTGATACGAGGAAATGCAAAATGGAATGCTGCTGCCCATCTTCCGGAGTTTCGCTTGGCAGATTTTCACAACACGGGAAAGAGAGGAGACAGATAAAATAAAAACGTGAAATTGTCTATGGTCGTGATCACCATCAGATATCATGCCCATTGTAAATGAAGGCCAAATAAGAGACAGAGACGGATGAGTCAGTCTTGTTTCACACAGTCGTGTAGAAGGTATGAGAAAGAAAGGAGTGAGTTAAGATATGACGGAAGAAGAAAACAGGTTGTGCCGAACCCGCATAGAGAGGAAAAAGGGCAGGGATGATGAATCGTCGCGCATACTTGTAGCTCTGACTGACTTGACAATTATAGAAACACTTGTGTCGTCCTACTAAACGTACAGAACCGTTTGGATCGATACTATAAATAAATAAGTCCAGTATCGCTTCAAAACTCGTCGATTGAGCGAGCGAAGCGATTGAAGATCATAGCACAGATTACAGTGATCATAGTGTCAATTTAATTTGGCACTGTTATGTATTATGAAGCGATCGTTGTGCGAGTATAATTCTAGCAGATGGATGGATCCAATTTGAAGAACTGTAAAACGTAGAAATTGTAGAGGAATTGGATAGTGACTAATAGGCAGTTTTTCAGAGCTGTCCGAGGTTATTAACTCAAGACGTTTCTCGTGCAGATAGGCATTTTAGTCAATTTGCTTAGTTTAAAGTAGTTAATAGTAGTTCGATCATCCGGCTAACATAGTACAAGCTTTCATTAGTTTTGGACCAGATGGCGTTGTGTGTAATGTCCAGCATTTATCTATTTCAGGCGAAGTGCTTTGTCGTGTCTCAACTGAGGGACATCGCTAGATCTAAGTTCGGTGCTAGTTACTGAGTGTCTATATAATTGGCTACTACAAACTAGTTGTTAAGTGTCGTACTGAATGGAAATGCGTGAGAAATTGTCGTTACTAGCGTTACGCGACCTTATTTACAAGGCTGTTGAGCTTGTTATCAAATGAAAGTACAATTTTATTATAGTATACCTATTGGTAAATCTTGTTTTGACTATCGACCTTAGGTTGTTTTATCTAACGTTAATTATTATTTATACTATATTTTTTTGTGTGAAATCAAATAATTTTGATCGTAGGTACCTCACCGAGGTTCAATTGGTCACAGATAGTTACATAAAAATATCTCATCAAGACTTATTGAAAAGTCTTTTTTTATCTTTTTGTCTAAATAATATCAAATGTCTGCTGTCTACTATATCAAATTATTGTTGTATTTATCTCTTTTGGAAGTGTAAAAATACAAAAAAATGTAGTTCCTTTGTTTAATCTTGGCTCGTATGTAGTACGGGTTATATCGTAATAAAATTGAGTTACTCTACTATCTATACAAATTCAAGGTTGGGGAGGCATTTTCCTCCAATAATAGTGTCAATGTGTGAGACGCCATCTTTAAAAATATTCGACCGCGGGGGTGTAAGTGTAAGCCGTATTAGAGCATACAGAATTTAATTCTGTAACAAATGTCGGGTACAGATGGCGGGACCCACGGGGATTGGTATGAGTTCCTCCCGCGTTCGAAAATTAAATTCATGTCGCTCTGTCATGTTGTTGTAAGACGATCGAAATTCAGCGGTTTTTCTTCCTCGCGGTTCGAAATTCAATAATAATGTTATTGAACTTTGTTTAGAAAAAAAAATCTCCTGCTCCTGTATTCAGGTAAAATTATTTCGATCACTTTTGTTAAATGTACTTGTTCCTATTAAAACCTGACCATAGGTAACATTATGTTTTGAATTATTATAACAGAGACTACGTTCCGCCCAGCATTCTACCAAACCATAAACATTATCTTTTTTTATTTATTCCTATCAAATTATTTCAAGTAAACATTATTTAGAACAATGGACACTAATATAAACTCAGGAAGTATTTTGTTCACAACAATTTCAGTCAGCAAAGCGGTGGAATCCGCGCCACAAAACAAAAGATGAAAGAAAATTTTCAAGTAACAAAGTAACTTGATGATTCATAATTAGAACATTATTCAAATCTCCATTGCACTTCTAACTTTTCAACATTACTCTTGCGCAACCACACACGTCTCTCCTTGTCATTACTAAGCTATCTCCCTCGCACTCGCGTGTGTCACGGTCGGGCGCACGTCTCGGGGTTTTTAGATCGTAATTTCACTATTTAACTAACTCTTATTTTTATAGACGTAAGAATTATATTCGGTGGCTTCTAGAATCGTCGGTAAAATTGCAACTTGTTATAAACGCAAATCACCTACTGATTACATGGTATACACCTACTGATAACTGAAAGCTGGTCGCTGAAAGTATCAAAGGAAACTTGGAAACAATATGGAATCATATCATAACGTCCTCATTAAAGCATAGATTAATTTTAAATTATATTATTAATTAATTTACTCAAATACTTGCAGATCTTGTCACTGAAAAAATTAAAAAGCTTTTATTCTGACTTTTAAACTTCAAAGCTTAAGGATATTTCAGGTTTAGGTTTCTTCAGCAACATTTTAGATTTTATCATTGAAATCGGTCTATTTGTAGAAAAATTAAAGAATACATAAAATTCAAAGTCCTGACTGACTGACTGACTGATATATCAACGCACAGCCTAAACCACTGGACCTAAAGACTTTAAATTTGGCACACAATATACCTTGGCCGTGGGGTACCGGCACTAGAATGTTACCCCTCCTCTCATGCCCGTGGATGCAGTAAGAGCCTGCTAAGGGATACCTCCGGAAGATGGGCAGCAGCGTCTTTCCGTGCAACAACATCTCGTACTGCGCTCGCCAACCCGCTTGCCAAGCGTGGTGAGTATGGCAACTACCCTTCATGGGTGTTCATGAGGGAGGCCTGTCTTCAGTAGTGGACGTTTTGCGGCTGAAATGATGATACCTTGAGTATCCTAGAGGTGCAATAAGAAGGGATTTTACGAAATTCCCACGGGATATAAATGGGATTTCGGTTTAAAGAACTTTATTATCTCAAAAGAATTTACAATTCACTTGATGAGATATTTTTAAATATTAGATTGGGTTGTACAGAGTTAACATTAGTTTACGTCATAATAATAGTGTACAATTTACAAAACTTATAGCTAGAAAGTGAATAAAAGTAAATAAATGCGGGTATTAACAAAACAATGCCATACGAACCATTCCAACACTTATCTTTGTTCTGTTTGAGAACTTTATTGGATTTATATTTTCGAATCAAAGTGGCTCTGCGTGAAAAAAGGGGATTTTACGTTTTATGACTTCCACGCGTACGAAGTCGCGGGCAAAAGCTAGTTGTATCATATATGTACATATTCTTAAATGTTATGCTACATACAAAACCATAT
Source organism: Pasiphila rectangulata (assembly GCA_963082625.1). Taxonomy (NCBI): domain Eukaryota; kingdom Metazoa; phylum Arthropoda; class Insecta; order Lepidoptera; family Geometridae; genus Pasiphila; species Pasiphila rectangulata. The sequence goes on along the minus strand of OY720264.1, from coordinate 7,788,898 downwards.
GACTGTACACAATATGTATGAGTAACTATCATCAACACGCATTGCTTGTTTTGTCTGAGTCTCTTTGTGTGTTCAGAGCTCGTTCAAAGAGCTTTTGTTTCCCGGTTCATAGCTATTAATAATGCTGTCATCCAAATGTGGTGTCTTAGTTTAATGTCCTCATCAGCGCCTCACAAAGGATTGTTTCCTGGAGTAGATTGTAGGGCTTCGTTGACAATAAGGCGAGTCGAGTCCTTCTCCGGTATTTCAAGGAGTTGGGCTGGTTAGGTTGGGGTCGAGGCAGCACCTCGGGGGACAATGCACAATCCACCGCGATGCGAACGTCAGTGCAGATCTGGTAACCCTGACTTACTGTGCTGCGTCTTATGTTACGACTTATGTGCAGTCTCGCCCTAAAGGTGGAATTCCACCAGTTTGCGGCACAAATGTTTGAATGCTAGTAAACACCAAACCGCCGTGGGGTGCCGGCAGTGGAATGATAACCCTCCTCTCATGCCCATGGATGCAGTAAGAGCCTGCTAAGGGATACCTCCGGAAGATGGGCAGCAGCGTCTAACCGTGTATCAACATCCCGTACTGCGCTCACCAACCCGCCTGCCAAGCGTGGTGAGTATGGCAACTGACTACCCCTCATGGAGATCCATGAGGGAGGCCTGTGTTCATCAGTGGACGTTTTATGGCTGAAATGATGAAAATATTTATGAAACACCAAAACGTGCAGGTACTCTTCTCTTTCAGTTCTCAGAACTAAAGACATACCTACTGCAGTTGCAGCTCAGTTACGCGCCAAAGTTCGAAGAGTGCCTGCACATTTTGGTGTTTTTTAGTGTTCGAACATTTGTGCCGCATACTGGTGGAATTCTACCTTGGGTTCCGAAATGAGCAGATGACATGTTTACACAAGGCAGTAGGACCTTCAAAGGACCTTCAGCCATTATACGCCATTTGCTGGTGCATATCTATTTTGCATCTTAGCCGTGGAAGTACACTGCTGGACAATGGCCTCCCTCATGAAGCTCCAATTACTGGTCAAGTTGCCGTACTCGCCACGCTTGGCAGGCGGGTCGGCGACCGCAGTACAGGATGTTGACACACGGAAAGACGCAGCTGCCCATCTTCCGGAGTTATCCCTTGGCAGATTCGTACTACATCCACGGCCAAGAGGAGAGGCAATATTCAATGGTATGGTCTCGGCTCTGGGTGTTTTCTTTGTACGACGAGTATGTATTTACAAATTTGGTGTCCATAGTGCAAGCTTTGCTCAGTTCAGGACCAGCTCATGCTGTTTGTAGTGGTCCAGAATTATTATCATAGTCTTCAACAGTTCTAGATTGTTCACTCGGAATTCGTGGTATTCTGACTTCTAATTAATCGAGTCCAGTTCATTCGGTATCGGTGTCAATACCCACCGCGTCCAATGCCATAATCGAATCGTTGAAAACGGATTAGAGCTCTTTCGTTACGCTGGCAAGAATGCTCTGGTCACGGCACCGAAGTAGGTCTTCGATAGAACGTTACAACGAAGCGTAGCTTGTACTATAGGAACCAGATGATGATAGAACCCCACTAATATTATAAAGCCCAAGGTTTGTGTAGATCTATGGATGTTTGTTACATCTTCATGCGAGAACTAGCCTACAGATTGATCTGAAACTTTAAACACGTATAGATGTTGACCAGGATTGACAGATGGCTCCTTTTCATCCGGGTACAACGCATGCTAAGCGGCGGGTACAAGTAATCAAATACATTTTGGTTGTCATCATTATCTCAGCCGACGTCCACTGTTGCACAAAGGCACGTCATGGATGTCCGTGCATCTCGATCCGCCTTCAATTCGACCCATGCCCTAATATTGGTCTAACCATAATCTATATATATAAAATTCAAAGTCCTGACTGACTCACTGACTGACTGACTGATATATCAACGCACAGCCAAAACCACTGGGCCTAAAGACTTGAAATTTGGCACACATATACCTTGAGTATCCTAGAGGTGCACTAAGAAGGGATTTTTCGAAATTCCCACGGGATAGGGAATAAATGGGATTTATATTTTCGAATCAAAGTGGCTCTGCGTGAAAAAGGGTATTTTCACGCGGACGAAGTCGCGGGCAAAAGCTAGTGTTTAATATAATTAATGGAATCAGGCGGTACTTTGCGGAAATCCATGGCAATAAAATGCAATGAAAATATCTAGTTTTAATTCCGCTAATGCTGAGATGCATGAGCACCGCCCTCCCGCCCGCTACATGGGGGAGAACTAGGTTGTTAGTGCAACATGCATACCCAAACCCACACGACAAGCATCTCTCAGCATTCTTCTTCTTCTTCTCAGCCCGGAATCACCCACTGCTGCGTATAGGCCTCCCTAAGTTTTTGCCAGCCTCCTCTGTCCTGTGCATTTCGCATCTAGGTGTGCCCAGCGACTGCGATAATGTCGTCGACAATAAGTCGTAATCTCTCAGCATTAGCGGAATTAAAACTAGATATTTTCATTGCATTTTGTTATAATGATTAATGTTACAAACTCGTGTGGTATGCTTCTTGTGGACACAAAACCTTATGTACGAGTGTAAAGCAGAGCATTTACGCCACAGGCTAGCGGGCCCGGTCTGGTCACGTCACGGCGTTTGATCAGGTCTCTGACCGGCCAGCCGACCTGAACGACGATGTCTTGCTCCGTGTCACTTGCACACTCTGCTGCGCCCCCTAGCAACGACATTGATGTGATTACGATAATAATCAAGATTGGAGGGCTTGTTGTAGCTAGTCATAATTTTAGCCGTAGCACGTCCACAACGTGGATATCCATAAGGGAGGCCTATGTCCAGCAGTGGACGTCCTACGGCTGAAATGATGATGATGACGTCCACAACTGAACACAGGCCACTCTCATGAATCTCCGTGAGGGGTAGTTGCCATACTCAACACGGGCAACGCTTGGCAGGCGGGTTCGCGAGCGGAGTTCAGCATTTTGATACACAAAAGACGTCTCATCTTCCGGAGGTTTCCCTTAGCAGGCTCTTACTGCATCCACGGGCATGAGAGGAGGGGTAACATTCTACTGCCGGCACCACACGGCTAGTGCTCAATCAAAACGGTGTTAACGAAAATAGTTCACTATTGCATTATTTCATCAATTTTATTTTATTAGACAAACTAAAAGTTGTTGTTATTATTCTAATATAGAATACATATTGGGCTAAAAGTGTAAAAGATTGTAGTGTAACCCAATTATTCAGATCACTTATATATAAGTTTGAGCTCGTTCGTACAAAAGGACATTATTAGCGTAGCAAACGAAAACAGCAATGTTATAGGGAAGCAATTTGAGATCAGTTCCGTCCCTGAAATCGTTTTCTCGCTGGCGATCCGTTAAAACCTTAGAATAATGACTTAATAGAAGTAAGGCTAAAATACAATTCTGTCTGAGCCTTGCTTCAAGTTTGTTAGAAGTAATCTTTATAGCTAACTTCACTTTATTATAGCTTTATTTAGCTTTATACGTCATAAGTAGAACCAAATTTAGAAGCATTTGACTGTTGTTTTTTTATTTATATAAAAAACACATTTATTCACAAAAAGTAAGTTTACAAAGTACATTTTCAGTTAACGTTTGATCAGGCAACATTATTCTATTTCTTTTGCACTTTTATTTAAAACCTTTCAAAGTCTTGGTGACTCCTCGCTCTAACTAAGTTTTCAATTGTGTTTAGACGTGAGGGCTCAAATATCCTTCGACTTTTGGAAGATAGTGTAGGTACATACTCGTAGGATAATACAAACTTACAAAAAGCTCTATTTTAAATAGTAAACAAACGAAAAGTATAAGAATGCAGAGAGAGGTTATAAAAGCAAACAACCAAAAAGTAAACAAGAGAAAAACGTTATGTTAATTAGAGGGTATCAACTAACTGTTTTACTTGTTCTTAACTAAAGCTTAACCTACACAGTAAATCATAAATAAAATAAAATAAAAATAAATCATTATAGCCCATAATTAGAACTGATTAGCAGTTGCTCTACCTGATCATAATCATTTACGCCATCCTTGTAAATTCCAAAGAGTATGACTGTATATGCATCTCTTTCAAACTCGCTTATAATACCATAAGTAGAAAGAGTACAGAATTATCGATTTTCTTTGCTATTTTACCCTGGTTTCTATTACGTTATTATCCTAAGGATAAAACGCTGTTTGACAATGGCATACCTATAATGGCGTCATGCAATTGTTGCCATAATACAAACATGACGTTCCACGTCATAATTGACGGTTTACATTCGGACAACGGAAGTTGAACAAGTCGATGAGGTCATAGCGCCTAAGAGCTCTCGACGATCCTGCCTGTCTGAATTCTAGTATATTCTAGAACTACCTGTACGCACAATAATGCATTTATCTAATAAGTATAATACGGCTTTCACCACGTTAGGATACGTGGTAGCGTATTATATTTATTATCATCTTGCTGACGTTTCGTAGACCATTTAGAGGCCCTTCTTCATGAGCACCGTTCGTAGCCGCCTCCGAGTTAGACGAGACGTTAAGTACGTAGTAAAAGCCTTATTATTATTATTATTAAGAGCCTGTACTGTCCCACTGCAGGGCAAAGGCCTCCCTTCCTTTCTTCCACCTTTCTCTGTCTTGAGCTACCTGTGGTCCAGTCTTCCAAGTATGCGTCGAGTTCGTCTCTCCATCGATGTCTCGGTCTGCCGCGAGGTCGTTTCCTGTCTTGTGGGATCCATTCGGTAGTGGATTTAGCCCATGACTTATCCGGCCTGAAAGTGAAAGCCGTATTATAATTATTAAATGATGTCAAGCCACGATAATTTCAATTCAGTGAATGCATTTATCTTTGCACAACGATTTTGGCAGAATTCATCTCAAATCCCTCCATGAAGCCAGAATCTAATCAAAACGTCCTTTACGAAGCTCATTTCATTAGAAAACCAAGGGTTCCCGCAGGGAGCGTCCCGCGCCCGCTCGCCTTCCCTCGAGGCGTGTTCCAATGTAGCTTTAATAAGGCCGCAGATGGTATACACGTCGGCCATTTACCGCTCCGTCAGTTTTAAAGGTCGAGCCTCGGTTTATTGGATTTCGGTAACTAGATTTGGGAATTTTCTATTAATACGTCAAGTGGTTTAGTAATTTTTAGATATACCTAGTCCTAAAAGAGATTTTCTATATGGTTCTGAAGAGCCGTGTTGGCAGAGTGGTGGTACACCCTACTTTCGATCCGAAGGTCGCGGGTTCGATACCAGCCGTGCTCAAATAGATTGTTCTGTCTTGATATCTTTATGCGCACATTTATCTATCACGTACTTTAACGGTGCAGCAATCGCGAGGAAATCCGCGGCTTAGTCGGCTTCAGATTATTTCCTCTGACTAATAGTAAGTACCGTATAAGCTGGGAGGATGGTATAGATGTTAGTCAAGCTTAATCCATCTTACAATGTCTCAATTGCACCGTCCCGTACAGCATGAATAGTAGTCTTATCTATCAAAAAAAATAGTAGTCTTATCTAATCGTGCTGGCTTCATTTGGTTTCCTCTATGTCTGTACCGAATCACAACGTTAAAATTTTAAACCCACCCGCATTTACTGTGTTGTACTTGTAATTAGTGTACAAGTTAACTACAAAATATTTTAGTGTTTTGTATGACTTCGATCATAATGTTTGTTTACATATTTTATATTTTGTTGTCTAGTTATTATTGTTAGCAGTGTGCCAGTGGCGTAAATCGTGAGGAATTATTAGCAGTCCGTAACACAGGCTCCGCCTAGCACGGCTGTTAAAGTACATGCTCGGTTCAGTTTACGTAAGTTTATCCACAATTGTCATTTGTCATTGTTATTAATATCCTACATTCTTAAATTAGCTTTTAGGCTTAAGATAGTTATAAGTCTGATTGTAGTTTCTTTCATCGTAAATAAATCAAAATCTATGAATACCAAGTTGTACACTCAAAAATAATTCGACACCCTGTTGTTTGTTGCTCAGCGTCTTTGTTGGTTTTCTTTAGTGTATTCCGTGACAAACGGGTAGACGATTTCTCCTGAAGCTGCCTTGTAGAGATCCGAAACACGTGTCGAAATCTGTTTGAGTGTATTTCAAGCGCTCATTAGATATAGGTTAGCGGATTTATTACTATATATATTGTTTATTGTTGTTTCATTGTTAATTGTTGGAAACGACAAACGAGACGCTGGGAACATGACCTACGAGGAGTTGCTGGTCCAGAATGAATGAGAATAGCGAGAGATAAAGAGAAATGGAAGTCCTTAGAGAAGGCCTTTGTCGAAAGACAAGCTGTTGTTGCGAATCGAAAACCAATAGTCAGAGATAATTTTATATTTAAACTAGCTGTACCCAGCAGTTTCACCCGCGTAGTTCCCGTTCCCGTGGGAATTTCGAAAAGTGTGTACCTCTAGGATACTCAAGGTATATGTGTGCCAAATTTCAAGTCTCTAGGTCCAGTGGTTTAGGCTGTACGTTGTCTGTCAGTCACTCAGTCAGTAACGGAAGAGTTATATATATATTGATTGAAAACATTGTTAGACAGCAGTAAAGGCTTTTTTTATATGTTGTTCATTTAGATATTCAGTTCAGTTGCAACGCTTCAACGCTTTCCCTAGAAGGGTCTAAAGGAAGTCTCGTATTGCTTTCGTAATGCGCCCGTGTTTGTTGTACCGTGCCGGAATCGTGTGGTTTATTATGTGAGGTTAAGGTAGCCATGGGGTGCCGGCAGTAGAGTTACCCTTCCTCTCATGCCCGTGGATGCAGTAAGAGCCTGCTAAGGGATACCTCCGGAAGATGGGCAGCAGCATCTTTCCGTGTAGCAACGTCCTGTTCTGCGCTCGCCAACCCGCCTCCCAAGCGTAGTGATTATGGCAACTGCCCCTCATGGAGATCCATGAGCGAGGCCTGTGTTCAGTAGTGTACGTTTTACGGCTGAAATGATGATTAAGGGCTGTGATACACATACTTGCATTCGCCTGTGATTTCTCTTGCATGATTTTACGAATTCACACTTTTAACCGAAGTGAGTTTTATTAAATACTAGCTGTCAAGAGTGTTTGTAAGAGTGAGTTGTAGATTGACGAGCTCTGTGGCGCAGCGGGCGAAGGTCCGCCTGCGACGCAAGGGGTTGCGGGTTCGATTCCCGCCTCGGGACAAATGTCTGTACGATCTGCAGATATTTGTTCAGGGTGTTCTGGGTGTTTTTATATATGTAATAAAAATATCTATCTATGCAGTATAATGTATTAAGTATATCAGTCATCTAGTACTTACCCATAACACAAGCTCTGCTTAGCTTGGGGCTAGATGATGATGTGTGATTTGTCCAGCATTATTGATTATTGAAATAAAATGCGCGCTCGATAAAACTGTGACATCTGCTAAGATTATCCTTGAATTCAAATGGTGTCTTACAGTAATAAAATAAAACGCTTACTATCTACAAATGATGATGATGATGATGAAGTCGATGACCGTCATACGCCTAATGATTTTCCATATTAAGGTTCACCTATGACAACCCTAAACGCGGAGATGCGCACCGCTGCGCCCGCGCATCTTGCCCTATCATTACGGAAACTTGATATTTACGTCCAATTACACAGCGCGCTGTGATTCTGTTTGACTTTTCCGTTGCTTAACTATCACAGTGTGGAGTTCACTTCCGTTTTGGTGTCCTGAGTTCTTTCACCGTAACTTAGACCTTAACAATATTCTTTTTAATTTTGAAACTAATAAATAAATAATGCTGGACAAATCACACAGCATCATCTAGCCCCAAGCTAAGCAGAGCTTGTGTTATGGGTACTAGATGACTGATATACATAATACATTATACTACATAGATATTTTGATTATATATGGAAAAACACCCAGAACACCCTGAACAAATATCTGCAGATCGTACAGACATTTGTCCCGAGGCGGGAATCGAACCCGCTGCGCCACAGAGCTCGTCAATCTATCATGGGGGAGTAAACATTGTATGCATGGGCCATAATTAGCAGTCAGAGACTTGAAAGAACCCTCTTTATAAGTAAGATGGTTTCGTCTGCCAATTACACACTCGCAAAAGACTTCAGTTTATCCGTGATCTATTATAGATGATTTATACAGCGTCAGCAACTGGTTATGCTCTACAGGACGTTGCAGTGCCTGGGACATTGTTTGATGGATTAGGCTTGCCCAGCACCTATACCATCCTCTTAGCTTAGTCAGCTATTAGTCAGAGGAAAGAACAGGTCAATACGTCTGAAGCTAACTAAGTGAAAATGCGTCCAAATATCGGAAAACTCGAAAAGACTCGAATCATGGTGAATATCCCGTAAATATTGCATATATTCATTCATATTATAAAATAGGCGGGACGAACTCGATCAGTACATCGTTGACTGGAGGGAAGCAGCTCAGGATCGGGATATATGGAGGGAATTGGGGGAGGCCTTTGCCCAGCAGTGGGACCCAAATGGCTCATAATAATAATTATAATTATCCGTAACATCATATTGGTGAAGAAGAAAGAAGTTCATTTTAAATCATCACCCTAGGACTGCTGTGCTCGTCCATAGTCACCGTCTCCATCACGCACCTCCAAGATCACGAGAGTTGATGCCGTACTCACCACGCTTGGCAGGCGGGTTGGCGAGCGCAGTACGGAATGTTGATACACGGAATGACGCTGCTGCCCATCTTCCGGAGGTTTCCCTTAGCACCTGATGTACTGCATCCACGGGCATTAGAGGAGGGGTAACATTCTACTCCGGCACCACACGGCTTGACGTTATTATTATGCGAGTAAGCCCACATGGCTTTTTCAAAATGCAACGAAGATCTACTCTTATTTCGAAAGTGTCTAGTAGTTCTAGATATCGCACCTCCAGTCGTAGACTGACTCAATCCAAAATTCATGTTATTTGGGAAATGAAGAAAACGTGTTTCTGTCCTTGACAGTTTTTGATAAATCACACTATCACTTTATGTAACAGAGAGCTATTACAGTTTCTGATTTACTAGGCGATAGAGCGCACTTTTTAGTCGTTCTGTATACCTAACTTAATTCACCCAAATTTTGAATTGAGTCAGTCTACGACTAGAGGTGCGATAATCTGTTCTGTCTTTGGGTAAATTTAATTCTCTACGATCCTATCTTTTCTATAACAACAAAGAGGCGAGGTTGAGGTCTATAATGGGGTTTCTATCGGATCCCCTTGAGATATTCTCTATTAAGTGCAGATGTACGTCACTGAGGGTGGCTAATCCCCGAGGGTTGAGGGTCGAAACTGGGGCTAGGTCACGATATTATAAGAATATCTATTATGTATCGGCCCTTGAGTAATTTTAAACGAGTGTTGCGTATGTGGTCTGGGTATCTCTCTTATAAATATATCGTCAATATTATTATCTTATAAACGAAAGTTTGTTTAGTTACTTCTTCTAGTTTTTTTTAAACTTACGCCTTCACGACACATTATTAACTCCGGTTAAATATGCGTTAATAATTACTTCTTCTAGTTAAATAAATAATGCTGGAAAATTATAACAGCATAATCTTGCCCCTAAGCAGAGCTTGTGTTATGGGTACTAGATGACTGATATACGTAATACAGTATGCTACATGGATAGATGCTTTTTATTATATATAGAAAAACATCCAGAAGACCCTGAACAAGTATCTGCACACATTTGTCCCGAGGCGGGAATCGAACCTCGTGCGTCGCAGGCGCAACTACCTTCGCCCGCTGCGCCACAGGGGTCGTCATTTAAAATGACCGAACGGACATTTTGCAGAAATGATAGCCGCTGAAAACTCTTAGGCGAATCATATACAATACAAATACGAAATATGTTTATTTCCAGAAACAGGTTAACAAACTTCTAATTACTAGGCACATATGATTAAGGAATATATTTGTAACTTAGAATGTAAATAGAAGATGGAAATATAATGTATAATCCATCCGTGTAAAGTTGCGAGCAGAATCTGTTGTAATACATTTATCGCACTGGAAACTTGCTACAAACAAACAAATAACAATCGACAGCGAAATTCACACACTCGGATCATAAATTAAAAAAAAAAACTAACAGCTCAACAAATCACACAGCGACATTCTGCCGCTCAATCTGACATTACGATTTATATGTCAAAATAAAAGCGCGCGAACCAAATGTCAGTGTGCACGTCACAGGCTTCCTAGTGCAATACCTAGTCTGGTTTTAGACGTTTGACGTCATTAGTGATCTAGATAAGAAATAGAGTTGTAGTTGTGCAATGTATTGATGCGTAAAGCGGTGCTAATGAACTTTATACTCGTTGAGTGGTGGCCATTTTTGTTACCATATTTTTATGCGTCTACTATTAATAAATAAATAAATAATGCTGGACAAATCACACAGCATCATCTAGCTCCAAGCTAAGCAGAGCTTGTGTTATGGGTACTAGATGACTGATATACTTAATACATTAATACTACATAGATAGATATTTTTATTATATATAGAAAAACACCCTGAACAAATATCTGCATTGTGTTATTAAATATTGTTTCATTGTGAATTTTTTTGATTGATTTCACGTACCTACGCACTGTTTCTGTGTACTTTTAGCTTGGTAACCAAAATAAACTTGGTTTTATCTTTAATCTTTGTTGCTTGCTGATTTCTCCGCTAAGGGCCATCCATAATTAACGTAGCATGCACACGAGACCTTCCAACTCTATGTCTTAGGGTGGCGAGTGCAATGCAGTGCAGCGTTGGTCACGTGCTTAGTGATATTGCAGTATTGCAGTTGTGATAGGTAGAGGTTACCGCCTAACATCAGGTGAGCCTTAGGCTTGTCTCGTCAGTAAGTAGTTTTAAAAAAACCTCTCACTTTAAGGAGTGGGATCGACGAAGTGTGCCCATTAAGGAACGAGAGGTAAAAGTTCATAATTTCTAGAGCTATTTGCTTTAGAAATTATGAACTTTTACGTCCATAGTAGGACGTCACATATTTTGTGACGTCCTACTATGGACGCCCTACGGCGGAGTCTCACCAGTGTAACCAACTGTTACTCAAATGGAGGGGGTATAAGATCTATGGATTTTAATGATGGGGAGACCTGCACTGACTGGAGAAGACTCCGCCTAAAACAAAAAAAAATGATATCATTGACTTGCCTTGACTTGACACTATGCCCTTGTTTCGCGGCCCTCGGAGGCGGTTACGAACGGTGCTCATCAAGAAGGGCCTCCACTGCGACACTGCGATCTAAACCACCATCTTCTAAGGACAGGGGCCACAGACAGTGGACTATGTCGCGGGTGTCTTGAGAAGGAGGAGACAATGGAGCACGTGCTATTTCATTGCACCGCAACAAAGGACGCCAGATCGGAGACGGGACTACAGGAGCTCATAGAGTCATGCCCTTCTTCTTCTACAACATGTGCATATCCTTCGGGAATGCTCAGGGAATGCTGCCGGCGGCCCAGAGTCCTTCTCCGGTACTTTAAGGAGTTAGGCTGGCTAGGGTCGGGCTAGCATTACGGGGTACAATGCACAATACACCCCTATGCGGGACGTCAGTGCAGATCTAGTTACCCCCACTAGAATAATAATAAGAAGGGCCTCCAAATCGCCTAAGAAACGTCAGCAGATGTTAATAAGTAAGGTACGTGGTAAAAGCCGTGATATTTAAAACCAAAAATGTCCTAAACTGACAGCTGTGACATACCCTCAAAGTGACGTTTGTTTATTTACCCACCACGCTATTTAATTTTTCGTTGGGACTAATCCCAAAAATACTCTAATAACCGTAAAAATAGCCGCCACGTGCCGAATATTAATTATAGCGCAGAAATAGATTGGAACTAATTGCATTGACAAATGAGGGGTGAACTGATACTGAACGAATTTTGGCGCACCCTACTCTATGCGGTTTGACAAGGGAGTGGGGTGGTGTACGCGTACAACACCATGTAGGTATGTTATTATGTAAAAGTAAGTGTTTAATTTGCCGTGGGGTGCCGGCAGTAGAATGATACCCCTCCTCTCATGCCCATGGATGCAGTAAGAGCCTGCTAAGGGATACCTCCGGAAAATGGGCAGCAGCGTCTTTCCGTGTATCAACATCCCGTACTGCGCTCGCCAATCCGCCTGCCAAGCGTGGTGAGTATGGCAACTACCCCTCATGGAGATCCGTTAGCATTATCCGTTATCCTAGATAGTTTTAGTTAATTTTAGTTATTTTTGTTTTTATTTTTTCTGTATGATTTACACAATAAAGAGTTTATCTATCTATCTATCTATCTATCCGTGAGGGAGGCCTGTTCAGTAGTGGACTTTTAACGGCTGGAATGATGATGATGATGAAGTGGTTAATTTGAAGTGTCTGTATGATGATGATGTCTTCCAGGCTGATGCCGTGGTGATCTAAATTTTGTGTCCGGGTTATTCGGCAGAGCTTCGATCGTGTGCTCTTGTGTGAATATAGGGCTTTTTTTTTAAACTTTCGCGATCACGACACATTATTAACACATATTTAACCGGGTATTTATCGCGTTATTTACCTTTATTATTGCCCGACGTTTCGACAGGATTCAGTCTTCCCGGGACCACGATGGGTGCAATCCTGTTGAAACGTCGGGCAATAATAAAGGTAAATAACGCGATAAATACCCGGTTAAATATGTGTTAATAATGAATATAGGGTTTGAAGAATGTATTTTCTCAAAAATACAAAATTTACCTTTAAATAACACTATTCGAACATATTTTAAAAATTCGACTCAATTCTCAATTTTAAACACTGCAAAACGTAATTACTATTAAAATTATTCCTAACTTCCCGCACTTATTACCAGAACTTCGGCACCCTATTTGTATAATGTACCCTATTTTAGCTTTGTAAGTGCGTTTGCAGTATTGTAATGTCAGGGTATTATCTGTTCTTATACGCAGTAACTTAGGCTTAGAATCTAGAAAATAGTTAAGATTCTACGCAAAAAAAAACCGCGGCAAGTACAAAATACTATTAAAAATTTTTCTATTCTCACGTGAAAAATAACAAGAGTGAAATTTCGCAACGTAAATATCAAGTTACGTTTATTTACATCATCCGATTAAAATCGTTCCCTATCCGCATCCAATCCAACCCCAAAAGTTTGAAGATCGAATCGTCGCTTCCGCCGGAAGTGATCCCCTCAGATCAAAATGGCAACCCTCCAGCACCTGGCTCGGTTGATGAGTTAACTGATTTCAAGATGGCTGAATGGGGACTTGAAAGCACTTTTAGAAAGTTCTAACGAACAGCATGTTGTTATTAGTGACACTTAGACATTGTCATTTATTTGCTACAGAGCACACATACTACAAAAACCCACTAATATTATAAAGCCGAAAGTTTGTTTGGACGGAGGTTTGTTACCTCTTCACGCAAAAATACTAGGCTACGGATTGAGCTGAAACATTGCACACGTAGATGTTGACCAGGATTAACATAGGCTTCTTTTTATTCGGGTACAACGCATGCGAAGCGGCGGGCAGAAGCTAGTTAAATATAAACAATCTTTCACAAAGTAAACAAAAAAAAACAGTAAAACGAAACATTTTTTAGACAAAAACGCATTAATCTAAGTGCTACAGTAGCAAATGGATCCCGACTCAGTTTTGTGTTCACTGTGTTAACAGCAGCACTTCACTGTTGGATCTGATGTTCTTTCAAGACTGTAAGGTTTTGTTAAGATGGCTGTGAACGGACAGTGTAAACAACACTGCAACAAATAAGACAGGTCATCTTGTGCAACTTTCGTGGAAAGTCTTGTCTGCTGGATGAGCAAAGTTGTGGATATTACGAATCCTGTCACGCGCGGCATAAATAAGAAGAATAGAAATATGCTGTGTCTCTTTATGTATAGCTATTTAGCTGTGGTCTAAGTTTACAACGCGTATGATATTATTTCAAGCATGGCGGTGGATATGAATCTTCGCCATAAATTAGAACAAAAGAAAGATGCAGTGTCTCTGTATACTGTACAGCTATTTAGCTGTAGTCTTAGTTTAAAACACTTATGATATTATTTCAAGCATGGATAGCTAACACAGCGCCCCTATTCCGTCACCCTCCGTCAACCGACCATAACGCCCCATAAAGAACTCTATAATACCACCATTGTGGAAACACGTGCTAGCACTTCCTTTCGGAAGTTGGTATGCCAGGTTATTGTGTAATGAGCGGCCATGTTGAAATTTGGCGGGTCATTTGACAATGACATTGACAGCTACGATTCTAAGGTTTCGTTAATAAGGTTTCGGTAATAGGGTTGAATAGAGGTATAATACACAACTTTTGTATTGACGAAAAAAAGAATGTACATATGTATTCCAGCAACCATTTGATAAAAAAAGATAAAGATTTACGTTTATTTTGACAAACAAAATACATATAATCAATATACACTAATTAGGTTTTAAAAAAATGTGACAACAATGGTCATTACTCAGCATATGCTGTGGCAGAACGGGTCGTACCACAGCGCTGGTCTACCGTAGTGACCATTTGGTACCCATAACACAAGCTCTGCTTATTTTAGGGCTGGACAATAATTCTGGACATTGAAGACAAAGCCATCTGGCTTTGTCTTCAATGTCCAGAATTATTGATTTAACAATTAAAAATAGGATAATTATTTATATTATTAAGACAAGGCTTATGTAAGCAAAAAAAATCGTACACTTATCTTTGAGTTCATCCTTACAAAGTGACTTTAATTGTTTCTATGTTACGCTTTCCAATAATAAAGCTATTAATATGCATTTAGCCATGCGTGCCGAACTTAATAAGTATGGTATACGTGTGTGTATTCATCATTTTTTTCATCATTTCAGCCATAAAACGTCCACTACTGAACTAAGGCCTCCCTCATGGATCTCCATGAGGGGTAGTTGCCATACTCATCGCGCTTGGCAGGCGGGTTGGTGAGCGCAGTATGGGATGTTGATATACGGAAAGACGCTGCTGCCCATCTTCCGGAGGTGTCCCTTAGCAGGCTCTTACTGCATCCACGGGTAGGAGAGGAGGGGTAACATTCGACTGCCGGCACCCCACGGCATCGCGGCGGATACGTCTATTATAGATGCTTTATACAAGCGTCAGCAGCTGGTATTCAAGCTGTACCGGCCGCTATTGCGCCTGCGACTATTTGTTAAGAAATTTAGAAATTCATTCATTTATTTCCATAGTTTGCAATTACAAAACATAGACACGTCAACTTACAATAAAAAAAAACATATTTAATCTTATGTTAACAGGAAATAAGGCACATGAATGATTTTGTTAAATAAAATACCATATCATTATCTAGATTTTATAAATGCGTAGGTTGTTTTTTTAGACTTAAACTACAGAATAGAAACGACCTGAAGTGTAGTCTAAAAGCGCAAGTCGACCGTTCAAAATCTTTATAGAGATCACAAAGCTTAATAAAACATAATTCTGTGTATCCATAATCTACAATACAAAAAGCATCTTCACTACAGCCAGTCTCCAGTCCACCCCAAGAGACATTATCGCCCCTGCTGTAAATTCAAAATGGCCGCCACCACCTGCCCGGCAGATGTGTGTCCCAGCTTGCTCATGTCAAATGTTAACTATAATTGACTGAATTACTCTTACGCACACTCTTAGATCTAAAGGTTAGTTGTTTTAGAAAGTTGCTGCGCCCATCCTTAGATGAAAGCCAAAGATATTTTGCAATAAAGAAATGGGGGAGAGGAAAATGTCGTTAGTTTTTGAAAAACGTTGGCTGTGTGATTGCTTTGTTTTCCCAGCCGTTCTCGGCTGCAGTGACTTGACTTTATGGATCTACTTATTCATTCAGATATTTGGATGTTCAGCTCTGATATGTTTAATGTACCCGATCTGAGCGCTAACCGTATGTCTGCAAGCAGCGCACGCTAGGGTGCGATTAACAAAGTTGAATTTAATATTTGAAGGCGGTCTTTAAGTTGGTCACGTTTAAAATCTAGCTCTTGCCTTCTTTCCTCTAATATTATAAGAGAGAAGATTTATATTTTTGTTTGTAATGAATAAACTCAAAACTACCACGCCGATTTAAAACAAATCACTAGTAAAGTGCTGCATCATCAGTGAGTAGCTACCTATATTTTTGGACCCAGTAGGCGGTGCATTAGGGGTGCAATGCGGTACAAGTTCGCTGAGTCAGCTTGTCTACAGTATTGTGTGTGACGTCTTTTAAAGGTTGTAGAATATCTGAGATATTTACATTTCAATTGAATTAAGTTTAACGATCTCCTACGCGCTGTTGATGTAATAATTCGACAACCGCCGCAGGACAAATGTTTGCAAAGTTTTCGGCAGATACTTGTCCCGGCGGTTGTTTCTTTTATGTTTTATCATGTTCATCATTATCTCAGCCTGTGTTGGATGTCCACTGCTGGACAAAGGCCTCTCTCATAGATCACTCCGTACTGATAACGAGGGGCTGTTGCCATACTCGCATCGCAAATATATGTATTTACACAAAACAACCAACACACAGCCCATAACACGAGATCGGCTTGTTGGGGCTAGATGGTGCTGTGTGAAACGTCCAGCATAATTTATCTATTACTAGTATACTAACTCTCCCTTCTCTTTCCAGCCCCCCGGACTTCCTGCACCGGCGGCGCGCCCAACAACCTGCCCCCCCTCGGCTTCCACTCCGTGCACGGCGAGAACGTACGCGTGTCGCGCGACGGCAGCACGGCGCGACGCGTCGAGAGCTTCTGCAAAGGAGTCGCTTTTAGCGCGAGACCTGTCAGGGTCAATGAGAAGGTGAGTGCACATTCCATCACTCCATTGTCTTCATGGATTTCCAAGTGCTAATTCTCATATGGTACTCAATAATTTTGCAAAGCAGTTGCTTTTAGTACCAGACCTGTCAGGGTCAAGGAGAAGGTGAGTGCACATTCCATCACTCCATTGTCTTTATGGATTTCCAAGTGCTAATTCTCATATGGTACTCAATAATTTTGAAAGGGAGTCGCTTTTAGTACCAGATCTGTCAGGGTCAATGAGTGCACATTCCATCACTCCATTGTCTTTATGGATTTCCAAGTGCTAATTCTCATATGGTACTCAATAATTTTGAAAGGGAGTCGCTTTTAGTACCAGATCTGTCAGGGTCAATGAGAAGGTGAGTGCACATTCCATCACTCCATTGTCTTTATGGATTTCCAAGTGCTAATTCTCATATGGTACTCAATAATTTAGAAAGGGAGTCGCTTTTAGTACCAGACCTGACAGGGTCAATGAGAAGGTGAGAACACATTCCACCACTCCATTTAAATCTCCGTCCGTTGTCAACAACTTAATGGTTAACAAACAGGTCTTCTTAACTCAACGACATCGCACACTCCTCATAATAGTAATATTCCGCCATTTTGTGTTTCAACTTAATGTGACCCATCTATCCTTCTTTCCAGGTCTGCATCCGCTTCGTAGAGATTTCGAACAGCTGGAGCGGTGTCATTCGTTTCGGTTTCACCACGCACGACCCGGCGACTCTGGCCCACTCGCTGCCAAAATACGCCTGCCCAGATCTGACTAATAAACCTGGGAACTGGGCGAAGGCGCTGGGCGAGCGTTTCTGCGAGAAGGACAACGTGCTGTATTACTATGTGAACTCCGCTGGGGACGTTCACTTTGGTGTTAATGGAGAGGAGAAGGGACTGTTCTTCTCAGGTACGTTTGATGTTCTTCTAGTACTTTGTATACTTGCGCGAGCTGCAGACCTATTTTTACTCAATACTCAATACTTTATTGTGTTCTATAATGTAGGTGCAATGGTGTTGACAATGGTGTTAGGTAGCATTATAGACCCTGTTGGGCACAACAATAAATATAGAAGAGAGGAAGATGTCATCGCTAATGTACATACATACTAGATAATAGGGTTAAGTTTAAAAACTGATTAACTGGACTTTATTCGTGTAATTACATTATTTTATTCTTAATTAATGCCGAATTAGCTTCAGAGTACATAAAACGTCTAGCAATGGACTGAAATGCAAGAATATATTACTACAAAAAGTATAATTTTATTCTCCAAGGTCTCGGTTCGGGCGTTGTAACGTAAAAACTAAATTTATACACATATTTTGCCTTTTATATATTAGTAAGGATATTTGCTGTATGATATTTTCATCGTTTAAATCATCTCAACAGGAGTCGACACAAGGAACCCTCTCTGGGCGCTCGTAGACGTATACGGAAACTGCACCGCCGTCCAATTCGCGGACCCCAGAGCCCCATCCGTCCGAAGGCCTAGCCCTGAAGATGAGAGGCTTGCTGCGTCCATGCGGTCGCTATGTGTGGACGAAGCCCTGCCGACGCCGAGACACCAAAGTCCACTAGCGCCTTTGAGCTTGCATAGGACGAGGGGGAGGAATGTGGTTGCTGTCAGCGATAGGGGAGTTGCTGCCAGGTTAGTGTTTTTGTTTTTCGAAGTTCTGTAGGACCTCAGAGCCTCGTGTGAAGAGTGAGAGGTCCATGCGGTCACTATTTGTGTTGATTTTCTGAAGATATTTGTCTCTGGTCTAATAAGTTTGTATTTATTAAAGTACTCTGTCAATCATCTTGTTTCCATAGTATAAGCTTTCCTTAGCGTGGGACCAGGTGGTGATGCGTATTTTTTTTACTTAAATTAAGGTCCGACAACATGGAAGCTGTTGATTTGACAGCTCTAGAAAAGAATCATCCCTCGTCCACAGATCGGAGACAGAGTTCTGCCAAGGATATGTGTTCACCGCCCGTCCCATGCGGCCCGGCCAGACGATAGTCGTGCAGATACTGTCCACGGAGGCCGCATATGCGGGCAGCCTCGCCATCGGGCTGACGTCGTGCGACCCCGCGACGCTGCGGCCGTGCGACCTGCCTGACGATGCGGAGCTGCTGTTGGATAGACCAGGTAGATCAGCATCACCGTCCACTGACCGCCTTCACCCACTGCTGGGTATAAAGATAGATAGATTAACTCTTTATTGTACGTACACGATGTGGTCAAACGGGGCTTGCGTTTGACCACATGAAAAGTTTTTCGCAATTTCTGACATTTCTAGTACTCAAACCTCAGTCGGTCCAGTAGAGACTTTTGATCCTAATAAGAAAGAGCATGGATTGGCATCAAAAAAAAATTTTGTGTAAAATGACCATTTTCTTGCTGACTGTACATTTTTTCCAAAATCTGTAAATGCAGTTCAGAATATCCTAAAAATTAATGGATAGTCTTCTAAAAATGTTTTCCTGTAACTATAACGGTTAAGGTACTGTCCCGTCTCAAAAATTCACCCTGTATATATCTTATTGGGTTTTAATTTAACAACTACATACGAAATATCGTTATACCTACATTTTTCTGTGATTAAGTTTAGATCGTACATTTATTATAATCCTACGTTTAGCTCCTAGCATGAAGAGTACTTCTCTCTACTGCTGGGTATAGTTCTCCCATAGTTTATGCAATCCGCCATACGCCAGAATCCTGTCATAATGTCTAGATGTGACAGCAAAATATATGTGACATCACTTCTAATCACTTTATCACAAGGTCACCGCGAGCATCAAGCCAACTTCTAAATACCGCTATGTTCGTTCCAGAATACTGGGTCGTCCGCCGCGACGCCGCGAACGGCCTTAGGCGCGGCGACGAGCTCGCCGTCACATTGACCATGGACGGCGAGGTCCGCGTCGGTCGGAACGGCAGCCAGCCCGTCACCGTCATGCACGTGGACCACACGCTGCGGCTGTGGGCCTTCGTGGACATCTACGGGGCGACGCAGAAGGTAGGCACTCTTACAGCAAACCAGGTGTCCGTTTAAGGCGTTTGAGTTTGATGGAACAACCTCCCACCCCCGCAGTGGGGGCGGGCTGCCGTTCCATCGTTGACATCTACGGGGCGACGCAGAAGGTAGGCACTCTTACAGCAAACCAGGTGTCTGTTTAAGGCGTTTGAGTTTGGTGGAACAACAGCCCACCGCCGCAGTGGGGGCGGGCTGCCGTTCCATCGTTGACATCTACGGGGCGACGCAGAAGGTAGGCACTCTTACAGCAAACCAGGTGTCTGTTTAAGGCGTTTGAGTTTGGTGGAACAACAGCCCACCGCCGCAGTGGGGGCGGGCTGCCGTTCCATCGTGGACATTTACGGGGTGACGCAGAAGGTAGGCAGTCTTACAGCAAACCAGGTGTCAGTTTAAGGCGTTTGAGTTTGATGGAACAACCTTCCACCCCCGCAGTGGGGGCGGGCTGCCGTTCCATCGTTGACATCTACGGGGCGACGCAGAAGGTAGGCACTCTTACAGCAAACCAGGTGTATGTTTAAGGCGTTTGAGTTTGATGGAACAACAGCCCTCCGCCGCAGTGGGGGCGAGCTGCCGTTCCATCGTGGACATCTACGGGGCGACACTGAAGGTAGGCAATCTTACAGCAAACCGGGTGTCTGTTTAAGGCGTTTGAGTCTGATGGAACAACAGCCCACCCCCGCAGTGGGGGCGGGCTGCTGTTCCATCGTGGACATCTACGGGGCGACGCAGAAGGTAGGCAATCTTACAGCAAACCAGGTGTTGATGAACTCGATCTGAAAAAATATTTATACACATGATATACAGCATGAGATTAGACAGATTATTAGCAGTAGCTAGTAAACATATATTTATTTTTAACCTATAACCTCCCGAACTGGTTAAAATATGTATTTCTGTGTATTAATGGTGACTTTCTCTCCAGGTGCGCCTCCTAAGCTCCCAACTCACGCAGTCCCCTCCACAAGTGAGGGTCCTGGGCGCCCCCCTCGCGTCCGCCGGGGGCACCGTTCTGGTCGTCAGCCTGCCCCCGCAGACGCAAGGCAGCCAGATGACCATGGCAAGCGCACATTACATCGAGGTGAGTTCATATGGCCCTCAACTCACACTGTCCCCACGCAGTCCAAGTTCATATAGCCCCTAACTAACATAGCCCCCTATCGCAAACTTTAAGCAGTCTCATTATATACTATAATTATAAATTGCCTTATATGTTCCCGAATAAACGTTTCTAATATACATTCTCTTATCTTCCAAAGCCGATCCAAGCACCACTATGCCTGAACAACGCCCCTCAGTACAACCGGCCGAGCTGCTCAACCCGCGACCAATGCAGCTCAAACCAGAACAGCCAGAACGAACAACTCACACCGTCAGACAGACTGCCCGTCCCGTCGACGAGCCGGACCACCCAAAGCCAGTACACCCAAAGTCAAATGAACTACCAGAGCCAGACTCACCCCGCTCAAAGCCAGACCCACCTCGCTCAAAGCCAGACCCACCTCGCTCAAAGCCAGTGCCACCTCGCTCAAAGCCAGAGCCACCCCGCTCAAAGTCAGAGCCACCCCAGCCAAAGTCAGAGCTGTCAAAGTCAACTGCAGCCGATATACTCTGTTATCGGGGAGGGTAATAACCTGACCGGCGCGGAATGCACTATATGCTATGAGAATCCCATAGATAGTGTACTGTATATGTGCGGGCATATGTGCATGTGTTACAGGTGTGCTGTGCAGCAGTGGAGGGGGAAAGGGGGGGGACAGTGCCCTCTGTGCAGGGCGCAGATTAAGGACGTCATTAGGACGTACAAGTCTTAGTGAAGGCAGTTTATTGTGTAGGTGACTTTTTGGCTCGAACGCTAAGCACTAATGTGTGAAATCTGTTTTCTTTTAATCTGAACAATAATTGAGGGTATTTTGCAACTTTACTGGTTAAAAGAGTTCCGAAATACCCTCAATTATAAAAAAATACCGGATTATTATTGACACGGAAATCTATGTAAAAGGGGAAGGCATTTTCCAGCATGATTGTTCTCTACAGTCTTCGTCAAGCTACGTTTTACAAACCGTAGCCCAATTCATATTGCTACAGTGGTGTCTTTTCTGTTTTGCACTTCCTAAAGCTAATTATAATTAGAGATTTGACGTTTCTAAATTTGGAGCTGTCAGCGTCAAATTCGGTCTATTTGCTCCGTTTTAATTTAAGAACGGCACTAACAGAATATGTTATTTAAGTCCGTTTTACGTAAATTTAATTAGCTCTGTTAGTGCAAAATCAGAATCGCCACCAGTATATAGATACAATATAACTCTTTATAGTCTTGTATCAAAGCGATCAAAGGAATAGTGAACATTGTGTCTACCATGAGTTGTCACTGTTGGATCGGCTGCGTTACTACAGTAGTAATAGTACGTTACTATGACATCTGTCAGATTTGTAACTCATGCTATCAAATTCTAGGCAAATGAAGCCCAAACTACAGTCGCTGTAGTATAGTTTACTGCGTATTTAGTACCGAACTATCCGCTAGAGGCGCTGTACAAGTTTTCATAATTTTTTTAACTACAGCCGCTAGCGAGCATAGATTGTGAAAACTCATGGTAGACGTACAGGGCTCTACAGGAGGGTGTATTATAATATGTGTACGAACCCGAAAGGAGTTCCCACCCGAAGGAACTTAGATTACAATATGAATAGTCAATTTTGTAAAAGTGCTTGTATGGTAAAAGCGGAATCGTCATATCTTGTGCTTATAAATGACATAAATGCATATATAGGGCTTATGTTCAACTTAACCTTGACTTTTCAGTAAGGCCAAAGGGGTACCGCCCAATTGTAAATATAAAAAATAATAATATATAAATATTACTTTAAATTTTTAGGTTATTTATTACGTGACATTAAATTATTTTGATTTAGGCATGGTATGTACTTGACATTTTTGAGGTTTCTGATGTTTGGTTGTTTTTTTTTCAAATGTAGTTTAGTTTTATTTTACTGACGGTGCTAAATTAAAAAAATAATATTTTCGTTTTAATACATTATCAAACCACTTCTGTCTTAAAATCTTTTGTAAGTATATATACATATATATATTCTTGAAATATTTAAAAAACAAAGTTACTAAAGCCGTTCCGATAATTTTAGCTGTAGAAACTCGACTTATGATTAATGCAAGATTGTTATATTTATCGTACGAAAGATGACATGAATATATCATATAAAGACGATAACATTTTTTTTACTGAAATTGTATCACAGGCTCCGTTAAATATGACTTATTGACTTAGCTATGATAGATTGTTAAATTTATCATATAAAAGATGACATCATATAATATCGATAACAATTTTTTTTTCAAAATTTTTATCTCTGTCTCCGTAAAATATGACTTATTGACTTAGTTATGCCAATATATTCAATTCAAATTAAAAAAATTCAGCTTCTATAAATACACTGGGTACATATAACAGCCATTTATTTGTATGATTATCTACTATATTCTAGGAGTTAATCATAAAAATGAATAAAAGATGATTAAAATCATATAAAATATGACATGAAAATATCATATTAAGTTGATTTTATAAAAAAAATATATGATTTTTGAGGCTCCGTTTAGATGATGCTAGATTGTATGAAATAGTAATTAAAACGTGTTAAATATGTTATAATTACGCCTTTATTGTAAAAATATTGTAGGTAACTCGCTAACATTATTTTCGAACGAAGCCTTCGAAGATTTGTTAGGTACTGGATATGCTCTATCAAGAATAGAATTAACCTTATTTCGAGTCATTGTAAATGAACAAAAAGTAAAGGATGAAAACAAAACACATTGTAAATGAACAAAGCAAAAAAGGATAACAAGGAACGTTGAAAACCTGTTTGCTACGTTTTCAACGTTTAATTAACGTGAGTAAAAAAACCCGTACAACAATTCCAGTACACTTAACTCTAGCTCAAATTGTTAAGCGCAGTTAAGGTTAATAAATAGCATTTATACTAACGAAACGTAAACCATATCAGTAATTTCATAGTTGCTAGAGAATGAACTTAGGATGTCACCTTTGATGCTTTTGTGCGACTTTAAATGTGTTTCAACGGCTTCTATAGGACGATTCATAGATTTCATGATTCTTATGACAATTTTAACATTTGGGGGTGGGAGAGGCTTTATTTCCATATTTTTTTCTGATTTTCAATAAAAGCCAATATAAAAATACAAAACAATTTATTGAGATCAAGTACATAATTTAAAACATGTTACTTAAGGAACGAAGAGACCACAAAAGTAATCAGAGATTATATAAGAATAGAGCAGCCTCTAACCCCCCCTTCATGATATTACATTGTTCGGTTTATTTTTATTTTAATGAATTTAGTTAACAGTAAAAATTAATAAGTGAAAAAATAATAATCATTATAAAAATAATAAAAGCCGTATGAAATGATACCATAGGCAAGCAAGAAGAGTTCCTAACTACCAATAAACACAATATAAATCTAACTTTATTATATCTATTATCTCCAATAATCGATTATTTAGCCGACGCGATGGTAGATCGAAAGCTACCAATGCTGCTAGCGCTAAATAGTACTGATTGATTTGAATTGTACCGCCGCTAGACAACTTAGAAATAGCAAAAACTGCATTAAAATCGGCTACGGTGCCACAGACAGACATATAACGGCCAAACTTATACACCCCTCTTTTATGTCGGGGGTTTAAAATAGTTCCTTGCAGCCTTATTATGACGTTATGCGTACATCAGTCCACGAGGGCAGCAGAGCAAGCATGCGTCGGGAAATATTAAAACAAGATAATTACGCGATGAAGTCCCTTTAAACATTCCATTTTGTAAGAACGGGGATTACTCGCGTAGTATTGTAACGTCAAAGATTATTCCACGACGTTTCGATTTTTCAAGAAAATCATCATCATGGGATTGTATGCCCGTCCGCGCGTGGGGCCGACACGACACTGCGTTATCTTCGACTTTACAATACTACGTGAGTAATTCCCGTTTTTATAAAATGAATAGTATATCTCATGTTAATTGTGAAAGTGAAATCCCGTTAAACAGTTTACATTATGGCGTCAGAGTTATTTTTATGTTAGAAAACAATTGACAAGACTGTCGCTTGATCTATCTATCAGGTATCATCTACATATATCAGTAAATATTTCATTTTTACTGACACACTTCCTTCAAATATAAATTGTAGGATAGTTCTCGGGAGTTATATAAATAGTTTCATAAACATAGAATTTAACGTTGTAAACCGTATTCAAGTAAATTCAACTTGATATCTATACCAAACCGACAGCCAGTTTTATGTACTTTGTTTGTAATAATTCATATTTATTCTTATAGTATTAGTTTATATTTCTTTAATTTATTTCTAGTGTTTTTTTTTTGTTATTGACGCCATTTTGTAAGGCGTTGAGCATTACAAGATGGCGTCATACTTTACAGTGGCGCATAATTTATTTTTAAGACTTGTAACACTGAATACCAAAATAGTGTGACCAGTTAAAAAGCAACTTTCGAAGCCAAATCTATATTATCTAAGTGTTTTTTATGTAAATAATACGTAATTGTTTTTGAGCAGTTGATATTATGTGACTTTTTTAGTTTAAATCTTATTATAAGCTGTTGTTTTAGCAGACACTATTATTTACTCTTTTGCTATAATAGCCATATAAAAAAAGAAGATGAAAAATTCGTATAAAAATGTCACATGCTGATATCAATTTTTCAAAAACCTGAACAGTTTGGTTTTTTTATGAATTCATTTCTACCCCCTTTACTTATTAAACTAATCAACGTTTAATTAACGGATTAGTATGAAAATATATCAAAAGCCGCTGATAATCTGCTGATTAATTTAATCACCGTTTATAAGTAATGGGGTGTGTTGACTTAACAGCTTGGAAGTTAGCTACATGTAGCTATATGTGCAGTGCATGTATATATGCAAACATTGCTAACTTCAGGACGGTCTACTCGTAAAGACATGTATTCATTTAAAAAATATTCAAGAAAACTCCCTTAATGTGATAGCATTTTTTCTTAAGTTTTTCTTTATGTCAGTTTCGTATCGGTCAATGTGTACCGCGTCATGTTACTTTG
This sequence comes from Pasiphila rectangulata, assembly GCA_963082625.1. Lineage (NCBI taxonomy): Eukaryota > Metazoa > Arthropoda > Insecta > Lepidoptera > Geometridae > Pasiphila > Pasiphila rectangulata. Next base: position 7,762,898 of record OY720264.1, on the reverse strand, counting down.
AGGAGTTGAACTAGCAGTGTTACCACAAAAAAATAAACATCCGTTGAAAACGTGTCTTATAAAATGTATAAAGAGTTTGATGATTATAACTTTATGGCTCACCAGTACAAAATAACATAAAAGCCAAAGTCAAAAAGGGTTTGTTCATTTAGACCCGAAGGCCTCATGTCAAACATCATACATGTCACAATAAAAAATCAAAACATATTTAAATTGAATTGAGTTGATAATCGCTTCAGAAAACACTTATTTCCAAGTTAGGGCAAGAAGCAACTTAGAAACCTCCCTCTATTATAGCATTGATTACAGTTTAAATTTTAATACCCTGCCATAATTCCAATTATCAAATATATTTTTCATAGACAAAGCGGCAGACGCTTGTTCAACGAATGTTTATTATATTGTGGTGAAAACCTTGGTCATGTGACTACGTTCAGAGTTGCAAAGTCAGGTGGTTCAAGCTTTGATCTGGTGACTACGTTCAGAGATGCAAAGTCATGTGGTTCCAGTCTTTATGTCATATGTCATATGTGTGTATACATAGTCATGTTCAGAGTTGCAGGTTCTAGCCTTGATCTTGTGACTATGTTCAGAGTTGCAAAGTCAGGTGTTTCACGCCTTGATCTTGTGACTATGTTCAGAGACGCAATGTGAGGGAATTGTGACTATGTTCAGGGACTCTTGTGACTATGTTCAGAGACGCAAAGTGAGGGAATTGTGACTATGTTCAGGGACCCAAAGTAAGGCGGCGGGAACTCGTTGACGTCTAGTCGTTTATTTTATTTAATCGCAACTATTGTAGACTACGTTAATAATTTAGATTAAGTTTTCGAATAAAAATGGTTATTAATCATACTTGTTTTTTAATGGATTCACTGAAATATAGCGCTACTTACGAGTTTCCATACTATTTTGTCATTTACCAGGACAAACATGCGCTGGTAGTCATACTACACTACTTTGCACCTCCTGTAGGAAAAGCAAATGCTAGAATGAAAGAAAACATAACATAGCACTAGAAATAACTAGACAGAACATGTACAATCGGATTGGTAGAACCTCAGAATAATAACATAATAGAAAACAGGCTGAAATAGCAACCAAAATCAATCATTCTGTACTATTTTTACTTATGACATTTTGAAGGAGCTAGAAAGAGGTGCATATACTGATCTTCAATAATTTACAAGGTTTGCGTAAGTAAATGAACTGTCAAGTTCTTTAAAGCTAACTTTACGTATTATCATGGCATTATAGCGGGCGAAGGTCCGCCTGCGACGCAAGGGGTTGCGGGTTCGATTGCCGCCTCGGGACAAATAAATAAATAAATAATGCTGGACAAATCACACAGCATCATCTAGCCCCAAGCTAAGCAGAGCTTGTGTTATGGGTACTAGATGACTGATATACTTAATACATTATACTACATAGATAGATATTTTTATTATATATAGAAAAACACCCAGAACACCCTGAACAAATATCTGCAGATCGTACAGACATTTGTCCCGAGGCGGGAATCGAACCCGCAACCCCTTGCGTCGCTAGCAAGCTCTGCTTAGCTTGGGACTAGATGATGCAGTGTGATTTGTCCAGCATTATTTATTTATTTATATATTTTCGACTTGATCCGAGTCAACATGCCGGTGCAGTGACGCACACTGTGCATAGTGATTCATTTATTTCTAAGAAGCGAAGATAATAACATACTCGAACCTACCACCAGACCACGTGACCAGGTCTTACAAAGTTGTCAACAGATCACGTGGCTTTAGTAACTTCATCATTCCAGCCGTAAAAAGTCCACTACTGAACAGGCCTCCCCCATGTATCTCCATGAGGTTAGTTGGCAGGCGGGTTGGCGAGCGCAGTACCTACGGGATGTTAATACACGGAAAGACGCTGCTGCCTATCTTCCGGAGGTATCCCTTAGCAGGCTCTTACTGCATCCACGGGCATGAGAGGAGGGGTAACATTCTACTGCCGCATAGGTCGCATAGGCTTTAGTAACTTATATAAAATAAATCAGTATAATGCTGGACAATTCACACAGCATCATCTAGCCGTAAACTAAGCAGAGCTTGTGTTACGGGTACTAGATGACTGATGTACTCAATTCATTACTACCTACATAGGTAGATATTTTTATCATAATTGCCGTGGGGTGCCGGCAGAAGAATGTTGCCTCTCCTATCCTATCATCGTGGATGCAGTAAAAATCTACCAAGGGATAACACTTAAAGATTGGCAGCAGCGTCTTTCCATATATTAATTAACATCCCGCATGCGCTCGCCAACCTACCTGCCAAGCGTGGTGAGTATGGCAACAACCCCTCCCAACTTTTATTGCTAATTGTACAAGACGATGCCTAAACGAATATTTAAATAAGCTTTATAGTTAAAGATAAATAGTGTAATCAACATTAAGGTCTACCAGGTAGCGCAGTTCTATAAAAAATAACATAAACAAATATAAACCGCCTTTATCATATATTATATTGTATGATGGCACGGAACCCTCGGTGTGCGAGTCCGACTCGCTCTTGGCTTTTATTTTAACTACAGTCGCTAGCGAGTATAGATTGTGAAAGCTCATGGTAGACCTACAGACATCTAGGTTCATTATATCATTATCATCTCAGCAGTAAGACGTCCGCTGATGGACAAGGTCCCATGAATCTTCAAGATAATGAGGGGATTGTTGCCATGCTCACTGTGCTTGGTAGGCGGGCTGGCGAGTGCAGAGATTGTCTTCTCCCTCGCACTATATAAACCAATTTTTGCGTAAGTAAATAGTTCTAGCTCTTTGTACTATGTAGAAACAGGTTGAACAAGTCGCCGAGGCAAAGTCGTCAATGGGCGCGGCCTAAATGTATGCTATCTCACCTGACATAGTGTGTGTACCCGCGCGCTAGAATGAAATGCACAATGATTCATTCTTAAAACGACCGCGCAAAAATACCTATGTGAATAGACTTTTAGCACAAGGGTTATTAGAGAAAAACTTGAGTGTAATCTTTTCAAAATAACATTTATTTCAACTTTGGAATAATTAAACTATGTCGGAACGGCGTTTATTTTTGAGTTTTCTTTCTCCTTAAATATTTTGTTTCGTCCAAAGTTGGGCTAAAATCTGTGTTGAAATACGAAAGTTTAGAAGCTCGTATTTTTTAAATAAATACTTTATTACGGTTTGGGGTGTATACAAACATAGATTACGACGAGATAAATTGATATAATCCTAAGTGTTGGATGGTCAACGCAAACATTGGAGTAGTTACCCTTCCACGTTTGTATGGAAAGATGGGCGACTCGTTCAACCTTAAACAAAGTCACAGAGGAGATCTAAACGATGAGATTATGTTATAATATAAAGCAGGTTAGGCACAAAAACATGTTAAACAGGTTGCAATGCAAGACAGGTTTATGCAATTCCGTGTTGACAGAGTAGTATGCACCTCGGCTTTCAAATCGAAGGTCCTGGGTTCGGCCGGCCGATAACAAAGGATTTTTCTTTCTTGAAAAATGTATGTATGTGCACACTTACGCCGTGGGGTGCCGGCATTAGAATGTTGCCCCTCCTTTCTTGCCCGTGGATGTAGTAAGAATCTGCTAAGGGATACCTCCGGAAGATGGGCAGCAGCGTCTTTTCGTGCCGTACCGTACTGCGCTCGCCAACCCGCCTGCCAAGCGTGGCGAGTATGGCAACACCCCTCATGAACAGTATGTAGTGATCCATGAGTGGGCATCTTACGACTGAGATGATGATGCGTACACTTAAAACGCTATCTTGTAATTGTTTATCTTTAAGTAAAATAGTGTCGATTCTGTTTAACATTTCCTGAAACGAATTATAATTAAAGATATGACGTGTCTAAATTCAGAGCTGCCAGCGTAAATTTGAGTATGTTTGTTCCTTTTTAATTTTAGAACGGCAGCAACCGAATAGCTATAGGTATGTCATTTTAGTCCATTTTAAGTCAATTTTATTAGCTAGTTAGTGCAACAACGGAATCGCCACCAATGTCAAAGTCAAGGTTAATAAGTGTTTTTAGATGTAGGTAACAGATGAAAAAATATGGGATGCACAAGCGGGATTTAGAAAGGGAATGGGATGTACGGATCAGGTATTTTCCTTGCGGTGCATAGCCGAAAAGTGTTTGGCTAAAAACAAGAAGGTCTATTGCGCGTTCGTGGATCTAGAAAAGGCCTATGATAGAGTGGTGAGAAATGAATTGTGGTCAGCATTGTCCGTGAACGGTGTGAGCAGTGTCCTTATACGAGCATTGCAATCCCTTTATAGGGATTCTAGTGCTTGTGTAAGGATAAACGGGGCATTCACTGAATGGTTTAATATCGAAAAAGGTGTTAGACAGGGATGTGTAGCGTCACCGTGGCTGTTTAATCTGTTCATGAACAATTGCTTGACAGATTTAAAAGAGAATGAAAGTGGGTTGAGAATGAATGAGTTACTCGTCAAATGTTTTCTCTATGCTGATGACCAAGTATTACTTGCGTCTTCGGCCGAGCAGTTGCAGGAGATGGTAACTGCTATGAGTGGAGCTTTCGTTGGAAAAGGAATGAAGATGAATGTAAAGAAGACGAAAGTGATGGTGTTTGAAAGAGATGAGGCAGTGACAGACTGCAATATCGTGATTGGAGGTGAACAAATTGAACAGGTGAATGAGTTTGTGTATCTGGGTTCAAAGTTTACAAGAGATGGAAAGTGTGAGAGTGATATTGAAAGAAGAGTGAATGCAGGAAACATGGTTAATGGAGCTTTGCACTCCTTTATGAACAGTCGGAAGGTGTCTAACAAGGCTCGTTTGGCTGTGCATGAGGGAGTGTTGGTTCCGACACTCATGTACGGAAGTGAAAGTTGGGCATGGCAGAAGAAACATGAAAGCAGAATAAATGCAGTTGAGATGAGAGCGTTAAGAAGTATGATAGGAGTTAAACTGAGTGACAGAATAAGAAATAGTGAGATAAGGAAACGTTGTGGTCTGAAAGAAGATGTAGTGACGAAAATTGAGAAAGGTATGCTGAGATGGTTTGGACATGTCGAGAGAATGAATGAAGAACGATTGACGAAGAAAGTGTATAAGGCGAGTGTGAATGAAAGTGTTGGAAGGGGTAGACCTAGGCGGACGTTCCAAGACCAAATCAGGGACGTCTTGAAAAAAGGCCAGGTCAAGAGTACCCTAAACCGAAGAGCATGTATGAAGGGAATAATGAAAGTGGACGAAGCGAAACAAGTATGTAAGGATCGTAGCAAGTGGAAAGAAGTGGTCTCTGCCTACCCCTACGGGAAAAAGGCGTGATTATATGTATGTATGTATGTACATATGTAGATGTAGGTATTGTAAATAGCATTTTATCCAACCCTAGTTGTGAAGAGGTAGCTTTTGATTAAGTTAGGTATTAGATTTAGGTTTAGTTATGCATTAAGTTTGTTTTTTTTTGTGATTTTGTTTAATTTATTTTTCTTTTAAGGACGATGTGGTTGCTAAGCGACAAAGTCAAAATAAATGAAAAAAAAAAGTTTTTATTCAAAAGAGCAAAACGCTACAAATAGTCAATGAGGCGTTTTCATTAAAAAGTAAAAACTTCAAAAATAGTTACCTCGAACCTTATAGATGGCGTTAATTTTCTTTTACTGGTAGGCACAATTTGACAATGACAGGATTAATCACAAACTTGCTTACTCTGCTTGCCAGCTCCATCTGTTAGGTTTAGTAGAAAACTCTTTTTGTTTTGTTACTGAAAACGGCTCATTAAAGTGATTGTGTTAACAATAAAAATATTTATATTATATTTTTTGCCGTTTTTTGTTCGATATTAATAACGGCAACAGAACAGTTGAAATATTCACAGAATATTTAGTTGTTTACTCACATTGAAAATGAATAATTAAATTAAAATAAAACAAATATTTGAGGGGATACAACAACCGTGTTTTTTTGGTGTTTTTTGCTCGATATTAGTAACGGCTACACGCTTGAAATATTCACACACTTACGGCTCAGTGTTACCAGATAAAATTTATACACTACCGCTTTGACAGGTTAAAAATACGGTGTTTCAGCTCCAATTTACCGTGAATATATTTAAACAATACCATGTAAATTACCGTGCAAAATAAAGAGAAAATGCTATGATTTTTAAAGTCATGTAAACTAATACACTTTTACATATAGAAGTATTGTGATTATCAACATAGGTATTTACGGATTTCCCCGGCAGTGGTGAAGCGAAGCGGGGCGCGGAGTGGCTTGATGTTGCCATGGCATAGGTATTATAAAGATGGGTTTTCGTTTCGTTTTATGAAACTTTAAAAAAAAAATCCTTCATAATTATTTACATATTCACTGTCAAGGTCATTCATAATTAAAAATACCGTAGAAAATGACACGGTAGTGAAACATTACCGTAGACCGTGTTACGGTTTAAAATATATAATATTATTATTGAACATCCGTCTTCTTCTTCTTATTTTTTGGCTTCTGTGACTAGCGGTCATAATTCAGCCAGTGTCCGTACAATGATACTTTCATAAATTCTTATTGTACCTACATTATGCAGTTCGTGCATGCTAAATAAAATAATCACTCAACACACATAGACTATCCTCTCAGCTTAGTAGGGCCTTATAATCAAAGCTATATCAATGACGACGAAGCACGAAGGTCATATCAACTTCTAAGACAAGTTTTTATTTAGTAATAATACAAACAGGAATGTTTGTATTTAAGTTCGTGTCAACTAAGAATCTAAGAAACTCGTATTACTTTTATAAACCAGAACCCTCCTATGAGACTTCTTATCTGAATACTCAGTCGCCATGGCCGAAATCGACTAGGGAACATCATCATCATTATTACTTTTATAACATGCAGTGGGAGAGACGGAGACAGTCCTACCCTAAGATGATGGTGGACAACTGGACACACAAACATATAATAAAATTAGCAAAACCACGCAGAAGCGGTTTATGGTATTATTAAGTACTAGCGACCCGCCCCGGCTTCGCACGGATGCAATGCTGATAGATATTTTATTTTATTTTAGAATCTTAAGAAAACTTACAGCTAATTAAGTCTATTATAAACAACTATAAATGTAAAAAACATGCATGCTGATGGCCAATTAAAAGTTTCCATAAATAGTTATAATAAAAATAAGCTTAAACAGTACAAGATATGGACAACTGAAGAAAGGTTAATTATACCTCTAGTACAACAAATCAAATAATGCACAGGGAAAATAATACGACCTAAGATAAAATTATTATTGTTTAAAATTTAAAAAAAATATCACTAAGCAGGCGTTTTAACCTGCATGTCGAGGTATTAAACACATCAACATCTTTATCGTTAGATTTGTGTTCTAAATGTTCAAATGTCTTTTATATTGTTTTATTGCTTCTTTAGATTAAATTCTTTATATAAATTAATTTGATTCTTTAGATTAATTTAAATCTCGTATATTTTGTTCAAATGTTTTACACATTCAAATTGTTTCTCTTGTTATTTTTGGTTCAACTACTCTGCTTTTTGATTTTATTTAGATTTATGTTTGTAAGTGGTAGTAAACTGTTTAGTCGCTAAATTGTGCACGCTGTGGCAACCTGTAATTGAGGAAAGACACAGTCAACAATATTTTTAGAGCCTATTATTAACTCATGTTATGTGATTTTCTTGTTGGATGCCCTTTAATAAATACATATATCTACACTAGCCAAAGAATTGAGTGAAGCGCTTGCTCTAACAATGCATTTATCGTTTTGCCTATAATTAGTTGTAACAAATGGAACACTTACCTCTAATAAGTTAATGTCTCCATAGTCTACTTGTATTAGTACGCAAACCCAGCCTACTAAGCAGATCAGGGCAGTCTACTGTGCCATTTGCAATGTTCAATAGATAAGATAGGTCTGATATATAATATAATGTGTTAGCAACACTAGTGAAAACCATATTATAATTATTGTATTATTTTAAGAATATTATTTGTATGAGTTGATTACATATTTATAAATTTAGTTAATTATTAAAAGACACCTTGTATCGAGTACTAGTATTGACTTGCAAGTACTAGCTGCCTTAGCAAGTCCGCTCTTTCGACCAATGAGAATATTGTGTTTGGAAGGGATTATAGTAGTGGGGAGTATTGGGGAGAGGTTCGGCGGGCAGGCTTGCTCTGGCAGTTGAATTTTGTTTCTCGAACTGTAAGGTTAAAAAGTGTAAAGTGGAAATTAAGTACAAGTGAAGTGAAGGAATAAAGTATATTTTCGGCAAGTAAGTACCGTCTTATTATTTTCTACAAAGTTACTTAGTGAAAGCTAACAAATGATATACAATAACTTCCCAGCTAACCCTAGCCGAGGCCCTAAATCAAAAGGTAAACGTATCGATGCCCACGATACAGATTCTCGATCTAGTGTGGGTATCATAGGTAACTCTAAGATTAGGACTTGCACAAGCAAATCAAGAAGTTGACTTAAATTGTGTAAAAAAATAATAAGTGCAATGTACAATTAATTTTAAGTTAATGCTACTCATTGTAAATTATCCAAACTTGTTTTTGCTGAATAAATATTTTTTTCATTTTTTTTTCATTTAAATTTTCATATGTCTACGTTCATAAAGAGGAAGAAAATGACGATACTACAGAATAAACCTTAAAAAGTCCCATCGCGGACTTTTTTGCAGACCTTTTTAAGGTTTACAATACTGCATGCAGTACATTATTTTGATCTATCTCGTAGGGTTCAGCCAGCGTTTGCAATGTGAGCGCAAAGAAATGTGTTAATTTACGACCTCACATTATTATTTATTATTATTATTTAGCCTCCACTGTCCCACTGCAGGGCAAAGGCCTCCATTCCCTTCTTCCACTCTTCGCGATTTAACGCTGTGACAGGCCACGTGCTCATATGAGTGTCCAGCTCATCCCGCATTAGAAACCTCTAAAATTATCAGTGTTTCTCTTCTATACTATGCATGTATTATCCATAAAAACCTTCCTCTTGATCCACTCTATCTATTAAAAACCGCATCAAAATCCGTTGCGAAGTTTTAAAGATCTAAGCAAACATAGAGACACAGCGGGAAGCGACTTTGTTTAATACTATTACTATTATAATATTATTGATGATGTGGTATTCTTAGTACATAAACATGTCTCTCATAGTTGTTCCGCCAGTACAGATGAACACCTCATCCGAGTATGTGACGTGTTTGTGTGAGTCGTTGCACATGTATAATTCTAATTAAAAATTATAATTTTCCTTTGACAATGTTGCTGTTCTCGATTTCCTTAGTGATTTTAGCTCAAGTGTTCGCTCAGGACTTACGTACGTATTTTAATTTTATGGAGTATTTTATAACTATTCTAAATTTTTATAACAAATATCCGGAGGTATCTCTTAGGCAGGCTCTTACTGCATCCATGGGCATGAGAGCAAGTACCCTTGGGGTGCCGGCAGTAGAATGTTACACCTCGTAACATTCTACTGCCGGCACCCCAAGGGATACCTCCGGAAGATGGGCAGCAGCGTCTTCCCTTGTATCAACATTCAGTACTGCGCTCGCCAACCCGCCTGCCAAGCGTGGCGAGAATGGCAACCCGCCTGCCAGATTCTTACTGCGTCCACGGGCAATTCAAGTTTCGCCATGGAGCGTTTCCGTTTAGGTAAAGATAAAAAAAGATTTATTTAACACAAAGGTATAAAAATCAACTTGGTGTTACACAAATCTTCTTCTTCTTCTCAGCCCGGAATCACCCACTGCTGGGTATAATTAGGCCTCCCTGAGTTTTTGCCAGCCCCCTCTGTCCTGTGCATTTCGCATCCAGGTGTGCCCAGCGACTGCGATAATGTCAAAAAATACTTAAATAAAATAAGTAATAAATAAGTAATAAATAAGTAATTATATATAAACAAAAAGAAGTAAAAGTAATTATATATGCGCCGTGGGGTGCCGGCAGTAGAATGTTACCCCTCCTCTCATACCCATGGATGCAGTAAGAGCCTGCTAAGGGATACCTCCGGAAGATGAGCAGGAGTGTCTTTCCGTGTACCAACATCCCGTACTGCGCTCGCCAACCCGCCTGCCAAGCGTGGTGAGTATGGCAACTACCCCTCATGTAGATCCATGAGCGAGGCCAGTGTTCAGTAGTGGACGTTTTACGGCTGAAACGAAACGATATAAACAAATTTACTTTTGTGCTAAAAAGACGTTCAGCTCAGCATAAATGTTGGGTGCGTTGACACAGCCCAACGCTGATTTTATTACAAGCTTTTATTTAGCTTGCCCTGTATGTAACTATGTTTGTTCGCGGAATCTTGAAACTCAATTTTGAAGCAGATATCTTTAACCAATTGAGCTGATATTTTGTATCATGTTTACTTTGAATGACAATGCATGGTCAGCTATGTGACGTCACTCTGATTCCAACATGGCGGAACACCCAAGATGGCGGACTACTTATTTTTAATGTACCTCTATATTATTGTATATTTATATTATATATATTTTTTTATTATATTATTTTTAATCTCTCTTTTTTATAATATGGGTATCAAATAAATTATATATAATAAAAGCCGCAGTATCCTGTCAAGATCTCTTTTACCCCCACGATTAATAAGTCCCAGGATCAAGCATTGTCTCTGGTGGGTACTTGAGAAAGCAGTGTTTTTCCCATGAGCTGTTATAAGATGACTTATATCTCGGGTTGGAACTACTGAAAGACAATCATCACAATATTTTTATATTGACCGCCCAACGAAGTGGGCATGTGTCAGCTACATAAATTAGTGATACATACATACATAAATAAATTCTATTACGCTGAATGCCCCCACGGCTCATTTGACCTAATAGCCGACTGATACGGAGCCTAAAAACCAAAATTATATTAAAATAAAATTATATCACAATTAAGTAACCCATAACCGCCCCTGTAGGGTTTCAAGCTGGGTGTCTTGTGCAAGGGGCATACTTATCAATGACGCTGTCTGTATAACAACCCATAAAGTTGTGTTCAAAATAATTTAGGTAGGTAAATATATTTTTATTGTATTTTTTGCTAGTTTAAGTATTTTATGTGAGAGTTTTTATTGTTTGTAAATTTATTCTATTCTTTTTTTTTTACTTGTATAACTTGGTATTTAGTTTTATAAGTGTAGATTATTATAACGTGTAAACACGCACCAAAGGTCCTGCCAGAATACCAGTGTTGGACCATTATAATTATATGGACCAACATTATGCTGAGGCAGGACCTTTTGGTCCACAACTCTTACTATAAATGTTTTTTTTATATTAATTATGTTTTTTTGTGTTATTTTTTGTTGTGGATGAAGCAATACATTTTCTTCTTCTTCTTTCTTTCTTCTTATAGTTTCTCAAATAATCACGCCAAGATAACGGTAAAAATATACAAAAAAATCATTAATTAGACTTTCCGAAAACGTAAGATGATTATTTTTTATTGTTTTACCCATCGTGTGGAGTATCGTTAAATAGTTTTTTTGAAATCACTGAGAGGTTGCGGAAACATGCTGAACATTTATCCTCACCTCAGGCATTAATTTCAGTAAGTCTACCATGAGTTTTCAAAATCTATACTCGCTAGCGACTGCAGTTAAAAACATGCATAAAAACTTGTGCAACGCTTCTAGCGAATTGTTTGAAGTACTAAAATACGCAGTAAACTATATTACAACGACTGTAGCTTAGGCTTCATTGGCTTAGAATTTGGTACCATGAGTTACAAATCTGACAGATGTCATAGTAACGTACTATTACTACTGCAGTAACGACAGTGACAACTCACGGTAGACACACTGTTCAGCATTTTTTATTTATTTATGTGCTTGCCATTATTTTATATCATCATCATCATCATCATCATCATTTCAGCCGTAAAACGTCCACTACTGAACACAGGCCTCCCTCATGGATCTCCATGAGGGGTAGTTGCCATACTCACCACGCTTGGCAGGCGGGTTGGTGAGCGCAGTACGGGATGTTGTTACACGGAAAGATGCTGCTGCCCATCTTCCGGAGGTATCCCTTAGCAGGCTCTTACTGCATCCACGGGCATGAGAGGAGGGGCAACATTCTACTGCCGGCACCCCACGGCAAAATTTATATTTTTTTTTTAAATCTTATTTTATATAATATTTATAAATTTTTAGCAGTGATCCGGAGTCCCCGAAAAGCGCAATCGGTCTATGACCCCCCTAGACGAAACAAACCCGCTTACGACGTCAACCCCCCAGCCTACGACGTCAACCCCCCTAGAAGAAACAAACCCGCTTACGACGTCAACCCCCCAGCCTACGACGTTAACCCCCCCATTAAAAACCAACCAGCTTACGACGTCAACCCCCCAGCCTACGACGTCAACCCCCCTAGAAGAAACAAACCCGTTTACGACGTCAACCCCCCAGCCTACGACGTTAACCCCCCCATTAAAAACCAACCAGCTTACAACGTCAACCCCCCAGCCTACGACGTCAACCCCCCAGTCTACGGTGTCCAGCCAAGGTCACAAACCGAAACTGTCGTCAAATCTGCCAGTGAAACTGCCAGTGAAACTGCCGTGAAAGATAATCCAAATGCAGATATTATACCCAAGAACAAGGTTGCTTACTGGGTAGAACCCTACAGGGGAGAATCAGATGGCGTTAAGGGAACCGAGGAGTCGGAAGACCAGCCTATGCTGCCGCCACCAGTCAGTGTAGTGTAAGTATTTATTCGTGTCATCAACAGTTTTTTCACAGGCGACCTTAATTACCTGTGCTAAGTGATTTTAGTATTTTTAGGATTCCGTATCTCAAAAAGAAAAAAACGGAACCCTTAAAGAATAACTTTGTTGTCCGTCTGTCTGTCAATCTGTCAGTCTGTTCGTCTGTCAAGACCTACACATTCTCGAGATAAAGATCTCGAGAACGTGTAGAGGTATCGAGTTGAAATTAAAACCACATAGGTACTCAAATCTACAGCCTCTATAGGCTATTAATCAATATTTTAAGTTCATCATCATCATCATCATATCAGCCGTAAAACTTCCACTACTGAACACAGGCCTCCCCTTGGATGTCCATAAGGGGCAGTTGCCATACTCACCACGCTTGGCAGGCGGGTTGGCGAGCGCAGTATGGGATGTTGATACACGGAATGACGCTGCTGCCCATCTTCCGGAGGTAGCTCTTAGCAGGCTCTTACTGCATCCACGGGCAAGAGAAGAGGGGCCACATTCTACTGCCGGCACCCCACGGCGACGTATTTTAAGTTAACCTGAAAAAAAGATACGGCAGTTTAAGCCGCAAAAAACGCATATTCCGACATTCAAAGGAATCAAAATTCATAGGGTGCTTCCCCTAGACCTAGAAAATTTGGCAAGGTCGTCTTTCTCGTCTTATACCGTAGATACAGTGAAAAATCCAAAAACTATATATACATTTGCAATATAATCATAAAAAATGTCCCTAAAAAAGTACGAAATTAATCATCGAAGATAAGCAACCTTACGCGCGGGCATACATACCTCTAGATTGGACGAGTGACCGAATCTTTTTGTGCATTTTGTGCACTACGGAACCCTCGGTGAGCAAGTCCAGCTCGCACTTGTCTGGTTTTATTTTTAATTACTACCTTACTCAGTGTACCTATGGTGCAGCGCAACCGTGCATTTAGGCATTCATCAAGATTGTCAAACCATCAATATCATTGATGATTCAGGTTACACGCGCCTTCTCAGTATTATTATATAAGTTAATCCCGCCAACGCTTCCTCGATCGACCCCGACACCGCCTTCCCTCATCAGGCAGAAGGTGTAAAACTCTGAGCCCACTTCTCCGCTGGCATCCGGCTCACGAGCCCCGCCCAGTCCTACTTCAGCGTTGCAGCCTTCTTACTGACATCTGAGATCAGGGAAGGGAATCCGATAATTTAAACAGAAAATTTACAGAACTGAAGAGCCGAAATGCATACTACCACCGCTGCCCGAGCATGGAAGCTACGCCAAGAACGACGCAGAGCCAACACTGCGCGCTGGATCCGAGATCGTGACACTCACAGTAACGTGCGACAAGGGCCACAGCGTGCACGGGCCCGCCACCGTCCACTGCTACAACGGGTTCTGGGCAGACAAGATGCCCAAATGTTTGCGTGAGTATCTACACTTCATCATCTCAGCCGTAGGTAATACTGCTGCTCATAGGCCTTCCCGTGTATCAACATCCCGTACTGCGCTCCCCAACCCGCCTGCCAAGAGTGGTGAGCATAGCAACAACCCTTCATGATCAGTAATTAGATCTACAAGTCCAAGATCCTATGGAATCTATGGATCCTAAGGAGGCCTATGCCCAGCAGTGGATTTCCTACAGCTGTTATGATGATGACAGATTTCATGTATTGAAGAGAGACACCTAGCTGTCAAGAACGACGCAGATCCCCCACTGCGCGTCGGCTCCGTGATCGTGACACTGACAGCAACGTGCGGCAAGGGCTACAGCGTGCACGGGCCAGCCACCGTCCTCTGTTACAACGGGTTCTGGGCGGACAAGATGCCAAAATGTTTCCGTGAGCACTTATAATATAATGAGTATAAGACTCAAGCCTCAAACTCGCAAGGGACGAAGCAGAGAGACCCCGAATCTAACCGTAGTAGCCTCCGGGTCTTACGAAGTACCGATGCGACAAGGTTATTGTGTCTGTTGAGCGGGAAAAGAGGAAACCTGTTGCAATCAGGGGGGCATAATATGGACATGTTTTCCGAAGTTTAAAGCCCCTCAACTTTACGTGTACCCATCCTCCCTCCTGTATATCGTGACAGTCTTGGATATTGGTGGAGCACGCTCAGTGACTGACTTGTCACACTGCGCGAAAGCTCACTGTGACGTTGAATATGTGTTAATAATGTGTCGTGATCACGAACGTTTAAGTAAGACTATTGTAATTTTGTTACAGCAATCACCTGCCAACTGAAGCAGCACCACTCAGTGGAGTACCGCTGTCTGGTGATAGGCGACATCGTGGGCTCCAGGGTCTGCAGCGAGGAGGAACCTGTTGGCACGATCGTCAGCCCACGCTGCCGCAAGCCGCATTACTACTCTACGTCGAACAACCTGGCCTTCATGCATTGTGGGGAGGACGGGACTTGGGACCATGTGGTGCGGTGCACACCAGGTGGGGATATCTTCTTCATTCTCGGCCCGTTGATACCCACTACTGGGTATAGAACTAGAATATAGCATATAGACCCAGATGCTGAAGACACGCAATGTAAACGATCCCGTGCTAGCGTCATCCACTGTTGTATACGACCTTGACAATATCGTCCGCTGATCTGGCAGGTCTGGCAGGGCCTCGAGGCCGTCTCGCTGCGATTGGTTACAGCCTTGGTCCATCAGCTGTCGTCAGTTTTGAAATGAGACGTCAAGAATTATGGTACCCCTCACACCCCTTGTCACTGACACACAAGATAGATTATTACTATGTTCCTAACCCCTACTCCTTGATTGTCAGAATGCGGTACAGTGACGGCAGACGGGCGCGGGCTGGTGGTGGGCGGGCAGTCGGCAAAGCGAGGCGAACTGCCTTGGCATGTCGGCATCTACTCCAAGACCTTCACTCCATACAAGCAAGTGTGCGGCGGGTCTCTGATCAGCAACAAGCTTGTTATATCTGGTGAGTTTCATCATCTCATTCAAATACAACTGATAAAAAAAGATTAAATAACGTTATATATATATAAATATATTTATATGTTATGTATTTAATTATGTATGTATAGTCGCTGAATATAGGTTCATACTTACATATATATTTATTAAGTACTTAAGTTTAAATATTTATGACGACACCGTGCCTTTTTCATTCTTGTCGATTTTATCCATCCTAAGGTTGCCTGGAAGAGATCGCTTATAGTGATAAGGCCACTCATTGTACTTCTACTTTTAGTTTTGTAAGTTTCTTTCTATGTTAATTTTTGTGTTAGTATTAAGTTAAGTACAATAAAGAGTTATCTACCTATCTATCTATCGTCCCAGACGTAGGACGTCCACTGTTGGTTATAGAAATCAGGAATCTCCAAGTACCATTGATAAGGGGGGTTGTTGCCATAGTCAAGACGCTTGGAGGGTTAGCGAGCGCAGTGCAAGATATGGTTATAGGTACGTGGAAACCTGACCATCTTCCGGAGGTGTTACTGTGATACACGAACAGATGGCTTGGGAGATTCTTACTGCATCCAGGAGCAAGAGACGAGGGTGATATTCTACTGCACCCCACGGCACGGCAGTTTAAAAAGCTATATAAACACAAGGTATAATAAGATATTAATAAGGAATGATTTGCATAATAACTATGAATGAATGAATATATTTATTTCAGATAATAATAATCCATATATGTTTACAATACTATGTTTACAATATTCTCATTACTTTTGTATCAACATGTATTTATATCATAACTCCTTTTGTTTTGTACACGTATCCAGCTCACGTAATCAGCTTTTCCTATCCTCAAAGGTTTGCTGGAAGAAAACTCTTATTAGGGTTAAGCTCGCCTTTGTAAATGTCATTTATTTAAACTTTTGTCTGTGTATTTACAATGTATACAATAAAGAATTAAGAACTTATAATTGCCGCTGCTCACTGCGTCTGGAGCGACATTCAGAAGCAACTGTCTGTGACTGACTTCGTAGTTGCAGACGGCAATCTTACTAAATATAACCTCTAGATTCCGTTGCCCCCTCTTTCAACTCAGAACCGGTATCCTTTATGATGAGAAATCCAGCACACGAACTTTCAACTTTTAAGAGTTTCTGGCCTAAAGGAGTCATTTCCGACGGTTCATCCGACGCCTGCAAGCGGACACCGTGAATCGTCGCTAACATGGCAATCGACGGGCTTCTACGTGTGTTTTAGATAAATAGATAAACTCTTTATTGTACATTCACCATATAACATAAATTTCACAAAGAGAAACACAGACAAATATAACATACAATGGGCGGTCTTATCGCTAAAAGCGATTTCTTCCAGACAACCTTTTAGTGAAGTACCTAACTCATGGCAGATTCTTACCGCATCCACAGGCAATAGAAGAGGGATGACATTCTACATGCCGCACGACACAAAAAAGGGTATACGAATACTTTTATTTCAGCTGCCCACTGCTTCTGGAACGACATTCAGAAGCAGCTGCCGGCGACTGATTTCGCGGTTGCGGTCGGCAAGCTTTACCGGCCGTGGGACGACAAGATGGACGACTCTCAGACGTCTGATGTAAGTCACTTCATCATCTCAGCCAATTTAGAACATCTTGTATAAATAAGATCCGTCAACTAGATGTAGGTATGGTAAATAGCAATATTTTGTTCTAAGACACCTACATATGTACATGTTATGTTATATATAGTGAGGTTATACCACATACTATGTATATACCGCAAAACCATGTAGATATATGATAATACATTTTGAATTACAAACAAAAGTATTTTTTATATAAAATTAAATCAATAATTAATAGAAAATAATTTTTACGCTGTATATCCCGAACACATACTAAATTATGAATGATTGTACTGACAAGCTTCATTCAATCCCTTTCCACAGAGTGTAAATACCACGATACGCTCCATTGTAAAAACCGAGCCAGTATCCACTTAGCGCCGACGCGGAGCGCCCGCCGTTTTTCGCGCCAAAACGCAAACCAAATGAGGGTCGAAAAATTATTTTCGCGAAACCAAATTAGCGGTTAAGCATTAAGTTTGTTATTTTTTGTGATTTTGTTTAATTCCTTTTTCTTATACGGACGATGTGGTCGCTAAGCGACAAAGTCTTAAATAAATAAAAAAAAATGATCTCAGCCGTAGGACGTCCACTGCTGGACATAGGCCTCCCTCATAGATGGAGATGCATGAGTGTACTTGGAGAAGTACTGATGATGCGATTGTTGTTGCTATACTAACTCGCAAGATGCGCAGGAGGATTAGCGAGTTGAGTACAGGATATTGATAAGGGAAGACACTGCCCAACGTCCACTGCTGGACAAAGGCCTCCCTGCTGGACTGATCCGTCATGCAAGTACCGATCATGAGGGAATTGCTGCCATACTCACCAAGCTTGGCAGGTGGGACGGCGAACGCAGTACGGGATGTTGATACACGGAAAGACGCTACTGCCATCTTCCGGAGGTATTCATCAGATTCTTATTGCGTCCACGGGCATGAGAGGAGAGGCAAGATGCTACTGCCAGTGCCACACGGCTCTAAACAATCATACAGGGTTTGCATAGGGTAACCGGAAATAATCGGCCGGTCAATAGTTTGGATTGAAATAAACACGTTAATGTAAAAAAAAATGTTAAGTACATAAAAAATTCTGAGTAAATCGAAGTTAAAGTACCGAGTTTGAAGAAGAAAGATGAAGAAGAAAGACATTTATTAGACACACACAAGACTAAAAAACAACTATAATAGAAGGTTGGACTTATTTATTTATTTATTTATTTCCTCTGAATAATAGCTGAGCTGAGAGGATGGTATAGGTGCTGGGCAAGCCTAATCCATCTAACAATGTCCCAGGCACTGCGGCGTCCCGTACAGCATGATTACCAGTTGCTGACGCTGTATAAATCATCTGTAATAAATTATCTATAGGACTTATTTCTAATTTTAATCTATTTCCTATTATAATTTTAATCTTGGAGCACCCAGATAAATATTTTAGAGTGTGTCGAAAAAAATATTTTACACGGTTCCTGACATCTCTAAGCGTATGTAGGTTGTAGGCACCTTTATACGCTTACGGATATCTTATTAAACAGTGTAAAATATTTTTTTCGACAAACTAGGCACTTTAACTTAGCCAATTTCATCTTCATCATTTCAGCCGTAAAACGTTCACTACTGAACACAGGCCTCATCATGGATCTCCATGAGGGGTAGTGGCCATACTCACCACGCTTGGCAGGCGGGTTGGCGAGCGCAGTTCGGGATGTTGGTAACCGGAAAGACGCTGCTGCCCATCTTACGGGGGTATCCCTTAGCAGGCTCTTACTGCATCCACGGGCATGAGAGGAAGGGTAACATTCTACTGCCGGCACCCCACGGCAACTGCTAATTTACTCAGTTTTTTTTAACTTTAAAGTATTTATTACTATCCAAACTATTGGCCGGCCGATTATTTCCGTTTACCCTTTGCAAAACACTAAGATACTTCTTAATCTAATCGTTATGTTTTCTTCCAGGTGAAAGAGATCCACCTCCCTCCTAGGTTCCAAGGCGCAGGCTCCAACTTCCAGGACGACATTGCCGTGCTGATCTCCGCCAAGGCCTTCGAGTACAGGAACTACGTGCGACCCGTGTGTCTCAGCTTCGACTCGCACTTCGACAGGCTTCAGCTGCAGACTGTTAATAAAGGGAAGGTAAGTATAGGAAGAGGAGAAATATATGATTAGTAGCGTTCGACCATCAGCTCTTTCGGCCCTTTCCAGTTTTAGAAAGTGTGTCAAATGCAACACCCCACAAAATAATGCAGTAGCATAAAACACTTTGACATTGTGCCTGATACACCATTTTTACTATATTACGATCATCGCATGGCCGACTGAGATGCAAAAGGTTGTGGGTCCTCCCTAATAGTGCTAATAGGTTCTAGCTTCAACAGGCATTAGCTGCAAACTGTAATAGGGGGAGGTAAATATATAAATGCATAGACAGACAGGCAACGAGGTGGACCGACAACCTGGTACAAACTACTGGGAGATTAGGTGCGCAAAACTGGAGACCGCGCAATTTGGAGAGCTACTGGAACGGAAGAGACCTTAACTCGTCATTGGGCAGTAAAGGTTGAAGAAAAAGATATATATAAATTGATAGCATTGGACGATAGCTCTTTGGGTCCTTTTCAGTCCTTGAGAATTTAGACGCACCACCCCACGAAGTAATGCAGTAGCCTAAAACACTTTGACATAGTGCCTGATACACCTTTTTTTACTGCTTTTACTGTTTTATCATATCGAATGGTATGGGTAACAGCAATCATGGACTATGTGTACTACCTATAGTGTGGTAAAGTGTGAAGCCATTCCGCATTAGTTACAGCATGGTGGTTAAATAATTTGAGCTACATAATCAATACTTCGACATAAGACATTGATGATTTATACTTATCAACGCATAGAATTAAAATAGCCGCCAACATGGCCTAAAACCAAACACAAAAAGCCATAATATAAAAAGACAAGACAAGATATTAAATCAATGCATAAAACATCTCCGGCGGGTACCAGCGTGTGACTTTACGCCACATTTGGATATAATTTATCGCTGTTATTATTGGTTTACGTTAAAAAAGAAAAATGCCTGATTTGTTACACGACAGACTAACAATTAAAAATTTGTCATCTAGCCTATTCTTTCTCTCTTATGTGACGCAGACGAAGTGGTGCGGGTCAGCTAGTTAAATAAATAGCATTGCACTATCTCATAGCTGGCTGAGACGTCCAGAGGTAGTGGGTTCTATAACCACCGGGGACAAAATTTATTTATTTATTTCATATTTACATTGCCATGACAGTATAACAAAACGCCAAAGCGACAAAGAAATGCATAAATTTTAAACTTAACTGTTAAAATGTTGGCTTCTCCGCAGATATCTTGTATCGGGTGTATTTTTAACCGACTTCAAAACAGGAGGAGGTTCTATGTTCGACTGTATATTTTTTACCGACTTGAAAACAGGAGGATGTTCGTCTGTATATTTTTTTTATGTATGTACACCGATTACTCCGTCAATTGGGAACAGATTTGCAAAATTATTTTTTTATTCGAAAGAGTGCACTTTCGAGCTGGAACCAAGTCAGCATCTGATGGTGGAATCCGGGGAAATCGAGGGAAACCCTCAAATTTCAAAGGCACGTACAATGATCTCGTCATTTGAAGTCGCTTTTAGTTTTTTGAAACAATTATTATAATTATTATATGTTACGTTTTTACTATTATATTATAGGTATGAAAGTATATATTTTAAATATTTTATTATAGTAGTAGTCCCGCCGTGGGGTGCCGGCAGTAGAATGATACCCCTCCTCTCATGCCCATGGATGCAGTAAGAGCCTGCTAAGGGATACCTCCGGAAGATGGGCAGCAGCGTCTATCCGTGTATCAACATCCCATACTGCGCTCACCAACCCGCCTGCCAAGCGTGGTGAGTATGGCAACTACCCCTCATGGAGATCCTCAGGGAGGCCTGTGTTCATCAGTGGACGTTTTATGGCTGAAATGATTACTGATGGCTGATGATTATAGTAGAAGTATATCAATTCTGGTACCTACCCAACACGCGAGATCTGCTTTCGTTGTGCTGAAATGCAATATAAATAATATAAATATTTTATTTCTAATTCTGAAGTCGACCTCGTAGGTAAATCGTTAGATAACCTCATAACTAGTTAGCTTCTCTGAACAAAACGTGTTTTGTATGGATTATTATGATTTATGACTGCCAGACGCGGAGAAAAACGATTTGAATATTAATTAATAAATGTAATAATATGTTTGTATAAAGACGCATTTGTGGTCGGTTTATTTATTTAGTATGTCATTTTCCTCGTTCTAGGATCGATAAAGTTACATCAACATTATAAGTTCAATAACTTTCTGGTTAAATAAGCTCCGAGTTGCTCAACGAGCTATGGAGAGGTCTCTACGCGATCGAATCAGAAATGAGGAGATACGTAGAAGAACTCGTGTCATTGACATAGCCAAACAGATTAGCACGTAGAAGTGGCAATGGGCAGGCCATGCATGAAGAACAGATGGCCGATGGGGCCGAGAGGTTCTCTAGTGGAGGCCACGGACCGGTAAGCACAGCATAGGACTTCCACCTACAAGACGGGCAGATGACTTGGTGGAGACCGCAGGTCGACGGTGGATGCAGGCCGCTTCCAACAATACCTGGAAATCCATGAGGGAGGCCTATGTCCAGCAGTGGCCGTCCTACGGCTGAAATGATGAACTTTCTGGCCATTAGGTGCCTTTCAGTTTCTTCTTTAAGTGCCTTTTCTACCGGAGGTCGGCTATCATTAGGGGTTTCTGGACACAGCAGCGCGGAATAGGGATCGTGTGCTCAAAGAGCTGGTTAAACTTGCGAAAGTCTCAGTTTGACTGTTAACAATAAACTTCCAGATGCGATAGTTGAGGCAACACGCGACTCAATTTTTAAGGCAAGATAAAATAAACCGTTGGCTCACTGAGCAAACATTCTAAACCTATGACGAGTTCAAATTTCATCATCATCATTTCAGTCATAGGACGTCCACTGTTAGACATAGGCATCCCTTAACCTAGAAGCGGCCTGCACGCACCGACGACCTGCATACCTTACAAGGTCGTCCGCCCATGTTTTTGGTGGACGTCCTACGCTGCGCTTGCTGGTCCGTGGCCTTATTATAAAGCCAAAAGTTTATTTGGAGGTTTGTTACCTCTTCACGCAAAAACTACCCAACGGATTGAGCTGAAATTTGGCACACGTATAGATGTGGACCAGGAATAACACATAGGCTACTTTTTATCATTCGCCTGCCGCTTCGCATGGGTACAACGCATGCGAAGCAACATATCAACGTATCCTACGATTTTCATATTTTTTGGCACCTCCTTATAAACTTTAATTGTAATTAATGTTACATTATGTTATTTTTCAAAGAATAAACGTTTCTTCATCATCATCATAATCTATAGCCTGACTTCACCCACTGAATAGAATAGAATATAATTATTTATTCATTAAAAAACAACATTACATTTCGGTTAGAAGTGCCTTAAAGCCTATGTTACGTTTAACTAGACACAGAGTTCTCACCTGGTTCAATATGAGGTATTATTAGGTAGGTATATAAATCGAAATACATACATAGGTTATAACAAAACAACTCAAAACTGTCTTTAGAATAATTACAATAAAAATTAAGACATTCCGATGAATAACGGATGCCTGTTGAGAGACATAACTTTTAACAAGGCTTATCTTGACAAATGCTTAAATACTAGATACAACTGCTGGGTATAGACCTCATTTTGTTTGTGCCATCCACCACCGTCCTGTGCTAGTCGCCTCCACTGTCGCCCCGCGACTTTAACTCTGCGGTCGATGCACCTCGTCACCGGTCACCCGACACTTCTCTGTCCATAGAGGTCTGTCATCCGGGGATGGCCCCGGCCACCATTCAGTCGTCGTCACCAGTCAGGCTTTGCTCCACCTGTCATCACCTCGCCTTGCAATGTGCCCTGCCCAACTCCACTTGAGTTCCGTGATCCCGATTCCGATTTCCGACATCTTGGACTTTCGTCCTACGTCGGATATCGACACGCGATTTGAACTATGTGGTCGAGCCACCTCGTCACCGGTCACCCGACACTTCTCTGTCCCATCCCGGCCACCATTCAGTCGTGGCTTTGCTCCACCTGTCATCACCTCGCCTTGCAATGCGCCCTGCCCAACTCCACTTGAGTTCCGTGATCCCGATTCCGACATCTTGGACTTTCGTCCTATATATGTACGTCGGATATCGACATTTGGGTCTTTAGTCGTTTCGCACCACACGCGATTCGAACCGCGGTGTGAAAAACCCAAGTACTGTTTCTGAATGGGGCCATTCGCACCGCAGTGGTTCGGCGGTGCGAATCGCCCAAGATTCTTTTGGAATGGGTTGTTTGGAACTCGATCGATAAGTTTGATGACGAGCAGGGTGCGCTCCATGGTGCTCTGTGCAACTCGCAGCCTGTACGTAGTCTCCTGCATGGGTGTTCATGTCACGGTTAAGTCATGGTGGGCAAATACTTTGGTTGAGCAAGTGGGTCTTGAGACAATGTGGAAACTTGACCAAGTTTCCACATTGTCTCAAGACATTATGACATCTGATGACATCCTTAAGTCGACCGACTTAAGGATGTCATCCAACTTGCCAAAAGCTGCCCATCCAATATGTATCCTTTTTGTGATTGTCTTTTGGCTGACGACCTCTGTGTCGCAGCGAGCGAAGGTCCGCCTGCGACGCAAGAGGTTGCGGCTTCGATTCCCGCCTCGGGACAAATGTCTGTACGATCTACAGATATTTGTTCAGGGTGTTCTGGGTGTTTTTCTATATATAATAAAAATATCGATCTATGTAGTATAATGTATTGAGTATATCAGTCATCTAGTACCCATAACACAAGCTCTGCTTAGCTTGGGGCTAGATGATGCTGTGTGATTTGTCGAGCATTATTTATTTATTTATTTAATGTTGTTTGCCAAAGGAAGGAATGTGCCCAAGATACACATAACGAACAAACGTTTCATCGTCATCATTTCAGCCGTAAAACGTCCACTACTGAACACAGGCCTCCCTCATGGATTGCCATGAGGGGTAGTTGCCATACCACGCTTGGCAGGCGGGTTGGCGAGCGCAGTAAAAGATGTTAATACACGGAAAGATGCTGCTGCCCATCTTCCAGAGGTATCCCTTAGCAGGCTCTTACTGCATCCACTGGCATGATAGGAGATAATTAATTCAATTTAATTACATTTATTTCTAGGTAGCAGGCTGGGGCCTGACGTCAGCGGACGGCAAGGCTGCCCCCGTGCTGCAGGTGGTGGAACTGCCTTACGTGGAAGTGGGCACGTGCATAGAGCATTCTCCCCCGACCTTCCTCGCTCACATCACCAGCGACAAGATCTGCGCCGGCACTCAGAACAGTAAGTCATCATCATAATCATCTCAGCCGTGAGACGTCCACTACTGAACACAGGCCTCCCTCATGGTTCTCTATGAGGGGTTACCTTACTCACCACGCTTGGTAGGCGGGCTGGCGAGCGCAATACGCTTTAGACTTAGATCTGTAATGTTACATTTGTATAAAATAATAAATACGGCATGTTGATACAAGGAAAGACGCAGCTATCCATCTTCCGAAGGTATCCCTTGGCAGAATCGTGCTGCTTCCACGGGCATAAGAGGAGGGGCAAAGTCCTACTGCCCGTACCCAACTCCATCTTCTTCGCAGATCAAACAAAAATTACCTTTCATGGTTATTATTGATGATTAATGCAGTGTCAGTAACTGGTATATGTGGTGTGCGGGCGCAGCAGTGTCTGGGACATTGTTAGATGGATAATGCTCAGCACCATCTTCCCAGCTTAGTCGACTATTAGTCAGAGGTAAGAACAGGTGTCTGAAACTGACTAAGGCGTTTTTCCTAACAATGTTTTCATCACAACGTGGAGACAAGTTAGTGTTAGCAGAGACAGTATTATATAGAGCACTCGCCTCCGACCTTCCTAGCTCACATCACCAGCGATAAGATCTGTGCCGGCACTCAGAACAGTAAGTAAGCTACTCGGTGCTATAAAACCGATATAAGCATTCAAGATTCTCGACCCGACGCGACGGTTAGTGTCTTCGTAGCCGAAATGGTAAAGGCAGCCTGGGTTAAAGGTGTTCGTCTGAACGTTGCGGCCCCAAAATTTTGATAGCATTTTTCATTTCTAGTAAGGAAACGGCGTATTTTTGACCTAAGACGCCACCCACACAGGTCCTATCTGAAAACCAGCGCTGCTTCCAAAGAAGCAGCATTTAGCTGAGACAGCACCTATCTGGCCACATGCGAGTGATCACTAAAATAGTTCCGCAGGGTAAATAGTACTCTTCATCATTTCAACCGTAAGCCACTACTGAATTCATGCCTCATTGAATTCATGGAATTCAATGAGGGGTAGTTGCTATACCACTCTTGGCAGGCGGGTTGGCGAACGCAGTACGGGATGTTGATACACGGATACAAGATACAAGAACTTTATTTGTACGAAACATAGGTTACAATAATGGTCCTAAATAAAAATAAGTTCAGCCATGTCTCGCCGCAGATGGGCACACAAATATTAAAACCTAGATAATGGATAGACGCTGCTTGCCATCTTTCGGAGGTATCCCTTAGCAGGCTCTTACTGCATCCATGGGTTGAGAGGAGGGGTAACATTCTACTGCCAGCACCCAATGGCTAAGCAAACGGCACAAATAAACGGTTTTTATCTTTATAATTAAATGACCTTGCACACGAGATAATGATTGTCTTTCCTCCACAGCTAGTGCCGCCCTCTGCCGCGGTGATAGCGGCGGCGGCCTGACGTTCAAGGCCACGGACCGAGACACCCCCCGCTACTACCTCCGGGGGGTCGTCTCCACCGCCCCTAGCGACGAGCACGCCTGCAACACCGCCACCTACACCAGTTTCACGCATGTGCAGAAACACGAGGACTTTATCAAGCAGTTTATTACTGACACATAACCCTTCATCTGTGGGGCTCGTAATGCGCGAATTGCCACATCTGTGGTTAATAAAAATGTCTACTTTTAGGAACGGTTCCCAAATAGATAAACAACTACAGAATTTACAATTTTTTGTTGGCTTAAGTTAGTTAATTAAAGTGTTACACTTTAATTAACTAAATATTTAATAATAATAATAATAAAATACGTTTATTTCAGGCAAAATACACCCATAAAAATACAAGATAAATTAAACTAAAATAAAATAATACAAGACCTCTTCTAAATTAATTCTGCTAACTGAACTACCAAATGACTTAACTAATGAAAAAAAAAGGAATATTAATAATATAATATAATAATATAATAATATATTAATAAAGATACTCGATCGCAAATTCTATTTTTTATTTGTTTTGTTTGTGCATTTACTGAACATCAATTATTCAATCAACTTAATTATTACATTACTTGTTTTGTGAAGACAAGTTACTATGATAATAAATATTAACCGAATATTTACCTTTATCATTGCTTGACGTTCGGGTCAAGCAGTTTATTACTGACACATACCTAGATTAGGAAAAAGTATTTTTTTTAGCTTTCGCGAGCACAAAGCATTGTTATTGGGTTTTCGGGTTTATTGTTATGGCATTTACTGTAAATTTTTACCGACGCGACGGTTTCACAGGACTGCACCTATCGTGGTCGCGGGCAGACAATCTAATCTAATAGTCTGCTAATACGCGTTAAATACCCGAAAATCCAATAAAGTAATACAATTACATAAGCCTACATTAAGGAACAAATTATTCCCAAATAAATAAACAAATACAGAATTTCAATCTTTATTTTTTACTAGAAGTCGCCCGCGGTTTCACCCGCATCTTTGGTTACTGCACCGCTCCCGTAGGTCGTAGCGTGATGTTATATAGCCTATATAGCCTTCCTCGATAAATGGGCTATCTAACACTGAAATATTTTTTCATATCGGACCTTCCTGAGATTAGTGCGTTCAAGCAAACAAACAAACAAACTCTTCAGCTTTATTTTGTATAGATTTGTAATTTTTTTTATTAGGAAAACCAGCACCACATAAATACTGTTTGTACTGCCCTGTTACTACCTCCGGGGGTCGTCTCCATCGCCCCCAGCGACGTAAGTACTATTCATGCTCGTCGCTGGGGCGGTGGATAAGGCCTACCGCTCCTACCGGGGGTCGTCTCCGACACCCTCAGAAACGAACACCTGCACCGCCACTTAAATCAACTTTACGCATGTGAAGAAACACGAGGACTTATGACTATTTAGCAGTGTATTCAACATCATCATCATCTCAGCCTTAGGACCACTGTCCACCTCCACAGCTGGACAAAGGCCATGTATCTCCAAGAACATGCAGTGTATTACTGACACATAAAGCTATTATTAGACATAATTTTAAACTGTTTAACGGGACGCGTAAACAGTTTAAAATTATGTGTTTACCTCTATTATATTCCGAAATTTCGAGTGCCTTGCTGCTCTCGTCACGGGTAGGCTGATCACGAGGGCTGCTAGGCACCGGTAAACAGTTTAAAATATTATACCTAGAATAAATTTAAGAGGCAGAGGTGCTAAGGGAAGGGTACCTATACATTTTACCAATTAAAATGCAATAGAATAGGTAGATGCATGTAATATATATTTATTATCCAGACACAAATTTAAAAAATAAAATAATAACAAGATACCAAGAATAACATTTGACAAACAAGACATCAACCGCCATCTTGTAGTGGCCATTTTGAAAGTTTTTTTATGGTTATTGTATCGATTGCATAGTCACCGGCATTACAATGCCAAATGGCAGAAATACTAACAAATGGTTGAAATGTGGTTTGCAAAATTCTAAGCTTTTAAAAACAGAAATAAACAGGTATAAAGAATATACACAGTTTTTTCACTTTTCACAGTAGCAGTAGAACTTCTAGTGTATTTATTATCTGTGGGACTAAGGAAAGTGCTCAAGTGCAGTAGGTACTGATCTGCTAAAATGCTCTCAGCTGACTGAATGTCTAAATGAAAGCAGAGCACTATATCTCAGTACCTCTTGTTTTATTTAGATCTGATTATTGTGTAGATCTTGTTGGTGGCCGAAAGATAAATGAAATTGCTGTGTAGAGTAAGTCTACGGGAACATAAGTAATAAAGTTAACTCTTAACCAGGCTACCAGAGAACACAAGCACAGATAGACTCGATATAAACAAATATATTAGATAAACCCTTATCGTAACGAGACCGCGCCTTGTTTCCACACAAAATGAGATAGCTGGCTCATTTGGTATGAGGGCACCGGACACAGTGTTAGCCGGACATGTGTGTTATTTGTTCACGAAAGTACGTGCAATATGATTGCACATTAAATGGTAACAATAACATACAGTTTCGGTATGACAATACTTATTACATATCATAAAGACAATGCCAATCCGTGTCAATCCAAAAGACGTGCCCGTGCACGTCTAACGATTTCTTTGGCTATAAAAGTGATATTTTCGTTCTAATTCACGCTTTTTTGGTGAGAGCACAAGGAATATAACTCTAAAGAGTTTTTGACAGCTTGTGGGCGATATATCGCCTAAACCTGCTTCGAAAATACTTTATGGGCATCTCTAATGGGTTCTGATGGAAGTTTAACGTTGTCTTTACTTAGTGCTGAGTCAGACGCCTTTTTGTGACTGCCTTTTCATTTGCTTAATTTGTTATTTCACCACATTTTCTCTGCTGTTTTGTGTTTTATTTTATTATGTATTATTGTGTTACAAATCAATTTTATCTATCTAAGCTCCCGGAACTTGGTTAAGATCTAAGGTACTATAGGTCATTTTGAAAGAAGCGAGTTAGCCATTTCTGGGCCAGAACAGTCGCAGCTTCACATGCTGCTCCTGGGGATCCGAAAGTTTGTGATCATCATATCCAGCAGACAGTTTCTCATCATCATATCCAGCAGACAGTTTCTCATCATCATATGCAGCAGACAGTTTCTCATCATCATATCCAGCAGACAGTTTATTATTTGCATGTATATCCGAGAGTTTATGATCATGAAATCCAGCAGACAGCTTTTTACCATAAGAGAGTCTCTGAGCAGAATCAGTTGGGGAACACGTGCAAGAGCAAGTCTTACCGCCTGGACTACGCAAGAATGCTTTGGGATGTTCTTCCGAGATTGGTGGTTGCATAGCTGAAAAATATGATATTAACATTTTATAATCACATAGAACATCGTTAAAGTCAAAATCAATAAGTGTTTATTCAATAGAGCAAAACGCTATATGGAATAGTCAATTTAGAAAAGAAGAACAAGATACATTTAAATTGAATAAAGTACATAATTGAATTCGTTCGCTTCAGATATTTTGTTAGGTGGATTAGGCTTTCCCAGCACCTATACCACTATTCTCCTATCCTCCCAGCTTAGTCGGCTATAAGCCAGGAAAGAACAGGTCAATAAGTCTGAAGTTAACTAAGCCGCGGCTTTCCACACGATGTTTTCCTTCACTAGCGGTAAGCACTTGTTAAATGTGAACATACATTTTTTCAAGAAAGAAAAATCCATTGGTTCACGGCCGCTATCGGCAATGCAGCATCCTGTACAGCATTATTACCAGTTGCTGGCACTGTATAAATAATCTATAATTTATTTTATTTATTTAAGGCACACAAAACAGAACACCAACAAAGAGAAACAAATAAATAAAGCACAATAATGATCTAGATTGTATCCTTAAATATGTGCACACAGCAATTTACTATTTACTATGCAGTTCTGTGTAGGTAAACAAATGAGGAGAAGAAGATGAAACTAGAAAAGTCAATACAGTTAAATATAATAAACAGGAAATTACAAAAATGTTTTTTTTTATGTAAAACTAAGCCCACTCTCAGTAATGAGAGTGGTTACTATATCCTTTTTGAATTTATCTAATTTATTGTTAAAAATATCAATATTTCCTCTTTATTTGATTAAAAGATCGTTGTAAAGACGACACATTCTGACTAAGGGATTGTAGTATGACGTGTTATTGGTATTACCTGTAGGGCGAAAGTATTCTGAAATGGGTATCGAGATCTCGGAAGACCGATGGGCAGAAACTTAATAAATTCCAACTTGTATCACTCGAGAAAAATAAAATTAAAATTATTCACTCAATTCTATGGAATCTATAATTGAGTGAATAATTTTAAAAAATGTAATCAAGTCAAGGTATTGGCGGCGGGTCTCGAGTGATACAAGCTGGAATTTATTAAATTTCTGCCCATATCGTGGCAAAGTCCTGTATACCACTTCGATAGCATAAAATTTCGTTCGGATTCTTTGAATTTGGTCTCCAAGCTCTTGTTTATAGTCGATGCCATGGAAAATACACTTTTACGGATGAGTCTCGTTTTGCATGGAGCATGACGCATTTTGCAACCTTCTGCAAACCAAACCATATTCCTACATACCTACGGAACCCTCGGTGGGCGAGTCCAGCTCGCACTTCTCCGGTACTTTTTATGTATGGCGGTAGTACTTCCCCGGATTAACTCCTCACAAAAAGTTCCACCACTTAAAGTCTAAAGCGTCTATTAAGCTATTGGTGCTTCTGATTTTACAGCTGTCAATGTCAATGTGTTTTGCCGTTGGGTGCCAGCAGTAGAATGTTACTCATCCTCCCATACCCGTAGAGCCTGCTAAGAGATACCTTCGGAAGATGGGCAACAGCGTCTTTCCGTGTATCAACATCCCGTACTGCGCTTACCAGCCCACCTACCAAACGTGGTGTGTATAATAAATAAATAAATAATGCTGGATAATTCACACAGCATCTTCTAGTCCTAAGCTAAGCAGAGCTTGTGCTATGGGTACTAGATGAGTCATATACTTACCTAATCATGTTATTTTTTATTATATTTACATAGAAAACATCCAGAACACCCTGAACACCTGCAGATTGTTCATACATTTGTTCCGAGGCGGGAATCGAACCCGCAACCTCTTGCGTCGCAGGTGGACCTTCGCCCGCTGCGCCACGGTGGTCGTCAGAAAGTATGGCAACAATCCCCTCTTCATCAGTACTTGTGGATCCATGCAGGCTCGCTTCCTAAGAATCCTTGACTACTTCGGACACATTGCAAGAAAGAAAGTCGATAACTTAGAACGACTCATGATTTCTGGCAAAATTGAGGGAAAGAGAACAACAGGCCGTTGTCCGCTGCGTTGGAGCGACCAGATCCGCTCCACACTCGCCACTCGCGTACACGAGGCTACATATCGCCGGGGACCGTTCCAGATGTCGCTCCATCGTCAAGAGTCGAATGTCTATTGGTGGCCACGACCCTCAGTAACTGAGGAATACGACTGGAGGGGGTGGGTGAGATCCATGGAGGCTTTTGTCCAACAGTGGACGTCCTACGGCTGATAGGTACTTACACTCTTCTGGTTCTGCCGCGTGTCTTATCGCCCTAGCTATTTTATCGTGGACTTCAGCTTCAACATTATCTTCGTCTACATCCGATGAATGCATTGGAGCCCACATCGCCATGATTACCACTGAAAATAAATAAAAGAATGTAATCCTTAAGGTTCAACTAGTCGCGGAGGCAAAGTCGTCAGTGGGCGCGGCCTAAATGTATGCTATCTCATCTGACATAGTGTGTTTACCCGCGCGCTAGAATGCACAATGATTCATTCCTAAACCGACCGCGCAAAAATATGTGAATAGACTTTTAGCACAAGGGTTATTATAGAAAAACTTAAGTGTAATCATTTAAAAATAACAATTATTTCAACTTTTGAATAATTAAACTATGTCGGAACGGCGCGGCGTTTATTTTTGAGTTTTCTTTCTCCTTATATTATTTAGTTTTGTCCAAAGTTGGGCTAAAATCAGTGTTGAAATACAAATGTTTAGAACCTTGTATTTTTGAAAAAAATACTTTTTTTACGGTTTGGGGTATATACAAACATAGATTATGACAAGATAAATTGACACAATCCTTAGTGTTGGATGGTCAACGTCAAACAGTGGAGTAGTTACCCTTCCACGTTTGTATGGAAAGATGGGCGACTCGTTCATCCTTAAGCATTACAATATTTAGAATATGCTTTTATTATTGTATCAGGCGTTGTAATATTTTTTAGTATAAGAAAATGTCAAGTAATCTACTGAGCATTGCGTTATTAATAATTGCTTTCATTATTGTTTCAGGCGATCCGCTTTCGCCAAAGTTGTTTACCTCAACTCTAGAAGAGGTGTTCCAAAGCCTAGCTACCGAATGGGGAGAAAAAGGCATTATCGTTGGATCGAAAAGATTGTCCAATCTCCGATTCGCCGATGATATAGTTTTGTTTTCCTCGTCGGCCTCAGAGCTACAGCTCATGCTCGAACATCTGAGCACAGCAAGCCTCGAGGTGGGACTCAGGATGAATATGGCAAAGACAAAAGTGATGACCAACAGCACGCAGAGGATAATAAAAGTCGGGGGTGTGGAGATTGAACATGTCCATGAATACATGTATTTGGGCCAATTAGTCTCCTTCCAGGCGAGACAAGATCAGGAAATTACAAGACGCATTGAAAACGCCTGGAGGAGCTATTGGTCCATGAAGGAAATAATGAAAGGACCTCTTCCTCTATCCTTAAAAAGGAAGCTCATGGACATGTGCATTCTCCCTATCCTCACGTACAGTGCCCAGACTTGGTCACTCACAAATTGCCAAAAGTCTCGCCTCGGGGTATGCCAGCGAGCTATGGAGCGCAGTATCCTGGGCGTCAAACTTACGGACCATGTAAGGAATACGACACTGCGCTCGAAAACACAAATAGCCGACGTAGCTCATAAAGCAGGCCAGCTCAAGTGGGACTGGGCAGGACACGTTAGCCGCATGCCCCAACAACTATGGGCAAAAATCACCACCGATTGGGTTCCCCAACAAAGACGACCACGTGGTGGACCCAGCCGGCGATGGCGAGATGAGCTGGACTCCTCTAGGATAGTCTGGCTTCAACAAGCTCAAGACAGGGATAAGTGGAAGGAGGGAAGGGAGGCCTTTGCCCTGCAGTGGGAAACATCAGGCTTATAAATAAATAAATAATTGTTTCAGGCGTTATAATATTTTTTTTATGAGAGGATGTAAATTATTCACCTTAAGTGAATTGCATTTAATTATTTATTTACGCATTGAGCATTGCGTAATTTAAAATTGGTTTTATTAATGTACCAGGCGTTATAGCATTGTATTGTTTGAGAGATTGTAACCCTAAATATTGCCTTGAGCATTGTATAATGACAAGTTTGGAAATCCTTGTGGCACGATATTCGTACCTTTAATACAGCTCGTATTAAAGATACGATAGAGCGGAACAAAGGGTCCAATGTGTTCGCAAGTGATATGTCTATTGGGCAAAGCCAGATGACGAAGCTGAAGAGAGAAGATGGCAGTATAGCGTCAAGCAGAAGTCGATAGGTTCTATGGACAGCTCTACGATTCGGTCACTAAACCTGTTTGCAGTGCGGCAGAAGACTCTAGAGCCAAGCTGACCCGACATTATACCAAAGATATCCCGAACATCAGCCTGTACGAGATCAGGATGGCCCTGAAACAGCTTAAGAACGACAAGGCGCCGGGTGAGGACGGAATCACGTCAGAGCAGAGAAAGCGGGTGGATCACCGATACTTAAAGTCCTTCAGAAACTCTTCAACTCCGTCTTGCTCGAAGGTATTACGCCAAAAATATGGAACAAAAGCGTCGTGGTACTCTTCTTTAAGAAAGTTGACAATACCTTGCCTAAGAACAACAAGAGCGATCTCGCTTTTAAGCCATGTTTATAAGCCGTTCTCAAGGGTCATCGCAAATCGATCTCGATCGCAGGTTTGATGACTTTCAGCATCCCGAACAAGCCGGGTTTCGAAAAGGCTACAATACCATAGACCGTATTCATACGCTGCGGCAAGTGATACAGAAGACCAAAGAGTATAACTTGCCGCAATGTCTCGCGTTTTTGGAAAATGAGAAAGCCTTCGACTTGATCGAAACATGGGCGGTGCTCGGGTCTCTCCAACAATGCCGAATTGATATAGAAACGCCACTATGTCAGTCATGTAGAGTCCGAGTACAGGAACAGAGTTTGAAGGATATCCCCTTAAAAAGAGGCGTAAGACAGGGAGAGGTTATTTCTCCGAAACTGTTTACAACCGCTTTGGAAGATGCCTTCTAGCTCTTGGAATGGAAAGGACTAAGCATCAACATTAACGGTGAATACGTGACTCACCTTCGGTTTGTCGACGATATTGTGGTCATGGCAAAGTCGATGGAGGAACTCGGCACGATGCTCGAAGGCCTCAATTGAGTCTACCAACGGGTAGGTAAGCCTTAAAATGAACATATACAAGACGAAGATTATGTCGAATGTCCATGTTGTGCCTGCCCCAGTTATGGTTGAGAACTCGGCTCTCGAAGCAGTCGACGCGTATGTATACCTAAGACAAACAGTCTAATTAGGTAGGTCCAACTTCGAGAAAGAGGTCAATCGACAAATCCAACTTGGATGGGCAGCGTTTGGAAAACTACGCAACGTCTTTTGTCCAAAATTCCTCAGTGCCTTAAGACGAAAGTCTACAATCAGTGTGTGCTACCAGTATGCCATATGGAACTGAGACGTGGTCATTCACGATTGGCCTCATGAATAAGCTCAGAGTCGCTCAACGAGCTATGGAGAGAGGTATGCTCGGAGTTTTTTTACGGGATCGAATCAGAAATGAGAAGATAAGTAGAAGAACTCGGGTCACCGACATAGCCCAGCGGATTAGCACGTTAAAGTGGCAATGGGCAAACCATGTAGCTCGCAGGACAGATGGCCGATGGGGCTGAAAAGTTCTCGAGTGGAGGTCACGGACCGGCAAACGCAGCGTAGGACGTCCACCAACAAAATGGGCTGATGACCTGGTGAAGACCGCAGGTCGACTGTGGATGCAGATCGCTTCCGACCGCAATTACTGGAAATCCATGAGGGAGGTCTATGTCCAGCAGTGGACGTCGGTTAAGAAGTCTCTTAAACAGTTTCTTAAAAAACACAAGTTTCTTATACAGAAAGAAACACAAGTTACTTAAACAGGACCACTGCCAGAAAACCTGCTTCTAACTGGTTGCAAATCGGTTCACTCGTTTAGGAGCTACCGTGCCACAGACAAAAACAGCCAGACACACACACATATAGCGGTCAAATTTATAACATATTTTTTTTTTGACGGGGGTTAAAATTAAAAAAATAAATGGCTTAAACGGTTTAAAAATATTACTCACCAATACATAGTACGAAATGCTGTTTCGACCCCATGGCTACTTGTTTATCACTTCGCTTAATCATGTCGCATAGCGCGTCCCTTTTATATACAAGAAGGCGTAAAATCAATTACAAACAATCAAAAGTAGTTAATAAGGTGCAAGTAACTAGCCTGTAGAAATTATCGTCACATTAATATTGATTTGCTACGCTTTAACTACAACCATTAGGGAATATTACCGGTAACAAATTACTTTGCTGTACCTACTAAGCAATTGAGCCTTACACGTGCCCTTCCCACTTCTGATGCTAGTAGAATCCATCGTCATTTTGGGAGGCTCACTACTGACGTCCGTAGGTGTCAACCCTCAGAGGCCCTACACGTGTTCCCTGGGTGGTGCTGATAGTAGCTCTGGTGTTAGGCTTCGGCCGTGGCTTGTCACCACCCTCCCGACTGTGCCATGCCGTGAAGCGACCTCGTCGTGTTTCAGGATGTGGTCCGGAGTAGCCATCGTGGATTAGACAGGTCTGAACAGTTTTGCACTGAAGCGTATGAGCGTAGCTGCAACAGTGCTAATGTACAGGACAATTGAACTTGGAGGGTAGCGGGATCCGTACCACGGTTCTCCGCTGGCCGACCGCAGGTGGTAGCATGCCAGCCACACGTGAAAGGCTGCGCCACCGCCACGCGAAAAACCCCGGAGTGCTCTATTGTGCCGGTTGGCGACCGGATGAGAGGACCCGATAGCCACTCCCGGGGTGTTTTTGAAGAATTTCGACAGCTAAAATATCTTACAACAGAAGAGATTTTGGAAAAATCCTCAAGTATGATCAGTGCTTACGCAGATGATTTGGAGAACAGCCTAGGTGGCGAATTAGTGCAGTTCGGAGAGCTGCTGAAAAGAGATGTGGCTACTGTTATTGACAGCAAGAAACAGGAGCCTCTGGAACAGAAATTAAATAATTCTTAAGAATCGTGTTTCCTAAACTTAGAAATTGCCTTGCGCATTTACTTGTCTCTCATGCATGATCACTAACTGCAGTGGCGAACGTTCTTTTTCAACATTAAAACGTACTAAAAATTAATTAAGGAACACGATGGGCCAAGAAAGTCTTAATCATCTCACTTTGTTGAATATAGAGCATGATTCGCTTATAGAAATCGATATCGAAACTGTTATCTCTAAATTTGCCCATAATAAATCCAGAAAAGTGTATTTGTAACAGTTTTGTTTTATTTAATGAAAGACGAGCTCTGTGGCGCAGCAGGCGAAGGTCCGCCTGCGCTGCAAGGGGTTGCGGGTTCGATTCCCGCCTCGGGACAAATGTCTGTACGATCTACAGATATTTGTTCAGGGTGTTCTGGGTGTTTTTCTATATAGAGGTATAATAAAAATATCTATCTATGTAGTATAATCTATTAAGTATATCAGTCATCTAGTACCCATAACACAAGCTCTGCTTAGCTTGGGGCTAGAAGGTGCTGTGTGATTTGTCCAGAATTATTAAAAAAAAAAAAAAATTTAATACCCTAGACTTGCGAACCTAAAGCAAACCAAGGGCCCCTTGACAGAATTTGCTACAGGCCTTGCGCTGGCTTAATCCGGCACTGTTAATAATGCTTTCATTATGCAAGTCCACGTTTGCTGTCTGAAATAATTCCAAGGTCCCTAAATACTGTAACTCTGTGAAGGGGAGCGCCGCAAAGGCAAATTAATAAAATAAAGTTGTGATTTTTTGTAAAGTTGTTAAAATTACATTTTGGTAAGCTGAGGTAAAGTTTGTTGGTGTTACAATATGCAGAGATCTTCTTGAAATAAGATGCAGTCGTCTAACAAAAACAAGTTCTCGAGCGATGGAAGAGCTACTGTGCCGAACATTACGACTCCGGAGCTGACATGAGCGCGAGCAATCTTGAATGGGACATGTCAGAACACGAACCTCATACCCTCCCAGCGGAAGTTGAGCTTGCCATAAAGACCCTTAAAAATGGAAAATCACCTGGAAGTGATGGGATATCAGCTGAACACTTAAAAGCCCTCCCACCAGCTGGTATAAGCATCATTACCAAGCTTTGCAATGCAGTCTGGCGAATGGGACGCTGGCCAACTGAATGGACTGAATCAGTTTTCAAACCCTCCAGTAAATGTGGAAATTACCGAATTATAGCCCTCATCACTGCGCTACAGTTTAAAACGCTTGCAGTTGAGAACACCACATCATGTTATTTAGACTTAAGTTTGAGATAAATAAAGAATTTTTGTATTTGTATTGTATAGCGGGTTAAAAAGTTATTCAACTTTTTTCGATCCACCCGGTCTCACAGACGTATAGGTCACAAATGGCGGGTTAATACACTGCTGTTATCTTACAATACATTCTACATATTATACTTAAATTACATATTTATATTGTATTTATATTGTATTTATCTCCCACGCAAATAAAATTCTGCTCCATATTTTACATCGACGGCTAAGGAGCTACTTTGACCGCCAAATCGCAGAGGAAGAAGCGGGGTTTGTCAAGGGAAAAGGTACACGTGAGCAGATCCTTAACATAAGACAAGTTATAGAGAAGAGTCGGGAGTTCAACAACCCAGTTGTCTTATGTTTCATCGACTACGCCAAGGCGTTTGACTGAAAGTAGTTTTCTGTAAAATTACGGATTTTGAGATGTCACACTGTCGTCGCAAATGGTCGAAATCATGAAAAGAATCGCCCGTAAAAGAATACGGAATCACTACGCGCGGTCATAAATTGTATGAGTGACCGAATCTATTTATGCATTTTTAAATGCTTTACTAAATCAGATCAGCAAATTATATTTTTTTTTATTCTTTTATTTAAAGGGTTTGTTCAACAATGAACATGTCACCCTTGTAGGTACACAGAATACAATATATAAGTAATAATCAAATTAAGATGAAAACAGATCAAAATAAGTAAGAAAAACAAGAAAAAAACAATTACTTATATCTCATTAACTGCGTTCCTGCACGCCTTGGTTAAAAAGTTTAACCAGCCTCCTTTATGTTCCTTCATACCTACGGAACCCTCGGTGGGCGAGTCCAGCTTGCCCGGTTTTATTTTAACTACAGTCGCTAGCGAGTAAAGATTGTGAAAAGTCATGGTAGATCTATTGTAGTGGAACGGATATGGTGGTATCTAGTCGTAGAGTTCCTGAGAACACTCTACGAAATGTATCCTGTAAAAGATCGAGAGACAAGCGACCTTGCGGCTGTGGTCGGAACTATGGTAGTATTCGCAAGAGTCTGAAGGCTCTGCGTTCAATCGAGTCTAGGGCAGCTGGTATTTGGCTGATCCCAAACATGGCAACTATTCCTACTCCATACCGGACCGGACTTGAGCTTGGTAAAGGGATAAAAGTTGTCTCGGTGTGAATCATCGCTTAAGTTCTTCAGGTTGTACAGGATTGCAGTTTTAGCTTTAGACTCGATTAAAGTGCTTTCAGTGCGTTTTAAAGTGTGTGGGGTATCGGCAGTAGAATGTTACCCCGCCTCTCATGCCCGTGGATGCAGTAAGAGCCTGCTAAGGGATACCTCCGGATGGGCAGCAGCGTTCCGTGTATCAACATCCCGTAGATAGATAGTTAAAAAACTCTTTATTGCACACCACATTTAGAGAACATAAACAATTTAGAAATAAGGTAAGAAACAACACAGGAGTACATATGGCGGCCTTATTGCTATGAGCGATCTCTTCCAGGCAAACCGTACTGCGCTCGCCAACCAGCCTGCCAAGCGTGGTGAGTATGGCAACTACCATTCATGGAAATCTATGAGGGAGGCCTGTGTTATGTATGATAAATGGTAAATGTGTTTTAAGTGCTATATTCAATTTTAAATGTGTTGTTTTACTGTTTTGTATGCTGACATTGTGATTTTTGGATTCAAATGAATGACTTCAACGATAAATAATCAAAGACTTTAAAGTTAAAGTCTTTGATTATTTATCGTTGAAGTGGAGATGAGGAGACTCATTTTAGAGTGGATCAAAAACAATTCTTACTCATAAACGCATAAATACTCATAACGGTGAAAGATATTTGAAAATCGGTCCAGTAGTTTTTGAGTCAAACATACAAATATTTTTTATAAATTGAGAAAGAGAGAGAGAGAAGAGGGACAGAGGTAACAAGGTTAAATTAGAAATACAGACGACTTGAAAACCACTTATTTATTTAATTCGGTTATAAAGGTACAATGTTCGCTTGAAAAAAAAAGTAAGGCCTTTGCATCTATTATAAATGATTTATGCAGCGTCAGCAACTGGTAACCGCACGGTACGGGACGCTGCAGTACCTGGGACATAGTTAGATGGATTAGGCTTGCCCAGCACCTATACTATCCTCTCAGCTTAGTCAGCTGTTAGTCAGAGGAAAGAACAGGTCAATACGTCTGAAGCTAACTAAGCCGCGGGTTTCCTCACGATGTTTCCTTCACCGTTAAGCACGTGTTAAATGTGAACTTACACTTTTCAAGAAATAAAAATCCATTGGTTCACGGCTGGTATCGAACCCACGACTTTCGGATTGAAAGTCGGGGGTACATACCATTCCGCCAACACGGCTTCCGTTCGCTTGAACTGTTACAATAAGGCTATTGTCACCCTCCGATTACCCGATAGAGCCATTGCCCACGAGTTCTTTCCTCCGTCGACCGGGACACGTTCTCGGCTTGCCCCTTGACTAGCTCACCGCCGCTAACCTGGAGGTGACGTCAACCCGTCCCACATTAGCTGCTAGGCACACATTCAAAAACCGGTCCCGCCGGCGGGGCCGAAGAATACACTCTTCCGTCTTAAGGTGTAGTTTTGCACCTGGACGTTAACCATCACTACACACAAAAATCTGGCAACAGTCCAAGCCGTGGTTCGAACCTAAGTGGTGCCCTTGAGCTTGTTGCCCCAACCTAACTTTTGCGGCTGGGCGCCTTCTGCGCTCGCCATAGTCCGGTAACGTTGTCATGGCCAACTGCGGTCAACAACATATATTGTCAATTCGAAAAAAAAAATAAGGCTATTAAATACATTTTGTAGTAGTAGAACTTTTTGTGAAGGGTTCATCCGGGGCAGTACTGCCACCATACTGGCGCCAAGCAGTAATGTCGGCATTGCTGTGTTCCGGTCTGAAGGGTCCTTACTCTTTAGGCTCTCTTGGGCCGGGGAAATATTGGGCACCTTACAACTCGGGCGCTTTGCAATGCAACGTTGGTCACGTGCTTTACCGCGGTAATGCAGTTGTTACCGCTTAACATCAGGTGGGCCTTCAGCTTGTCTCGTCATTTAGCAGTAGGTTTAGTACAAAACAAGATATATACCTAAGGACATAATAGAATTACCCACCAGACAATTTAAGACTAAGCTAAACGGGTGGATAGTAAAAAAAACATTTATAAGTAAGTGATTATTTCATAAATGACATTACGAAATTTTAATTTAAACTAATCTTTTAAATGTATCTTTGTTTATTTCATGTAAGTACATTATTTTGCACGCTCATCAATCAGTGAAGTAAGTGAAGCTTACTTAATTATATGATTTCACTTGATTTGATTTCATTTGCTTTCATTTTCTTTCATTTGATTTCCTTTGATTATAATTTAAAATAAACCCGAGCTACCCAAGACGGGGCGTAAAAAATTTACAGAGTTACTCGTTTTTATAATAAGTATCTGTTGGTTTACACGAACATCTACAACTTTTCTTGTTCTGTTGAAAGAGGTTTGCGTACGATGGTTCCGCTATTCTCAGTTGCTTTGCTGAAAACAGATTACTTAAAGTTAAAAAAAACGTTTACTTTACACAACATAAATCATACATCATATGGACACAAATTAAAAATACGCAAGTTTAGAAACAAAACAAGAAATCGCTCAGCATGTGCACCGGTGATTTGCTGCGACACCTAGAGTGTGTGAGGTAGCGTAGCGGTGTGAAACACGTTACAATAGACTTGATAGATTAGTTCATGTGTCTTATCCGCTCGCTTGACCCGCGCGGCACACCGCGCGACACCCAGCGCCCGGCCCCCTTTAAGGCCCTGTCAAACAGAGAGCGTAATTAGCGCGCGTCAAGGCGCTAAAGCGTCCTGGCCTAGCGCCGCGTTATAGCGTCGCGTTGTGTTGTACTGAACAGACTACAACCTGTCAAACAGCGCTAGCGCGCTACAAGTACGCGACGCTCTAGCGCCGCGTCATGACGTCGCGTTGTATTTTATTACAGAATATTAGTTAGCGTCGGGTGTGTTCTTCGTAAATTATTAGTGAAAATGACTGAAAAGTTAATAGAATGTGTTAGAAAATACCCGTCTTTGTATAACTCAAGGAACAGTGCAGTCAATCAATCAAGACATCGTGACCAAGCAGTAGCACCTACTACGACTACTGAATAGCGTCGAAGCTGTCACACACAAAGTGTACGACGTTAAGGCCAGGACGCTTTAGCGCCTTGACGCGCGCTAATTACGCTCTCTGTTTGACAGGGCCTTTAGCGTTACTAACCGATATGCCCGACGACATATCGGTTATATCGATATACTTAGCACACCTTACAGTGCCCCGCCGTTTTTTACGCTTGCGGCGCGCGGGTCGGCTTTCACGCAATCGTTCCCTGTGACTCAATTTGTTTTGAAAGATTGTCAAGTGTTATATTTTTTATGTTAACTATGAAACTAGCTATACAATGTTATCTTTTGTTCCTCAGATTACGACTCTGGTGCAGAGTTATGCTGTGCTGAACTTGAGATAGCGCGATTTAAAGCTCGTCTTGTATTTAAAAGCTCATACCTCAAAAATTAAAGCGATGACGTATGGTTTTTAATCTTTGATTAAGTTACTTATAGAATAGATAATAGGTTAAGAAATAAAAACGTACACTTGTCCATACATATTTATTAATTTACAGGCCTCTGACTCCATACCATAATCTGGCGCCGCGCGGTGTCACTACGGTCAAAGCACTAGAGTAGGTGGAAGAAGTAAGTAATAGTTTAGAATCTATTCTAAACTATTACTTACTTCTTGCACCTGGACTGGCCTTATTAATTGTTATCGCAAACGATACCTTCACCGGAAATTGAATTATTTATAAGTTAAAAGGCAAATCCGTTGGTATCA
Source organism: Pasiphila rectangulata (assembly GCA_963082625.1). Classification (NCBI taxonomy): domain Eukaryota; kingdom Metazoa; phylum Arthropoda; class Insecta; order Lepidoptera; family Geometridae; genus Pasiphila; species Pasiphila rectangulata. The sequence goes on along the minus strand of OY720264.1, from coordinate 7,720,107 downwards.
TAGGATGCGAGATATCAGCACTGTTTTCCCTACTGCTGGACCAGTCAAAACTGTAGCACCAATCACGTTATTGCGAAGAAATTTTACTTGCAGTCTGGTTCTGTTGCATAGGTGGTTTAAGGTTTCTTATCAACACAATTGGAGTGCCAGCTGTTAATTTGAGTGAATGTGGGGAAAGGCCACTCGGATTTAGAGATCATTATTTTGCTGCGATGTCATTTTAAAACTGCGACATCTCCTAAGATATTAATTTAAATCAAATGATGTAAAAGGCAGTTTTGTTTTAAATTAAATACTTGTAATGAGTAACGTATATATTTGGATAAGGATTAAAATCATGTTTATAAATAACCTTCGCAAATACCTAATGCATTATTTTAGCCAACTTGTGAGTATGTGAGCCAACCTTAAAGGCCGCTCTACATTCTCACGAGAATCTCGCGAGAACGCGAGAAACATGCGAGAAACGTGAATGTGGAAGCGATGAGAAGAATACGCGAATCGCTTCCACATTCACGTTTCTCGCATGTTTCTCGCGTTCTCGCGAGATTCTCGTGAGAATGTAGAGCGGCCTTAAGAGATAGATATATACTGTCGTTGACCTTTTTTTAGATCTTTTAAGAGGGAACAATTCTGTCATACATGATTTTTGCTAAACTTTAACCCTTTACGCAGCGCACGGAGCAGAAGCTCTTAAAAGGAAAAAAAACCCGATTTTGAAACAATCTTCATTGGTACTCTGCTCCTATTAGGCTTAGCGTGATGATATGAAGTTCCTGAGATTAGCGCGTTCAAGCAAACAAACAAACAAACTTTTCAGCTTCATAATATTATATATACATATATAGTACCTATAGATACTGTAGATACAGGGAAAAATTTAAAAAAAGTCCTTAAAAATGTACAAAATTACCTAATCATCGAACAACCCTACGCTCGGTCATGAATTGGATGGGTGACCGAATCTTTTTGTGCATTTAAAAAACTTTTACTAATATATATTATGTTTCTACATACCTACGGAATCCTCGATGAGCGAGTCCAGCTCGCACTTATCCGGTTTTAATTATTAATGATATTGTATGATGGCACGGAACCCCGGTGCGTAAGTCTCGCTCTTGGCCAGTTTTATTATTGAACCATACTTACACTGCACAGGCGAAGCCCTTTGCTCCCCAGCAACTCTCTGGTACAAGTCCGGTACATTGGATTCGTCCAGCTCCAACGAATGCAATGGAGCCCACATCGCTATTGTTACTACTGAAAATAAACATGTATACAAAATTAAAACATTTAAAAAACCCTCGACACTTACATAGCATATAAAACGTCCACAACACAGGCCTCCCTCACGGATCTCCATGAGGGGTAGTTGCCATACTCACCACGCTTGGCAGGCGGTTTGGCGAGCGCAGTAGGTACGGGATGTTGATACACGGAAAGACGCTGCTGCCCATCTTCCGGAGGCATCCCTTAGCGGGTTCTTACTGCATCCACGGGAATGAAAGGAGAGGTATCATTCTACTGCCGGCACCCCGGTAACAAATCGTAATCGTTTTCTAGAATAGACGCCCAGAACAGGTACCCCACTTAAGGTCGTAGCACACGTATCAACTCGGAAAGGGATCGTCACCGTATCAATGAAACTACCTACTGCAACGCACACTAATCGTAACGTAATCGCCTCGCCTCGGGACAAGCTCACGAACCGCGGTGCGGTGCGTGGTCGACTTGCCGTTCCCGCGCTTACGGTTCTCCGTACCCTAGCTTACGGCTCTCCGTACCCTAGCTTACGGCTCTCCGTACCCTAGCTTACGTCTCTTCGTCCACACGTAACTTTCGGATTCAAAATGATTGAACTAGCGATTGGCGAGCCGTAAGCGCGGCGTCGCCCAGCCGGAGCCGAGTCGACGTATCGGAGCTTCTGATCCGCTTGGTTTCGTGCTTACGTTAGGTTGACGACTGTTTGACAGCGCGGCGACGCGAAAGGTGATACGGTTACGATCCCTTTCCGAGTTGATACGTGTGCTACGACCTTTAGGCACTGTACTCTTCTGTTAGTTAAAGGATGATCACTCACCGATACATAGCATTAAGCGCTGTATCTGCTTCATGGTAATGGCTTCTTTAGTCTTGTTACGAACTAAGCGTGTTGCTTTTAAGCAAAAAAAACGTTATGTAATCAAGTAGGTAACATATATCTAGCCTGTAGCAATTATTACCTCATTACCGAAGTGATTTGTTACGCCTCAACTACTTACAAGCATTGCGAATTTTTAATAAAATTTAATTTGGTAATTCATTGTTAGCAATTTTGCTAAACACGTGCTCGTTGATGACCTCTGTGGCGTAGCGGACGAAGGTCCGCCCGCGACGCAGGGTTCGATTACCGCCTCGAGACAAATGTCTATACGATCTGCAGATAAATGTTCAGGGTGTTCTGGATGTTTTCTAAATATAATTATTATTATTATGAGCCATTGGGTCCCACTGCTGGGCAAAGGCCTCCCCCAATTCCCTCCATACATCCCGATCCTGAGCTGCTTCCCTCCAGTCAACGATGTACTGATCGAGTTCGTCCCGCCATCTGCGCTTCGGTCTGCCGCGTCGCCTTCTCGCCGGGTCAGGCCGCCACTCCGTGACTATCTTTGCCCACAGCTCACTAAATATAATAAAATATGCAATAATTAAATATAATAAATAAATGAGGCTTCGCCGCCTAATATGCATAGCGCTGTATGTCTGACTGTATGTCTGTGCATGAGACGATTACAATCAAACGCGTTGACCGATTTACATGAAACCTTTTTTGTTAGCACTGTCTTAATGAGAGAAGGGTACTGATTGATTTTGGTGGTCCTAGGGTCACAGGGACCGGAGTTATTGTGACCTCAAAAGGTCACTAAAGGTCAAGAAAGGCATTTTTCGGAAACCTTCGCCCCCTTGTCTGGTACCCCCGTACTAATGCTTGTCTATCTATGTAGTATAAATGTATTAAGTATATCGCCATCACACGTCAACGCCAGTAGGTACCCATAACACAGGCTCTGCTTAGCTTGGGGCTTTAGGGCTAATGCTGTGTGAATTGTCCAGCACTATTGGGCTTCGCCCCCTAATATGCATAGCGCTGTCTGTGTGTATGTATATTTGACGATTACAACCGAACGCGTTGACCGATTTACATGAAACCTTTTTTATTAGGACCGTTTTAATGAGAGATGACTGATTTTAGTAACACCAAGGGTTGTGACCTTTGTGTTTGGACCGGAGTAATTTTGACCTCAAAAGGTTACCAAAAAAATAACAGTCTTCAAATGGCCTTTGGTGACCTTTTGAGGCCTTCGCCCCCTTTTCTGGTACCCCCGTACCAATGCTTGTTATTATTACTGCTGCTGGGTTTCGTAATTACAGTGTTACCCGCGGTTCTCTGTGTTTTTCTCCGCTTTTTTATATCTCTACAAGCCTTGTTGGCCGAGTGGTATGTACCCCCGACTTTCAATCCGAAGGTCGTTGGTTCGATACCGGCCGTGCACCAATGGATTTTTCTTCCTTGAAAAATGTATGTGCACACTCAACACGTGCTTTAACGGTGAAGGAAACATCGTGAGGAAACCCGCGGCTTAGTTAGCTTCAGAGGTATTGACCTGTTCTTTCCTCTGACTAGTAGTTGACTAAGCTGAGAGGATGGTATAGGCACTGGGCAAGCCTAATCCATCTATCAATGTCCCAGGCACTGCAGCGTCCCGTACAGCACGATTACCAGTTGCTGATGTGATGGGACGGGCGTGATCAAAATTCTGTGATGGCACGGGCGTGATCGTCTAAGCTTGTTGATTAGTGACTGAATATATTTGAGGAAAATTCTTTAAAATAATACTTCAGGATAAGAGACACTTTGGTATCTGGCTGTAATTTCGCGGATTCCCAAGGAAAACGGAGGCGCATCGCTCACCTGGGCAGTACACTACGTTGGGTGGACTATACAGGCTATGCATTCCATTCTACCTGGTTACGCGAGACTCAATGTATTGTATGAGCCCACCTCAATAAAACTGTGGAATAAACGTTACTTCAACACTCAGAAGTCCGGAAAGGACTACTTAGAATTAGAATTTTGCTGCGGTTACCTCTAACATGTCAGTCTTCCCGGGACCACGATGGGTGCAATCCTGTCGAAACGTCGGGCAATAATAAAGGTAAATAGCGCGATAAATACCCGGTTAAATATGTGTTAATAATGTGTCGTGATCGCGAAAGTTTAAAAAACACTTTATTATTAATCTTTAAATTTTAACAATCTCTTGTACATAAAACATAATTCTTCTTAAAATTAATAATCAACATTATTGTCTGTATAAGGAACTTCGTAAATCACTTTGTATCACTCGATTGATCTTTACCTATCTTTAAATTATGAGACTCTTGTTTGTTCTCATCGGATACACTGAAGTTGTATACTACCCAAATAATTCTACATAATAATCAACATTTGCTTGTAGCCTTGGCATATGCCTTCTTCTTATCGCAAATCTATATTCGTAAAGTCAAGTTCAAAGTATACACCCTGCTGCCTCTTGGTCCCTGTGAATGATGGTTGCGGTAATATCATCTTTACGCCATCTATATCAACTGTAGCAACATCTGCCACGTTTGGAAAACGAAAATCTATCCCCTTCTTCATCAAATCGGCACTATGTAGAACAATAGTAGTCTTCCTCTTTCTGTTACGAACCATTTTGCAACCTAAAACAAATAAAAATAGTTTGTATCTTTAAAGAATAAGTATACTTGTTTACTTGTACTTAAAAGAGTCTTGGGGTGCAGTGGATCGTGATCCACTGCACACCAAGACGGATCGGTTCAAAGTGCCCCAGAAGGTGAATTTGAGAACATTTTAAAAAAAAGTTAGTTTTTAAGTGATATGTAATTATTTGAACAACAATTTCTATAGTAATTGAAATCGTGGTTACTAAAAAATAAAGACCACAGCAACCTTTCCATTGACCTTTGAAAAAAAATCGGTAAAATGATGAAAAAAAAAGAAATCGTCACTTACCGGTCGCGTAGGAGCCGCAGCGCGTCTACTCGTCTTTGAAGCCCAGCGGTAGCGGTCACTGGCGCGGGGAAGGGGCGTTGGACAAGTCGGCGCTTGGCTTGCGTGTGCGTGCGTGTGTGAGCCATACAAAATTAGTTATAAGTGTTTATTCATTGCGCCCCCTGATCCACAGAGCCCCCCGTTCTCCTATCCCTTAGCAAGCTCTTATTGCATCCGCAGGCATGAGAGGAGGGGTAACATTCTAATGCCGGTACCCCACGGCCATTTGATTATTTAAGTATGTATTATTCCAAGTACCATGTGAGCGAAGCCGCGGGCCGCGGCTAGTTACCTATACAATTATGAATTATTTTATGTACCTACGTGCATACGTGTAGGTACCTAAGGTACCTAATCTACTCAAGCTACTAAACTTTTGTTCTAACATGCACCTCGTTTAAAAACGAAGAATTAACGTCTGGCATGTCAATTAGTTGTCAAATTGAAGTGGTGATTGTGTGTTATTTCTCTGTAACACTAATTTCGACTTTTCTAAAGATTAAGATACTTGACACTGGCAGAATTGTGTAAAACCAAACACAAAAGCCAAAAAAGAAGAAGAAGAAGAAGTGTGTTATTTCCCAATTTGTATGAAAAGGAAAACTAAAAATAATAAAATCAAAAAATATCTTGTGAACCGTAAGCTTCCGCAACCTAAAAAGTGAGAAAACGCTTCCTTTGCATGAGTAGTAGTATCTACAACAAAAATATGGACTTCCAAAGCGACGGTCCGTAAAGGAAAGTTTACTGAATTAATTAATTAAATAAATAATGCTGGACCAATCACACAGCATCATCTAGCCCCAAGCTAAGCAGAGCTTGCGTTATGGGTACTAGACGACTGATATACTTAATACATTATACTACATAGATAGATATTTTTATTATATATAGAAAAACACCCTGAACAAATATCTGCAGATCGTACAGACATTTGTCCCGAGGCGGGAATCGAACCCGCAACCCCTTGCGAATTATAGTTACTGAGGGCTAATTACAAAATTCCACATGTAGCAGGCGACTAATTATAAGTACATGTGTTACTGGACGACAACAAGTATCTGAATAGGGGGATAAATAACAAATAATATATTTATCAGCTAAGAAACAAAATATAAGGAATTACATACTATAAAAATAAATGTTTCAGCTGTGCACTGCAGTGCAGCATATGTAGCCACATATGTTTCTCCCATCTGCAGCGGTGCCATCAATCTGTGGACATGTCTCGGAGAGCTGAAAAGGTACAGACCCAGTCATCACTTGATGGCACTAAGGTATACTTACTTGAATTATTCTTGTCAACTTGTACAACTATGTAAAAGAACAAATATACAAATCCAGATTACAATTTGACAAATTCAAATAACATTCTAATAAAGTAACTAATATAAATAGCTTATTGCATCTTAGGGGTACAATCATTAATTTATAAGCACACTAGCTGACCTTTGCCCACTTTGTTGGGTGGTAACAAATCTGACTACCATAAGTCTTTTTATTTAGTCATAAGTCTTTTGTCTTAGTATTTTTTTGGTTTAATATACAGCGTGTCCCGTAATTGGGGTACTAAGCCGAAAGGGGGGTTTTCTACCCCCCCTGGCAAACAACGTTTGTTCTACGACTTTCTTGATTTTCAAGTTTTTCAGTGATAAGATAACGTTCAAAGTATATACCAATTTCATAAGAGTGACAACCCTACTCTCAGCTGTTACGGGCAATGACCTATTGACCGCCGGGGATTCCCGCGGCGCGCCCGCAACGCGCTTGTGCATATATTGAGTGTGGGTATAGGTGCGTGGTGTGCGTAGGCGCGTAGGTATGTATTACGGACACACGTCTGTTATACATTAGGGTTGACAGCGACTTGGAAAACTTTAATTTTGTATGGAAACCTGAAAATATGTTTTTCTGAAATCTTTCTTCGCCTTTGCATTCCTTTGATGGGGGGTAATTTGCAGCTCCTGGCTTCATACACCAGTTACGGGACACCTTGTATAGGTAGCCTATCACACTCACAAATAATGTGGCTTTTTGCTTTTATCTTAGTTATTTTTGTTTTTATTTTCTGTATGATTTACACAATAAAGAGTTTATCTATCTATCTTTCTATTGGTAAAATAAAATCAGTTCAGGAGATCCAGAGACTACCCCCTACAACCTCACTAATTCACAATTATTCTCTTTATAATAATATTAATCCTTAATTAATTATTTTATTTCTACAATGTCTTTTTTATAATTAAATTATTTATGTTGACTTGTTAATTAGTATAACAATAAAATAGACTGCCCTCAGTTTCTTTTCAAATTCAACTTCAAAGTTCCTCTAAGAATCCCTCGCAACCCTATATCTCCCCTTGTCCCTCCCCACCGATCTAAGGGCAAAACTCACCTATCCCAAGGCTCTCTAGGGCCTTAAACAACTGCAAGCTAGATATTTTTTATGAAAATATACATAAGTTCCGCCACTAGTTGGCTGGCGACTTATCTAGCTGAGAGTTTTGTAATATCTGTGTCTTACTCTTTTTATTGCATGTGGTGTTAGCTGTAAGTGGTTGTGCATTTAACTGTAATATAATAATGTACCTTGTGTATTATTAGTTTTAATTCCTATCTATTCAATTCAATTCAATTCGTTTATTTCAGACATCAATAAATATTATAACACAAGAGAAAAAATAATTTAGAGTGTCCATATTCGAGTTATACAAATTAAAATTAAAATTAAAAATTAAATACGAAATAAAATTCAAAACTAAAATTAAAATCAAAATTACAATTAAAATTATCAAATTCAAAATAATTCAAAGTACCTATGGAATAGTGTAACAACTGTTGGTTAACCATAATAAATAAATAGTCTAAGGAAATTTAATTACATCTTTAATTAGTGTTGGTAATTGGTACATGTATTGAAGTAAAATAAATAATAAATGTCTTAGCATTCATGTGTGCAAAACTTGTTTGTTTAAGGTGACCAATGAAGATGTTACTGAACAGAAGCCGAGTATGAAAGAGCCCTTATCTGTAAGCCCGATGCAATGCAACTTCATTAGTGATACTCATGATAGTTCTATAGTTACTGTTAAAGAAGAAGCAATATTTATAAAGAAAGAGATAACAGAAGAACATGAGTTCTTTGCGGAAACCGTTTTTAGTGAAAATAATTCTCAATTGTCTTTTTTAAACTTTCGCGATCACAACACATTATTAACATACATATAACCGGGTATTTATCGCGTAAATTACCTTTATTATTTCCCGACGTTTATTTACGCGACGGTAATTTACGCGATAAATACCCGGTTATATGTATGTTAATAATTCTCAAGTTACTGAAGAAGAAATATTTGTGAAAGAAGAAGAAGATATAGCAGAACGGGTGGAGACTGAAGCAGACAGATGTGATATCAAAATTGAATACTTCAAGGAAGAAAGTGATCATGACACATTCGCTGAAATTCCAGCTGTGAGGGATGAGCAACCAAAGCTTAAAAGGACTTACTGCTGTGACATTTGTAACAGGACATTTACTCTCAAACGTAAACTGAAGTTACACATAAGGCAGTCTCACAACACACAAATGCCACACAGCTGCAGCTGGTGTGATAATCAGTTCTCTGCTAAATCTTTATTAGAAAAGCATCTGAGAGTTCACACCGGTGAAAAGCCATTTGCCTGCAATATATGTAAAAAGACATATAAATATAAAGGTGATTTAACAAGACACATGATAGTTCACACTAAAATGCTATATGCCTGTGATAGATGTGGTAAGGAATTTAAACGAAAACATTATTTGGCAGTACATGTAAAAGAACACGCTGGAGAAAACCCATGTGCCTGTAAATGTGGCAGGAAGTTTAAGGACAGATATCTTCTTAAAATACACATGAGAATTCACACAGGGGAAATGCCATATACCTGTACAATATGTAATAAAAGCTTTAATGGCAAACAAAATCTTACAATACATACGAGAATCCACACTGGAAAAAAGCCATATGCCTGTACAATATGTTGCAGAACCTTTTACGACCAACCTCATCTTACGAGACACACAAAAGCTCACGATGAAGATAAATTACATGCCTGTGACATATGTGACAAAAAATACATTTTCAAATGTAGTCTTAAAACACACATGAGGGTTCACACCGGGGAAAAGCCATATGCCTGTGACATATGTGACAAAAGTTTTAGTTACATAGGTGTTCTTAATAGACATATTAAGAGACTCCATGCTGCTGGTGAAAAGACATAATTTGGTATACATTGTAGCTAAAAGATATATCATAATATTTTGCATGTAAAGTTTATTTTAGTTATTGGATTAATAATTAATTATACAATGTTTTAGTGTTGGAAGCCTATAAGGTGGTGTTACATGGAAATATAATTAACAGGTCCCCAACAAAAAAATGCCCCTATAAAAATCGCGGCTCCCGCCATTCCCGCCACCGCGATAGGCTACTGGCACCCATCCAACACTCCATCGACAAATAGACGAAGTCAGCATCCCGCAGATCTACGGATCAGCGAGATGTTTGCTGTGCCAATTTGCTTCCCTCCCAGACGTTCGGGAAAATTTGTATATCTGTGAGAACTAAGAAGTCTCATTTATTTATTCAAAATTGAATTACAGATTCACATTCCAAAACGTCAGACATTATTATAAAATTCAAATAGGTACGTAAAATTAGATTAAATATTATAAAATTAGACATAAAAACATAAGATAAGAATTCAAATTAAATATCATCATTTCAGCCGTAAAACGTCGATGAGGGGTAGTTGCCATACTCACCACGCTTGGCAGGCGGGTCGGTGAGCGCAGTATGGGATGTTGATTTACGGAAAGACGCTGCTGCTCATCTTCTGGAGGTGTCCCTTAGCAGGCTCTTACTGCATCCACGAGTAAGAGAGGAGGGGTAACATTCTACTGCCGGCACCCTACGGAAAAATTAAATATTAGCTACATTATTAATCATGTACATTAACAACCTGGTCAAAGTTTTTTCGAAGTCCTTTTTAGCCTTGTGATTAATTAGCCCGATAATACCTTGTGGTACCTACACGAGGCGAAAATCCTTACCTTGCTGTAACACAGTTCTAAACTAGCACGAGAGGTAAAGATTTTCTAGACGGGAAAGTATACTTACCTACTGCCCTTTTTGTTTGTTTATTTTATACGCCTGTGAGAAATCAAAAATTATATTGTGAATTCCCAATTGTTTCTATAGTCTATAAGTCTTTTTTTTTTATAATCTATGTCACTTTGTTTAAGATAAGTATAAAACTCTTGTGTTTTCTGAAAATATTAATAAAGTTATTTTTATTCTAATTACGCCGCTGTGTTTTATGAAAAGATTAATAAAGTTATTGTTATTATTATTCTAATTACGCCGCTCTTGTTACAGAATATCTTTAAGGTTATATAATATCTTAATCATTTTTAATTTCAGACCAAAATCTTGACGACTCAAAATTTCTTGTATTTTGTATTTCGTCAGACTCATTTAATCTGTTTTTTTTTTGTCCGTGAAATGGAGCCCATGGACTTGCTGTCATCATCATTATTTCAGCCGTAAATCATCCACTACTGAACACAGGCCTCCCTCATGAACTCCATGAGGGGAAGTTGCCATACTCACCACGCTTGGCAGGCGGGTTGGCGAGCGCAGTACGGGACGTTGATACACGGAAAGACGCTGCTGCCCATCTTCCGTAGGCATCCTTTAGCAGGCTCTTACTGCATCCGCAGGCATGAGAGGAGGGGGTAATATTCTACTGCCGGCACCCCACGGCAGGGCTTGCTGTGCTGGCCCGTAATTTCACTACGTGGAATTACGCGGCCTACATATTCGATGAGAAGGCATTAAAAGCTGTTCAAACGTGGCTTTTAGTGCCAACACCAAATCGACATAAACTGTATGCCGGCATTTCAATTTTCAATAACGTTTATTAAACATTCTTAAAACTAGTACAATTAAGGACAATGCCAGATCCTGCCCCACCCTTTCATAATTTACAAAAAATGTAAATCAATCAAAATTATGCAATGAAATTAAGACCCTTGGTTACTTAACTGTTATTCTGTTACACTTGCGGATAAAAAGTTAAAGATAAAAGGAATTTAAAAACCGAATTTAAGGAATGATTTTGATTAATCAATCTTTTGCCGAAAGTAGAGTCCCTGATGCAATGAAAATTTCCATCATAAAGCCACTTTATAAAAAAGGAGACCACAAAGATGTAAACAATTACAGACCGATTTCTTTGTTGCCAACTTTTACAAAAATATTAGAGAACGCTATGTCATGTCGACTCTATTCATATTGCGAGAAATTCGAAATATTTAATGACAATCAAAATGGTTTTCGAAAAAAAAGGTCCACGTCATACGCAGTTTATAAATATATTATTGAAACCTTAAATATAATCAATGAAAAAAGCTATGGTTTGGGATTATTACTGGATATGAGTAAGGCCTACGATAGAGTTCTGTATAAAATTCTATTAAACAAATTACATGGCATCGGAATAAGAGGACCGAGCTATAATTGGTTTGTCTCATACTTCAGTAATAGAGTCCATTATGTAGAGATTGAAAATTATAATCATAGTACAGGAAAAGTAAATAAAATCATATCTGATAAAGTAAAAGTTACTAAAGCTATTCCCCAAGGCAGTGTTCTAGGCTGTATATTATTTCTAATATACATAAATGATTTGCCAAAACTTATTGAGTCTCCCTGTTCCTTATTTGCCGATGACATATCAGTAGTTATTCCATGTAAATCCGAATCCCATATAAAAATAAATCTAGATAATACTTTAACTAATATTATAACATGGCTAAATGACCATAATCTACAGTTGAACTTTAACAAAACCAAAATCATTCAATTCAGACCCCATCAGAAAATTCCTCTAAATATTAATTATACATTCCAAAACACACTATTAGAAAACGTAAATTCATACCCCCTTCTAGGCTTACATATAGATTCCCATTTAAATTGGAAAGAACACATTAAACAAGTATCAACCAAATTATCCAGATTTACTTACGCCTTGTTCGAGTTAAAGAAATCTACAGATATTAAAACTGCCACTACGGCTTATTATGCTTATGCCAACTCATGGTTACAATATGGAGTAATTCTTTGGGGCAATAGTAGAGATGCCTCCAAATTATTTATCTTGCAAAAACGGTGTATAAGAATAATATTTAATATAGATGAAATGACTAGCTGTAAACCATATTTTATAAAAGGAAAAATTTTAACGCTCACATGTATATATATTTTGGAAATAACTTTATTTGTGAAAAATAATATAAAAATTTTTAAACCCTATTCCAGACCAGAACACCTAAGACCTCGCAATCGTTTAGATATTCCGTTCTCAAAGCTTCAACTTTTCCACTCAGGTCCACATGCAATGTGCATAAAAATATTTAATAAAATTCCACAAGATATTCAAAACGAAAGTAAAATACCTACCACAATTTAAATCATTATTAAAACAGTACTTATTAAAACATTGTTTTTATACCTTACAAGATTTTTTAGAGCTGTAGGTTTTATTTGTTTTTTTTTCTGTTCATATTTAAGGAAAACAAGTTTAGTAATGTATGTGTTATACAGGTAGCTATATTAACATGTACCTACTTACTTAATACTATGTCACCTAGCATGTCTATGGTACGTAACATATAATAGGTACCAAATTGTAATTATAAGTGCATTACTGTCGTGCCCAAACCGGGTCCATGTTTGGAACTATATTTTGTTAACATCTTCACTTACTACAACGTGGTTGCAATAAATGTTTTGACTTTGACTTTGGAATTTAAAATCTGGGTTACTAGTACGCATACACGCGGTGTGTTACCAGTGATGACATATGGAACCGAAACGTGGTCATTCACGATTGGCCTCATGAATAAGCTCAGAGTCGCTCAACGAGCTATGGAGAGGGATATGCTCGGGGTTTCTTTACGCGATCGAATCAGAAATGAGGAGATACGTAGAAGAACTCGGGTCACCGACATAGCCAAACGGATTAGCACGTTGAAGTGGCAATGGGCAGGCCATGTAGCTCGCAGAACAGATGGCCGATGGGGCCGAAAAGTTCTCGAGTGGAGGCCACGGACCGGCAAGCGCAGCGTAGGACGTCCACCAACAAGATGGGATGATGACCTGGTGAAGACCGCAGGTCGACGGTGGATGCAGATCGCTTCCAACCGCAACAACTGGAAATCCATGAGGGAGGCCTATGTCCAGCAGTGGACGTCCTACGGCTGAAATGATGATGATGATGATACACGCGGAACAAAACGATTAATTTAATAAGAAAAAAATACATCTATTAATTTTAATATGTATTTGGTTGAAATATACTTACACAATTAATGAAAATATTGTTTTAATTTATTACCTACACTGCCGGCCAAAAGTTTGAGACCACTTGTAAAAATCTTTGTAACCACCAAAATATTTCAAAAGTACACATGATAAAGAGCTAATTTGAACACCTGCGTATTCTATTGTTATCAAAGAATTTCTGAGAGTCATTTTTATTGTATATTTTTAAGTTATCATCCTTTAAAGGTCTATTGTTTCAAAACATAAATGAGTACCGCGCGCTTACCAGGTGATAGAGTCATTGTTATATTTTTTATGGCCTGCTCATTTCTAATTATTTTGGTTTTGTTTTGCGGTAACCGTACTTCCGGATTATTTTAGCTTCCTTAAACATATTTTTTACCTGAGTTTTGATGGAGTAAATTTTTCATTATATTAACTAGTCTGAGCTCGTCGTTGTTACAGTGAAGACATCTTAAAATGGGAAAAGTGCGCGAAATTAGCACTGAAACTCGTTCTGCCATAGTTGTTTTACACGGCGAAGGCAAATCTGAACGTGCGATTGCCTCTCAACTTAAGTTGTCGAAGACTTGTGTTCATAACGCAATAACCCGATACAAGGAGACTGGCAGTAATCAAGATCGTTCGCGATCGGGGAGACCGAGAGCTACCACTTCTAGCGAGGATAATTTCATCGTCGTTACCAGCAAGCGGAATAGACGCCTAACCGCACCAGAAATCCGCGCAGAAGTGAACAAATCCCGATCAGAACCTGTGTCATTGACTACAGTAAAAAGACGATTGAGAGATGCTAAGTTATTTGGTCGCGTCGCCGTTCGAAAACCACTACTAAGGCCACAAAACAAAAAGAAACGGATGCAGTGGGCCCTTACCCATCGAGACTGGACTGAAGAAGACTTTAAAGAAGTTCTTTGGACAGATGAATCCAACTTTAAAATATTTGGTTCAAAACGACGAATTTTTGTTCGACGTACCGCCGAGGAAAAGATGATGCCAGATTGTGTGGTGCCAACAGTTAAGCATGGTGGTGGTTCCATTATGGTCTGGGGATGCTTCTCGGGCCATGGAACCGGAGATTTGGTACGAGTCGAAGGAATCATGAAAAAGGAGCATTATAAACGAATACTACAGCAAAATGCCGTTCCGTCTGGTTTAAGATTAATTGGAAATGGATTTTTTTTCCAACAAGATAATGATCCTAAACATAGTTCAAAATTATGCAAGGGTTATTTAGAACATAAAGAAACAGAAAGGGTGTTAAAAAACATGGTGTGGCCCCCTCAGAGTCCGGATCTCAACCCCATTGAGCTATTGTGGGAAGAGCTTGACAGAAATGTGCGCAGTTGTTGTCCCTCCTCACAAGAAGACATGTGGAAGGCTTTACAAGAAAGCTGGAACAATATCTCACAAGATACAATTGATAAATTGATTGCTCGTATGCCGAGACTAGTGAAAAAAGTTATAAAATGCAAGGGAGGCTTTTTTAACGAAAAATCCGTTTAATGATTTTATTACATATGAACGTCATTTTTAACGTTAATGGTTGATATTTCTTGATTTTTTTTTTCTTCTTGATGAATGTGTATTAGTAAATAAGCATTTTAATTAATATCTAAACCTCTTGATTTATATTTTGAGTTTTATTTCATTTTGCTACTTAGATGTAGGTGGTCTCAAACTTTTGGCCGGCAGTGTATATTAAAACAATATTTTGATTAAATCTAAGAACAATGTTACATTTAGTTCTTAGATTTAAACAGAAACCGCAAGTTCTAAAGGCATATAAACATGTTTTTAATTATCACTAATAAAATAAATAAAGCAGCAATACTTAGAATGCTACATTTAGCTTGCTTGTAAACCAACTTTTATTTAATGGGTCAAAAGTAGGTATAGAGTTTCTGGCATTGTCATTTATATTTAAGAGGGGCCAATCCAACTTACTTTTCATACAACCGCTCGTACGTGGGTGTGGCGTCGTAATAGATCTTTCTATGAAACTTTTGATCTAATAGGTAATCTTGTGGACTATATCTACTTATAACAAAAAATCAAAATTTGGAGAAACAAATTTTATACGGAATTTTTTTCTCCAAATTTAGATTTTTTGTTTGGATAGAAACCTAGATATAGGTAGAGTGCACAAGATACCTATCAGATCAAAAGTTTCATAGAAAGATCTATTACGACAACACACCCACGTACGAGCGGTTGTAGAAAAGTAGGTAAGTTGGATTGGCCCCTCTTAATTGGTAATGTTCAGACATCCAGTATAGGGCTGAGCCCGACGGTGAAGGGTATTATAGAGCTGCTTAGAGTTTGTGAGAAATACGCAACGGAACATGGGTTCATATATAATGTGAAGAAAACGGAGTACATGGTCTTTAAGGCCGCCGGTAAATGTCCAGATAACAAGCTTAATTTTAATTATTAGCCCTTAACGGCGTGAACATTAATCGTGTATCGAAGTTTAAATATCTTGGGCATTTACTCGCCGACGACCTTAAGGACGATGAAGACGTTGAAAGGGAGCGTAGGGCTCTATCGGTTCGAGTTAACATGCTGGCTCGCAGATTTTCCCGTTGTACTGACCAAGTTAAAATCACGCTTTTTAAGTCATATTGTCAGAGTTTTTACACGGGTAGTCTGTGGGTCCGGCATACCAAAAGATCGATGGACGCCCTACGAGTCCAATATAACAATATATTTCGGATGATGCTGCGATTGCCCCGTTTCTGCAGTGCGTCGGGGATGTTTGCGCATTACCATACAGATGGCTTTCATGCTGTCTTACGCAAAAAAACAGCATCCTTGATGCGGAGAATACGGGACAGTCGCAACAGCATCCTTAGAACTGTGGCAGAGTGCCGAACATCTCCACTCTGGAAGTGTCTCGTGCAGAGGGTGATCAATGAAGGAAGCTATTTCCTTGATTGATTATCCTCTTCTCGTTGTCTTTATAGTGCCTATTTTATTTTTATTGTTTATGTGTGTATATGGACTCATTTTGTTGTCTGAAATAAAAGATTTTTTTTTATTTTTATAGGCCTCCCTCAGACTTCTATAAAGTTCAAGGTCGTGAACTTTCCGTCTCCAATAAGGCGCCCGCTGACTCTGAAGTCGTCTTCCCATCTTCGGTAGGGTCTTCCTCTCGTTCTTTTGCCTTCTCTATCTGGGGTTACTGTGTTTTGTCCATTTATCTATTTTACTTCTTAGTAAATGACCAGCCTACTCGTACACTTAAGTTTCTTAATTTCCTTATATTTAGATTAATCTTGTCTTGCCGTGGGGTGCCGGAAGTAGAAAATTACCCGTCTCATGCCCGTGGATGCAGTAAGAGCCTGCTAAGTGATACCTCCAGAAGATGGGCAGCAGCGGCCCATCTTCTGTAGGTATCCAGGCGAGTTCAGTACGTGATGTTGATACACGGAAGGAGATTAATAATCTCCTTCCGTGTATCAACATCACGTACTGAACTCGCCTGCCAAGCGTGATGAGTATGGCAACTCATGGAGATCCATAAGGGAGGCCTGTGTTCAGTAGTGGACGTTTTACGGCTGAAGTGATGAATCTTGTCTTTCCTCTTATAGCATAGGTACTTCTTTCTATACTGTGCTGGCACGTTTTAAAATAATGTCGAGGAGCGGACTGACCCCATAATGTAGGTGACGTTGACGCGGTAGTTGTATGTTTTTTGGCCATTTATCTAGTTGGTTTACTCCTTAGTAAATGACCAGCCTACTTCCACTTAAGTTTCTTAATGGTACTAAAAAATATTCTAAAAGAGCTCCCATCAGATGCGACCGGTTCCTCGCCTGCTCCGGGATATACATCACGTATAAATTACATTATAGGACGTATCAAAATAACAAACTCCCAGGTGCCATCCCAATTGCCGTAGGGCTTTATTTACTTTTAAAATAATTTGGAACATAGGGTTCGCTCCAAGACAAAAATTAACGAAGTTGTTCACCAATCAGCCAAACTGAAGTGGGACTGGGCTGGAGATGTTTGCCGCAGTGGGCTACTGAGTAGGTCCCACATACACTACAGCGGCAAACTGCGCGGCCGGCCGTTGCAGATGGGGGATGGAATGGACGTTTCCTGTGCTGACTGGTCGACTAACGCCTTTAATCGGAAAAGAAGGAAGAGAGGCCTTTGCCCAGCGGTGGGATCCAACGGGATGATTAGATAGATCGCGCCCTATGTTCTAACATAGGGCGCGTGCATTAATGTCAACTGTATTATAAGTGCAGTGCGGACGGTTCGCACCTTACCGGTGTGTTTGGTGTGTTCTCAGTCAATGAGGCGTTTTTTTTTTCATTGAAAAGTAAAAACTTCAGAAATAGTTCCCTCGAAACTTATAGATGGCGTTAGTTTTCTTTTACTGGTAGGAAACACAATTTGACAATGACAGCAATTGAGATTAACCACAAACTTGCTTTCTCCGCTTGCCAGCGCCATCTATTATGTTTAGTGGAATACACGTTTTTCTTTTTTACTGAAAATGTCTCATTCAATGAGCCGTTTTCAGTAAAAAACGAAAAAGGGTTTTCTACTAAACCTAACAGATGGAGCTGGCAAGCGGAGTAAACAAGTTTGTGATTAATCCTGTCATTGTCGAATTGTGCCTACCAGTAAAAGAAAACTAACGCCATCTATACAGTTCGATGTAACTATTTTTGAAGTTTTTACTTCTTAATGAAAACGCCTCATTTATCAAATAGGTACGATAGCATTGTACGGACTTTGACAGAATTGTGACCGCTAGTCACAGAAGCCAAAAAATAAGAAGAAGAAGAAACGAAATATATATAAAATCTCGAAAAAACTACGTTAGACTAGGCAGTATGGTCTTAGACATATATAGCCTGCTCTGAAAGGAGCGAAAAAAAAAAAAAAAAATCGTTCGTCTCGTCTCAATAAATTAATACCTTCACTTCATAACTAACCGCTCACTATTATAATTGTGCTAAGATTTCGATTCAATCGAGGGAATTAACTTTTAACAACAATGGCTAGCAGCGCAGCCCTGTGCAGAGTGTGTCTTGTAACAGACACCAAGATGCACCACATAGCAAACACTCGGTATCAAGAGATATTTGAAAAGATCTCAACGAAGGTGAGTGCCAATGATGATCAATATAATACAATTCTATATCTTTGTTCATGGACGTTCTGTAGTTACAGGAGCACCAAGCTGTTCACATTTTTTAGGCCTTAGTATTATGTGCAGTAGTGTAACCCTGCGTTGGATGTCCTATCTTATTTAAATTAAATAAATAGGTAAATCAGTCTATGACGACCTCCGTTGGCGCAGTTGGTTTATAGCCGGCAGAGACTCAGGAGGTTGCAGGCTCGATTCCCGCCGCGGGACAAATGTTTGTAGTTTTTCTGCAGACATATGCCCTTGCACTGGGTATTTTTCAATATGATTACAACTGATAAATATGTATTTACAAAAATACGTAGTGTTATAATATCCATACCTATCCATAACACCAACTCTGGTTACTTTGAAGCTTGATGGTGCTGTGTGAAATGTCAAGCAATAAAAAACAAAATAATAGGTACCTACTTAATGATTTGTTGATCTTACTTAACTATTGGGATAAGTTACTCAGCCTTGAGTCATTCACAATAAAGATAAACAATAGTTAAAATCCAATTTAAAACAATCTATTAGGTCTGGCCGCTAGATAATTATTAACTGCTATGGATTTTAGTGTGAAAGCAGAAATTAGGACATTACTTAACTATTCCTTCCATCGGAAGATGGGCGTCTTACATGTATCAACTTCCTGCCAAGTACCAACTTAATTAATAGATTAAATATGTTATTGCCATACTCACCATACTTGGCAGGAGGGTTGGGAAGTGCAGTATGGTATGTTGATACATGGAATAACGCTGTTGCCCATCCCTTGGCAGATTCTTACTACAGTTACAGGCAAGATAAGAGAGCCAACATTCTACTGCCGGCACCCCCCCATTTACTTTAATGTAAAACTATCTATTTACTTTGTAAACTAATCTGAAGCTGATGACAAGCCTGCATAACTCATGATAGTTTGATAGTTAACAACATTGAGTATGTTTGCACATGCTGTATAGTTAGTTATGTTACCTACTGTGTTATAGCCACAATGTAAGCAATTGTTACAATGTAGGCGCAATAACAGATAATAAATACAGACTAATTTTGTAGGAACTCGCCCATGGTGTCAATAACCCATCAGGCCTGCAGTAGATGTCATTCGCTGACCCCAAAATGTAGCCCTCTTAGCAGTAGTTTAGACCATAAGACTTCCATTCATTCTGTTTGTAACCACCTAATATATCTGAAGTCAATTAAATAACTCAACTTTTTTTTTTTTGCTTTTTATAAAAAGTCTTTCACGCTTTCCCCGAACAAGTCTAGTTACATAATGTTGTTGTTTGTTATTTACGAAAAGTGGGGAGATAATATTTTAAGCTTAATATTATTAACTATTGTCGTGTGGTGCCGGCAGTAGAATTTTACCCCTGCTCTCATGCCCATGGATGCAGTAAGAGCCTGCTAAGGGATACCTCCGGAAGATGGGCAGCAGCGTCTATCCATGTATCAACATCCCGTACTGCGCTCACCAACCTGCCTGCCAAGCGTGGTGAGAAGAATGGCAACTACCCCTCCCAGGCCTGTGTTCATCAGTGGATGTTTTATGGCTGAAATAATGATGTTGATGATGATTATTAACAAACTAGAATAAAAAGAGAAGTTGTCAGCAACAGATTGCACAAACCAATTTAGAAACTAGCGATGACACAAAAACAATCATACTAAGTATATTATTATGACACTTAGAATATTCAACAATTTACCAGAGGACTTATAAATACTTTCAGGAAATTTATTTCACATTCAGTTAAAAATGCTTTTTAGTAAATGCTATTATTCTAGAAGAAATGAATATTTTAATTACCGGGACATACAAGATTCTGCCCGAGCATTTTTATTATGAGGAATTATGTGTGCAAGTGTTTATGAATCAATGTCTGCATAATTATGTATATACTTCTATCTATCTATCAGCCCACATACATCCACTGCTGGATATAGGCCTCCTCTTTGTCACGCCATTCGTTCCGACCCTGCACCAACTGCATCCATTGGCTTCCCGCTACTCTGACAATGTCGTCTGACCACCTGGCTGGTGATCTATACCCTTCGCAGGGCCACCATTCTGTCACCGCCTTTGTCCATCTGCCGTCATCCCGCCTTGCCAAGCGTCCCGCCCACTTCTGTCTCCACTTTAATAATACTTGATTTTTACAAATTTTGTTCAATGGATCTCAATTGTTTCTTGGATAAAACTAAGGAAGTTTCAAGTTTCAGCTTGTTTAGAATTGTATTTAGGCGCCTACAACCACTCTTTCTCTTATGTGACGCTGTCGAAGCTGCGCGAGACCGTGTGTGACGTGGTAGAAGATGTGTACCATATTGTTGTGGAATGTGTCCGGAATGAAGCGGAAAGGATAGCTTTTATTTATAAATATGGTATTGATTTATCTTTAGTAGGTTCTTGTAATAATATTTTGGCTTTTCCGTAATCGGAGGAAGCCGAAAAGTTACTGAGATATGTTAAGTTAGGAATTAAGCGTAGATGTTAAATCTTTGTGTGTGATCTTGAGGGTGACATAATCTTGTTGATTAAATCCTCTATAATAAATAAAGAAAAAAAGCTGCGCGAGACGTCTAGTAAGTAGGAAAGACTATAGGAGTGAAAGTTTCAGCTGTGCACCGCCGACCTCAGACCTGAGACAGTGTGCTACATATGCTTCTCCCACCTGCAGCGGTGCTGTCGATTTGTGGACATGTCTCGGAGGGCTGAGGAGATACTGACCCAGTTGTCACTTGATGGAATTCAGGTACTTATATCAAAGTTTCTTCTCCCATACCCTCCCATCAACTTTCTGGCACGATTTATTGATTCACACCAACAAAGTCATCAGCTTACCCATAGGACGTCCACTGCTGGACACATTCCTCCCTCTTAGATTTCGAGGGGTTGTTGTCATACTCATCACGCTTGGCTGACGGGTTTGGCGAGCGCAGCGCGGGATGTTGATACACGGAAATATGGTGCTGCCCTACGGCTAAGATGATGAAGCTGCCATCTTTAGTACATCATAGCTATGAGCATACTGACTTGAACAAGTTGTTTTAGTGGCTTTCGAAGAACCAAAGGGTTCTACTTTAAAATAGTTACCCAACGACCCACCACAGTACAACCAAATACCATGCGGAATGCTGCAGTGCCTGGTAAATTGTAAAGGCCGCTCCACATTCTCACGAGACATTCACGCGAGAATCTCCGGAGATTCTCGCGAGAACTGTAGCGAGAACTTCTTTTGGGTACACACTCTCACAATGTTCTCAAATAGTTCTCACTACAGTTCTCGCGCTCGATGACGATGGACGCCGAAGTAGTTTTTTAGTTTATTTTTGTAGTCTTTTAAATTTGTATTCCATAGCACGTTGAAATTTTTAGAATAGTTCCGCTTGGAAATATTCTAAAAATTTCAACTCAAGTTCGTTTGTCCAAGTTACGCTCATATTGACGCCACGCGGTACACAACACACAACCGTTCAAGTCGGCGGCTCGCGCGCTACTGAGAAACATGCGAGTGTGGAGTCAAAACACGTTCTCGCCTGTTCTCACGTTCTCGCGCTCCTTTGTCTCGCGCCAAAAAACCGACAAAAAGTGGAGAACAGCCGGAGAACAACGCGAGAACTTGAGAAGAATACGCGAATCGCTTCCACATTCACGTTTCTCGCATGTTTCTCGCGTTCTCGCGAGATTCTCTTGAGAATGTGGAGCGCCCTTTAGATGGATTAGGATTGCCCAACACCTACCATAACATCCTCACAGATTAGTTTAGTAGTTTTGAAGAAAGGTAAATACCTACATTCATTCAATGGTGCACTGCCGGTATCAAACAAAAAAATTAACCTGTAATACATCATTTCTTCATCATTTCAGCCGTAGGATGTCCACTGCTGGACATACATAGGCCTCCCTCATAGATTTCCAATTATTGCGGTTGGAAGCGATCTGCATCCACCGTCGACCTGCGGTCTTCACCAGGTCATCAGCCCATCTTGTTGGTGGACGCTGCGCTTGCCGGTCCGTGGCCTCCACTCGAGACTTCGGCCCCATCGGCCATCTGTTCTGCGAGCTACATGGCCTGCCCATTGCCACTTCAACGTGCTAATCCGCTTGGCTATGTCGGTGACCCGAGTTCTTCTACGTATCTCCTCATTTCTGATTCGATCCCGTAAAGAAACCCCGAGCATTGCCCTCTCCATAGCTCCTTGAGCGACTCTGAGCTTATTCTTGAGGCCAATCGTAAATGACCACGTCTCGGTTCCATATGTCATCAGAGTCATCACTGGTAACACACACTGATTGTAGACTTTCGTCTTAAGGCACTGAGGAATTTTGGACGAAAAAAAGTTGCGTAGTTTCCCAAACGCTACCCATCCGAGTTGGATTCGTCGATTGACCTCTTTCTCGAAGTTGGACTTAACTAATTGGACAGTTTGTCCTAGGTATACATACGCGTCGACAACTTCGAGAGCCGAGTTCTCAACCATAACTGGGGCAGGCACAACATGGACATTGGACATAACCTTCGTCTTGTCCCTGTTCATTTTAAGGCCTATCCGTTGGGAGACTCGATTGAGGCCTTCGAGCATCGTGCCGAGTTCCTCCATCGACTTTGTCATGACCACAATATCGTCGGCAAACCGATGGTGAGTCATGTATTCGCCGTTAATGTTGATCTTTCCATTCCAAGAGCTTGAAGGCATCTTCCAAAGCGGTCGTAAACAGTTTCGGAGAAATAACGTCTCCCTGTTTTACGCCTCTATTTAAGGGAACTCTGTTCCTGTACTCGGACTGACATAGTGGCGTTTCTATACAAAGACTTCAACACTTCGATATACCGATAATAAATTCGGCATCCTTGGAGAGACTCAAGCACCGCCCATGTTTCGATCGAATGGAATGCTTTCTCATAGTCCACAAACGCGAGACATTGCGGCAAGTTATACTCTTCGTTCATTTGTATCACTTGCCGCAGCGTATGAATATGGTCTATGGTACTGTAGCCTTTTCGAAATCCGGCTTGTTCGGGACGCTGAAAGTCATCAAACCTGCGATCGAGACGATTTGCGATGACCCTTGAGAACGGCTTATAAACATGGCTCAAAAGCGAGATCGGTCTGTAGTTCTTAAGCAAGGTGTTGTCACCTTTCTTAAAGAATAATACCACGACGCTTTTGTTTCATGTTTTTGGCGTAATACCTTCGAGCAAGACGGAGTTGAAGAGCTTCTGAAGGACTTTAAGTATCGGTGATCCACCCGCTTTCAGAAGCTCTGACGTGATTCCGTCCTCCCCCGGCGCCTTGTCGTTCTTAGGCTGTTTCAGGGCCATCCTGATCTCGTACAGGCTGATGTCCGGGATATCTTCGGTATAATGTCGGGTTGGTTCTAGGGTCTTCTGCCACACTGCAAACAGGTTTAGTGACCGAATCGTAGAGCTGTCCATAGAACCTTCCGACTTTCCTTAACACTTCTGCTTCACTTGACGCTATACTGCCATCTTCCCTCTTCAGCTTCGTCATCTCGCTTTGCCCAATAGACATATCTCTTGCAAACACTTTGGAGCCTTTGTTCCGCTCTATCGTATCTTTAATACGAGCTGTATTAAAGATACGAATATCGTGCCGCAAGGATTTCCAAACTTGTCTATTGAGCTGCCTATGTGACTTAGCATCATCGGGATACTGCAGTCGTAATGAGCGTCGTTCAGCCATGAGGTTAAGAGTGTCATCAGAGCGTTTCTGAAGTCTATTTATACGGGGCGTCTTAAAGAACTGAGACCCCACCGTATGGACAGTTTCTCGTCCACTGATGCATGTTATTCTAGACCTAGACTATCAAAGCGATTTGAAAGTACTTCTTCCGCGTCTTAAACACCCTATAATACGCTCGCCAACCCGCCTGCCAAGCGTGGCGAGTATGGCAATAACCCCTCATGATGATACAACCAAGGACCAGGCCCCGAGTCCCCGGCATCTACTGTCCACGTTCACTGCTGGAAAAGAGCCTTCATGGTTCTCCTAGATAATGACGGGGTTGTTGCCATACCCGCCACGCTTGGCAAGCGGGTTGGCGAGCGCAGTATGCGATGTTGATACACGGAAAGACGCTGCTGCCCATCTGCCAGAAGTATCCCTTGGCAGGTTCTTACTGCACCTGCAGGTAAGAGAGGAGAGGCAACATTCGAGGCGCCCTAGGGTCCAGCTCAGTAATTTTGGGATTTAATTTGTGTATTTAATGATTATTTGAAATAACTTCTTAATGAGCCGAAACTTACTTGTTTCAGGTAACCGATGATGCAGTCACCAGGGTGAACCTTAGCATAAAACAGCCCTTAACTGTAAGCCCGATGAAATACCACTTCATTAGTGATACTCATGATAATTCTATAGATACTGTTAAAGAAGAAACAATAACTATAAAGGAAGAGAAAACAGCAGAAGAGGAAGTATATAATGACTTTAGTTCTCATGTTACTGTTAATGAAGAAGACATATTCGTAAAAGAAGAGGATATAGTAGAAGAACCAATAGTGAATACTGAAACAGAAAAGCTTTTGTCATCTGAAAGATGTGACGTAAAAATTGAATACCCCAAAGGAGAAAGTGATCATGAAGCTTCCACTCAAATTTCGACTTCAAAGTATGTTGAGCAACCCGAGCTTAAAACGACTTACTGTTGTGACATTTGTACCAGGACATTTAGTGTCAAACGTAAGCTAAAGTTACACATAAGGCAGTCTCACAACACACAAATGCCACTGAGCTGCAACTGGTGCGATAATCAGTTCTCTGCGAAATCTTTTTTAGATAAACATTTGAGAGTTCACACCGGTGAAAAACCATTTGCCTGCAATATATGTAGAAAGAAATATAAATATAAAGGTGATTTAACAAGACACATGACAGTTCACACTACAAAGACATATGCCTGTGACAAATGCGGTAAGGAATTTAAACGAAAACATTACTTAGCTAAACACAAAAAAGTACACACTTTAGAAAATCCATATGCCTGTGAAATATGCGGCAAAACATTTCAGGAAAAATATAATCTTAAAATACACATAAGTATTCACACTGGAGTGAAGCCATATGCCTGCAACATATGTGGCAAAAACTTTCATCGCAAATCTAATATAGCGAGACACATAAGAGTTCACACTAGAGATAGTTCATTTGCCTGTGACCTATGTGACAAAATATATGCTGACAAATATACTCTTACAATGCATATGAGAGTTCACACCGGAGAAAAGCCATATGCCTGTGACATGTGTGACAAAAAATTTAATCACAAAGGTGTTCTTAATAGACATATGAGAGAGAGTTCACGCTGCGGAAAAGCCATAAAATAATCGTGGGTCATTTAGCTTAGAAATTGTTAAAAAAAATATTTTATTCATTTTATCTTTAGATTAATTAGTAGCAGACTTAAAACCAGGGTTGCTCCATTCCTATTCCAGGAGCGGAGCAACACAAGCTGAGGCTGCCTCCTTTTAGTGCACATTATCAGCGCAGACCAGCCAGTAGTACCTACCCTTATTAAGTGTATATAATGGTATTGGTTCAATAATGCAATTAATAAGTTTTCTATAATCTGTCTTTTTTCATAATTTGTTTCATGTTTTTTTGTTGTTTTTTTTTACCAATTAATTCTCTTTTAAGTTCCTAACTACTGTTATATATAAACTAAGATAAATGTGTTATGTAATGTATTATGTCTGTGCTGTTTTTGTGAACTGGATAAATGTATATTATATTCTTTAGACTTAATTTTATTTCAAGGGGATTCTGTTGAACCGATGAGTTCACTGGGATCCTCTGGGGGGTCAGGTTAGGGGATCCTGGGGGTGGAAGTGTAATTTGCGGGCTGCGTCCCTAGCGCGTAGGCTGCGGGATAGCTCTAATACCGTGCTGGCTATGAGAGCAGCTTGAGTGGATTGGCCGTAGTTACACCAGATTCTGCTGGCGTGTACGTAAAACCCCTGACTAAATTTTATTTATTTTATTATGTGTAAGTTGTGATGGTTTTTCTTGTCTATATATCGTCGGTCGGATTAATTACCGGAACATTTCCGAAATCACATGTTTTGAGATAAGTATGGAATATTCTTTCCAAAGCACTAATGGTACTCAAATTTTGGTTCTAATTGACAGAAAACTACTTATTCCGGTAAAGAAAAAAAGATTTTAGTAATCTCTTTGTAACTTCAACCCTCAATTACTCAGAGCAGTATAATTTTGAAATGTTCCATTACTGTTTCCGACCGACGATATATGAGCCTTTATGATGTTTTTTTTATATATTTACTTATTATAATTTGGTGTTGTTTTGTAGCTAAGAGTAAATGTAAAATAAAGTTTTTAATTACAAATCGAGATTAGTTATTGCTTTCATCATCATCATTTTCAGCCGTAAAACGTCCACTGCTGAACACAGGCCTCCCTCATGGATCTCCATGAGGGGTAGTTGCCATACAGTTGGTGAGCGCAGTATGGGATGTTGATACACGCTGCTGCCCATCTTCCGGAGGTATCCCTTAGCAGCCTCTTGCTGCATCCATGGGCATGAGAGGAGGGGTAACATTCTACTGCCGGCTCCGACGGCAACTGCTCGACATAGGCCTCTCCTAAGAAGCGCCACTGAGACCGGCCACCATCCACTTCGTTCACAGTAACTCCATTCGTTAGCGGTTCTTCGGCATATGTGGCCAGCCCACTGCCACTTACTTCAGCTTGCTAAGCCTGAGACCGCCGTCAATGTAGAAAAAAGAAAGAAATACATTTATTAGACACACACACTAAACTTAAAAATAACTAGTAAAAAAAACTGACTTATTTCTAATTTAAATCTAGGAGAACCCACCCAGTTAAATATTCTGCGACATAGTGACAAATAGATGGTAAGCAGCTCACTCAGCGGGTCAAAGCAGAAAGAATACTATTTCAAGTAATGAACAAACCAGTTCACAAAGTTGTGTGAGTCCAAAGGCACCTGACTCAGCATTATGCTCCCACGCATAAGGAATGCTAGGAAGCGCTGGTTTTCAGTCAGACCCTAATCCCAATGTGGGCAAGACGGCGGCGCTACTCATCACCCGACGCCGAAAAACCCTTCCCCCTCTGCAGCTTCGTGGCCAGGATGTCACATGGGTTCCGCACGCTAGGTACCTTGGAGTGGAGATAGACCGGTCGTTGAGTATGCAGCCCCAGGTAGACCGCGCGCTTGGCCAAGCTCGCGCTGCCCGGGGGCTCCTCCGACCTGTCTTGGACTCACGTCTCCCGCTCAGGACCAAGCTGCGGATGTACAAGATGTACATCGCGATGTGGTGCGCGAGCTGCTTCGCAGTACGCGTTTGGGTACGTAGAATAGTCGAGGGAGGGTTGTGCGCGAGCTGCTTCGCAGCACGCGAAGATATAAAAAAAAAGTAAAAAAAAAATTAAAAGGGGTAGTTTCAGATTTTTCTCGTACTCACCCCCCAACCCTCTACCCAACCCCGTTTACAGAATCCCGATATTCCAACTGGAAGTGGGAGAACAATGATGTCAGTCAGTCAGTGGTAGTCTAGCTATATTACATAAAGGAGAATTTCTATTACCGTTTCGTAACTAAGTTACCTACCACCTGCCAAACAATTCCCATTTCGTAGCTGGTTCATCATTTCAGCCGTAAAACGTCCTCTACTGAACACAGGCCTCCCTCACGGATCTCCATTTTCCATACTCACCACTATACTTCCAGTTGCCATACTCACCACGCTTGGCAGGCGGGTTGGCGAGCGCAGTACCGGACGTTGATACACGGAAAGACGCTGCTGCCCATCTTCCGGAGGTATCCCTTAGCAGGCTCTAACTGCGACCACGGGCATGAGAGGAGGGGTAACATTCTAGTGCCGGCTATCCTACGGTAAACGGAAACTTGTATTATCAAGCGAGGAAATTATTAGTAGTTGATGTCGTCAAAATTGTATTAATACTTGTTAATAGTTAAGGCGTAACAAATTACTCTATTAGCAAGGTATTTATTTCTACAAGCGACATTATTTGTAATCAATAACTATTTTTGATTATTTAAGATGTAGGTATTATAATATGTGTACTAAGTCGAAAAGGGTTATTCTGACCGCGCGCCCCAAGGAACAACTTTTGTTCAATTAATTTTGTAAGAACGGGAATTACTCACGTAGGATTGTAACGTCGAAGATTATTCCGACACGTTTCGATTTTTCAAGAAAATCATCATCATGGGATTGAATGCTCGTCCGCGCGTGGGGCCGACACGACACAGTGCCGTGATGATTTTTTTGAAAAATCGAAACGTGTCGGAATAATCTTCGACGTTACCTGTAGGTAACGTCGAAGATTATCCTATCATTTATTATACACCGTGCCCGTTAATAACCCGAAAGATTAAGCCAACGATTCTAGAGCCTAATTAGAGTATATAAAATTATGTAACATATAGTCCAAAAACCCATACTAAGGAGATATTAATTATTTAAAACAAATCACAAGTTAAAAAATCTCCAGTCTAACACACCCCAAAAGCCAACATCGTACTAGACATAACTTGACACTTCTTGTCATAGAACACAAGTCACGGCATTCGCCGTTCGTCGTATGATTTCGGAGCGATTCGCGAAGTGTCACGCTCGCTCTCTGTTTCTCTACTTGAGTTTCTCAACTAAGGACTTGTTCACAAAGAAGCGGGCAATTAATATGATTTAATTTGTACTGAAATAGTATTTTAAGACCTTGTAACTCAACATGCTTGCAATAAATGAATATGACTATGACTATAATTAAGACAAATAATTAGACCCATGTTGATGTATTATTACTTACTTGTATTGTCGTCAAAAATACGTGATTTAGATCTTTCGGGTTATTAAGGGGCACGGTGTATAGTATTGTAATACTACGTGAGTAATTCCCGTTTTTACAAAATGAATAGTAATTCGTATGATAAATAGTTCTGTTATTTTATTTAGTGTTTGTGTTTTGTTTCACGTAGTAAGATTTTTACTAATATGTACTACCTATGTAATTTGCACTAGATTCACCAAAGTATAGTATTAAGTGCTTGGTACTTACTATACCAATTTTGCTGTGCCCTAACAGGGCGCATGTTTGATACTCCTATATTATTTTAAGACCTTGTAACTAAACATGCTTGCAATAAATGAATATGACTATGAAGTAGTATATCTCACGTTAATTTTGAAAGTGAAACTTTTGTTCAAGTTTAGATTCGGTGATGTTCATTCAAGAGGTGACCACGAAAGTTTTAACTTCAACAGCTGGTAAAATACGATAATGACAAACAGAATGACAGCTGATTCTTGAATGGGTCGTCTTAGAGGTACAAATAAAAATACTTACCTAAAACCAAAGAAAGGTATTTTTGCAATATCAATGTTAAAAAAATCTAATTATGAAGTTATTAATCTTTTGCGATTTGTCAATTCGCGGCGGTAGCTCCTTAATTATCACATAAAAGAACTATCCAAATCGCTATAAATCTATATAAATTGAGAAATTATGCACTAGTTGCATATAAAAAAATAAAATAACAAAACTAAAATCGTTAATAAAACCTAAGTGAAACACATAAAACAGAGGTCCATTATACAAATTAGACATTCTCACAAAAATGTAAACAAATACGTTCAATCGACTTCCTTTTATCCGCAAACACAAACACATCAATCTGAGGATAAATGGTGATTAGGTTAAAGTTACGCTGACCGCGGGAGTAATCGAGTAGCAATTTGTAGTGTAGTAGTTAAGTAGTTGTAGGGTAGTTGTTGATTAGTTGTAGCGTAGTAGTAGAGTAGAAGTAGAGTAGTAGAAGTAGAGTACTAGTAGTAGAAGTAGAGTAGTGTAGTAGAAGTAGAGTAGTAATAGAGTAGAATTAGGGTTGAAGTAGGGTAGAAGTAGAGTAGTAATAGAGTAGAATTAGGGTTGAAGTAGGGTAAAAGTAGAGTAGTAGTTCGAAGATGTGGTAGTAGGTAGTTGATTCTGGGCGGTACAAAGTTCGCCAGGACAGCTAGTAATTTATTTATTTATTAGGACCACCAACAAGAGATACACAGATTCAACACAATTTAAAACTTAGGGACTAAGGGCCTTGTGCTCCCCCAATTAAAGGCGGCCACAGCATGCACACAATTGAGCGCAACTCAACAAAAATAGGTACTAAAGGTATCTAGTAAGTATTGAAGTTATATTGAGTAACAACAGGTAACAACCTAATAATTACATAATATCTCAAACAAAAACTAATATAACTACAAATAATATGTAGTTATGTACAAAAGTAGTAATAATGTAAAATAGGTAGGTAGGTAGTAACAATGTAATATAGTAAGTTATAACAATAATTATGCTAAAAAGTAGCAAGTAGAAATCTGGATGACAGTAGTAATGAAAAAAGTAGTTATATAAACTTGGTATTATCAAATGTTTTTAACTTTAACAATCAAAATATATTAGATTTTTGATGAATTATAAGATGTTGATTTGAATAAGGAATGGGAATAAGTAGGTATTGTGGTAAAAAGCATTTAAACTATCTGTTAACAAGTTATTGAACATCAGCAAACAAAATAGATTTAAGACATTTGTCAAATATACTTATTGGGTCGCTTATGTCAATTGTCTTTGGAAATAGAATTATAGTTACTACAGAGTCTCGGGATAACCGAATATAATAATATAATAATTTATTTATTTATTTATTTATTTATAAGGACGCCCAACAGAAGCAGCACTTAACATTTTTCTTACCTTATACATTAAAATATTCGAACTATGTACTATTCTAATTACAGGGTGCCACAGCATGTGCTATTACAATATTACTCGACTAAATTAAACTTATGCTTAAATAAAAATAATACAGTATTAGGTAAATGCCTAAAGTATAAGTGGTACTTATTTGTAGTTACCTACTATGAGTTTCATCATAATTAGACTATTTTTAAAAAAAAATATGTAAAACATTTGAAAATAGAAAAAAAATATACAAGAAATTAGGGGTTTAAAACGTTTCAATAATAAAATTTTGACATATACTGAAAATACAAAAACAAAATAAAATAAGTCCATAACTTCCAGACTGTAAATATAAAAAAGCAATTTTGAAAGATTTGAAAAAAAGAAATAAAAAAAAAATCCAAGAAATAAGGTATTTTAAAAGTTTGACATACCTATACTCGTAATTGCAGAACTTAAGAATTATCAATTCTATTTTTAGTTTTAAAATTACAGGATTTTATCGCGTACCTTTTTTATTATTTTGCCGACGTTTCGAACACCTTTCAGCGTTCTTGGTCGCGGGAGGACTGTCAGTCTGTCAGTGGTCAGTCCTCCCGCGACCAAGAACGCTGAAAGGTGTTCGAAACGTCGGGAAAACAATAAAAAAGGTACGCGATAAAATCCTGTAATTTTAAAACTAAAAATATATCAATTCTAGCAAATAAAACGTTACGATATTATAATATATACAATTATATATGATCCCTCTTCCCCCTTTCGGGCTAGTACACATGTTGTTTATACACCTTGTTTATAATTGATTTTCAGCCTTTTCGTATAGAAGAAGCGTGCTTATTTTATGACTTGTTGAGAAATGCCATGGGTCGGAAACAACATTTCTTAATATGTATAGGTGAGGGACCATTTCTTTATTTTTTTATTTAAATAATTAATTAATTAGCACGATTTACCTACTTACGTAGGTATATAAATCAATTTCAATAATAAATATTAAAAAAAAAAAACATAATAAATGAATTCAATATTTACAAATATTTATTCGTAGAAAAATGTATACATCGTAGAACTTTTTTTATTTTTCTACGATACGATACTTTCGTACGAAAATTAACCGCAGGCTGATATTGATCTCGCGACAGGTTTGCAACAGGCATAAATTTGTACGGACACTGGCAGAATGTGAATGTGTCTAGCCTTCTAGACATAAAATCTTGCAAGAACTTGAAATATCTTGGCAACATCGCCGGGCTACACAGCAAGTATTGCAATGTATTGAGCGATAGGTACCTATATTATGCAACTTGGCGGCTATAGGTACAATTGCAGCAAGAAATTGCCAAAAATATAGCCCGTTTACAGGCACCTTTACAGACAGCGTCATATATAAGTATCCCCCTTGCACGAGACACCCAGCTTCGAATACGACGGGCGTGACTGTGTTGTGACGCCTACCCATCGAGGACATAGGTAACCCAATAATAGAGAGGAAATGTCACTTATTTTGTCTTAACAATAATTCCGTTAAAAATATTTCATAATTGTGCGGAAAAGTACACAGGTCGGCTGTTGGCGCTGTACTGTCAAAGGCGAGAGATAGTTGTCATTGCATTAGTGCAAAGAACAAATGTTTCGGAATTCTTATGACCTTATTTGTGTTTAATGTCGAAATCCGAAAACGAACGAAAGTTAAAGAAGTTGGTAATCGGATTTTGGAACTCAAATGAAGCTGGGCGGGACACATGGCGAGGCGTGGTTATGGCAGGTGGAGTAAAGCTATAACTGAATGGTGACCGAGACAAGGATACAGAAACGTTGTTCGTTCGGCAGCAAGATGGGCAGACGACATTGATAAAGTCGCGGGCAAACGATGGATAGGACTGGCGCAGAATCGTGGCGGATGGCACAAACTAAGGAGGGTCTATACCCAGCAGTGGGTGAAGTCGGGCTGTGGATAATGATGATGACCTTAGAGGAGTCTATTGGATTTGTGCTCGATGCGCCACCGCACACGTTTTGTCCTGATCCCGCATACCAATAATTCCAAAGATTTAAAACGTTAGATACGCCCTTTCCGTAATGAGACCGCACCGTTTTGTTTCCACACGTAATGAGCGAGCTCACTCATGTTTTGTGCAGTGATGTTCCACAAACTTTCGTAAAAAAATAAATGGTAACAATAACAGTTTGGTTTATTGGGAAAAGCAGTGTGCGTGCGTCGGCATTATTGTTAACTCACATATTTATATCGATTTAAATCTTTGGTAGATGTCGCTTCTGTATGTTTTAGTCTTTATTAGCTTATTTTATTTTCAGTGGTGATCATAGCGATATGGGCTCCATTGCATTCATTGAAGGTAAATGCAGACAGGGTTGAGGACAGTTTACAAGAGAGAATAGATAGCGAGCTAAGCGATTCTGGTGAGTGTCGTCATCAAGGATATACGCAATAGAGAGGAAATGTCATTTATTTTGTTTAAACAACAATTCCGTCTAAAATATTTCATAATTGTGCGGAAAAGTACACAGGTCGGCTGTTGGCGCTGTGCTGTCAAAGGTGAGAGACAGTTGTCATTGCATTAGTGCAAAGCACTAATGTTTTTGGAATTCTTATTGTGTAAATTGTTTGTGTTGTTCTATGGATTATGTGGTCTGAAATAAATGGTTTTTATTTTTTATTTCCCCTCTATTGTAGGTATTATGGTATTGCCGTGGGGTGCCGGCAGTAGAATGTTACCCCTCCTTTCATGCCCGTGGATGCAGTAAGAGCCTGCTAAGGGATACCTCCGGAAGATGGGCAGCAGCGTCTTCCCGTGTATCAACATCCGTACTGCGCTCCCCAATCCGCCTGCCAAGCGTGGTGAGTATGGCAACTACCCCTCATGGAGATCCATGAGGGAGGCCTGTGTTCAGTAGTGGACGTTTTACGGCCGAAATGATGATTCTAATAAAATTAGGTAAGTACCTGCTAACAGAATAAATGACGATTTTCAACAATAATATTTTCAGCTATGCAACATAAAGGGCCACTGAAATCATTCCTGCGACAACCACAAGAGAAAACGTGCACGTGCTCCTGCGGTCCAAGCATCAGCAAACTGTCATATGGTGAACAAAAACTGGCCATGTTTGTGCCTGCCAAATGGCCAGAAAAAGTACACGTAGGCTAACCCAAGACGTGAAACGTTAGCGCCCTGACACCAAAAACTGGCATTGTCTTTGTATGTGTTATTTGATGCAAATTTATAATGCACTTAAACATCTTCTTTCGTTCACGCCTACTCCTACACATGTTCACTAAATTATATTTACATGACTACACTTACATCATCATTTCAGCCGTAAAGCGTCCACTGCTGAACACAGGCCTCCGTCATGGAGCTCCATGAGGGGTAGTTGCCATACGGGTTGGCAAACGCAGTTTGAGATGTTGATACACGGAAAGACGCTGCTACCCATCTTCCGGAGGTAGCCGGACGTGGTGTGAGTTATTTTTCATGACAAAAATAACTCAAAGACAAATCAACTCAGAGACCTAAAAACCTTTTTACCAAATCAATAAATAGGTAGTGTAGTGTCCCACAAGGAGGCGTCTTCGGTCCGTCCTTTTTATAATCTACTAGCCGCACTCCGCGGTTTTACCAGCGTACTCCCGTTCCTGTGGGAATACGGGGATAAAATATAGCATATGTTACTCAGTGATAGAAAATGTAGCATTCTAATAGTGAAAGAATTTGAAAATAGGTCCAGTAGTTTTTGAGTTTATTCGTTACAAACATACAAAATATAAATCTCGAAAGAAAACGTTGATAGATGGCCAGCCATATATCGAGCCGGCACGCCTGTACGAGATCAGGATGGCCCTGAAACAGCTTAAGAACGACAAGGCGCCGGGTGAGGACGGAATCACGTCTGAGCTTCTGAAAGCAGGTGGATCACTGGTGCATAAAGTCCTTCAGAAACTGTTTAATTCCGCCTTGCTCGAAGGTAGAGTTCGCGCAAAACTTCTTGAGCTCTGTGAACGTTGCGGCAAATGCAAAGTTGCGCATGTTGACATGTTCATTCAATATTGCCAACTAGGTTATAAATAATCTACCCACATAGTAGAAATTTTGTATTAAAAAATTGGCTTCTTGCGATAAGTAAAGGTGAATTTGTTCTAGCATTTAAGTTCTTATTAATCCTTAATTTAATATAATAATTGATTTTTAAATTTGTTTATTTTAATAATCGAAAAATAAATAAATGCATAGTAAAATGTGTGCTAGATAAAACGAAAATACACCAAAACTCGCGCTGGCAACCCTAGTTTCACAGACTGAGCCCCTCTCGCACCCCTTTTATCATTCCTTCCCCTCAACGCCCTAAAAACTGTGTACTGCGCAGTCACTGAAGCTAACTTCACAGAGCTCAAGAAGTTTTGCGCGAACTCTACTACGCCAAAAGGATGGAACTATACAATGCAAACAAATAAACAATCATACTTTCCTCTTTATTATTATGTACATGTAGACAATAGAAATACCAACAACAGAACCAACACAACTAACTGTTTGACTTCAATAAAATGCAATGAAAATATCTAGTTTTAATTAACACGTGTCGTCGTGTGGGTTTGGGTATGCATGTTGCACTAACAGCCTGGTTCTCCCTGCATGTGCATTATTAGCGGGCGGGAGGGCGGTGCTCATGCATCTCAGCATAAGCGGAATTAAAACTAGATATTTTCATTGCATTTTATTGTCATGGATTTCCGCAAAGTAACGCCTGATTCCATTAATTATTGTTTAACTCCACATAAAGTATTTCTAAACTTGTAAACACTTACATACATAATAAATAAATAAATAAATAATGCTGTACTAATCACACAGCATCACCTAGCCCCAAGCTAAGCAGAGCAATGGCTCTTATAATATTAGCATCTTCCGGAGGTATCCCTTGGTACATTTTTACTGCATCCACGGAGAGGAGGGCACATGAAAGGAGGGACAACATTCTTCTGCCGGCACCCCACGGCTGAAGGACTGCAAGAATTACACGCAATTGTTTTAGAGTGCATACAGTCTGTCACGTCAAGCATATGGCTTTTCTCCATTGCTCACTTTCATTGGCAATAACAAACTCCTATTAAAAAGTTCACGACGTATTTTGCAAGAGATCATTATTCATATGAACAGTCATGTGCGTCGTCAAATTTGATTTGTGACTAAAGTTTTTACCACACAGATCACAGGAATATGGCTTTTCTCCATTGCTCACTTTCATTGGCAATAACAAACCTGGTTTCCCATTAAAAAGTTCACGACGTATTTTGCAAGAGCTCATTATTCATATGAACTGTCATGTGCGTCGTCAAATTTGATTTGTGACTAAAGTGTTTACCGCACAGATCACAGGCATGTGGCTTTTCACCAGTGTGAACCCTTTTGTGCGAGGTCAAATTAGATTTATCATTGAACTTTTTTCCACACATATCACAGGCATGTGGTTTTTCACCAGTGTGAACTCTCATGTGCGTTGTTAAACTGAACTTTGTTGTAAATTCTTTATCACATATATCACAGGCATATGGCTTTTCTCCGGTGTGAACTCTCTTGTGCCTTGTTAAATGAGTTTTTGTACTAAATTCCTTGACACATACATCACAGGCATATGGCTTCTCACCAGTATGAATCCTTTTGTGTTTTATCAAATGTGATTTTACAGCAAATTTTTTATCACATATATCACAGGCATATGGCTTTTCCCCGGTGTGCACTCTCATGTGCCTGATTAAATTTGATTTAAAACTAATGATCTTACCACATACCTTACAGGAACTAAACTTTTTTTCAGCAATGCTGCCTTTTAATGGTATTTGTCTGGTGTGTGACTGCGTTATGTGTAACGCTAGTTTACCTTTGACGCTAAATATCCTGCTGCAAATGTCACAACAGTACGTCGGTTTAGGCTTAGATTTCTCAACATACACTCTAGACGGAACTGCTTTAAAGACGTCATTATCATCAACTTCAAATATTAAGCATTCGCTTTTTTTAATACTTCTCTCAGATGTTGCAGAGTTTTCTGATACTATCTCCACCGAAAGTTTGTCTTCTGCTATTCCCTCTTCCTTTACAGATATGTTTTCTTCCTTTACAGTTACATTAGAACTGTTGTGAGATGGAACTGTCTGTACCGAGAGATTATCTTTTTCTGGTACCTCCTTTTTCAATACAACTTCTTTTTTAACAGTTACTTGAGAACTAGTGTCAGTATCATTGTGACAATATATTGTCTCTACTAAGAGATCCTCTTTTTCTGGTACCTCCTTTTTCAATAACACTTCTTCTTTAACAGTTACTTGAGAGCTAGTGTCATTATCACCAATGAAAAGGTATTTCATTGGGGCCATGGATAATGTTTGCTTCATTTTAATGCTATGCTCAGCAAGAGTTTCATTTGTTGCCTGAAACACATGCACTGTTATTTAGTATAGATATTATTACTAGCCGCTAGAGGCGCTGTACAAGTCATACATTTTTTTACTACAGTCGCTAGTGTAGGTTACTACACCTCTACTGTAGGTCTACTATGAGATTTCAGAATCTATACTCGCTAGCAACTGTAGTAAAAAAATGTATGACTTGTACAGCGCCTCTATTGCGATTTATTTTGCTTTAATTTTTATTTTTACCATTTCTGCATTTATTTATTGAATTTTGATTTTATTTATGTGGAAATGAATTGTGTTAACTTTTTATCCACGTGTAGTACGTTACTCGCCTATGATTATTTGAAGTATGCTGTCTTCACCTATAATTATACTGGCACTTGACATGAATTTTATTAAGGCAACTCTAAGCTAGTTTTAGTGTACACTATGTTGGTGATCAATAAAATAAATAAATAAATAAATGATCATTATGGAATGTAACAAGCAATTTTAAAATACTATACCTGAAGACCATTGAGTGATAAATGGGTTAATATCGTCTCTGCCTTCTGAGACATGTCCACAAACCGATGGCACCGCTGCAGCTGGGAAAAGCAAATGTAGCACATTGTCTCAGGCCTCTGGTCTGCTGTGCACAGCTGAAACATTTACTAGTGGTATCATTCACTCCATAAGCGTTTGTTTAGTAGGACTGCGAGGGCCTAAGATTATTTGTTCACCCAATTACAGGGTGGTACAGCTTGTACAAAACGTTTCCTCAACTAAAATTAAAAATACTAGCAGATAAATGAAATAATAACACTAAATAAAATAAGCAAGACACAAAAAAAAACTAAAAGTGATACTTATGTCCAACATTGGACTGTACAGGCATATTATTATATTTGAATACAGGCTGCTGATTTGTCAGTGCACTTTTTAAAACAGTTCACTGAAGGAGCATTTGCATTTGAGTATATTGTTCTGTGTGCATTTGTCACTCATTCTGGTGGCCGGTTCCAGTCCCTAACAACACGGTTGGGCATTCTTGGCTTGTAAACATTAAATACTTACCTTTGTTAGCAGCTTTTCAAATAACTCCTGATACTGTGTGTTTGCTATGTGATGCATCTTGGTTCCAATGGTTAAACACACTCTGCACAAAGCTGAATTGTCCATTTTTAATTTATCTGGGTTGTATAAAGCTTAAATTAATTCTTTTTTTACAAAATGCTAGGAAGAATCACAGAATTAATCTTATCCTGTAATGTAAGAATCGGCAGGACTACAAAACAAAAG
Source organism: Pasiphila rectangulata (assembly GCA_963082625.1). Lineage (NCBI taxonomy): Eukaryota > Metazoa > Arthropoda > Insecta > Lepidoptera > Geometridae > Pasiphila > Pasiphila rectangulata. The sequence continues at coordinate 7,680,973 of OY720264.1, read as the reverse complement.
CTATTTCACCTCACCTCACGGTGAGGTCCTCACCGCTTTGCCTCACCGTCACCACACATTTTGATGTTGCCAACAGTATTTTATTTTAGAGACTATTGTTGTGATCGTCAACAAGTTTGTAAGTAAAATTATGTCAATGAATTTTGTAAAATTAAAAATATCAGTTAACTCCTGACACTAGATAAGAGCTTGAAAACCTGTTTTCCTTTAAAAGGCTACATCTTGTGAGTGGTCGAACTGATTTCTATGTTACTTTCAGTTTTGCAATCTTTATACACTTCTTTTACATTCGATACCTACCAAATTTTGTGTATGTTTGATAACATTCGATAGGTACTTCACTCCCACTTTCACATCTCATATACCTTGTAAATACAATAAAATTATGTCTTAACCGATTTTAATACAAAAATGTTTAAGAACCACCGCTAAAAAACTGCTTTTGAATTAAATAAACTGCATTCAAATCAAATACAAAATCATTTATTTGACACAATATTTTAACAATAATAGGTATATTTTGATTCCAATGACTCCGAACTAATCATATGATTGTGTGATTATGTATTTCTTCGGAGCCCAATGGCCTCTCCCCTGATGTATTAAAAACAAAAAATGATTTCAGCTAGTTTACACAATTTTTTTTTAAAAAGAACTTGAACTTTAATCGGCGCACTCGTTTAAGAACTACGGTGTCACAGCTGTCTGTGACACCTTAGATGAGATAAAAATGTATGTTTATATGTGTCTTAGACGAGATAAAAATGTATCATAACGGTCAAACTTATATTATTTTAACACGCTCTTTTTGTGTCGTGTTACACCAGCGGTATTATTAGGCTGTATACAGATAGTAGACAGCTCACAGCACAGCTTAATAGATGGCTATAATGTATTTTAACTGCTAATAATCACAATTGCCTTGGGGTGCCGGAAGTAAAATTTTAATGCCTCCCTCATTTATTTATTTAAACAAATAAATAAATGAGGGAGGCCTGTGTTCAGTAGTGCACGCGTTACGGCTGAAATGATGATGATGAATCACAATGAGGCGTTTTCATTAAAAAGTAAAAATTTCAAAAATAGTTCCCTCAAACCTTATAGATGGCGTTAGTTTTCATTTAATGGAAGGAAACACAATTTGACAATGACAGCATTTGTACTCAATCACATACTTGTTTTCTCCGCTTACCAGCTCCATCTGTTTGGTTTAGTAGAAAACACTTTTTTATTTTTTACTGAAAACGGCTCATTGACGATGACACGACTTGATAGCCGCCACCACAAAATGGCTGATATTTTTTTTCAACCCGAATATATTTCTGCGTTTGATCAATGACCTAGAATATCTCCCCTAGGGGATCCAGCAGGGAATCCTACAGACCTTCATCAGATTGACGAAGAGATTCGACACGCACTTGGCCAAAATCAGCATCAGCATCCGCTGATGTGTCAAAAAACCGCATCAGCAACAACCCTGCACACCTACACTGTCTTGCATTGTACTTAATTTTAGTGAGGGTATGGGTATGCTCCATGTGAATGCAAAAACATTGTTTGTTATTATTGATCATGCATGAATAATATTGTTAACTGACTAGAATTACGAATTAATTTATTTTAATTGTATATTTACTTTTTACAGGTTTAGTTATATCTTGTCATTTTTAGGCTTGTGTATTTACTGTTTTCTTTCTATTTTTTTCTTCATTGCGTCAATAAAGCTCTAGTAGGAACACCCAATACTTCGGAGGTGGGCGACGACTCTGCTACTCAGTTATTTTTGAAACTTTTGCAGCAGTCAACGTTTTTCTCATTATGTTTGTACCAAAGTTTTGTTTCAAATAAATATTTTGTATCCTTTACTATGTGCGCGACTGTGACATTATCTACATCATCAAAATCATCGATTTCTTTGTTAAAAGCGTTTACAAAAAAATATGTATTTCACAACCATTTTGGTTCTGAATCCAATAAATTCAAAAGTTACAGTTAAATAAAACGACAACTTTAATCATAATATTTTTTATTTACATAATATACAACCAACGTTTTAATAATCTAATTATAATGTCGTAGGATGATTTGATAATTCAAATTATCGCGAAAATTCTAGAGAGCGAAAACACGGATAATAAGACAATAATTGTGATTATGTTAACCATCCGAAAATACTGCCTGTGATAGAACTGATATGGAAACACAGTAGGTTATAAAGTTTTTTTTAAAACCATCTTAGGACTGCATGTGACAGAACCGGACAGACAGTAGGTTATTAGGTTTTCTTATAACCACCCGAAGACACTGCCTGTGACAGAACCAAGATGAACAGACAGTATGTTATTAGGTTTTTTATAACCATACGAAGACTGTCTGTGACGTACCTAACCGAGATACAGATAGTAGGTTACCTATTAGGTTTAAATTTGTAATCAATCACAATTTTGTCTTATTAACCGTGTTATCGCAAAATCTCTAGGACTCGCGATAATTCGAATTATCAAATCATCCTACGACTTAAATAAGAAACTCTTAACCTAGAACTACGAACGGTCTATAAGGCTTTAATAGTTTAGGGATGTTACCGAGCTTCATGGGGCGCCGGCAGTAGAATGTTGCCTCTCCTCTCTTACCCGCAGGTGCAGAAACGTGCTAAGGGATAACTACGGAACATGGGCAGCAGCGATTTTCCGTGTACAAATATCGCGTACTGCGCTCGCCAACCCGCCTGCTAGGCATGGCGAGTATGGCCACAAGCACCCCCTACACCATCTTGGATATCCTTAAGGCCTATGTCCAGCAGTGGACGTAAAACGTCCGCCCTACGGCTACGATGATTATATTCCGATACATTACATTTTAAACCTCCGGCCCCAATTCCGGTAAACCCGTCTCCGTAACACCCCCCGGTATATACCAATATCTCTATAACTTGGCATGGTCCTGTCATCATAATCATTATTTATTTATTTTAGAAAGACTAACAGCACAAATCAAACATAATATATATATACCTAAGTAATCTAGAATCAAACGGCTAATAACAAGTCTTCAGTTTTAGAAATATTATAGAAATGGAGCACGAAAGTAAATACAAGCTTATAACAAACAAAGGTGATTTAGGTTAACAAAACTGATTAAATAAAGTTAGTTGAATTCAGTCAAAGAAATCAGAACTCAATACGCGCCTCATCCTTGCCACGCTACAGTCGAACAAATCCACAGAAGTATATGAAGTGTATTATAACCAAAATAACACACCAAAACCACAAAAAGAATATCTCTATTATACAAATGCAATAAATGCTATTTTAATCTATTTATACCTCTATGAAAAAGTAAACAACAAATATATAGTAAGAAATAACTGACTGAAAACCAGCGCTTCCTAGCATTCCTTATGCGTGGAAGCATAATGCTGAGTCAGGCCCCTTTGGACTCACACAACTTTGTCAACTGGTTTGTTCATTGCTTGAAATAGTATTCCTACTGCTTTGACCCGCTGAGTGAGCTGCTTACCATCTATTTGTCACTATGTCGCATAAATCATAATATATAACAGGGTAGGTAGGTACTCCTAGATTAAAATTAGAAGTAAGTCAGATGTTTTTTACTATAGTTATTTTTAAGTTTAGTGTGTGTCTAATAAATGTATTCCTTCTTCTTCTTTCTTCTTAAATACGCTAAACTGCAACTGATTATCTCGCTTGAAAAACAGCCAAAAGCATTATGAAGACATTTTAATAAGAAACAAATGCACTACCCTCAAATAAAATAAGCTGAGGTCATAATCGGATTTTTATACATATACTTGTAAAAAAAAAAACCTCCGTGTGGATAATAGGTATTTTTGTTTGTGCTGTGTTATGTGGGTTTACACTTAAAAAACAAAAATAACCTAATTTATGTCAGGAATTCGTCAGTCCTGTAGACGGATTGTTCTTTAATTCATGTTTAAAGGATTGCGTTGACCTAGCACAAGTTTTTTTTTTTTTTTAATTTATTTATGGTTACAAGAAGTTACAATTTTATTATACAGCATCTAAAACCACTAAGGTTTAACTAATTGCTGAAAATAGTCTTCACCAAAGATAAAAATAACAATAATATCAATAAAATAAGAATAATGGCTAAATAAACTTGAAAAAAAATTAACAAGATTTTTATACCCTACTAAAGAAGCTAGGTAACCGAAATATTTAATTTAAGAGTTATCAGGTGACACAAAGTATTTTTTTAGTTTTGATTTGATTTGAACTTTTCATGTGATCGTGATCGTCTTACGACTGTGACGAGGGCTGTCTCAATGACTGGGCAAAGATTCCCAACCCTCCTTCACTCATCATTATCACTTTAAACCTCACTTTATCGCGTAATTACCATATTTTATTATTTCCCGACGTTTCGAGTGCGCCGCTGCCCTCGTGGTCACGAGTGGACGAGGGCAGTTAGGCGGGTAATTACGCGATAAAGTCCCGTTGATCAGTTTATAATTATTGCACTTTCAAATGACTCGTGAGTTACACTATTCATTGTTTGACGAGCTCTGTGGCGCAGCGGGTGAAGGTCCGCCTGCGACGCAAGGGTTTGCGGGTTCGATTCTCGCCTCGGGACAAATGTCTGTACGATCTGCAGATATTTGTTCAGGGTGTTCTGGGTGTTTTCCTATATATAATAAAAATATCTATCTATGTAGTATAATGTATTAAGTATATCAATCATCTAGTACCCATAACACAAGCTCTGCTTCTAATTCTAATTCTAGGGGGGGGTTACCAGATCTGCACTGACGTCCCGCATTGGGGTGTATTGTGCACTGTCCCCCGAGGTGCTGCCTCGACCCTAACCTAACCTTAGCTCTGCTTAGCTTGGGGCTAGATGATGCTGTGTGATCTGTCCAGCATTATTTATTTATTTATGTTAAACGGGTTTTCCACCTAGTGACCATCTAGTGCGACGCGAGCGCGTGAGAGGGAAGGAGACGGTACCGCGTAAAAAAGCTCCATTCCCTGACGAAAGTTCCCCTGTGAGGAACTGAACACGTCAGATACCTATTTTCAACGAATAATTAACGTGAGTAGAAAATCCGTTTAACATAACAAAAGTTTACAATTATGTCTACAGATCGCGAAAGTTTACAAAGTACTGTTACCGCTACTATTAGTTCTTATTCTTAAGTCGTTATTGTATCTTCCTAAACTGTATATTTCTTTTTGCGGTAAATAAATAAGTTATTATTATTAAATAATTATTATCATCATTCATCATTTCAGCCATAAAACGTCCACTACTGAACAAAGACCTCCCTCATGGGTCTCCATGAGGGGTAGTTGCCATACTCACCACGCTTGGCAGGCGGGTTGGCGAGCGCAGTACGGGATGTTGATACACGGAAAGACGCTGCATCTTCCGGAGACATCCCTCGGCAGTTTTACTGCATCCACGGGCAAGAGAGGGGCAACATTCTACTGCCGGCGTCTCACGGCACTCCTTCCACTACTCGCGACTTATCCACGCAACAGCCCAAGATGGAATATATTATTAAGGCAACTATATATTATATACTCGGTACTTTCTGTCACCAAAGTTAAGATTTGTCACTAATCCGCAACAACATCAGGCTGAATACGTGTCTCGCGACGGGTTTGCAACAGGCGTATATCTCGCAATCATCGCAGTCAAACGTCAATTCGTGAAATTACTTTGTGACGGGGATATACAACAACACCTGTTAACTAAATCAATATAGACGTTTGACATGCGATGATCACGAGATCCGCGCGTGTTGCAAACCCGTCGCTAAATACGTAATTAGACGGTCCAGCGTATTTTTTCCAGACTTCACCACACCACACACAACAGCACGTCTCAAATTTAAGTGACACACACAGCAGCTCGTCTCAAATGTAAGTGACACACACAGCAGCTCGTCTCAAATGTAAGTGACACACACCACACCACGTCTCAAATGTAAGTGACACACACCGCAGCTCATCTTAAATGTAAGTGACACACACCGCAGCTCGTCTCAAATGTAAGTGACACACACCGCAGCACGTCTCAAATGTAAGTGACACACACAGCAGCTCGTCTCATATGTAAGTGACACACACCACACCACGTCTCAAATGTAAGTGACACACACAGCAGCTCGTCTCAAATGTAAGTGACACACACCACACCACGTCTCAAATGTAAGTGACACACACCGCAGCTCGTCTCAAATGTAAGTGACACACACCGCAGCTCGTCTCAAATGTAAGTGACACACACCGCAGCTCGTCTCAAATGAGACACACACCGCAGCTCGTCTCAAATGTAAGTGACACACACCGCAGCTCGTCTCAAATGTAAGTGACACACACCGCACCACGTCTCAAATGTAAGTGACACACACCGCAGCTCGTCTCAAATGTAAGTGACACACACCGCACCACGTCTCAAATGTGACACACACACTGCAGCTCATCTCAAATGTATGTGACACACACCGCACCACGTCTCAAATGTGACACATACACCGCACCACGTCTCAAATGTAAGTGACACACACCGCAGCACGTCTCAAATGTAAGTGACACACACCGCACCACGTCTCAAATGTAAGTGACACACACCGCAACTCGTCTCAAATGTAAGTGACACACACCGCACCACGTCTCAAATGTAAGTGACACACACCGCAACTCGTCTCAATTGTAAGTGACACACACCGCAGCTCGTCTCAAATGTAAGTGACACACACCGCAGCACGTCTCAAATGTAAGTGATGCTAATACTCCTCCGCCATGATGAGCACGAGCAGCGCCGTCCACCCCGTGAAGGGTCGACAGCCGGAACCCTTGCCGTCCGCGTCGGAATACTGCTCCCATAGGTAGCCCGTCCGTTTGTACTCGCTTAGGATGGTACCTGCAATTAAGAACTTATTTTTTATACGACTGAACGACGAGACACGCCAAAGGCTCTAAGATCTTTCATTTATACGACTGAATGACGAGACACGGCGAAGGCTCTAGGATCTTTCATTTATACGACTGAATGACGAGACATGCCGAAGGCTCTAAGATCTTTCATTTATACGACTGAATGACGAGACATGCCGAAGACTCTAAGATCTTTCATTTATACGACTGAATGACGAGACATGCCGAAGACTCTAAGATCTTTCATTTATACGACTGAATGACGACACATACCGAAAGCTCTAATATTATACGACTTTTCCTGGTTTAGTGACACTGTAAAGAAATCCGATGGCATACTTACTTGTAGTGAATTTATCTGGGCTTCCAGTCACAGTATGCCGACTTTAAGCGACCTTATCCTGGTTTGAGGGGTCCCTTAAGCCAGATTAAGTGACATATTACCGATAATTAGTGACAACTTCTGAGTTAACGCAAGAAAATCTTGACTTTTCAGCTCGCCCGCCCTATTGCGCTGTGAGTTCACTCTTGAATACTGTTTTTACGCACCGAGCGCTTAGATAGTTGATGTTTATCCACACCTGTCCTTTAGGAACTTTATACCGACTCTCAGTCACATTATACGAGCTTTTAGTGACACTATACGCATTTTTAGTGACATTTAATTATGTTTTAAGACAATATTCTGATTCTAGGTGGTTTAAATCCTCAGTTTTAGTGACTTCTCCTGTTTGAGTGATAATCCGGTGACATACATACTTCTAGTGACTATATGCAGACTCTTACCGTCCTTTATCAACACATATTTAACCGGGTATTTATCGCGTTATTTACCTTTATTATTGCCCGACGTTTCGACAGGATTGCACCCATCGCGGTCCCGGGAAGACGTTCATTCTTCCCGGTAAATATGTGTTGATAATGTGTCGTTATCGCGTAAGTTTAAAAAAGACTCTTACCGTCCTAATCCATATTTAAGGGACCATTAAAGTGACATATTACAGATTTTTGTTTAAAAAAGACTCTTACCGTCCTAATCCATGTCACTTAAGACCATTAAAGTGACATATTACAGATTTTTGGTGACAACTTTTGAGTTAATTCAATTACAAGCTGTATACTTACGGACGACATTCTTCCTGAGCGCGTCATGCAGTTCGCCCGCTCTAGCGCTGTGCTGCGAGTCCGCCCGTGAATAGTGTTTTAACGCACCGAGCGCTAGATAGTTGATGTTTATCCACACCTGCCCGCGCCAGTACGGCGGGTCGTGTTCCGTGTTCCGTTTCATGTAGAACGGCGAGGACTTTGACAGCGATCTGCGAAGACACGCCGGAGACTTGAGGGTAGTTCGAAGGAAATGCGTTTTTAACTCTTTTAAAAGAGTGAATATAATAAATAAATAATGCTGGACAAATCACACAGCATCTTCTAGCCCCAATCTAAGCAGAGCTTGTGTTATGAGTACTAGATGACTGATATACTTAATACAATATAATACATAGATAGATATTTTTTTATTATATATAGAAAAACACCCAGAACACCCTGAACAAATATCTGCAGAGCGTACAGACATTTGTCCCGAGGCGGGAATCGAACCCGCAACCCCTTGCGTCGCAGGCGGACCTTCGCCCGCTGCGCCACAGAGCTCGTCAAATAAGATGTGATTTAATTAATGGAATCACTTTGAAAACTTTGCGGAAATCCATGACATTAAAATGCAATGAAAATATTTATTTTTACTTCCGCTTATGCATCATAAGCGGAATTAAAACTAAATATTTTCATTGCATTTTATTAAGATGTGATTTGTTAATTGTGAGTAAATTTTTGTTTTTCTTAGTTAGGTTTTTTTTTCTCTCTGATACTGCTACTTTGTTTAACGATTGTTATAGTTATGCAGTATAATTTATACATTTTTAATTTTGTTATAACAGCTAAACAATTTATTTAAATAGATATTTTGACAATTTATACCCCACATCAATTTTAAATAATTTTAAGACAGCAAATAAATGATTTCTATTCTATTCTGCTTGTTAATAATTTAGTCATGGCGTGTACACATAGTTTGGAGTATCTAGGTCCAGTGGTTTAGGCTGTGCGTTGTCTGTCAGTCACTCAGTAACGGAAGAGTTTTATATAGGTATATTGATTAACATATTTTTTTTTTCGAATTGACAATATATGATGTTGACCGCAGATGGCCATGACAACGTTACCGGACTATGGCGAGCGCAGAAGGCGCCCAGCCGCAAAAGTTAGGTTGGGGCAACAAGCTCAAGGGCACCACTTAGGTTCGAACCACGGCTTGGACTGTTGCCAGATTTTTGAATCTACTGAAGGTTAGCGTCTAGGTGCAAAACTGCACCTTAAGACGGAAGTGTATTCTTCGGCCCCGCCGGCGGGACCGGTTATTGAATGTGTCTTGATTAACATAAGTTTTCATCCTTCCTTACAACTGATTGTCCCTATATTTAAAATATCGATGTACCATTTATCATGAAGCCATTTCTTGAACTTCATACTAAATATGCAAGACTAGATACGATTTCTTGTTGTACTACGTAAGCCTAAAAGGCTCCGTGAATCATCATCATCATTCCAGCCGTAAAAAAGTCCACTACTGAACAGGCCTCGCTCACGGATCTCCATGAGGGGTAGTTGCCATACTCACCACGCTTCGCAGGCGGATTGGCGAGCGCAGTACGGGATGTTGATACACGGAGATAGCAGGCTCTTACTGCGTCCACGGGCATGAGCGGAGGGGTAACATTCAACTGCCGGCACCGCACGGCGCCGTGCGTACCTGAGTCCGTACGGAGACCACATCAGGCCGGGGTCGTCAAGATTCTCCAGCATCTTGCCGAGCTTGGGACTGTTGGGGTCCAGCGCCTTGAGCAACATCGGAAACAGCGATATGTACCCTGAGAACATTACAAAAGAATATTTAATTAAACAGTTGCCGTGAGACGTAAAGGCACAGAATAGAATAGAATAGAATACGCTTTATTGAAACAACATAAAACGTCATCATCATCATCATTTCAGCCATAAAACGTCCACTGCTGAACACAGGCCTCCCTCATGGATCTCCATGAGGGGTAGTTGCCATACTCACCACGCTTGGCAGGCGGGTTGGCGAGCGCAGTATGGGATGTTGATACACGGATAGACGCTGCTGCCCATCTTCCGGAGGTATCCCTTAGCAGGCTCTTACTGCATCCATGGGCATGAGAGGAGGGGTATCATTCTACTGCCGGCATAAAACATACAAACAGGTATTAACAAGTAATAAATAACACATTACGCTGCTCAATGGGCGGCCTTATCGCTGAAAGCGATCTCTTCCAGGCAACCTTTGGATGGACATGAATGGGTTGAAAAAAAGAGACGACGGTGGCGTAAATTCTACGTAAAATAATATTAAATATTCATAATGAATACACATAAACATACTTAGAAATACATAAATAAACATAGGTACTACTATAATACATAAAATATAAATGTAATACATATAATAATATACATATGTACATATTTATATAACTTTATATACAGAATAGTAATGTATGTTATTTTATAGTACTTCTGCGTACACTATATTTTCAATTTATCTATTCAATTCACAAAGTATTATATTTGTTTATATAAAAAAAAGTATATTTACAATCACAAAACTAAATGGAAACACAAAGTAGGCAAATTTAATTAAAACGCTGGAGGCGGGCAGCCCTATCGCATGTTTACGTACCGCGCGGCTGTAGGTATTTATTTCAAAAATACGGCCGAGTTAAAATACTGTATACATTACTATTCTGTGGAAAAGGTGTTTTAAAATGCAATGAAAATATCTAGTTTTAATTCCGCTTATGCTGAGATGCAGGAGCACCGCCCTCCCGCCCGCCAATTATGCACATGCAGGGAGAGCTAGGTTGTCAGTGCAGCATGCATACCCAAACCTATACGACGACACGCGTTTCGCCTCTCCGCGAGGCATCATCAGGTATTTTCGTTCCAGCCGCCGACCTGTCACCTGATGACGCCTCGCGGAGAGGCGAAACACGTGTCGTCGTGTGGGTTTGGGTATGCATGCTGCACTCAATGAATGAATGATAGATGATAGATAGATAGATAAAACGTTTATTTAGGACTGCAGACACACATACAAGAAACAAAATCTGAGTACAACATTACAATACATCAATTAAACACAAAATATAACAAATTAAGACAATATAATTAGCAATCTAAAATGTAATATGTGTGCTGCAGCACGTCAAAAGGTCATGGCTCAGCGTGAGATATGCTCAAGGAGCAAACGCTGATTTTCAGCCATAGCCTGTAGAGTGCAAGCTGAACGAGACGCAATCCGTGTATTGTGTACCTACATTATTTAAGTGTTAGGTATGGTGAATAGATTGATATTAATTATATAAATATTGATAGCATGTATTGTGTACCTATGTACGTTTCGAAGTGAAATCTAAGCATGTTGTTATTACGTTTTGCAGAGATTGTAGTCTTATTTTTGGCAAACGAAGTGTTTAGGTATACCTTCAATTTGTTTTTTCAATAATACCTGTTTCAGTTTTATTTTAAAAGTGCATTTATTATTTACATTACGAACCGGCGGAGGAATATTGTTCCAACACTTCGTTGCCAAATATCTAAAACTACCCTTGAAGGACGCAGTTTTATGATTGTGGTACAAAAGCGCAGATCGAATAGAGCGTAGTGAATTTTGATTAATAGCAAAACGGAGTTTCGAATGCAGGTATTCCGGCTTTCCAAATTTAAACACGTCGAAAACCAGGCCTCCGAGATGCAGCATTCTTCTAGACTCCATGTTCAACATAGCCCTGTCATTTAGGTAAGGTGTTATGTGGCTTCGAGGAGGAATATTGAAGCAAAAGCGACAACACGCGTTTTGTACTCTTTGCACGGCTCGCTGGGTTCGTGAAAGTAATCTTGGACCATAAACAATATCTCCATAATTTAACTTGGACATTATTAAAGATTCACATAGAACAATACGGGATGCTTCAGACAAATAATTTCTAATCTTATAAAGGATCTTCAAACGATAAAAGCAGATTCTGACTAGGTTCAGGACATGCTTCTCGAATCTGAGTTGGCTGTCAAGAATGATACCAAGATTTCTCGCTTCTTCAACCCTGTCAACTTTAGAACCATTGATCGAAACGTCAGGGTCACAGCTCAGCTTGCCAATTTGATGTTTGGTACCCAAGACCATATACTGCGACTTAGTTGGGTTTAACACGAGAGCATTTCGCCAAGACCAATCAGCAATGGCATTCAGATCTGTATTTAGCTCTTGCACAGCTTGCTCTAATTTACTAGGCTCCTCAGAGACATAGATTTGAACATCGTCAGCATAACAGTGAAAGTTGGAGTGCTTAATTACATTAGTTAAATCAGAACAGTAAATTATAAAAAGAAGAGGACCCAGTATGGAACCCTGTGGGACCCCACGAACAATTGGCATTGGTTCTGACAGCACTGTAGATCCATCATCCTTAACCAGCTTCACAGTCTGTAGACGATTGGTCAAATAACTATTAAACCACATCACTGACAACTGACTCAACCCGTAGTAAGAAAGCTTGGCAAGAAGGAGCGGTATATTGAGACAGTCAAAAGCGCGGGTATAGTCAAGCAGAGTTAGTACGGTGCATCGCCCCTTATCCTGCTCTGCTATAACATTGTCTGTTACATCTAGAAGGGCAGTAACCGTTCCCCGGCCCTTACGAAAACCAGACTGTAGGGGAGGTAAAATATTATTGAATTCCACAAATTTAGATAACTGGTCACTGATAACTCGCTCAAGGAGCTTCGACAAAAACGGGAGAATACTTATAGGCCGAAGTTCTTTAAGTTCAACCGGGTTATTGGTTTTAGGTATAGGCGTTACAATTGAGGTTTTCCACTGTTGTGGAACCCTACCCGTAGTAATAGATTTATTTATAATTGATGTTATAGCATCCAACGTACAAGGAAGCGAGAACATAATCATTTCCCTACAAATGCCATCGTCACCTATTGCATTCGACTTTATTGACAAAATTATTTTAGATAAATCCGTTGATGTAATAGGCTGAAGGCTTAATATATTTGAAGAATATTTGTTTTTTATGTAAAAGGCCATATCTGTGGCAGCTATTGTGTTATGTCCTGGTATGTTTAAAAAATATGAATTTATTTTGTTAGGGTCATCAAAACTTTTGGGCAATACCTTATCTTTTGTTGGATCTACAAGAATTTTGTTTTTCATGTTTTGCCAAAATTTGCCACTGTTTTTTATTTGTGAATTAACTAAACTATTAAAATAAGCTCGCTTCTCAGCAGATATACTGTTTTTAACCATCTTTTTAATTTCTCTATAATAAATTCCATCGCGCTCCGAGTGTGACCTTCGATAGGCTTCGTGTGCTTTATTGCGCTCTGATATCATAAGACTACATACATTGGTCACCCAGGGCAGCGAATGATTATTTCTAATGGTTATATTTTTAAGTGGTACATGTTTATCAAAAAGTGAAGTTATCATGGAGTTAAATTGATTGACCATCGAATCCACAGTCGGTTGTAAGGTGATTAAATGCCAGTCAGTAGCATAGAGATCTTTATTAAATGCCTTCAAATCAATGTTATTAAATGGACGATAAGAGAAAGATCGAGGTGTCGGACTAGGTTTACATAAAGAAAAAGTCACCGTAACCATAGCATGCCCGTACTCACCGGTTATACTGTCCACAGAGAGGTCCTTCACTGGTGCATTTGTACAAATTACATCAATAAGTTTTGAACTATGTGACGTGAAGTGCGTAGGCTGAGTAACAATTTGACATAAATTCATATAAGTCAGGAATTGGTCAAACTTTACCGTGTTAGTATTCTTCTTCGCAAGCATATCTATATTGATGTCTCCCAAAAATACGGTATAATCAAAATTAGAAAAATAGTTTAAAGAGTCAGTCAGCGCATCAATAAATATGTCAACGTTAACCCATTCTGGTCGATACGCAGTGCCTATAACAAGGCGGAGACCAGCTACTCGCGTAGACAACCACATTTGTTCTATAAGGTCATTAGGTCTAGATAAGTAACGCACACTTATACCATTCTTTATATAATATCCCAAACCACCCCCCACTCCCTTCCGCATGTGCAAGGGACGGGGAGCGAGGCGCAGTCGGTAACCGGGAATAGTCGGCGCAAGCGCCTGTCGACCCTTTTTTAACCAGGTTTCATTTATTGCGACAATATCCGCACAGTTACGTAACATTGCAAACGTAAAACTGTCGTGACCGGTATTAAGTGATCCCGCGTTATAAAGAGACAAACTTAGTAAATTCTTTTTAGTAGAACCCATTATATAGTATAAATACAACAATAGGATAATTTAGGGTTGGTAGAAATACGTAAAGCCGTAATAAGTGTGTGATTGTAAACAGTGTAGTGAGAGATGTGGTAAGAAAACAAAAGCTTTGTGCATGTATGTGTGTGTGCGTGTGGCGTGCGCCTCGCCCATATCGCCAGCTATTAGCACTGCAGCACACCATAACGCAAGACAAAAGTTGTTTACAAGTTAAAGCAAAACACAAACTACAACTATTCAGCATTATGATCATTACAAAGTATAAATACACACTGGGAAATAAGAAATGCGTAAAATATAAAATATCAAAAACATGCCAACATAACGTTAAAATAAAATTCTTTGTTAAATATATGTTTATAATAGCAGTGAAGTGATCATTGTTTGTGAACGCCAAGTGAAATACTTGTACTACGTGCAACCAACCTATTACACAACGACTAGTGATAACAATAAAAATATAAAAAAATGAAATGAGTTTAAAATTCAGTGAAAGTGATACACAATTTAAATAAGGCACAAAATCTAAAAAACTGTTTTTGAAGATTAAACAAAGGTTATGTACTGTAATAAAGTATGTTCCAAAAAATAATTTAGCATTATAGAAGCCAAATTCAAGATGAGTTATTATTGTGGCCACAAGAAGAACCAACTGCCTCAGATCCAAAAACCCGGCGGATGTCACCTTCCGTGCGAATGCGATAACGTGTCGATTCTTGGCCTGGGTTCTTACGTGCGAAGATTTTTCCATCTCTGGTCCAGACGAACCTCCAGCCCAAACGATTGAATGAATGATTATAACTTTATTGTATACACCATAAAATAAATAACCGTAGATAAGTTACTTAACTAAATGCACTATGGGCGGCCTTATCGCTAAAAGCGATTTCTTCCAGGCAACCTTTGCGGTTTTTTTTTGCGTACCTTCTCATCGCTCTGCCAAGCGTGGCGAGTGTGGCAACAATCGACTATTGTTCTTCATCCAGCAGTGGACGTGCTACCGCTGAACTGATTTAAGACAATATGGACGAGAATTGAATTTGTTTTGTATTATAAAGCAGGCGCTTACCGTACGCCGAGGTGACCAGTCGCGGCTGCGGCGGCGACGTGACGCTGCGGACGACCCTGGAGCCCTCCGCGGGGTTCTTAGAATGCTGGCGCACCAGTCGCACGCCGTCAGAATGCAGGCCTGCAAGAAATACATAAATCATATCTACTCATAGCTACTCGTCCCTGTCATAGCTACTCGTCCCTGTCATAGCTACTCGTCCCTGTCATAGCTACTCGTCCCTGTCATAGCTACTCATCCCTGTCATAGCTACTCGTCCCTATTAGGGAAGAGTCTTTGTCATAGCTACTCGTCCCTATTAGGGAAGAGTCTTTGTCATAGCTACTTGTGTTTGTCTTGCTACTCGTCCCTGCCATGGCTTCTTGTCTCTACCATAGCTACTCATCCGTCATTGCTTCTCATCCGTGATAGCTACTCGGCTCTTATCTACTCAGCTACTCGTCCCTGCCATAGCTACTCATCGCCTTCATAGTTACAGAACCCACACTATCAGGTAAACGTACCGTAGTCGGCGTAGGTCTGCGTGTGCGACGACCAATGCAGCTCGTTCAGCTCACTTTCGTCCGACAGCTGTGCCCTCATCACCTCGTATCTGAAAAAACCACAATCATATACACAGTTAAAGGCTATTTTATTACAATCTTTTAACTTGTAATGTTTGTAAATTGATCGTATCATCATATCAGCCGTAAAACTTCTACTGAACACAGGCCTCCCTCGTGGATCTCCATGCGGGGTAGTCATACTCACCACGCTTGGCAGGCGGGTTGGCGAGCGCAGTACGGGATGTTCACACGGAAAGACGCTGCTGCCCATCTTCTTGAGGTATCCCTGAGCAAGCTCTTACTGCATCCACGGGCATGAGAGGAGGGTTAACATTTCACTGACGGGGTGCCGTCAGGAGAATGTTACCCCTCCTCTCTCACTGCTTATACATTTAGCATCACCTTTAAAAGCTATTTTATTACGAGTTTTTATTCAACTTGGCTAAGCGGCTATAAGAGGTGTAATTGGTTAGATAGATGAGTGGCTTTGAGGGGGACAAGTATGTATGAGATAGACAAGTGGCTATGTCAGGAACAAATGGCTATGGGGGGATGAGGTCTATGTGGTGAACGAGTGGCTGGCTATTAGGGGACGAGTAGCTATTTATTATTATTATTTATTTAACTATAACGGATTAAGCAATTACACTAATTAATATCAATTCACAAAACACATAATATTCATAGTAATGAGTACAGTCTACAAATTAATAAATTTAAGTTAACAAATATGAAATAAATGCAATTCTAAAATAATAAATAACAATATAATTAGGTCAATGATTAAAATTTCCACATAATTACAAATCAGTCTCGCAAAAACTCAAGCTATGAGGTGTAGAGTAGATATGAGGTGAAAATTAGCTATGAGGGAACGAATATTTTATTTATTTATTTATAGAATAGTTTGGACAATAGGCTATGACAGAGACAAGTAGCTATGAGGCGGACAAGTGGCTATGTGGGGGACGAGTGGCTATGAAAGAGACGAGTAGCTATGAAAATGACGAGTAGCTATAAGCCAGCTGCGGTTGATTTTAGAATCATCCGATAGAGGATTATATGTTTAAAGTAAATTAAATTATTCGGTGATTTAAAGTAAACGAAATTATTGGGTAAGTAGCTATGGGAAAAGATTAGTTATAGGGAACTAAGTGGTGGCCAAAAAATGTTAATTAATTGCTTAGGCTGTTAAAAGACTCTGTTTATGGAGTGTGAGTATCTACGTATCTTAACTTAATGGATGGCTAATAAAGAAGATTGCTTAACTTTGTTTATTAAATATAGAGAGCTGGGGGGTACAGTTGCAAAGGGGAGTGGGTATAGTTGATATGGGTACCCCCCGAACAGTTGCTATGGGGAGGAGGGGCTGTACAGTTCCTACGGGCGGGGATTATTGTTGCTGTTGGGGGGGTTGCTATGGGGGGTGAGTGGGTATCTATACAACTCACCTGCCTGCGTCCACCTGCAGTACATTGGCTATGGTGGCCATAGCGTCCGCCGCCGCGAAAATCCAGCAGCGCAGGTCCACGTGCCGCTCTATGCTGGACGGGTGCGAGGCCCTGCGAGACAACGCAAAGATAGCACACCTTTAAAAGCAAACTGACGACCTCTGTGGCGCAGCGGGCGAAGGTCCGCCTGCGACGCAAGGGGTCGCGGGTTCGATTCCCGCCTCGGGACAAATGTCTGTACGATCTGCAGATATTTGTTCAGGGTGTTCTGGGTGTTTTTCAATATATAATAAAAACATCTATCTATGTAGTATAATGTATTAAGTATATCAGTCATCTAGTATCCATAACACAAGCTCTGCTTAGCTTGTGGCTAGATGATGCTGTGTGATCTGTCCAGCATTATTTATTTATTTAAACTTAACAAGTTTAAAAACCAAACATATTTAAACAAGCTTTTCATCTTCATCATTTCAGCCCTAAAACGTCCACTGATGAACACAGGCCTCCCTCATGGGTCTCCATGAGGGGTAGTTGTCACACCACGCTTGGCAGGCGGGTTGGTGAGCGCAGTACGGGATGTTGATACACGGAAAAACGCTGCTGCCCATCTTCCGGAGGTATCCCTTAGCAGGCTCTTACTGCATCCATTGTTATTACTTGTTAATAAAAAGAACTAAAAGTTATTTCTGAGTTCCTATGGCTACCTTCCGGTTCCATCATCAGATCAGCTCCATGTCACAATTTTGTATTATGATCCGATTTACACATGCATGCACGATTTCAGCTCAATCAAAGAAAATAATTCGAGTTCAAGCATTTAGTATAATGCTACTACCTAGTAATAGTAATAATATTGCATGTAATCTAATTTTAGTAACCATAATCGTAATTTATTTAACCATTTTCTATTTTATGTCAATAACCTGTTTTTGTAAAAAACTCTATTTACTCGATATAAATTTATATTATAGCAGTACGTACATAAGTTTATGTTACAATCAAGTTATAATTTACCATTATGTAACCTCATTGTTTAAAGTGGTTGTGACGTGTTTTGTACGTTCAATAAATAAATCGTAACCAGGAAGTGGATCAAATTTAACTTGCAATATTCGATTACAGGCAGACATCGGGACATGTGAAACTAAATAAAAGCTTGTAAAAGTACCTGATTTAAAAACAGTTGAAACAGGAGAGTCTCAGACATGACAATATCTCTTTCTCCCTCCCCCAGCCGTGAGCCGTCCACTGTTGGACTGAATGCCTCCCTCATTGATCACTAAGTACTGATAAGAGGGGTTAATGACATACTCACCACGCTTGGCAGGCAGGTTGGCGAGCGCAGTACGGGATATTGATACACGGAAAGGCGCTGCAGCCCATCTTCCGGAGGTATCCCTCGGCAGATTCTCACTGCATCCACGGGCAAGAGAGAGGCACTGTACGCCGGCACCCCACGGCAGATGCTTACCTTGGATAGTCATCCAACCCGGAGCTAAGACTCTTGGGGTTGAGTTGTAGCCCGTCGTCGTGGCCATCTTACGGACGTATCTCTCGGCAGATTCTTACTGCATCCACGGGCAAGAGAGAGGCACTGTACGCCGTCACCCCACGGCAGATGCTTACTTTGGATAGTCATCCAACCCGGAGCTAAGACTCTTGGGGTTGAGTTGTAGCCCGTGGTCGTGGCCATCTTACGGACGTATCTCTCGGCAGATTCTTACTGCATCCACGGCCAAGAGAGAGGCACTGTACGCCGTCACCCCACGGCAGATGCTTACCTTGGATAGTCATCCAACCCGGAGCTAAGACTCTTGGGGTTGAGTTGTAGCCCGTGGTCGTGGCCATCTTACGGACGTATCTCTCGGCAGATTCTTACTGCATCCACGGCCAAGAGAGAGGCACTGTACGCCGTCACCCCACGGCAGATGCTTACCTTGGATAGTCATCCAACCCGGAGCTAAGACTCTTGGGGTTGAGTTGTAGCCCGTGGTCGTGGCCATCTTACGGACGTATCTCTCGGCAGATTCTTACTGCATCCACGGCCAAGAGAGAGGCACTGTACGCCGTCACCCCACGGCAGATGCTTACCTTGGATAGTCATCCAACCCGGAGCTAAGACTCTTGGGGTTGAGTTGTAGCCCGTGGTCGTGGCCATCTTACGGACGTATCTCTCGGCAGATTCTTACTGCATCCACGGCCAAGAGAGAGGCACTGTACGCCGTCACCCCACGGCAGATGCTTACCTTGGATAGTCATCCAACCCGGAGCTAAGACTCTTGGGGTTGAGTTGTAGCCCGTGGTCGTGGCCATCTTACGGACGTATCTCTCGGCAGATTCTTACTGCATCCACGGCCAAGAGAGAGGCACTGTACGCCGGCACCCCACGGCAGATGCTTACCTTGGATAGTCATCCAGCCCGGAGCTAAGACTCTTGGGGTTGAGTTGAAGCCCGTCGTCGTGGCCATCTTACGGACGTATCTCTCGGCAGATTCTTACTGCATCCACGGGCAAGAGAGAGGCACTGTACGCCGGCACCCCACGGCAGATGCTTACCTTGGATAGTCATCCAACCCGGAGCTAAGACTCTTGGGGTTGAGTTGAAGCCCGTCGTCTTCGCGGCCGCGCCACCGGTAGGACGTGGGTTCCTCCCCCTTCTGCGTTGTTAGGAACCAGTGGTACCAAGCCTGGGGGTGAAATAAGGGGAGAATCAATAAAATAATATTCGTTTTTAAACACACGATCATTATTTTATGGTTTGGGAGCAGTTGAGAAAGGTAGAGTGGGCGAGAGTAGAGAGTAGATGGATCGGCGAGTGTCTAGATGGATAGGGGAGTGCCCAAATGGATGGGCAAGTGTCTAGATGGATGGGCGAGTGTCTAGATGGATAAGCGAGTGTCATGATAGATGGGCAAGTGCCTACAAAGATGGTCTAGATGGATGGGCGAGTACTTAGATGGATGAGCAAGTGCCTAGATTGATGGGCGAGTAACTAGACGGATGGGCAAGTGCCTAGACGGATGAGCAAGTGTCCAGATGGATGGGCAAGTCTCTAGAAGGATCGGCGAGTGCCTACAAAGATGGTTTAGATGGTTGGGCGAATGTCTAGATTGATGAGCGAGTGTCTGGACACTCGCTCATCAATCTAGACATTGACATAGACAGATGGGCAAGTGTCTAGACGGATCGGCGAGTGCTTACAAAGATGGTCCAGTGCCCAGATGGATGGCACATAGTTACCTGCAGCCTGGGAAACATGCGCATGAGTGTCGCCCTGTGCGCGCCGTACGCATGGAACAGGTCCGGGTGCTGCTGCACCAGGCCGCCCAGCGTGATGAGCAGCATGGGCGGGTTGGCGGCGGCGTTGCTCTGCACTACGAACTCCTTGGGCACGCGCGCCAACGCCTCCGCGCCTGGAATTGTACGGAGCCTGTTATACAGAGTGTATTATAACAGTACTAACCCGAAAGGGGGGGTTTCAGCGCATGAAAACAAGTAGTTTGAAAAGAAAAAAAATCGGGAATTCGTCTTTTTGTTAAGTAATTATATATATATTACATGTACGGAAAAAATTGACGCGACCCAGTTTGGGCTGCTTACAAACGGAGAGGTTAAAATACACCATGTATACTAGTTGAAATAAAAATATATATTATATTTTTAATAATTGAACCCTAATAATATTACAATCTAGCCAAGTAGGCCAATGAGCAATTTAACTTTGACTTAGTTTTATAAAATAAATTAATAAAATGAAAATGTATGTAATAAATATACAAAGCACGTTGAATAGGTTGAGCCAGTCAAGAAGCCCGTGGAAGCCCTCGTCCTAGGGTGTCTAGATGGATGTCCAATACCCCAGGGTCTGTTCCCTTGGTATCCACCCCTCCACATTAATTACGTCGAGCCAGTCAAGAAGCCCGTGGAAGCCCTCGTCCTAGGGTGTCTAGATGGAAGTCCAAAATCTGATGATGAGGGCTCACCCAGGATCTGTTCCCTCGGTATCCACCCCTCCACGTTGAGCAGGTCGAGCCAGTGCGCGGCGATGTCCACGACGATGGACGGCCGCCACCTGCCGATCAGCAGACCGTGGAAGCCCTCGTCCCAGAGGAAGCCGCGCGGGAAGAATGACCTGGGACGAGTACAGGGTAATATCAAATCAAAAACGTTTATTTGCAACTAAAACATTAATTAAATAGATAAACCTTTACAACCCCTTGTCTTATTTTTACAATCCAATCCATCCCAAGGTTGCCTGGTAGAGATCGCTCTTTAGCGATAAGGCCGCCAATTGTCACTATGTTCTCAAGTTTATTTTGTTATTATGTTTAGTTTTAAGGTGTGCAATAAAGTATTATCTATCTATCTATCTACATAACTAATAAATAATACAAAATGACACATACGATATAATATAAAATAATAATAATATAGTAAAGTATAGTAAAGTAAAAAATGTTTTATTGACATAAGTAGGGTGTTACAATTATTATTAATGAATCCATAGGCTCCCGAACTAGTTAATAACTGTGTTTCAGGAGCCAGTGGCTTCTCCAACAATCTGTGATAATCATCATCATCATTTCAGCCGTAAAACGTCCACTACTGAACTAAGGCCTCATGGATCTCCATGAGGGGTAGTTGCCATACTCACCACTCTTGGCAGGCGGGTTGGTGAGAGCAGTACGGGATGTTGATATACGGAAAGACGCTGCTGCCCATCTTCCGGAGGTGTCCCTTAGCAGGCTCTTACTGCATCCACGGATAGGAGAGGAGGGGTAACATTCCACTGCTGGCACCCCACGGCAATATCTATGTCTAACTTAGGTAAATCTAAACAAAGAGCTTAAAAAAATGCTAAAAAAACGCACCTTTCAACTAACTAGCAAAAGAAAATAAATATTTAACAAAAGAAAATAATGTGATAAATACATTGAGATTGTCACGCATACAATACAATCTAAATAAATAGTCTTCCCGGGACCATGCTTGGTGCAATCCAAGCGAAACGTCGGGAAATAATAAAGGTAATTTACGCGATGAATACCCAGTTACATTCATTCATTAATTTCGGCCGTAAAACGTCCACTACTGAACATAAACCGCGCGTCACCGCGCGGCTTAGCCTATGTTCAGATGAACGCGCGGTGCCGCGCGGGTCATCTGAACAGTTCGATACAGGATTGTAGATCTTAAGCCGCGCGTCGCCGCGCGGTCATGTAAACAACAACATTGATTTGTTACAATCTCAAACCGCGCGCCGAGTCAACCGCGCGGTGCCGCGCGGTCATCTGAACATGACATAGGCTAAAGATCTACAATCCTGTATCGACCTGTTCAGTTGACCCGCGCGGTTTGAGGCGGGCGGACGCACGGAGCCACTAAAAAATGGAGGACGAGATATCAATTGATTTAATAATTGACGAAATTGAAAAAAGAGACGCGATTTGGAATCTTAATTCGAATGGACATCCTAAAGTAGTTGAATCTTCGTGTTCTCTTAGTGTGGGATATAAACTCACAAACAGGCTTAAAGAAAGTCTTTGCCTCAAAATACGGTGCACCCAGTATCGTCTTTGCTTTCTACGACGACGTCGCAGTTTGCGGTATAAAACCCACAAGCAAATAGCCTCCTCCACGTCCATTCTCACTGAATGTTCACGCTAGACTGCCGCGCGCAAGCCGCCGCCATCTGTCCATCTTGTTATTTTTTTTTTTTTTTTTTACTATGTATGTATGCAAAATTGATTTCCTTGACATTTGATTATTATTTATGATTCATGTAAAATTTACTTTTTAATTATCTGAAATATTTTAATTTTAACTTGCTCAACTATTATTATTGTTTTTTTTTTATTAATCTTAATGTGTAGGTAATCCCTGTTATTTATTAATCTGAATGTACTTCTATGTTGTGTATTGTCTTTGTTTAATTAATGTTATTGGTTTTACCGTTTTAATTAAAGTTAAATAAATAAATAAAAAAAAAAAATCTGAACAGCTGAACCGCGCGGTCATCTGAACTAAGCCTTACCTGCTTGGCACTGCGGTGTACAGTGGCGCCCGCCAGTAAGGCACGGGCTCCTTGGTGTGCGAGGAGCGCACGCGGCCCGCGCCGTAGAAATAGCCGATGCCACCCACCATGTTGGACATGGCGGCCCGGGCGATGGACACGTCTTCTGCGGTGTAGCTGCGGGCAAAAGATATATAATAATAATAAATAATATAATAATATAATGCTGGACAAATCACACAGCATCATCTAGCCCCAAGCTAAGCAGAGCTTGTGTTATGGGTACTAGATGACTGATATACTTAATGCAATATACTACATAGATAGATATTTTTTATTATAAATAGAAAAAATCCAGAACACCCTGAAAAAATATCTACAGGTCATACAGACATTTGTTCCGAGGCGGGATTCGAACCCGCAACCTCTTGCGTAGCAGGCGGACCTTCGCCCGCTGCGCCACAGAGGTCGTCAATATATATACATAATATAATAATATAATGCTGGACAAATCACACAGCATCACCTAGCCCCAAGCTAAGCAGAGCTTGTGTTATGGGTACTAGATGACTGATATACATACTTAATGCAATATACTACATAGATAGATATTTTTTATTATACATATATAGAAAAAATCCAGAACACCCTGAACAAATATCATCTAGATAATATCCTAAAGATCTTGGTTAAACGTCTATTAAAGAGGTACTCGCGCTCCGTTCCTGTCGACCATGAGTTGTCACTGTTAGATCGCCTGCCGTTACTGCAGTAGTAATAGTACGTTACTATGACATCTGTCAGATTTGTAACTCATGGTACCGAATTCTAAGCAAATGAAGCGCAAACTACAGTCGCTGTAGTATAGTTTACCGCGTATTTCAGTACGAACTATACGCTAGCGGCGCTGTACAAGTTTTGATACATTTTTTCGACTACAGTCGCTAAAGTGTATAGATTGTATCATGGTAGACCTACTGAATATTATGTAGTATGGTCGAGTGTCTCGGAGGGATTTGTCAAGTGTCCAATACGATTGTCGAGTGTCTCGATGGGATTGGTCGAGCGTCCAAAAGGATAGTCAAGTGTGTCGGTGGGATTGGTCGAGTGTCTAAAAGGATGGTCACGTTTCTCGGTGGAATTGGTCGAATGTCCAAAAGGATGGTCAAGTGTCTCGGTGGGATTGGTCGAGTTTACAAAAAGATAGTCAAGTGTCTCGGTAGGATTGGTCGAGTATCCCATAGGATGGTCGAGTGTCTCGGTGGGATTGGTCGAGTGTCCAATAAGATTGTCGAGTGTCTCGGTGGGATTGGTCGAGTGTCTAAAAGGATGGTAAAGTGTCTCGGTGGGATTGGTCGAGTGTCTAAAAGGATGGTCAAGTGTCTCGGTGGGATTGGTCGAGTGTCCAAAAGGATGGTCGAATGTCTCGGTGGGACTGGTCGAGTGTCTAAAAGGATGGTCAAGTGTCTCGGTGGGATTGGTCGAGTGTCCAAAATGATAGTCAAGTGTCTCGGTGGGATTGGTCGAGTGTCCAATAAGATTGTCGAGTGTCTCGGTGGGATTGGTCGAGTGTCCAAAAGGATGGTCGAGTGTCCAAAAGGATGGTCGAATGTCTCGGTGGGATTGGTCGAGTGTCTAAAAGGATGGTCAAGTGTCTCGGTGGGATTGGTCGAGTGTCTAAAAAGATGGTCAAGTGTCTCGGTGGAATTGGTCGAGTGTCCAATAGGATTGTCGTGTGTCTCGGTGGGATTGGTCGAGTGTCTAAAAAGATGGTCAAGTGTCTCGGTGGAAGTGGTCGAGTGTCCAATAGGATGGTCGTATGTCTCGGTGGGATTGGTCGAGTGTCCAAAATGATAGTCAAGTGTCTCGGTGGGATTGGTCGAGTGTCCAATAAGATTGTCGAGTGTCTCGGTGGGATTGGTCGAGTGTCCAAAAGGATGGTCGAGTGTCTAAAAGGTAGGATAAGCAGACTCACTTCTTAGCCCCGAGTTTGAACTTTTGTTCAAACTCCAAGTCGAACGCCGCCCGCTTCTCTTGCAGCGCCGCGCTGTAGGCGCTGGCGAGCAGGGCAGGCGCGCCGTTGTCGCATTTGTACACTACGTCGACCACGAATGGCGCTTCCACGAGGATCTGGACCGGGACGAAGTTCACTTCTTTACCCTGTAACAAATTGTTGATTATAATCTTACTGATATCACAAACGCGAAAGTTTGTATGTATGGATGTTTGTTTCTCTTTCACGCAAAAACTAGCCTACGGATTGAGCTGAATTTTTGCACACGTATAGATGTTGACCAGGATTAACACAAAGGGTACATTTTATCCGGGTACAACGCATCCGAAGCGGCGGCCATAAGCTAGTAGGTTTATAAAGTTAAAAATTTAAGTAACCACCGACACATTACCTAGTGTCGGAGTAATCAGTGTTCTGTGAAGAAGTATGCATGCGACTAATTTCATTTTTATCATTATTATTATTATTATTTAAATAATTAAATCATATCAATAACTAGGTTTTAATATTTGTATGCCCATCTGCGGCGAGACATGGCTGAACTTATTTTTATTTAAGACCATTATTGTAACCTGTGTTTCGTACAAATAAAGTTCTTGTATCTAGTGTTCTAGTGTGATACTGCTGTAAGGTTGTTATTGGTGTGACTGAAGTGTTCATTTTGATCTAATTGGACTACATTACTTACTGCCGAAGCCCCAGCGATAACAATATATGTATACCTGGTCGTTGAGCCAGACTGAGCCTCTCTAAGTCAATGCCTAGTCTCTTACTACCTCAACGCACTGAATTTATCCTAGTAATATTCTCCCTTAGTAACATAAATGCATGCCTACAGAGTATGTTTGTAAGAGTGTCAACTAACAGTTACCACCAAAGTGCGTCCAGTCGTCAAATGTGTCAACCCTCCCAAGTGTAGCAACCCCCCAAGTGTGTCAACACCCCAAGCCGCCCACGTGTGTCAATCCGTCAAATGTGTCAACATAATAAGTGTGTGAACCTTTCAATTGTATTAACCACCCAGAAAATGTGTCAACCTCCTAAGTGTGCCAGCCCCCCAAAGCTGAAAAAAGAACCTTGTGACCCGTGTATTAACCCCCCATTTGTGTCAACGCCTTAAGGATGAACGAGTCGCCCATCTTTCCATACAAACGTGGAAGGGTAACTACGCCACTGTTTGACGTTAACCATTCAACACTAAGGATCATAACAATTTATCTCGTCATAGTCTATGTTTGTATACACCCCAAACAGTAAAAAAGTATTTATTTCAAAAATACAAGCTCCTAAACTTTCGTATTTCAACACTGATTTTAGCACAACTTTGGACGAAACTAAATAATATAAGGAGAAAGAAACTCAAATATAAACGCCATTCCGACATAGTTTAATTATTCAAAAATTGAAATAAATGTTATTTTGAAAAGATTACACTTAAGTTTTTCTATAATAACCCTTGTGCTAAAAGTCTATTCACATATTTTTGCGCGGTCGGTTTAGGAATGAATCATCGTGCATTTCATTCTAGCGCGCGGGTACACACACTATGTCAGGTGAGATAGCATGCATTTAGGCCGCGCCCACTGACGACTTTGCCTCCGCGACTGGTTGGACCTTAAAGCCGAAATAAGGACCAATTAACATTGATGACATATACCTGTTCGTTGAGCGCTTGGTCCGGAGCCAGCACAGCGATCTTCCCCAGTCCGGGGTAGTCCTCCGCGCGCACCAGAGAGTATATCTTGTCTTTCAGCTTATGGAGCCCGGCCACATGAGCCTCCGTCTGTGACATGTGAAGGATTTTGCCTGGGAAATAGTAATTTTAATAAATAAACAAAATAATGCTGGACAATTCACACAGCATCATCTAGCCCCAAG
The DNA here is from genome assembly GCA_963082625.1 of Pasiphila rectangulata. NCBI lineage: Eukaryota > Metazoa > Arthropoda > Insecta > Lepidoptera > Geometridae > Pasiphila > Pasiphila rectangulata. Next base: position 7,653,672 of record OY720264.1, on the reverse strand, counting down.
CTAAGCAGTAGGTCTACCATGAGTTTTCTCAACATATACTCGCTAGCGACTGTAGTTAAAAAAACGTACGAAAACTTGTACAGCGCCTCTAGCGGATAGTTTGGTACTAAAATACGCAGTAAACTATACTACAGCGACTGTAGTTTGGGCTTTATTTGCTTATAATTTGGTGCCGTGAGTTACAAATCTGACAGATGTCATAGTAACGTGCTATTACTACTGTAGTAACGGCAGGCGATCTAACAGTGACAACTCATGGTAGACACACTGGGCATGTATTATGCATACTAGATGACTGATATACTCAATACATTATAGTTGTATGTAGGTGAGGTGTGTGAGTGTGTAGTTGAGTATGGGGATGAGTTTGCGTGATGTGCATAGGTGAGTATGTGTGCAGGTGATTAGGATCTTCTCCAATAGCACCAGTCTCGTAGGAGTCTGGGTACGAGACCTGTGTGTAATGTATAGGTATATGTAGCAGCCGTGGGGTGCCGGCAGAAGAATGTTACCCCACCTCTCATGCTCGTGGATGCAGTAAGAGCCTGCTAAGAGATACCTCCGGAAGATGGGCAGCAGCGTCTTTCCGTGTATCAACATCTCATACTGCGCTCGCCAACCCGCCTGCCAAGCGTGGTGGGTATGGCAACAACCCCTCATGGAGATCTATGAGGGAGGCTTGAGTTCAGTAGTGGATGTTTTACGGCTGACATGATGATGATTATACTACATAAATAGATATGTTTTTATTATATATAGAAAATCATCCAGAACACCCAGAACAAATATCTGCAGATCGTATAGACATTTGTCCCGGAATGGAACCAGCAGCCTCGGAGACACATGTGGCCTATGTCCAGCATAGGACGCCCTACGACTGAGATGATGATGAAGTTACTTCTTACCGTGCACAGTATGTAGCTGAACCTTGAAGTTCCTATGCAGGGGGGTGTCGCCTAGAATGGCCCCCTTCTCCGCCCACAGGAGCCCCCCGCCCTCGTCCAGTGCGCAATACCAGATCAGCATTAACGGTGACCTTGTATTCTCCTGGAAGGATATATATATAGTGTTTTTTTTGTGTGTTCTCGACACTACCTAAAGTTATAGAGATACCGCGAACGGGACATATGCCTCTTAAAAAGTTTGCCTTTTTAATGCGTAAATCGGACACACCCAATTGTGATTCATATGGAGTAGTAGAGGATGTCCAACATCTACTAGAAGAGTGCGTGCGCTTCTAACAGGAAAGACAGTCACTTGTATGGCTTTCGGCTTGAACAGTCTTGACACAGGAGTTTTTCACAACGTTTTAGCACACCCTGCATCTGAATCAGCTGTTCAGCTGTTCAGCGCCGTGACTCATCACAAGTAGTACACACTATCTACCTAATACTTAATTTAATAATCGTTAAAAATTGTCTCTTTTTATTTTTATTTAATTGTAGTAATTATTCTCTTATTGTTGGCTTATTTCCTTTTTAATTGGTGCAGGTAATGTTATAAAATCATTGTAAATACGATAGGACCGGCATGTTGTCCCAGTAAAAAAACACTCTGTTTAACAATAATAAATTAAATCAATTAATTTATTAGATGAAAAAAAAGTTGAGGTCCTAAGGTGTAAGTACGCTCAAAGAGCAGTCTTGAAAGTGATGCTATCAAAACCATACCTGTACCCCACTACCAATTTATACAAAGATGCCCAAGTGCTTTCAGTCCGCCAAACTTTCATCCATCAAATCTTAATAAAACAACATAAAATAATATCAGATGATAACAGAATTTCCAAAAGAAGATATGACATCATTTACAAAACTCCTAAATATCGTACACAATTTTCCCATAGATTCTCCCAATATCTTGGACCCCGCATCTACAACAAAGTCAACAGGCAAATAAACATTGCGCATGAGACTGCATACGCATGTAAAAATAAGCTGGCAAATTATCTTAAGCAACTGGAATACACAGAAACTGAAGATCTTCTAGCAACTATGTCATAAATTAGGGCTCATTAAATCTTATATGTATATCCATATTTTAATCTGTATATGTATCTATTGGTAAAAAATTTATATATTTTTACTTAATTTTATTTGTTTTACTATTTATATATTAACCATCCTGCGTATACTTTTATTATTTTTTATTGCCGAATTAAAAGGAAACTAAATGTATTTGTATTGATAAATTGTTATATTTTAGGGTTTCAGTTATCACAAGTTATAATTATTTAGGTACGTAAGTCTTGGTATATACAAACCTTTAGTGGTAGAGCAAGACGCCCCTGCCGTCATACAGTGAAAACTAGTACGGAGGGAAGTCGACCTGACTAATCAACGGTCCTGTATTTTACTACTTGCTTGCCTAGCGCAAAAATAATGTTTATAGCTTGCATAGTATAAAAAGACTCTATAGTGATAACCTAGATATAGGTTTTTCGTATTAAGTGTTTAGTTTTATTTAGTTCTTTTTATATAAGTTAGGCTAAGTAAGTCTGTAAACCTCTTTTGAATAAATAAATAAATATAAAAAAAAAAAAAACAGATTCCAAACATGGTTTTTAAAGTTATGTATTTATTGTTGACTGTCAATCTGTCTATGCTTCTATTTCGATATTTGTCTATGGTTCCTTGGAGCTATAACACCCACCGAGCAGTAACGTTGATCCTCACGGTCCACTGCTGGGCGCCGTTGTTGAGGAAGGACGTGTGTATTGTGTGAGGAGGATCCGATATCAACTGTTCGCCAAACTAAACGCCGTCGTGGCGCTTGTCATTAACGTAAATGAGAAACAATTGTGGGCCCAAGACACTCTCTTTAGGAATACCAAAACTTTGTGTTTCTTCGTCACCGTAAGTGCTGTTATCTTGTTCGTCATCTAATTAACTGTCTCTACATCCACCTTGTTAGCTGCCTGTTTGGCTTATTATTATTGTCTTTCTCTATGTCCGATCGTGTGTATTGATTATTAGAATGTTTCTGTTTCTTCGTCACCGTAAGTGCTGTTAACTTGTTCGTCATCTAATTAACTGTCTCTGCACCCACCTTGTTAGCTGCCTGTTCATCCGTCTGTCATTATTGGCTTATTATTATTGTCTTTCTCTATGTCCGTTCGTCTGTATTGATTGTTAGCTAATATTTGTTTATCTGTTTACGGTTTCTTAGATCTATACCGAAATGCTCGCGAATTCCACAATGCGGCTGCCATAAAGATAGTTTATACTGCTCTTGTACGAAGTAAGATTGAGGCGGCATCAATAGTATGGCATCCGTATGAGAGTACCTACGCCTTACGATTGGAAAAAATTCAAAAGGCTTTCTTGAGAATCTTTTACAAGAAACTCTATGGATATTATCCATTTCTCTATCCCACAGTATTTTTACTTGGTATGCTAGGTTTTAATTCCCTAGAAACAAGGCGTAACTACAGCCTACTAACGACCGCTTGTCGGTTGCTGCGTGGTGTATCGGACTGCCCTGAATTGGTAGCTCAAGTGGTAAGATTGTATGTACCTGAAGTTCCTAAGTATTCTCTGAGGCCCCGAAGCCATGCCTTACTGGCTGTCTACCGAGCGCGCACGGTGGCGCACAGGAACTCGCCCCTTATTCGAGCATTAATATTACTAAATGAGCTTCTGGCGTCAGCACCACTGTGTGATATATTTGCAGACAACTGGAATGATATGTGCAGAGTTTGCCTGAGGTATTGTGAAGAGGTTGATACCGTAAGAATAAGTACCATTTGTTAATATTTTATTGTATTTTTTTCTGTTTTTATTATTAAGGTGTAAGATGTTTGTTGTTTGTGTAAATTTAATTGTTTACTTTACCTATGTATAGCATAGCGCATTGGTTGTACTGTAATGCTGTGTTATTTCTTGAATAAATAAATTAAATTAAATTAAATTAAATTAAATTAAATTAAATTAAATTAAATTAAATTAAATTAAATTAAATTAAATTAAATTAAATTAAATCAAATTAAATTAAATTAAATTAAATTAAATTAAATTAAATTAAATTAAATTAAATTAAATTAAATTAAATTAAATTAAATTAAATTAAATTAAATTAAATTAAATTAAATTAAATTAAATTAACTTAAATTAAATTAAATTAAATTAAATAAATTAAATTAAATTATAGCACCCACCTGAGCAGTAACGTTGATCCTCACAGTCCACTGCTGGGCGCCGTTCTTGAGGAATGACGTGTGTATCGTGTGAGGCGGGTCCGATATCAGCTGTTCGCCGAACGATTCGCCGTCGTGGCGTATCCAACCGTATGAGGGCAGGTTGTCCTCCTGCTTGCACCAGTGTCTAGAAATTGTGTTTGTGGAGTCAAGCAAGGGGCATACGCAAGGGAGTAATCACACGTAATCAGTTTGGGACCTGTTCCAACGAACAAATCCTGGGATCACCACCTCATTCCTATTTCACCTTATTCCACCGCCATGGCAGTAATGTCTACATTGCTGTGTTTCGGTTTGAAGCAGGGTTGTTGCTGATGCGGTTTTTTGACACATCAGGGGATGCTGATGCTGATTTTTGATCTTGACATCAGCGGATGCTGATGCGGATGCTGATTTTGGCCAAGTGCGTGTCGGGCTCGCAAACTTAGTAATCCACACTTACTTAATGTAGGTGGTTCTTGAAATAGAAACCGAGTCCCGAAAAATCTTGCATTTTTTGAGGGTTTAGTACACAAAGGGTAGCACCCTTTGTGTACTGAATAAAAAAAACATAGTTTTTCAGGATCCTATTATTAAGCCTCCTCTCTCTGTCTGTCTCACCGTCTATCAGAGGATCTCATGATTCATAAATAATACTGGCCGGGTGATAGGTATTAATTCACATCACACTAGTGCTACCTACGAACGAGCACTAAACCTGTTTTCACCCCCAAGCTAAGTGCGAGCGCAGCGAATAAACAGGTTTGTACTTGTTTACCTAATTTGTACAAAAATGCGTTTTAAGCCCCGCCTCTTCGGGTCATGTCGCGACTCGAACATCAGCATTGAAAATCATCATCGATCAATGCGGATGCTGATGCTGATGTTTAGATCAATGCTGATCATCAGCGGATGCTGATGCTGATATTCGCAACAACCCTAGTTTGAAGACAAGTTGTAACAGAGAACCTCTATTACAACAGCAATACCGCGATAATCACGTTCATTAAGCACGTGACTAACGCTGTACTGCATTGTGCCCGTCACCCTGAGACATAGAATTATGAAGTCCTATGTGTCCGTAATTTCACCGGCCCCCTTACCCTTCAATGTAGACATTACTGCATGGTGGCAGGCATAGTTATGGTGGTGGTTACATGTTTGTTATAGTGTTTTGAATCCTACGTAAGTTTATTCCAAAAATAAGATTCTCCAAGTCATTTTCACAACTACATAATAATTTGTGAATAATGCTGTGGGCTACATTATTAACTACTTAAACATTCCAAGAATGTACCTAAAACATATAATGTAGCTGTTTGTTGTTCCTTAATAAATAAATAAATACATATTGCATTTCTTTGTCGCTTTGGTGTTTTGTTATACTGTCATGGCAATGTAAATATGAAATAAATAAATAAATATTAACTATTAACTACTTACAAATACTTAATACTTTTATTTTATTTTGTTTTTTTAGGAAAACAAACAGTTCTTAAGACTAAAATAAAGTATAGAAATTTAACTAAACACCATTGACATGTTTTCACATATAAGAGTCTAAGTTTCATACAAAATAAAACTTGTTCGCTGAATTAATCAGCTTTTTATTAAACTATACTAGCGAGATAACTATAATAGCGATTTATATTAAACTATACTATCCCACTGCTGGGCAAAGGTAAGTCTAGTCCCTAGTCCTTCCAGGAATCTCGCTCTTTCACCAGGTCCCACCAATCAATCCTAAATTTATCCAGATCGTTCCGCCAGCGTCTTTTGGGCCTGCCTCGGGTTCTTCGCCCGTCTACGGGCACCCACTGTGTGACGATCCGGGACCACCTCTCCAGATGCATGCAACTCACATGCCCCTACCCAATCCCATTTGAGCCGAGCCATTTTGTCTCAATAGGTACTTACATAGTTAAATTAAAATGAGTTTAATTACCTAATTCCCTTATTTTTGGTCATTTCGTACCACATGAGCCCAAACACAGGCGACTTGGGCTCCCGTGCCTTCATGCCCATGTATACTCCAGGCCGGTATGTGCCCCAGAACCGCTCCCCAACCGCTGGGCCTGTCATCTTTTCGCTGACAGCCTGAAACAAGTTAAAATTATGCATAAACATTGTTTTAAGAGACATTTGACTGAAACTTGATACTGCTATGCATTTTTAAAAACCATCCAACAAGAGGTTGCGGGTTCGATTCCCGCCTCGGAACAAATGTCTGTACGATCTGCAGATATTTGTTCAGGGTGTTCAGGGTGTTTTTCTAAATATAATAAAAATCTATGTAGTATAATGTATTAAGTATGTCAGTCATCTAGTACCCATAACACAAGCTCTGCTTAGCTTGGGGCTAGATGATGCTGTGTGAATTGTCCAGCATTATTTATTTATTTATTATCTAGTCCCAACTAAAGCAAAGCTTGTTTTACTGAAACTGTGTATCTATTAAGATTCAAATCCTAGGCATCCAAAAAGAATTACCATATCTACATTATTATAAACAATAATCTCAAAGATATGAGAAACTTTATCATGAAGAACTTTATCATACTTTCTGTACTTTTAACACTTTACATTTAAACTTGCTCTTTGCCTTAATTCTTATGCTTCAACTTTGGTACCTTACTGCTTACTACCTGTCCTGCGGATATAATGGCTTCTTCCCAAAACCGTTGGGTTACCACGCCGCCATAAAATACCAGCGTCTTATTGGCGGAGAATGCGAGCCTCTCATTGGTCGGATATCTCTGGATTGGTATCTACCAATCCAGTGACATCGGAAGTAATATTTTGTTTATTAGAACTTATTTTATACGAAGGTGGATTTTAATCATTGTACCGTTATTAATAGTAATAATTCAATACTCGATTATTACAACAGTTATACACATTGTTTGGCAATTCCTTGTCAATTCATGGCAAACGGAAATACAATGTATTCACCTAAAACTTGTCTTTTATGTAAGTTGCCAAACAGCATACCTTTAACTTTACCTAATAACTTTAATATTCAATTAGTGATTATACAAATGGTTATATAAACTGTAACAGCTCGGCCATTTGACTTTAACGAGTCCCATCGTTCATGTATAAATGCCTTCTTGATATATATACCTATAATTTTGTTTTTAATGTTATAGTAATAGTTACTCCTTTATGACAATATGTTGTTTAACATTAAATCTTTACTTTTAACTCATCTGAGTAATTAATATTATACTATTAACTTTTAGAATTTAATCGTAGCGACTAACTAGAATATTATATTATCTAGGGTCTTGATAATCATATTTGTTACCCGATCCATAAAAATGATCGTTACCGGTTAACCATTATTCGTTACTCGATCCATGACATTGATCGTTACCAGTTTATTATATTGTTAACTCGATCCATGACATTGATCGTTACCAGTTTATTATTTAATTACCCGATCCATGACATTGATCGTTACCGGCTCAACTTTACTTTATTGCCCGATCGACTGATCGTTACTGGCTATCATAACTTTAGTATAAACATCAGCTTCACTAAATGTCATTAAGTAGCTTCATTACTAACTTTAACTTGAATATGTACTCAAAGTGACTTTGACTTTACCTTTACTATGAACTTTATTTTATGAACTTTAGCTTGATTGTGTACTTTAGGTTCACCAACTGAGTACTTAAGTTTCATTATGAGTTTTAGCTTCATTATAAACCCCAACTTCTATAAAAGCCTTAGCTTCATTATAAACTTTAGCTTTATAATAACATTAGCTTCACTATGAAATTAGCCTATAAGTTTTACCATAAACTTGAGCTTGACTGTGAACTTGAGCTACTATAAGAACCTTAGAGACTTAAGAACCTTAGACATTCATGAAGAGATGACGAACCTTGTTGTCTTGTGTAGACTACGTATTCCTTATTAGATGTTAAAGACCTCATGATTCTTTATAGCCTTAACTAGACTTAAGTAATTATTGGACTGCATAGTCATTACAGGATTTAATAATAATTACGGAACTTAATAGCCATTACTGAAATTCATAGTCGTATGTTCGTTATCAGATTTCATGGACTTTATAGGATTTATCGCCTTATGGATTTGAACTTAATAGATTTGAACTTTATAGACTTGAACTTATAGACTTCTAGACTTGAACTTATAGACTTCTAGACTGGAACTTATAGACTTCTAGACTGGAACTTATAGACTTGACCATATATACATGACTTTACATACTTGACTTTACGTACTTGACTTTACGTACTTGACTTTACGTACTTGACTTTACGTACTTGACTTTACGTACTTGAATTTACGTACTTGACTTTACGTACTTGACTTTACGTACTTGACTTTACGTACTTGACTTTACGTACTTGACTTTACGTACTTGACTTTACGTACTTGACTCTACGTACTTGACTCTACGTACTTGACTCTACGTACTTGACTCTACGTACTTGACTCTACGTACTTGACTCTACGTACTTGACTTTACGTACTTGACTCTACGTACTTGACTTTACGTACTTGACTTTACGTACTTGACTTTACGTACTTGACTTTACGTACTTGACTTTACGTACTTGACTTTACGTACTTGACTTTACGTACTTGACTTTACGTACTTGACTTTACGTACTTGACTTTACGTACTTGACTTTACGTACTTGACTTTACGTACTTGACTTTACGTACTTGACTTTACGTACTTGACTTTACGTACTTGACTTTACGTACTTGACTTTACGTACTTGACTTTACGTACTTGACTTTACGTACTTGGCATTACGTACTTGGCATTACGTACTTGGCATTACGTACTTGGCATTACGTACTTGGCATTAAGTACTTGGCATTGCGTACTTGGCATTACGTACTTGGCATTACGTACTTGGCATTACGTACTTGGCATTACGTACTTGGCATTACGTACTTGGCATTACGTACTTGGCATTACGTACTTGGCTTTACGTACTTGGCTTTACGTACTTGGCATTACGTACTTGGCATTACGTACTTGGCATTACGTACTTGGCATTACGTACTTGGCATTACGTACTTGGCATTACGTACTTGGCATTACGTACTTGGCATTACGTACTTGGCATTACGTACTTGGCATTACGTACTTGGCATTACGTACTTGGCATTACGTACTTGGCATTACGTACTTGGCATTACGTACTTGGCATTACGTACTTGGCATTACGTACTTGGCATTACGTACTTGGCATTACGTACTTGGCATTACGTACTTGGCATTACGTACTTGGCATTACGTACTTGGCATTACGTACTTGGCATTACGTACTTGGCATTACGTACTTGGCATTACGTACTTGGCATTATGTACTTGGCATTATGTACTTGGCGTTATGTACTTGGCATTATGCACTTGGCATTATGCACTTGGCATTATGCACTTGGCATTATGCACTTGGCATTATGCACTTGGCATTATGCACTTGGCATTATATACTTGGCATTATATACTTGGCATTATATACTTGGCATTATATACTTGGCATTATATACTTGGCATTATATACTTGGCATTATATACTTGGCATTATATACTTGGCATTATATACTTGACATTATATACTTGGCATTATATACTTGGAATGATATACTTGGCATTATATACTTAACATTATATACTTGGTAAGTATATACTTTGCATTATCTACTTGGCATGATAAGACTTGGTATGATAAGACTTGGCATGATACGACTTGGCATGATAAGACTTGGTATGATAAGACTTGGTATGATAAGACTTGGTATGATAAGACTTGGCATGATAAGACTTGGCATGATAAGACTTGGCATGATAGACTTGGCATGATAGACTTGGCATGATAGACTTGGCATGATAGACTTGGCATGATAGACTTGGCATGATAGACTTGGCATGATAGACTTGGCATGATAGACTTGGCATGATAGACTTGGCATGATAGACTTGGCATGATAGACTTGGCATGATAGACTTGGCATGATATACTTGGCATGATAGACTTGGCATGATAGACTTGGCATGATAGACTTGGCATGATAGACTTGGCATGATAGACTTGGCATGATAGACTTGGCATGATAGACTTGGCATGATAGACTTGGCATGATAGACTTGGCATGATCGACTTGGCATGATCGACTTGGCATGATCGACTTGGCATGGTTGACTTGGCATGATCGATTTGACTTGACATGTGATATACGTGACTTGACATGTGATAGACGTGACTTGACATGTGATAGACGTGACTTGACATGTGATAGACTTGACTTGTGAAAGACTTGACTTGACATGTGAAAGACTTGACTTGACATGTGAAAGACTTGACTTGACATGTGAAAGACTTGACTTGACATGTGAAAGACTTGACTTGACACGTGAAAGACTTGACTTGACATGTGATAGACTGGACTTGACATGTGATAGACTGGACTTGACATGTGATAGACTGGACTTGACATGTGATAGACTGGACTTGACATGTGATAGACTGGACTTGACATGTGATAGACTGGACTTGACATGTGATAGACTGGACTTGACATGTGATAGACTGGACTTGACATGTGATAGACTTGACTTGACATGTGATAGACTTGACTTGACATGTGATGGACTTGACTTGACATGTGATAGACTTGACTTGACATGTGATAGACTTGACTTGACATGTGATAGACTTGACTTGACATGTGATAGACTTGACTTGACATGTGATAGACTTGACTTGACATGTGATAGACTTGACTTGACATGTGATAGACTTGACTTGACATGTGATAGACTTGACTTGACATGTGATAGACTTGACTTGACATGTGATAGACTTGACTTGACATGTGATAGACTTGACTTGACATGTGATAGACTTGACTTGACATGTGATAGACTTGACTTGACATGTGATAGACTTGACTTGACATGTGATAGACTTGACTTGACATGTGATAGACTTGACTTGACATGTGATAGACTTGACTTGACATGTGATAGACTTGACTTGACATGTGATAGACTTGACTTGACATGCGATAGACTTGACTTGACATGCGATAGACTTGACTTGACATGCGATAGACTTGACTTGACATGCGATAGACTTGACTTGACATGTGATAGACTTGACTTGACATGTGATAGACTTGACTTGACATGTGATAGACTTGACTTGACATGTGATAGACTTGACTTGACATGTGATAGACTTGACTTGACATGTGATAGACTTAGCGTGACATGTGATAGACTTAGCGTGACATGTGATAGACTTAGCGTGACATGTGATAGACTTAGCGTGACATGTGATAGACTTAGCGTGACATGTGATAGACTTAGCGTGACATGTGATAGACTTAGCGTGACATGTGATAGACTTAGCGTGACATGTGATAGACTTAGCGTGACATTTGATAGACTTAGCGTGACATGTGATATACTTGACTTAGCATGACATGTGATATACTTGATTTAGCATGACATGTGACATACTTGATTTAGCATGACATGTGACATACTTGACTTAGCATGACATGTGACATACTTAGCATGACATGTGACATACTTGACTTAGCATGACATGTGACATACTTGACTTAGCATGACATGTGACATACTTGACTTAGCATGACATGTGATATACTTGACTTAGCATGACATGTGATATACTTGACTTAGCATGACATGTGATATACTTGACTTAGCATGACATGTGATATACTTGACTTAGCATGACATGTGATATACTTGACTTAGCATGACATGTGATATACTTGACTTAGCATGACATGTGATATACTTGACTTAGCATGACATGTGATATACTTGACTTAGCATGACATGTGATATACTTGACTTAGCATGACATGTGATATACTGGACTTAGCATGACATGTGATATACTTGACTTAGCATAACATGTGATATACTTGACTTAGCATGACATGTGATAGACTTATGGACCTCTTAGACCCCTCTGAGGCCAGAAGCCAGAAGGCCTCTTGGGCCTCTTTGACGTCTTGGACTTTAAAAGACTTAACGAGGCTTAGTCTTAGACTACATGTTTTATATGTATACATTGAGAAAATAAACTTTACAAAAACTTTATCAAAACCTGTAGCAAAACTTTATAAAAAACTTACTGCTTTATCGGCTACGGGGTGACCGACCTTCATGATACCTCGAATGTGTCTGGTGTCCGGGATGCATACTGGAAGCGGACCCACTTGCGCTCTTGGCACTTGTTAGTGCTAGCGACCACGCTCTTCCTCGAGGCAGTCCATGGCGTTTGCAGATTTTGTCTTAACCCATGGTCTCGGAAAAGAAACGAAATAATACATGTATAACCAAATCAGTTTTACTTGTGATTATATGCTTTGCAGATTGAAGACACTTGGTAGATTATATGCATAGAATATTCAAAATAGGTACGTTAGCCTAATTATGCATGTAGTCTTTTCTTAAACCTTCACGTTCACAAAACATTTAAATATCAACATAGGTATTTACTACGTTATACCATTATTACCTTTTATAGGAATCAAGACAACAGCCCTGTACTACCAGGTACAATAATGTTTTAAATTCTTGTTGAAAAAAAACACAATAGTGCTTATAATTCATTTTCGCATGTCCCATGTAAAAACCAATAAAATCGTTAATTACTACAAAGGAGTACCCTTGCCACGTATTTGACGGTGATTCACCGGGTTAAAGAAATACGAGGAGTGCCCCGATCACTTTCTTTTACCAGTGCTTATTGGTTAAAACACGTGCGATCAAACTTTGTATTTCTTTTCCTTCAGTTACGTAACATGACTCGTAAATTCTACCGCAAAATTGAACGATGATGAAAAAAACTTAAATTGCGGATATGTACTTACATGGCTTGTGGGCGTCACTGGTCATATACCACTTCTGAGATATTATAAACAATAATCTCAAAGATATGAGAAACTTTATCATGAAGAACTTTATCATACTTTCTGTACTTTTAACACTTTACATTTAAACTTGCTCTTTGCCTTAATTCTTATGCTTCAACTTTGGTACCTTACTGCTTACTACCTGTCCTGCGGATATAATGGCTTCTTCCCAAAACCGTTGGGTTACCACGCCGCCATAAAATACCAGCGTCTTATTGGCGGAGAATGCGAGCCTCTCATTGGTCGGATATCTCTGGATTGGTATCTACCAATCCAGTGACATCGGAAGTAATATTTTGTTTATTAGAACTTATTTTATACGAAGGTGGATTTTAATCATTGTACCGTTATTAATAGTAATAATTCAATACTCGATTATTACAACAGTTATACACATTGTTTGGCAATTCCTTGTCAATTCATGGCAAACGGAAATACAATGTATTCACCTAAAACTTGTCTTTTATGTAAGTTGCCAAACAGCATACCTTTAACTTTACCTAATAACTTTAATATTCAATTAGTGATTATACAAATGGTTATATAAACTGTAACAACATCTACATTAATATCATTTTATTTATTTTATTTATTATCTAAAACTCACAGTTACATTATTGTTTTTTATTACACTGCATAATATGTACTATTCATAAACCAAATCGAGTCTACATTATATTAATAGCACTTACTAAATTAGGGTAGGTAGGTAAGCAATGATGCCACAAACAAACTAAAAATATTAACAAGATAACATAGGTACATGTAAACTAAACTAGGAACAAAAATCGCATAGTGTAAGTAAATGTGTAGTGTAAGTGTGTAGTGTGGCTGTGAGATGCATGAATTATAAAGAGAAAAGATTTGATTGTTTGTTTCTTTGTATGCATTGAATAGGATCCGAAACTACTGGACCAATCCAGCACAGCCTTACGGCTTCTGCATCCCTGCGCATCAGCGCCGCATCCAAGAACCATGGCTCAGAGAGAGCCAAATATGAGGTCTCAAAACACCACACACTACTGGACCAATTTAAAAAATTCTTTCACTAATAGAATCCTACATTATCCCTGAGTGACACAGGCTATATTTTATCCCCATATTCCCACAATAACGGGAAATACGCATGTGAAACTGCGGTGTGCGACTAGTATTTAAAAAAATTCAAATCCTGGGCATCCAAAAGGAATTACAATGAATGAATATACATAAAACTCTTCCATTACTAACTGAGTGACTGACAGACAACACACAACCTAAACCACTGGACCTAGAGACTTGAAATTTGGCACACATATACCTTGAGTATCCTAGAGGTGCACTAAGGAGGGATTTTTCGAAATTCCCACGGGAACGGTAACTACGCGGGTGAAACTGCGGGGTGCGGCTAGTATCATGTATATTTATTTAGTTACTTTTAGTACAAATTTAAAGAGTGTTGTGTTCGCCTATAATTGGCATACATAAGAACTGGACCTTATCATTTTGTTGTTAAGTGCGTTTATGACATACTGTTGGTGTTCCTTTTTATAAATAAATAATAATAATCACACACAACTTGGAAAACCTCAAAAAGAAAACATCAGCACTATAAATTCATTCAGATATATTTTCTGTGAGGTTTCTTGTTCGCTTCTTTCCCTCACTTGGAAAAAAAAGTTTTCCAAAGCGAACAAATTCAGTTATGTGCTATAGTCAATTTAAATGAATTTTGTTCTTTATTTACACTATTGACTTTGACTATTATATTGATTTTTTCTTGCTTTTATTATTTTTACCTGTACTTACGCGATTAATTAAGGAATTATTACTTTATTTATTACTAGCAGCACTCACATAGTTCCCGTTCCTATGAGAATACCGGAACTATGTTACTCAGGGATCATGTAGCATTCTAATGTTAAAAGAATTTTAGAAATCGGTCCAGTAGTTTTTGAGTTTATTTAGATAGATAGATAGATAAAACATTTATTTGTAACATTAATAACAAAACACATAAAAAAATAAAAGACACAACAGGAGAGAGAAAGTAAGAAAATAATAAATTAAACTAAGAAATACAGTTACAAAAAGGCATCTGACTCAGCACTAAGTTGAGCCTGAGCATAACACTGATCTTTCGTCAGAACCCGTTTGATACTCAAGGAAAAACAAAAACACTCAATTCATAACTACTATCTGTTACAAACATACAAAATACAAATCTGTCATCTTTATAATAATTAGTATTGTTCTATTAATATAAGTATAGATAAGAATTACCTACTTAAAATTGTGGACAAATATTTTGCATGCCTAAATTAGGCAGAATGTAATTAAATAAAAATAAATAAATAATGCTGGACAAATCACACAGCATCATCTAGCCCCAAGCTAAGCAGAGCTTGTGTTATGGGTACTAGATGACTGATATACTTAATACATTATACTACATAGATAGATATTTTTATTATATATAGGAAAACACCCAGAACACCCTGAACAAATACCTGCAGATCGTCAGACATTTGTCCCGAGGCGGGAATCGAACCCGCAACCCCTTGCGTTGCAGGCGGACCTTCGCCCGCTGCTCCACAGAGCTTGTCTATTAATTGAACTATGTTTGTTGTCTATTCGTTCATACATGAATAAATATTATGATTGCTAATTTTTGCAGCCTTAGAAACCCTTTATTATTTTACTTGTTACATTTTAAAAGTCTGTTTTAGCATAAATAATTGCTTTCAGACTAATAAATTTTGCTCAATAATTTGTGAACTAAAGAATTTATAATTTGTTAAACATAATGCAGCTTCCTATTATTGTGCTAGCTCATTGTTTTAATTTTTGTAAGTATTTGTATCTACTGTTGGTGTTCCAAATAAATAAGAAATATGATCATAAAATACACAATCAATGCTCACCTTTTCATCGTCAAAAGGCGTGTTAACCCTGGTTTCCAAGTACCCCAGAATAGTGGCGTACACAGCGAAGGATAAGCAAAAGACTCCGACCACTGTCTTCCATCCAGACAGAAAACTGAAGGACTTTCTACCACCTGAAGACACTTCACTTCCAGAGCTACTGCTCGCATCATTATGCTGTATTTTCACAGTTTTCCTGTGCCTTGCCATGTTTAATACAAAGAATTAACACTAAGCTGGGTGATAAGGCTAGTAATTGACAAGGTTTTAGTCTAAATACTAAATTAAATTAAATTTTCATGATAAATTTTGTCGGCTCTTGGTTTGTAATCGCTGATCGCTGTTTAGGAGCGTGTCACTTTTCTGTCACTCAGTTACAATAATGTCACTCAAAATTTGCTGAGTTTTGACAGTTCTAGTGACGTCCTAAAACAAGGTTTCATTAATGTCTAGTCGACAGTAGTGAATCGACTAAAACTCAAGCAAGAGAATAAATTACATTATCATTATGTTATGTTATTATTAGGAAGCCACCATTAGTGACATTTGGCGTTGGGCTACAAACAATGGCGTAAGTAAATTACGATCGTCTATAACGATTACAATAATAATATGTAACTTTTTGTTACGAGTGGTTCAATGCGATGCCCTGTTAAATTATCCAATTATGCGTACAACAGTACTGAGGATTGCGATGGTGACCGGCGGAGTGATAAACCAGAATGCATGCCTTGACTATTTGCATTTGCATGCGGAAATTGAATTGGCTACAAGACAAAATTGTATTTTTAGTTCGTCATGTACATTAAATAAAAACTATTGGACTCATAATATTTTTGAAGTGAAACATCTTTTGAGAGGGGTTAGACCTTAATTATGAAGTGGTTAAATAAATAAAACATGACACGAGGAAATGACGAAATAATTATGTGAGAAAATGACAAGCGAATTACAAGTCAGCGTTTGTTAGCGTGACATCTATTCAGGTTTTATGGAAACATACAACATTATGACACCGTCTTTTACGGCTCTTCTCAAAAACAAGTGGTACTCATGCGGTTTTTACGAACATACAAAGCGCCTCTCTTCATAAATAAATAACACATCAACTCTCCTCATCATTCTTTCTATGGTGAAAATTCCGCGAGGAATGTCGTTTAACGAAATTGGTCTAATCTCTAAGATAGTTCACATCAATATTATTCACCAGTATTCTTATTCTATAGTTAAGTTAATTTATTGCATTTTGACTCATTTGCATTATTATTACTCATTTGCATCTGCATTATTTGCCGACTTCCTTCGGGATCGCAGTCAGTTTGTGCGACTGGAATGTTATGTATGACTCAGACACTTACCATACACGCTCTGGAGTCAGCCAGGGCTCGTCACTGGGACCATTGCTTTTTACCATTATGGTTAATGATCTTTCCGAATGCATAACAAATAGTACATGTCTAATGTACGCAGATGACATAAAAATAGTTAAGCCCATAAAGTCACCTGCGAATTGCGTCAAACTCCAACAGGATCTTGACTCAATTCAAGGGTGGTGTAAAAAGAACCAGCTATTTCTAAACATTTCCAAATGCCAGTCATGAGCTTCACGTGTGCCCACCAAATAATATATTGGGAATATGAACTGGAATGTCAGTCAGTAACCAGATATACCCTAATAAAAGACCAAAGACGGTATAATTTTTGATCGAAAACTGACGTTCCACGAACATATTCGCACGCTCACACGACACTGTTTTAAACGCATGGGATTTGTAACTGGAGACGCGTCGACTGAATGACCAGATATATTGTAAACGTGTGTTGTATTTTGCGGGGAGTAATCAACTACATACATATATTACATAAAGTAATCTTACTTCAAAGTTTTCAAACTCATGAAATTCGGTTATTAAAAAAAACAAAATAAAAAATCTATTGGACCTAGGTAAAATCATTTGGGCTGGGTAGATAGCAGACAACCCCACCTATCTGCCATTTTCGTATGTTCAATGTTCTGCCAAACATCCTGTAATAAAGTGAAATTAAATTATGTTAAATTAGGACATCGAATATAATAATCGACTAAATAATTTGCCACCACTAGTTTGGCCTTTCTTTTTACAAAAAAAGTAAGGTCTACTCTACCTACACAAAAGAATAAAATATAGTACGAGAAGAACTGCCGGCGGGTGTAGCTCATGAGAAAACCAAAATGTATTTTTATTATACATTTTTATTATTATACATTTTTAATTGCCACTAATGCCATAGGTATAAAAAGGCAATCTTTGATATTTCCGATATTTTTATTTTACCTACCATGATAATCTACATGTTTATTAATAGAGTATTCGTGTTGATTTAAAAAGAAAAAACTTTATTTTCGGTATATTTTGACTTCCGGTTTGTCAATATGCCCTTGACATGCTAAAGTAAACACGTCCCAAGACTACGAACATTTTATATTATCACAGGTTACATACCTGAATAAGGTACCTATTGTACCGTAAGTGGCTTCTAAAGTTGATTTGTTTTATTATAATATGTGTTTGATATCTAGATAACTTTAGCGTCTAACTTCATGTCACACTATAAAATGCAAGAAAAATGTTAAAATTTGGTTATTGTGAAAAACATTCCATGATTCATTTCAATGATTGATGTGAGGTGGACGTCCGATAAAACCAAGTTGCGTTGCGTCAAGCGCATCTTCGACGAAAAGACCAATCGTACCCGTCGCCACCTGTCTAGAAACTATGTCGATAAAACAGGGTTTTGACTCGCGCCCGTCTTGTGCGCGTCGGTAAAGCAGCGGACCCCCCGCGCCGCGACTCCCGCCCCCCTCCGACTCGACCCGAACGAATCCAGTGCGATCGAGCGATACACGCCGCGCGTACCTGCTCCCGACACAAATATAATGCGCCCCGCTCGGCCGCTGTTATGAGGCGAACGCTTACATTTTCCTCAAATTATCAGTGAAATAATGTAATTAAAGGACTAAAGTTTGAAGTGAACGCAACGCCGCGCCTCGGCCGCCGTGGACGCGTTGTTTCCAAAGCCGGCCGGCAGACGCTACACGCGACAACGCTTCCCAAAAAAACTAAAATCTCGATGTCAGTGAGCGACAGGATTCTTGTGTCAGTGTAGTGTAGTTTTAAAATAGTTAAATGGGTAAACGCCGTGCAATGCTCGTATGAGGAAGAAAAGCAACCGGAACATTGTAAGTGTGGAGCGCGTCTGTTCGGTGTTATTTCTGTTGTGTCAGAGCAGAAATGTGGGGTAGCTCGCCCCAGTACCCAGAGGTTTAAACGAGTGGGGCGGCCCGCCGAGCCACGGAGGTACGGAGGTCTATCCCTCGTATTCTCACTGTTTTTTACCATCCCGAGCAGGTCTTTTTTCGTAACCCCTTTTTTGTGCGGCGCATTTTTTTGGAGGGAATGTTTACGAATCGATACCTCGGCAGGTTATGAGAGCCTGGTACCTACGAAGTCGCCTTGCATCTCTGATAATAAACTGGTTTTGGATCTTTTGGAGTTATAAATAATCTGTGATTCATGCCTGACAAGATTTAAGCGTTTTTGAATCGATCGTAATAGTTGATGTCGATAAAATTTGCAAATGGGAAAGGATTCAACAATTACAAATTGTGCATGATACTTACTTATAATAAGTTAGTCATGGTTGAACCTATATTCATATATACCATGTTCTGTACTTACCCATGTTTCGCATAATAAATGAATATTTGATTTGATTAACAATTTGCCAGGGAGCAAAATCAACTGGATGGAACTTTGATCTGTTTAGGTAACCTCAAAACTGGTTTTGCAGGTACCTATGGGCAGCGAGTGACGAAACAATTTATATAAGTAATTCAAAAGAGAATAACTAAATCTCCAATTGAAAACGTATCTTACATTCAGAAGAATAGTTAGCTTACAGTCTACATCAAAACACTAACTACCTACTTACATTATATAAAATATATTATAATGTACCAGTTAGTGTTTGTCTCAATGCCAAGAATCTCAAACAAATGCTGCAAAATAACTGCCAACATTTGGTTGACAAAATGTTGACATAGAAATGTAAACAATGATCGTACAATCATTTAAACAGATTTCCAAAGAAATGTAAACAAAGATCGTACAATAATTTTAACAGATTTTCGACACTATAAAAACTAAAATGTTGGTTTTGGTTCTGTAAAATCGGTTCGGAAATTTTCTAAACCTAATCTAGACATCGTGAAAAAACAACTGCAAAACTAAACGGTGCGTGAGACTAGAAACTTCAACAGAATAAACATCAGTGGATGCATCTACAAGTTTTTCTAAATATTTACAAACCTTGAATACGAATATTTAAGTCGGAAACAGTCCTTTACGGTGGTAGTTCATAGCATATAAAGAACACCATGCATGAACGTCCATGCAACTACAACAGACTGACATATACATCATCATTTCAGCCATAAAACGACCACTGATGAACACAGGCCTCCCTCATGGATCTCCATGAGGGGTAGTTGCCATTCTCACCACGCTTGGCAGGCGGGTTGGTGAGCGCAGTATGGGATGTTGATACACGGATAGACGCTGCTGCCCATCTTCCGGAGGTGTCCCTTAGCAGGCTCTTACTGCATCCACGGGTAGGAGAGGAGGGGTAACATTCTACTGCCGGCACCCCACGGAAACATATACATACCTGTACTAATTTGCTTACTTAGCACATTCACACAACAATGACACACACTGTAACAACAATTATACCTATAAACAATAAAAAATATGCTAAAACAGATCAATAAAAAGTTCCGTATACATGGCTTTTACATATAGATGATTTATAGATCATCACATCAGCAACTGGTATTCATGCAGTACGGAACGCTGCAGTGCCTTGGATGTTGTTAGATGAATTAGGCTTGCTCAGCACCTTTACCAACCTCAGTAAAAATAGTCTTATTTAAACTTTCGGCGATCATAACACATTTGACGAGCTCTGTGGCGCAGCGGGCGAAGGTCCGCCTGCTACGCAAGGGGTTGCGGGTTCGATTCCCGCCTCGGGACAAATGTCTGTACGATCTGCAGATATTTGTTCAGGGTGTTCTGGGTGTTTTTCTATATATAATAAAAATATCTATCTATGTAGTATAATGTATTAAGTATATCAGTCAACTAGTACCCATAACACAAGCTCTGCTTAGCTTGGGGCTAGATGATGCTGTGTGATTTGTCCAGCATTATTTATTTATTTATATTTATTACTATATTGAATTACCTAGTCGTGGTCGAATCCATTGAAATCGGTTTATCCGTTTCGGAGCTACGATGCCACCAAACACACACAAACTCACTACAAATAACACCCCTCTTTTTATTTCTTGGTTAAAATACGTGCAAAAGCAGAAACAAGGACAAAATCTTGGAAAATACTTAAACAGTGATCTAGTGATGGACGCAGAGTAAGCCTGAACCAACAGACAAAAAGCTCAGAACATAATGATAAAAAGTAGAATTGGACAACAGTTGGAAGCTTGCTGTGGCATAGTACAATACGAGTACCTATGATAGCTGCACCGAAAAGTTGGGACACGCACACAACCTGTTCCATCCCGTATTGTAGACATTGGTCAAACTTATTACACTTTAAATTATTTTTTTAACGACAGTAATATTAACGATGATATGAACAAATTAGACATTTTCTTCTTTTGATTTCTTGTACTGCAATGCATACTTTTTGACATTTGATATTTTTATTTGTTGAATTTGTACCTATTTATTAATCATTATTTTGTAATATTGACTCGTATATCAATCATGTTTAAACAAATTAACAATTGTATGTTTATCAGCAGGCTCTAATTTTATAACAACCAACTATTGTTAAACTAGGTTTACAGACAAATAAATAAATAAAAGGAATAAATCCTTATAACAACGCCTCAAAATCTCCCTTTGCAATGACAGAGTGATTATCGATTATCAGAGATCGCCACTCATGCGAACGGCATCTGTGAGAGGGGTTAAACAAGTGCATTTATGGGACAACTTTCGCATATTATTACTTTGACTATCACCAAGTCAATAATATTTTAGTTAATATAATAATTATAATAATACCACGATTAGATAATAATTTCACGATAGAGCTTTGTGTCAGTACTACTGAGGGATGAACTCTTTCATTACGGATATGATTATCGAAATCATTAGAAATTGTCGTGAAGTGCCTTTAAAGCGTCGTTTGCAAAAAGTACAATAAATAATGTTAGATAGATGGATAGACATTGATTTAGCAACAAAACAGCACAGATAGCAACAAAACAGACATAACGATGCACATCAAAAAATAAGAGAAAACACATAAGATTACACAATTACATATAAACGAAATAGGTATTAAACAATTAAGATTGGTCTGGTAGGGCACCAGTTGGTCTGTTCTGTGCCGCTGGTGGCCAGAAAGAATAAGTCTGCTATACGCTGCTCCAATAATGGTCATAATATGTAATGATGAGATCGCTCATCACCTCTAAGTATGAGCCATCAACCACAGCCCATGTCGCATATATTGAGGCCCCGCGATGTGAACTAGTGGAGTCACTTGTATTGTCGAAACTAAATTACACAGACGTAGTCTTCGGTCCTAGGCTTCTTGCCAAGACACAAACACTAATACAAAGAGTACAGAATGCCTGTGCTCGTTTCTGTTTCGATATACCGTTCCATAGTTATGTGACTCCATACCTGAATGCTCACTATATTCTTAAAAAGAAGCATCGCCGTAAACTACACTTAGCATGCCTACTTTTCAGAGTTCTAAAGAATGACGCGCCTAGTTATCTGAGCATAAGCTAAAATATTTGTCAGATTTGAGGTCCTGCGAAGTCAGACAGCATTCGATGCAGCTCTCTGTGCAAAGACACAGAGCTTTTAGAGGTAGCTTCCGCTATGTTGCATCGAAACGCTGGAACAATATCCCGCCTCCGATACGGAACCTGCAGAGTTTATACGGGTTTAGATTAAAGCTTAGTAAATATTTAACTGACTGGCAGAAACAGCAGGAAAACCTTCTTCACGATACAAGTGCCATTTAGCGTAGGTACTAATATTTTTTGTTAGGATAAGAGTATAAGGGTTTATTGTTATTCTTTTAATTGTAGAATAAGTAAGTCAGTAGTTGTAATTGTTTTTCTATTTCCTTTCTTCGATTATTTGCCTATATTTTTGCTTTATTTTTTCCTTTTTCTTTCTTTTTGTTTATTGTTTTTGTAATGTGCAGTGTTATGTATACGTTCACTGCAAAATGATCTAACGGAAGACTAGCGCTGGTTGGCTCAACCAGCATTATGCTGAGTTGGTTATTTTTGTTACAACCTTTATTGTATTTGTTTGTTACATTTTAATAATTACTGTATTTGTTGTTGCAAAATAAATATTATTCTTAACTATGTCGTCGATGAGACACTTTTTTCCTCCCTCAGTTTTCAGTGTCACTGAATGGTGTTCAGTATTGGCGTTGTTTCACCTGTTATCACTTTCTCCTTACAAAAACTGAGTAGAATCAAAAATACAACAAACCTTAATTAGCGATCATACATAAAGTATTAACATTTTGTTGGACACCAGTTTCGTGACGATTGTCTTACTTCCCAGGCCTCTACCAAACTTGCCACAGGTTGCGATCAGACCTGTCTATCTTCTCCATGTAATGCCCGCTACCAATTTAACGTTGGCCTCACCTATGACACTGTCTCCTTTTTGACACCACTGACTGTTCTTATGAACACCAGTCACTGAATATAACTTTCATAACTTGATGTTTTGTTCCTCATCAATTATGGCCTGGCTTGAAATGGAGGTGCCATTTCAATTACTTACCTAACTTAAGTATTCATATCGATAGTTTCACTTAGCTTTGGCGATGTTTTTAATTTTATTTTGCCTTCATTCTAATGCTGGGCGTACTTCGCTTTATGTTGTTTTCTGGATGTAAATTGGGTAGATTTTAATTATGTTTGTAGTTATTGTTGCAGAATAATTATTATTCTTATTCTAATTGAATCTAATAAGTAATAAATTTACCGTAAAGCAGAGTACCCGGAACGCTAAATGCATTGCCACGTTAAACGACATTGCTAATTGGGTCTAAGGAAGGTCAAACTAATATTCATTTACGGGGTTCGAATCAATTAATTTTTTCTAAACATTTAGGTAGGTACTGTTCATCTTATTAGTAGCCTCTATAATCTATAATAATAATAAATAATGCTGGATATACAAGGTGTATCATAATATGTGTACTAAGCCAAAGCCGGGGCGTTTCAGACCCCAATAATGATCAGTTTTGGGTGGGAGATAATTAAAAAATCCTATTTTCAGTTTCCCATACAAAAAGTTTAAATTTCCTAGTGCCTAAAAAACGTGACAGCCCTATCCGGGCAATAACCTCTGCACGTAGATAGGTAGGTATTTATCGTCGCAGGTAGATTTTCGCTATGGCGGGAGATTACTAGACGATTTATTTAGTAAATGCGTAAGTAATAATAAGATGTGTGAGGTACCTCAACCTAGATAGTATTAGGAAAGTTTTAAATGCACATACCTCATATTTTCTCTCTTGTCAAATGTCTAGACGGCTTCTTATTTCGTAGGTCACTTCGAAGGTACACAATCACAGACAAGTAATTCACTCACTTCTAGCACTGGCACATTTACACAAGATAAAGATTTTATTGAATAAAATGACGTAGGTACATAGCCGCTCGTTTGGTTTCGCGTCGCGCCGAATAAACACCTCGTTTGGTTTCAGATTTCGCGCGAAAACGGCATGCGCTCCGCAACGGCGCTAAGAGGTTATAAGGTCGCGCGATAGTTAAAGATCGCTCGGCAAAAGTAGAAGGGGTATGCGCAGTATTCAATTCTAAGGTCTATTTGGTGATGTGCGGAGTGAGGGGGGCGGGTGTGTCGTGAGAGCGACTGATCTACCAATGACGTGACGGCGTCACGTCACGTCATTGGTAGATCAGTCGCTCTCAAGGTCTCAAGGTCACCTCCCGCGTTGCGTTTACGCGTCACGATTCGTGCGCGATTTGACACATGCGCCGATTGCCCCTCGAGGGATCTTAAACCGCCGCGCGACCTACTGGCTCCGATCTTTACAATGGAACTTATTTTGTATCTATGCTTTATGGAAAGGGCTTGAATGAAGGTTGCCAGTACGGCAATTCATTCTTTAGTCTGTGGTCCGGATATTGTTTAAAACACAGTAAAAATTACATCAGCTGAAAATAAGTGGGATTTTTTGGATTTTATGATGTAGTTCAAAATTTATTATTATCTATCTACATTTTCTGCTCCCTTTAATAAGTTAGTAGTTTATCCTCACTAAAAATAATAAAATAAGTAGGTGTAATCAAATAAAATATTATTATAATCGTAATTCTAAAATGCATAATTTTTCTACCACTCGCGTCATTTGACGCTTGGATTTAGAGTCCAAAATCTAGTGTTTGCAATGCTTTATCTTTAAAATAAATAGTAAACCCTTACTATTAGCTAATAAAAACTAAAAACATAAAGTTTTCATTATTTTAGATTAGGTAGGTACACAACACGAAAAAAACCAGGACCATTCGTAATAAGCGGAGAGTTTGTTACAATTAATGTCTGTTTTTTCCTAGATTTTTATACAAAGTTAAAATAAATGAATGTGTCTAAAGTATTCTCTGTTTATTTCCCTTTCCAATGATGTATTACACTAGGTACCAACCAATTAACATTCCTAGAATTGCCTTTCACAACAACAACAACAAATATCACAATTTAGCAAAAAATGGGTCAGATTAGGACAGCGACACACCGAGCGCACCGGCGGCGCTGTCCACCGGCGGCTGGGGCATGGGCTTTAATAGCAAATATTTGTTTAGGGTGTTCTGGTCGTTTTCTATGTATCATAAAAAATAACTATTTATGTAATGTATCACTATATCTACATAGTATAAAACAAAGTCTGTCTGTATTTGCTTAGATCTTTAAATGTACGCAACAGATTTTGATGCGGATTTTTTTTTATAGATAGTTATTCAATAGTAAGGTTTTTATGTATAATACATGTACATAATAGTAGAGAAACACTGATAATTTTATAGGTTTTTAATGTAAAGTCGTAAATAAACACATTAACATTAAATAAACACACAACAAACGCTGGCTGAACCCTTATGTACATATTTCCTCGCCACCCATGGGGTAATGTAATTGGCGCGTTTTTTTTTACGTGGTTTCCCCGGTAGGCCTAATCCACGATCTGTTGACTATTGATGATTAATTAGAAATAATGAAAATAATAACAGTAGAAAACAACAGGCTATAATAGTCCACTGCTGAACATAGCATTCCCCTAGTCCACAGCTCCTAGTGGTTTCCCCTGTAGGCCTAATCCACGATCTGTTGACATAAAAAACATGATTAATTAGCAATAATGAAAATAGTAATAGTAGAATAGTCCACTGCTCCGTACCGTGAAAATTGTAATAGTTTTTAAAATTAGCAATAATGAAATTAGCAATAATGAAAATAGTAATAGTAGAAAACAATAATAGTCTACTGCTGAACATAGTGTCGGTATCCTTCCAATTCTCCAACCTAGACTTACCGCAAGGTGTTGTTTGCGGTTTGATCTGGTGGGCATATCTGTTAGTTTCCTCTACTATAATGGACATAATCGGGATATCGAATATTTTTTGGAGAATTGAGAAAGGCGTCTCTTCATTCACTGGGAATGTGGGACCTGAGCTGCCTTTCCTTAGTCCCGGTGAATGTAGAGACGTCATCTACCCAATTAAAATACGTGATGTCAGGCTCACCTGAGCTGGATGCAACATTACGAAGGGCTTCGTCTTCAGCTGCATCCAGCTCCAAAATATGATGTGCTGAGTTGAACTCCACCTGGTCAGCTACCGCCACAGCGTCATCCTCGTCGTCGTCGCTTCCGTCGTACCGCTGCACCTGACGTCGAAATCGTCGAACACGTTGGGTGACACTATAAACAAAAATGCATAACGTATAGTAATATTATTTGTGTTTGAAGGACGGAGGGAGGGAGAAAGTATTAGTCTCAAAAGTAACTTACCAGGCCGATGGCTTGTTGACGGCTGGGGCGAGTTCACTGTCGAAGGCTGCGTTGAGTTGACCCTGGATGACACTACGAACAAAAATGCATAACGATACATTAAATTGATATGATTTCAATTAATTCTGAAGTTCAGATTTTTTTTGGTTACATTCATACCCACGGGGGCTAAAGCCGATCAGCTCGATGTCTACCGGGATCAATTTCAGATGTTGGGCTTCGCAAACCGAAACCTGCTGGATACCCGTTGAGAGCGAGAATGTCGGCATCTGTCTTGATGCCGGCGAGGGCGGCGGCGATGGCGAGGGCGGCCGTTCGTTAGAACTGCGAAAAATATAACACAGTTACTAGACAGCTAACGCTAGGAGAGGTGAGATGCAAAAGGTTTTCTTCAAGTTAACAAACGGTATTTATTTAGGAATGCACGTAAATCGTAGTAAAAGGAAAACACCTACCTCATGGGCTGTATTTCCCAAGGCATTGGGATCCTGGTACTGAGGGGGTGCTCTCTCTAAGAGGGCATGCCACCCTTTCCGGTGATGTTTTACTGTAATAATAAAATAACCAACATATGCAACCCATCATAAATAATGTCATCAATAATACAAACAAATACAAATCGGCTTCTCTTCAGTGGCGCATCTGGCATTAAAAAGAGGCTACGCTCTTTTTTCGCCCTCATCCTCTCGAGTTGCCTCCGGACCTCGGGCGTTCCACCCTCTTTTGTCGTCAGCCCTTTTCCTCCTAACAACTGCTAGGGTTTCGTTTAATCTAGATAAATATTTTAAATTAGCAAATAGTTAAGAACGATAAGATTATCTATCACAAAGAAAAAATCATATTTATTCTAACGTTGAGGGCAAAGGCACAGCCAGGTCGCCTTCAAGTTCAAATCTGAAAACAACGAAAAATGCTGTAAAAATAATTCCAAAGGTTATCAAAAAAACATTCATACGTAATGTTGAAAAAAAATACCTTGAGGGTCCTGGTGTCACCGACGACGACGCAGGTTGATGTTGGTCATACCTAAAAAAAGTTCACATTAGTTCAAATAAAAGATGAAATTTTAGGAATAGAAAACAATGCATAATCTTGTGCAATTTAATTTTTGATCTTGGACTTTCATTATTTTTATGAAACTAGAAAATTATTAAAAAAAACTTAGACTTTACTCCACGCAAGCCGCATCCACCACGCGAGCCACGTCCACCACGTGAGCCGCGGCCACCACGGGAGCCACGGCCACCACGGGAACCACGATGTTCCGCATCCATCGTAAAAGCTAAGGCAAGAAAGACTAAAATTAATACCTTGGTGGTCAATGACTTTTACAAGAGCTCGGCATTCTCTCTCAGGTGCCATTATAAAAAATGTACTGAAAAAATAATAATTAAAAACACAAAAAAATATCTAAGTACGTACGCTTTACGCTCCAACCGAGACGAAAAAAAAAAGGATTGAAAAAAAAAATAAACGACGAACCAAAAATAAACCAACCAAAGTTTGCCTTGTGTGTCTCTGTCCTAACGTGATGATTCGAGCGTTGCAAGATGGCGGCCGAAAATTTCGACGACCCGTATTGATTTAAGTACAAAGATCAACGAAATGAAAATATTTGCTCAAGTGCTACCAACCAGGCACCATTATTTTTGTAATGAAATTATCTTGTTAGTAATGGCATTACAGTTTACTTTTCATGCATTCATCAGCTAGTAATTTGCACCGAAACATAGACTTGACGAGAAAAAGCAGATTTGTCAACATTACTTGCATAGCCGTGGGGTGCCGGCAGTAGAATGTTACCCCTCCTCTCCTACCCGTGGATGCAGTAAGAGCCTGCTAATGGAAACCTCCGGTAGATGGGCAGCAGCGTTTTTCCGTATATCAACATCCGGTACTGCGCTCACCAACCCGCCTGCCAAGCGTGGTGAGTATGGCAACTACCCCTCATGGAGATCCATGAGGGGGAGGCCTTAGTTCAGTAGTGGATGTTTTACGGCTGAAATGATGATGATGATGATTTGCAATGAAATGGGATAATTTACTTACGAAACGGCAAAACACGATCACATCACAATACACACAATATCACTGCGTTGGTAAACTAGCTACCAAAACCAAACGAGCGGCTATACCGATGCACCTAGGTAAGGCTCGATATGCCTCCCTTCTTCTGAGCAACACAGACGAGCGCGGCCAACCACTGATGCTGTGGCATTCCGTATCTTTGTCTGTGTAAGAGCGGCACACGCTTCCACCACACGCCTCCTCATCTCTTCAGCTGTGTGACACTCCGATGCATACACCACACCCTTAAGGTAGCCCCACAGAAAGAAGTCAAGCGGGGTGAGGTCAGGGGAGCGCGGTGGCCAGGCAATCGTACCTCCGCGGCCGATCCACATACGGAACCGCCGGTCCAGGTAGCTCCTCACTGCGCGCGAGTAGTGAGCTGGTGCTCCGTCTTGCTGGAAGACCAGGTCCCGGTAGACTCGCAGGGGCAGCTCCTCTAGCAGATCTTCGACCTGTTCAGACAGGACCTGGAGATAGGTTTCTCCGTCTAAGCGGTTACGCAAAAAAATTGGACCGATAAGACGGTCTCCAACAATGCCAGCCCAGACGTTGACGGACCAGCGATGTTGGAAGGAGGATTGGCTCGACGCATGTGGGTTGACGTGCGCCCAGATATGGTCATTGTGAATGTTCGAAATTCCGTTCCGGGTAAAAGTGGCCTCGTCACTCCACAGCACCGTGCTGATCCAGCTTCGGTCCGCCTCTGCCCTTTCTACTACCCATCTGGAGAACTGAACGCGAGGGCCGTAATCAGCTGCAGTCAGTTCCTGGGTCCTCCGGTAGTGATACGGGTGCTGGCCATCGTCATTCAAGACCCGCCATACTCTCATGTGAGGCACGCCAAATTGAGCCGCTGCTCTACGAGTACTCCTTCGAGGGTCTTCATCGAAGAAATCCAAAATCGCTTCCTCATCGTGTGCCGAGGAAGTGTTTGGACGCCCTCCGCTGTCACTCCTGTGGAAGGAGCCTGTAGAGTAGAGCCTTCCTACAAGCTCACGAAAGCAGCGGTATGAGGGCAGCGGCTTGTCCGGGTATCTTTCACCATACAATCTCCGCGCAGCCATCAGGTTGTGATTTGAAGCTGCACCCACACACAGAATCATATTGTAATAGTCAGCATTGCTGTAAGTCGCCATTGTTCATAAATCCGACTGTGAAAAATAAAACTAGTAATAGTAACGCACTACGCACTACAACGAAGTGAAACTAAAATCTAAATAAAGTTCATAAGTATAGTTCGCGCAAAACTTCTTGAGCTCTGTGAAGTTAGCTTCAGTGACTGCGCAGTACACAGTTTTTAGGGCGTTGAGGGGAACGAATGATAAAAGGGGTTCTCAGTCTGTGAAATTAGGGCTGCCAGCGCGAGTTTTGGTGTATTTTCGTTTTATTTAGCACACATTTTACTATGCATTTATTTATTTTTCAATTATTCAAACAAACATATTTAAAAATCAATTATTATATTAAATTAAGGATTAATAAAAACTTAAATGCTAGAACGAATTCACCTTTATTATCGCAAGAAGCCAATTTTTTAATACGAAATTTCGACTATGTGGCAAGATTATTTATAACCTAGTTGGCAATATTGAATTAAAAATTAATATCTAATTTGCCTACTCATCAAGAGATGGCGCTATTGCCAAATATTTTTTTATAGTCTCTATTCCCAGGAAATAAGATAATTAATACAATGGCTGCTTTTTCTGATTGCTTGATTGTACACAACACAAAGCTACTTAACGATAGATGGCGCTATTGCAATCGATTTTTATTATAGTCCCTATCAACGAGACATAAGATAGATAATACAATGGCTGTTTATCGATTGCCCAGAAAACATAGCTATTTCCTTAGTGTTGTACCAATGAGGATACGAGCCGAATGTATCGATATCGATCATTACCTACTGATGAATAACGAAATAGGTACGTCAGGTTATTTGTGGTGCTCGAAATAAAAAGCTTGCCTTTTCTTTTATTCTTTCATGACAATGAATGAAAATTTATTGTCCTTGAAATAGGACGTACTTGTTAATTATCTGTCTTTTGTAAGTTTTACGTTTAATTTTAATAAATGATGCATACGAACATTTATGTATTTATTATTTAATGACAATGAATGAAAATTTATTGTCCTTGAAATAGGACGTACTTGTTAAATAACTGTATTTTCGTAAGTTTTTCGTTTAATTTTAATAAATGATGAATACGCACATTTATGCATCGTTCTGTTATGGCTTTTATCAAATCACTGACATGGTTTGATGCGGGAAACTGTCCGACTTGATGAATTGATATTACGTAATATTTTCATCCGCCGTGGGGTGCCGGCAGTAGAATGATACCCTTCCTCTCATGCCCATGGATGCAGTAAGAGCCTGCTAAGGGATACCTCTGGAAGATGGGCAGCAGCGTCTATCCGTGTATCAACATCCCATACTGCGCTCACCAACCCGCCTGCCAAGCGTGGTGAGAATGGCAACTACCCCTCATGGAGATCCATAAGGGAGGCCTGTGTTCATCAGTGGACGTTTAATGGCTGAAATGAATATTTTCATTATTATAAATTATTTTTTTATTACCTTTCCATAAAAATACCCTTCCATACATCGAATAACAGCTTCTGCTACTTTGCATATTCTGATTATGTCATCAGATGGATAAACCAGTCCGCCCTTATCTTTGGCTACTATGAATTTGTGTAGCGAATTTATTTGTTTCGTAATAAGTGCGCCAGCACAGACGTCACAATTTAATTTCTTGATCAAAATTCGGGCAATGTAACCTGCAATGTGTGCTATAGCTTGGGAACTGAATTCTGAAATGTTACTTAACAGCTCACCAATTTCTTGTTTTCTGTGTGACATAGTTCGTTAAGTCTTCTGAATCAAGTTTCCGCTTATGTCTCTTTGGCGTTGAAGAATTTTCTGAACTCGGTGTTGCTGAGAGATTTTGTGCCTGTAGTTTTTAATACATTTCATTAGATTTCGATTTTACATACCTATTCGTTACATAAAATAAGATGTCTTTAATACAAGTACCATAATAACCTGAAAACACAAAATTTTTAGAGTCGTTATAGCTGTGTCAACAATGTATTTGTTTCCACTTTTTTATTAGAAAATCTTGGTTCATAAAGTGCTCTGAGCAAATTGCGCTGGTTTTTGAAGGAAACCAATTTTGTCTCCCAGTTGCATCGATCCATTTTTTTCTAATGTCTGGTGCCTTGGGAAAACTGAAACCAGAGAATACTTTCTTATACTTCTTAATAGTTTATAATTTTTACCTTGTACCCAGTGGTTGGGTATGAACCCAGGTCTAAAATACATCTAGATTAAATCATCACAAAAACAAAACAAAAATTAACACCCTAAAACATACTTAAATGGTAATGTTTACAAAATCATAACCATTAAAGTTATCGATATCACATTCGTGTTTATTACGGCACATCCCTAATTGAGTAGCGAAAATTGCGGTTTAAGAAAAACCGACCTTAAGTGTTATGTTTCATAGTCTATTTTTCTATTTCTATTTTCTATGATACTGAGGTCATCGTCCCGACAATTAGGGTAGTCACTGCGTAAAAATCAGCTGTTAATGTTGAAAGTTTCTTCAGAGTTTTTTCAGAGATACCAATCGAAATTCGAAAAGTCGTTGAACAAACGTTGTTCCCTGGGGGGGTCTAAATCCCCCCCCTTCCGCATAGTACACATATTATGATACAGTCTGTATAATACCTGTTTTGTGAAGAACAATAAATAAATATTTGATTTGATTTGATTTGAACTTCGCAACAACACATCGCGAGCCCCTCGAATGCAGCGCCGGCGCCGCGGCGGGCTCGCTCAGTGTAAATATGACAGCAGTTCATAACCTAATGAGTTCTATCGTAAACTTTCGCGATCACAATTCAATATATTATAATAATAACATAAACACGGGAATTTATCGCGTAATACCTTTGATTATTCCCGACGTTTCGACTGTGTTTCAACAATCGTGGTCCCGGGTTGACTGAAATGTCAGGAATAATCAAAGGTATTACGCGATAAATTCCCGTGTTTATGTTATTATATTCTAATGAGTTCTGTTGTAATACTGATTACATTTTTGAGGTTTCGAACAACAGCAGCGCAACGTTAAAGACGTTTTCATTGGTAGTTTGGGGGTCGCGAGTAGACAATATATTATG